>CM077292.1:41831194-43044528 GCA_039654925.1 Anguilla pacifica
CAATATGGCAGACATATGTAGTGCCAATGGCAAAGTGATAGAGCACGTTCAGATGCATATGTCGATGAAGTTTTGTGTTGATCTAACTTATGGTGTGGGAGTTATGGGCTTTTACGCCTAACCCTTTGTTATAGCGCCACCATATGGCCGACATAGGTGATTTTTAGTGCCTGAGTAGTGGGGGGCCATAGGAACCCACCTGCCAAATTTGGTTGCTCTAGGACTTATGGTTGCTGAGCCTCAGACACTTTAAGCGGAGAAAAATAATAAGAATTAAAGCCGCAAGCGGCGTTGGGAGGGGTCCAAGCATTGGCACCATCGCGCCCCCTATGGAGCGATTTTAAAATGGCTTTTTCCTCATGATCATATACATGCACCCAACATATCTACTGAATATCATGATGAACAATGGATCGGAATACGTGTCTGACATAGTAAAATATTGATGACTTATGGCCAAATTTATGCTAAAACATGCTGGCGGATGACTTAGTTGCGTTGGCATCGGATGTGTCCTGGCCGCTTCTCGTAAAGGTCTTTACTATGTTGTAACACTTAGATTAGATGGCATGTTGTAACACTTAGATGGCCCGGTGTCTGTGTACAGCTGCAGCGCTTCCATGCCGCAACTAAAAAAGGCGTCACACTAGTGTTGTCACGATAGCAAAATTTTGACTTTGATAACGATACCAAGTTTAGTATCATGATAATTGATACTGAAACAATACTGATTCAATACTCGGTACCTAACGATACTGAAATTACCTTAATTGATCAGAAACGCAATGTCCACAAAGGTTGACCTCATTTTCGAATTCACGGTTTATTAAAAGCCTGGTTTATTAACATCCTTTAAGTTGAAGCCTGTTCAACATATCAATAAGCATAGGCCTATAGTGTTACAACACTAAACCATAGAAAACTATATGAAATATATTTCAAAAATTAAACAATTGCAAAGTAAATTATCTTTAAACAGGTCTTTCACTTTTAAATAAATCTAAAAACAGCATATTTCAATAACAATACAGCATCTTCCTATAATATAATATTTACAAATTAGAATACCTATTGCTACTGAAGTCAACTGAGTGTAAGCTTGCGCTGTATCAACCACAAAGAATGCACAAGCGCAGGTCACCTCATTTGCCAACCTTAGTTGCTACTCCCGTCAAGCGAAGATTCTGACAAATTGCACTTTTCATGCTCTAATTCAGTAATGCGGGAGACAATTTTCCCTGGCTTTTACATTTGACTCAAAACTACCGAACGTCAGAGTATTCTAATAGCGAACCGTTTATTTATCTTTTTTTTTTTTAAGTACCGGGAAAGTGCTGAAGTTTTGGAATACCGTGCAACACTACGTCAGACACATATTCCAATCCATTGCTCAGCTTAGCAGAGAATGGACATTTCAGAGCGCCACAGAGACAGATAGAATAATAACACATAAATACACATTTCAAATAATAAATGCGACATTAAGAAAAAACGAAACAAAAGACGAGATATCAAGTCGCGACCTACGCGCAGAACAGCCTACCGTTTTATTTATGTAGACACTGGAATATAAGAAAATTTTCGGTTACGCTGACCTATAAAACGCTATTCCAAAAGCAAAAACAGACATGTTATACATCGTCAGAAAGCTTATACTCTCACCTACTGAATAAATTAATTGTCAGTCAAGTCAAATTGCACTACAAAGGGCGACAACGCCGTAAGCAACAGGTGTGGTATTATGCACAGCTATTTTTGAAGATAGCCCAGGCGTGACAAATGCGCGTAGCCTTTAATTCTCAGACGGATTGTCCAAGACAATATATGACCACTCAGTCGCAAAAGGGACAACTCTACGCGTAAAACCAGTGGTAAGATTGTAAATTTATTCAATGTTTAGTCCCAGATATTGAATGTAGAATGACATGGCATAATTTTAAAAAACTTTGTCTCGTTTATTTCCTTATTCAGTGAGCAGCGTTTTCACTGCTATATTGGCATATTTTAGGGCTAACGTCGGGTTTATCTTGTTGCTACGGAATATTGCATTACATTCCATTACAATACAGGCATTTGGCAGACGCTCCTATCCAGAGTGACGTACAACAAAGTGTATAACCATAACCAGGAACAAGTGTGTCGAAAACCCTAGAGAGAAATACCGTTCCAAGTGCAGGGAACAACCGCATAGTTCAACTTGGACCCTGTAGGTTAAACTGATTAACACTAACACAAACAAGAACAGCAACAACGCAGTCCATGCAAAAATACAAGCAATAGTCAAGACGAGTGCATTAACTAAGTCACCAACGAAACAGCTAACTAGTTACAACCCTAAGCTTACAGTCAATTTAGAGATTAAATTGAGAAAACAATTTCTCTCAGCATAATGACGGATTTAAAGACTAAACGAACTCACCCGATATTGTCGTCAAATGGACCGTATTATTTATTTAGACATTGGCAGACTACAGCATAAATTGCGTCTTTTGTTTATATTCAATATTAGAAATTGCAGCGAGAAACTGCAGCTGTAGACACAAGATAGTTTGTTATGTTATGGTAGCAACGGCACGAAGCGGACTATATGCATTACCGTCACTGTTTCATTGGACCAGCGTGTTTTCGCGCGTTTGCACAGAAACTCAGAACCTATCAATAAAATGGTTTAGCTATTTCTCAGCATAATGACAGATTCAAAGACTAAGCGAACTCACCCGATACTGTCTTCAAATAATGTCTGGCACTGTCTTCCACTGCTTCCCCGACGTTCAGACCGTCCCCTCACTGTGATAAAAACTAGACCCTACGGTGTCGGATTACTTGCGTCGCCATGGATGTCGCTTGCCGTAAAGAAGTTTACTAGATGTCGTAACCGTTTAGATTTGGAGATCCCGCTCTTCCGCACCCCACCTAATAAAAACGGCCAAATGGCGGGCAAACCATATGGCGGACATAGGTGGTCCCAATAGTAAAGTTGTAGAGCACATTCAGATGCATCGGTCGATGAAGGTTTGTGTTGATCGGACTTACGGTGTGGCAGTTATAGCCTTTAAAAGTACGACCCTTTGTTATAGCGCCACCATCTGGTCGACATAGGTGATTTTTCGTGCCTGAGTAGTGGGGGGCCATAGGAACCCACCTACCAAATTTGGTTGGTCTACAACTTATGGTTGCTGAGCCTCAGACATTTTAGCGGAGAAAACTTCCTCGCCCCAACTAAAAAGTCTAAATGGCGGGCAAACAATATGGCGGACATAGGTGGTCCCAATGAAAAAGTTGTAGAGCACGTTCAGATGCATAGGTTGATGAAGTTTTGTGTTGATCTAACCTATGGTGTGGGAGTTATGGCCTTTTACGCAAAACCCTTTGTTATAGCGCCACCATCTGGCCGACATAGGTGATTTTTAGTGGCTGAGTAGTGGGGGGCCATAGGAACCCACCTGCCGAATTTGGTTGCTCTAGTACTTATGGTTGCTGAGCCTCAGACACTTTTAGCGGAGAAAAATAATAATAATAATCCTAACAGATACAATAGGGTTCCACCAGCTTCGCTGCTTGGACCCCTAATAATCCTAACAGATACAATAGGGTTCCACCAGCTTCGCTGCTTGGACCCCTAATAATCCTAACAAAAACAATAGGGTTCCACCAGCTTCGCTGCTTGGACCCCTAATAATAATAATCCTAACAAAAACAATAGGGTTCCACCAGCTTCGCTGCTTGGACCCCTAATAATCCTAACAGATACAATAGGGTTCCACCAGCTTCGCTGCTTGGACCCCTAATAATAATAATCCTAACAAATACAATAGGGTTCCACCAGCTTCGCTGCTTGGACCCCTAATTATGTCACAGATCATACCTCAAAAAGTCACACATCCCCATTCCCTATGGTATTGGTTTCTTCCAAAAGTTGCTGGATGAAATCGGTTCGCAACGGCAGTTACGCACACACACAGCACTCTGTTGCACATCAATGCTGGAGGAGATGTAGGCTACAGCTTAACGGTGTGTTGCTGAAGTGGTTAGTAGAGCATCAATCCCTTTTTCAAACGTGTGAAAATGAAATGCAATTAGTTATACACACTTAATTGCATTTGAGAAATATAGGCATAGTTTGTTTTGCAAGATAGTTGGCTAGTACCAGCTGAAGTTAGTAGCTACCCTCTATCCAGTTGTTTAGCCTTCTGGCTCGCTAGCTAGTTGTGACTTGTGATAGCATAGCAACCTATTTAATATTGGTAAAGGAGAGCTGTGTGAATCTTATGGCAGTGAGCTGCTAGTCTTTACCACCATCACAGGTTATAGTTAACAAAACACTGAATTCCATTTGATATCTCCAGGTCAAGATGCAGAGGAAAATCTTGTCATTCTTCAAAAAAACGACAGAAAGCCCTAGCCCTGTCCCCAGTCAGGAGGTTATTATCTATGTTCTCTAAATTAATTTGCATTGTGGATATAGTTTTTTTATGTGAATTTATGGCCCTTTTGAATTTATGGGTGAAGCAGACAAGATTTAGCTCTTTTTCAAGAAAAGTGGCAGCAGTGTAGAAGCTAGTGTAGAAGTGAGTGAATAAGTGTGTCATTTTCAATAACCAACAGCACAAATAATTGACATGAAAATCTCCAAATAAATATACAGTATTTACCCTAATATAAAGTGGGAGATTACTGAGCTACAAAAACTGATTTAGTGACGTTTTAAAATAATCCCCCCAAAGTCTTTGAATATATATGTCAAATTGCAGAATATTGTCTCATTATTTTGTTTTTTTCTGGGGAAGGACCCCCATGCCCCCGCTCTTTGTGCCCCCCCAGAATTTTGGCTTGCATGATGCCCCTGACTGATGGTTTCCGTGAAAATCACGCTACAGACAGCATACATTTGTCAGCTACAACATAGCACATCAAGTTTGACGTGATCACAAACAGTTCTTGTACAATTTAAAGAAACGATAACATTGTCTGATTTTACAAATGTGAAGCATATGCAGAAGTTATATAGGAAAATAACTACGTACATCTTTTATATTTTCAGTATTAATGGGGTAAAATGCTTTTGGTTCTAAAGAGCATACCATGCCTGGATGTTTAAACCAGCAGCTAATTAGGAAGGTAATGTTTTTTTAAATTTTTTTTTAACATTTATTTCCTAAAACATTACGTCTATGGGATTAAATGAGTTGCGGTTTTATCATGTTGTCAATACACTTATTTTGTAAGGAATTATCAATAAGGAAGAGTAAAGAAACACTTTTCAGGCAATCTTGATTTTTGGCTTTACGCCATTTGTTAACATAACATAATATAATATGACGAGAACAGGCCATTCAGCCCAACGATGCTTGCCATTTTCCTAACTAAATTAGTGCTCTGATTACCTACAGACTAGATAGCATCTACACTGTATCAAGCCTAGTCTTGAAAATCCCCAGAGTGCTGCCTCTACTACATGACCTGGCAGGCTCTTCCACACTGTGTGAAAAAATTCTTCCTAATGCCTGAATGGAATCTACCTTTTGTTAATGTTCATTTATGTCCCCTTGTTCTACTAGCAGAACTCAACCTGAAGAATCTTGTGGTTCACTTCGTTGATCCCCTTTATGAATTTAAAAGCCTCAATCAAATCACCCGAGTCTCCTTTTACTAAGCTTGAAGAGGTTAAGCATCTTAAGTCTTTCCTCATTGCTTTTATCTTTCATACCAAGAATCAATTTTGTTGCTCTTCTTTGAACTTTTTCCAGAGCCTCTATATCTTTTTTGTAGTACGGTCCCCAGAACTGCTCACAATACTCCAAGTGTGGTCTAACAAATGTATTGTATAAGATAAGTATAACTTCCTTGGATTTATACTCAATACTTTTGGCTATATATCCTGTTGGCCTTTTTTACTGCGACAGCGCAGTGCCCAACTTGTTGGCCAGTTCCTAATCAAGTGTGCAGTGGAAACCAAATTTTACCAGTTCTATACCCTTTTATATATACACTCACCGGCCAATTTATTAGGTACACCTGTTCAACTGCAAAATGCACCAGTTAACATAAATATCTAATCAGCCAATCATGTGGTAGCAACTCAATGTATTTAGGCATGTAGACATGGTCAAGACGATTTAATAAAAAAGTAAAATAAACAGGTCACAGTCAAAATGTTAAACATTTCATTTATTGTACCCACAACAGTAGCTATTAACCAATACAAGTGTAAATCACCAAATTAACACCAAATGCATTTCCTATACCGTCCTTCTACTTTCTCTACTGTAAAGCCCACTCATCGATTTAAAAAAACTTGTTAGCCAAAAAAATGCCATATTACCATAGCACTACATTTCTTATGTCAGTTTCTAACTATGGAACAGGTAGTAAATTTTTAACACTTAAAATAACTTGAAATTATTTGATAAGCAGTCACATTAAAATGTTGCACAAAAGAATTCTTGCACAAAATTCAAAATGTTAGTCTTCCAAACATCCAGCAGATAAAAATGTGATCAATTTTAAAATGGAATCAAATTGAAATCAGAATTTTTTTTTTGTTAAACTTGTGGCCAATGTATACATATATAACATTTAAAAAAATAAAATAAGAATATTTCACATCATGTGAAATGTGTACTGTGGTACCATAAAGCAGTCCTTGCTCATAAACGGAAGTCAAAGAAAGAGACTCATACACAGACAAGAGATGATTATAAGTGAATTATTTCTAATGCCCTCCACAAAAAAAGACATACAGAAAGGGGTTGTGTTCAAATCACACCGCTTGTACCAATAAAATGGAAGGGTATTAATAAGTGTACTAATATCATTCATTCTTTTGCCCAAAGAAAAATAAATATTGTCAGATGACTGACAGGGGCTACTCAGTAGTTTCTCATCCCATCTCTTAGTCTAGCAGACAATATGGCTCAATAGCAAATGCAATAATACTGGCTCTGATCTGCACCAGCCTGAGACATGAGGCCTGTGCAGACATGTGAGACAGGACACGTGTGTGCAAGGATGCCTAAATGAAAGCCAACCACCCATATTTTGTAGAGAACTTCGCCACATTCATATTTCAGTAGTGTCCTTAAAAAGAAACGGCCTTTCTACAAAAGGTAGTGAAAAAGATCAACGCACAGATTGGAGTTGTCAAGAAAAACTTAACATTTTTAAGTGAACTGATGGTCACTTTAGCTCTGTCCCTTTGTCCACAACATTTGTAAC
Organism: Anguilla pacifica; assembly: GCA_039654925.1. Taxonomy (NCBI): domain Eukaryota; kingdom Metazoa; phylum Chordata; class Actinopteri; order Anguilliformes; family Anguillidae; genus Anguilla; species Anguilla pacifica. Next base: position 41,838,410 of record CM077292.1, read on the forward strand.
CTGATTTCCAAGACTTAAATACCAGTTTTACAGCAGGACCAGCATCATTAGGGGACCACACTCAAGGCATTGAATGTTCCTGTAGTGGTTTCCCTTGGGTGTTTTACAGGGTACTATAACCTGGCCTTTTTTTTTTTTTTTTTTTACAGAAAAATGTTCGCCTTTTTTTTCTTTTCTTTTTTTTGTGATATTAGGGTGATATTATGTACTTGAAATTACAGACTTTTGTCATTAGTCACACCATTGGTATTGGTAGTCACTACCGTCCCTTTTTTTTTTTTTTTTTGAGTGAAATATGGCCATAAAAAAAGGACACTTAATTTCAGCTCAGCAGTATCTCATTGATTCTGGTTATATTTGCAATGGCACCACTACATATGTTCCCAAAGTTATGCTATGGTGGGATGCCATCCCATATTAACAGTTAAATGGTCATGTTTTTCTTGCAGTAGGGTTTATATATATATATATATATATATATATATATATAATAAAAATTTTAAAAAACATAGGGGGAAAATATTACATTGTGTAGCTGGTTTGGCCCCCCACTTAAACCTTGAGGCCATCTTCATTATTTACTAATTAACATTTTAAAAACATTTTAATTACAGAATTTAAGAATTCATAAAACAAATAATTAAAATAAAAACAAGGCAAATGTAGACATTACTAATTTTTTTTTTTTTTTTTGCATTTTAAAGACTAGCCAGAGTACTGTTTACATACAGATTTAGTGAGACCATGGCTAAATAAATTGTTTTAAAAATCGCACATTTCAAATGGGAGCTTTTGCTCTACAGTTTTGGCAAGGTGTAGCTACAGTCCTACGTGCCAGTCACCATTCAAGGCTCCTCCCTCTTCACAGAGTTTGCATCCTCCTTCAGCTTCTGTTCCTGTATCCGGGTTCGAGTGGAGGCTGAACACCGAAGACAAAGAGCATTTACTTCCATCAGGTGTAGCTTTGACTTCAACATTTAAAAAAATGTACCATCAAACCATTTGCTACATAAATAATTACATTCTTACTCCTACTATAGTACCGAAAGTTGCATTGTAGGTTAATGTACAGACTACTACTAGCCTATTGGTTTTGACATTGACCACTTGGAATTGTCTCTACTCTTTTTATACCTTAATGTTTGCACTAAAAAAATGCTAAGAGTGCTAAATGATTAAATGTAATGTAAATGTAACATTCCCAGACTGTTTTTGGTAATAATGAGTTGTTCTCAAGTTCAGGCCTGGGGGACCCCTGTGTATGCTGGTTTCAGTCCAACCACAACTGCAAGAATTTTAATGAGCTGTCAAATGTTCTTAATAACGCTTTTTATGTTTTGAGGGTTTATTTCCCTCTAAAACCACATTGTGTCAATGCAGGCCATGATGAATAAAATTCCCAAGTTCAAACTCTGCTATATTACAAACAATTACATGAAGAGGTTAAAATGTAACTGATCAAATTAACTACATATGAATCAACGGGCTTCTATTTGGTGAAAGTGTGGACATAATGTCACTAAGACTAAGCATTTGGTAGAAAATGAAGAATTCAAAGACAAAGCAAATGATAATGAGCCAAACCTGAACTGTTTTATATTTAATGAAAGAATTATAAAAGAACTTTATGAAACACTCGTGTTCAACAAATGAGCAAGCAATTGGCTGTAATGAAAACCAGCATCCGCAGGGGTCCCCCAAGACTGAACTTCAGAACCACTGGTATAAATAAATTGTACACCCAGTGAACTTGACATACATATGGAACAAGTACCACCCCATTTAATGGACATACCCAAGGATTATCAGAACGATAAACTTTGGTTCTGTGTCACATTAAACCCTTTTTGGCAGTGAAAAAGTATACATGGAGAAAGATGGATGGCCACAAAGATGAGGTACTTACTCATTTCTGCTAGTTTCTGTATCAAAGTAGACTTTCCACTGGGTTTGCTGTAAAAGAAAAGGACCGTGGATAAAAGAATGTTGGTTTCCATATTTCTATTCACAAACTTGTTTTCCAAATGGATGTGGGTCTTGCCCCTCGTTGGGTCAAACCCCAGTATGACAATCAAAAGGATTGCTTTCATTTTCATTTCTGAGGCTGTGTACTGAGGACTGTTTGTACAGAAATGTTTTGTTTCTGTGACTAGACAAGTGCCTTAAAGGTTGAACCACCCAGAAGCCTCTTTCTTTATTAATATTCCTTAATTAATATTCATGATGTGTCAGCAAATCGAAACACTGAAGACTGTTTCAGGGCAAGATGGCCAACCTTCCATCGGCTTCATCCTGTCCATCCATGTCAAACCGCAGCCTCTTCAGTGGCTTGGGGGCAGAACCTCCATCGTAACCCCTCTTTAGGGTCCAATCACTGCTGCTCACCATCTGATTGATCTTAGAGAACTTATCTGATGAACTTATCTGTAAAGTGAAAAATGAAATAATAGAAATAACTGGGGATTGTGTCTAACACCATAATATCAGATAAATGTTGAAAGTCACTGTCAACACTGAGGCCGTAAACTGATGACTCACCCCAAATGATTCACCAATGGATACCAGGATTCTAAGGAAGAGATGTGTGCATATGAACGTGCACACACACACAGTTACTTTTCTTGTCCATGCAAAGCTACAAACTTAATATCAGCCGATTTATAAGTTGGTATAAACAGCTGTACAATGTAGAAAATACAGTCTGTTACGACCACTGTTGTAAGTTTGTGTTTACATACAGTTTGTGTCTCTGCTGCGTGTGTGTTTTGGTTCGTCATTTGAATGGCCGTTTCTATCTCCGGTTACTTGCTCGAAAAAGCCGCCGCTTGCCACCGACCAGTGGAGACTAACTCTTCAAACTATTTTGCTTTGTATTTGTATTTGTATTTTTTTTGTATTTATTTAGTTTATTTAAACAGGGACAGTGTACAAAGAACATTGACCTTATATAAAACAAGGAAAGATGTATTGTACCGGGTTATAGCAATTTGCTAATTTCCACCCGTAGTGTGTTATGTATAGTGATTGCTTCATTTGACTTTGTGTATCTGGTGCTATTTTTGCTTGATTCCGATTCCCGTCTAGCCCTTCTGGTTTGTTTGCTGATTAGATCTTGTGTATGATCACTGACTTGTTCCCTTCGACACCAATCCTTAGCCCTTCTACCTTGTTTGCCCTGTGATTTTTTCTGACCATTCGCTCAACTATTTGATTCCAATTCTTGCCTAGCCCCTCTGCTTCATTTTCTGATTGGATTTTGTGCTTGACCGTATACTCGTTCTTGACCTTGACTCACACTGTGCCATCTAGTGCTCTGGTTAGTTGGTGTGTTCCCAGCTGGACTAAAAATCCTTCCATCGGGACACAAGTTTGTTATTTTGCTTTGTTATTTTTCCTTTATTATTTTTGAAGCTACTCTGGGTGGAGATTCAACACTCTGTTAGGGGTACGCTATTTGGAAATTTGGTTTCAGGCTATGAGCTATCTGTCTGAAGTTCAGCGTTTAAAGCCGCTGCCCAGTACCCTTTGAAGACAAGCCAGCTTACAGTTAGATTTGGATAGGCGGATAAGGACCAAAGTTCCTGATCTGTCTGCAGTACTTTCCCTTACACCCATTTCTCTTATCATTCACCCTGTTACGGTCTGTCCCTAGACCGAGTTGTAACACAGTCAAAAAATTAAAGCTTAGCTATATACAGCAGTGAATGCTTTGGCACTTGACTGGAGCAATTGTTACCACAGCTACCCTGTGAGGAGGTGGATTTCATTTGAGGTGCATACTATAGTGGCTCAGACATCCAAAGGAACGCAACATTATGCAAAAACACAAATGTAAATCGGAAAACACGCTAAGAAATAACAAAACACAAATATAAATATAGCTGCTAAGCAGCGATTCCAGGGTCCAAGCAGGCAGTGCAACATGATACTGCAATCAGCCATATCCATGCTCACTGAATGTAGAAACATTTCCTTCCCAATGAAGTAAGGGAAGCATCCAGAGATGGTATGAACCAAGTTTCATGTCAATCACACTTAAGCCGGTCACCCACCGCATGCGTAGCGGCCGCGAGCGCACAACGCGCGTACTACGTCCGTAGTTGAAGTTCTGTTATTACAACGGCAATGGGCGACGTCCTCTACACCAGCCGCGAACGCGGCGCGAACCGGATGCGAACTGAAGCGTAGTTTTTCGCTTCTGTTCTATTTTTCGGCTTTCTGCGTGGCATGATGACCTGTTCATACACAGAAATATGCTCTAAAATGGTAGTTGTACATGCTCTGATTTAGATTTCATCCTTATATTACTGGGGGTGTGTCCCTAGTTCCCTCTTGCAGTAGTGGAGAACAAGAGAAAACCAGATAAACGCCAGATATTTTATAAGCAGCTAAAAAATACAAGCCTTTTTGTTTTTATATTGTCCTGGCATAAAAAAATTAAAACTGGAACCTGGGAAAAAGGCAAACATAGTTTCGCTATCTTATTTTGTGGAGGGGGCTGGGTAAATTACACCACCGAAAGACGTAGCCTATTGAATGATGTAGACTGAGCAGCGGTTTGTTAGCTCGAAGTGTTGGAAGGTAGTTTTTAACCAACCACTGCTCAGCGTATTTGACTTCTCCGATGTCTTTGTTCGCCTTGCTTTCAAAAAAGGGCTTGTTAATAAAAATAAAATAATCCACAGAGTTTTAAAAGATCAGATTATTTAGTGGTCTTGCCACGGATGCACCTATTTTATAAATGAAGTTGTAAGCAAGCCTTTATTGCACTTGTACTTCAAAGCTTCCGGTGTTCATATCCCTTCAAGTTTAAACTGTTATGCTATCTTTTTGATGATTAGCTGATTTTACTAAATCTGATCATTTAAATGTTTTAATGTGAATAACAAGACGACACAGGAATTCCCAATGGTTGATTACAGATTATTTATTATTATTATTATTATTATGATCATTACATATTCTTCATAAAGTTGGCACGCTTGTTAACCAAGCAAATAAATTAATGCAATTTGAGACTGATTATTATGTAGGCTACGTTGCGATTTAAGCTTATGGTAATTCTTCAAAGCGTTTACATATTTTTGATTTGAAGTAAGCAATCTTTTTCCCTATCCAGTTTCATCAGGTTTCGGTAGCTTCAGCACAAACTCTCATGTAGGCTATTTACATGAGTTAAGAAAATATTACCAAATTAACAAACTGAAAAATGTCTCTTACCAAGTATTCACTTACCCATAATCAGCAGTTGTGAACAAACATGAAATACACAATGTAATCCCACTGCAGATTGCGAGAGCTACTAGGAATATAGAGCTTGAACCAAGCCTTTGTGCGACACAAACGGAACCTGTGTAGACACACGGCGCCATGCTGCTTACGCTACGCGTACGGTGGATGACCAGCTTTACACTTCATCACAAGTTTTTGACGTGTTTTTTTTTTTTACATAGAGAAATGGTCTACAATGATGAATTTCAATTTCTCAGTGGAGCAGTGTTTTTTCAGCTAACAGAAACCTTATCTTTCCAACTTAGTTAGGCAGTTGAGCAAAGAGTTCATGTTCCAAATGTCATGTAACCAGACATGCTTCATGAGGAAGATTTTTAAATATTATTTTTTAAAACACTGGTGGTGTTTCGAAAAGTTTTTTATGAGATTGCATTGAGCTTTCAAAGTGTGTACTTGATATTAGTTTGAGTTTTTAAAAAAACATATAAGTAAGGTAAGATGGTTTTGCTCCTGAGGTGAAAATCGTTGTTGCCATTAGGGGACAGGGGGAATTTACCTTTTACCTTTTAATCTACCTGTGGTCTTGGTGTCTCTATCTTAGCTGTAACTTTCACGAGGGAGATATAGGGTGATAGTTATTGTGTAAAAATGTGGCTAAAGCTGTGTGAGGGTTGCAGGATGATTGCGCTTCTGGAAAGCGATTTCCAGGAGGTGTTTGTCTGCCACCATTGAGCATTGACTGGTTGAGCACCTCGAGAGCAAGATCTTGATCTTGAGGGCTAGCTTGCTGAACTCCACAATTCTGAATTGGTAGAATTCCAGGAACTGAGTAGCTTGTTCTTTAAGGAACTGGTGTGCCCGCCACAACTGGGAAGGGGGGAGAATCCAGAGCAGGCAAGGAGAGATAGTTGGGTGACAGTAAGGCGCAAGCGCAGAAAAGCGCATGCACACCACACAAGGGTGACATGTACAAGCATGACGGGTTGCACCTGAACCAGAGGGGGGTACTGCTGCACTGGGTCAGTGCATGCTTACGGTAGCACAGGAATAATAAAACTGGGGACTTGGGGGGCAGGGAGGGCAGAGTGTGAAAAGGAGGGAGGTGCAGACTGCCCGTATGGAAGCTGTCAAGGCTACCTATAATATAGTGAACACAAATTAAATCTTTTTAAAGCAAAAAATTAGCAAGGGCGGCTTCAGATAGAGGGGGGTGAGGGAATGGGAGAATATGTGTAGAAGTGATAATCTGAAATTTCATTGTTGAAATGTAGTATAAAAAAATTAATTGGAACTTGAGGCTGCTATGAAGAGTGGGGGCTATGACAGAATTGGGATTACAGAAACATGGCTTGTGGAGGAGAATGGGGATGAATATAAAATAGAGGTAGAAAATCATGAGGAAGGATAGATCCAGGAAGGGAGGTAGGGGTGTAGCTCTCTATGTAAAAGAAAATTTTAATGTGCAGGGAATTCCAGAAATTGACCAGCTCATGTCTAATGAGGATATCTGGATTAAGCTCATAGGGGAACATGAAGAGGGCCTTGCAGTAAGCGTGTGTTACCGACTGCCAGCTTCAGACAGTAGTGTGAATTCAGTGCTCTTTGGAAACAAAAAAAACAAGCTTGTGAGAAAGGTGAGACTGTTATTATGGGTGACTTCAATTGCTATTAATTTGGAATTGATGACAGGACAAGGAAAAATGAGGAAGAATTTTTAGATATAATGACCTTGTTTTGGCACAACATGTCCATCAGCCTACAAGACGTAAATCAATTCTGGATGTAATGCAATGATCCCGACAGAATTTGTAGCAGTGGTAATCAAGCCACTTAGGACTAGCGATCATTCTGCAGTTAGTTTTGATGTATTTTGGCAAACAAGGCCTCCTCTATGGTCATAATTTTACATTATAGATGAGGCTATTTTAATTTTATAAGCAAATTTAAGTAATATTGACAGTGCAGCTTCTTGACTGCAAGACAGTGAATGAAAAGTGGGGCAGTTCAAAAGGGGTTATTCTAGATGGACAAAGCCATAAAGAAGGGTTTGAGGGGGAAAAAAACTGTATAAGATATATTAAAATGACAGCACAGAGTAATAAGCCTGAATATTGTAATATGCATGCTTAGATTAAAAAATATCTATGGGAAACTAAAGCTTTCTGAAAGGAAAATTACCCAAGATGCAAAAAGTAAACCGTTTCTTTCAATACTGTAGTAGGAAAAGGAAAGTGAAGGAGGATGTCAGGTCAATCACAAATATAGGAGCATTGCTTTGTAAGAATAAAGACATTGCTGATGTCTGAAATAGTTATTTTCTCTCGAGTTTTACTAGAGAATGGGTTACTAATAGACTGGAAGGCATATTCAGTACTCATAATGTTTAAGCAGATATTGAAATAGAGGATAAAGAAGTTCTGGATAAATTACATAAACTAAAGACAAAGACAGCAGCAGGCCCTGATGGCATATACCAAAGGGTATTTTTAGACAGTCTTTTAGTCTTTTGAAACTGGAGAAACACCCGAGGACTGGAAGCAAGGTAACATAATACCAAAGGGCACCAAACTGATCCAGGAAACTACAGGCCTGTCAATTTAACTTGCATCACATATAAAATACTGGAATCTATCCTTAGAGACAAGTTAGAAGTGTTCCTTGAAAATAAAAACATCCTAAGAGATAGGCAGCATGGTTTTTGCAAGGGAAGGTCATGCCTAACAGACCTTCTGGTATTCTTTGAAGAAGCTACCAAGTGTGTTGATTATACCAAGACTTATGATATTACAGTATATAGATTTCCAAAAAGCATTTTATAAGGTACCACATGAAAGACTTGTTAGCAAAATGAAGACAGTTGGAATTACTGGAGGTATTTCACAGTGGATTTATAACTGGCCAGAAGGTAGAACACAAAGTGTAGTAGGAGGGATATCACCTGAGCAGGGAACTGTTGGGAGTGCAGTTCCACAAGGATCGGTGCTGGAACCACTGCTCTTCCTTTTTTATATCAATAACCTTGACGAGTACATTAGCCAAATTTGCTAAGGATACAAAACTGGGAGGCCAAGCTAACAGTTTGAAATCTACTAAATTAATCCAAGAAGATTTAAACAAAATCCAGAAGTGGCTAGAAACCTGGCAAATGAAATTCAATACAGGCAAATGTAAAGTTTTGCATGTGGGAAATAAAAACATTAGGCAGGATTACTTTATGGGAGGAAAAAAATTGGAATGTGCTCACTTTGTAAATGACTTGGGAGTAATGGTTTGTCAAAGTCTTTCAGGTTCTATGAACTGTGCTGAAGCAGTAAAAAAAAAAAGGCAAACAGGATGCTAGGATATATAGCCAAAAGTATTGAGCATAATCCAATTAAATTATACTTATCTTATACAATACACTTGCTAGACCACACTTGCGTATTGCGTGTAGTTCTGGGGACCGTACTACAAGAAAGACATAGAGGCTCTGGAAAATGTTCAAAGGGCAACCAAGCTGTAGGTTCCATGGACTACAAAAGACACTCTACAAAACTAAAAAGCCCATATGTCCACCTCAGAGGATGGCTCATTTAACCATGGCTCCTACCACAGCTTTCCAGTTACAATACTGGCTTAATGTAAATTTGAAATGCACAACATTCAATAAAACAGGTTGCCTTTGAGTCACTCTCTCTGTTCCATTTCCTGTCTCTGGACTCGCCACCCTTCTCCCGTTTCCCTCTTGTATGAGTCCAAACAGGAATTTGTAAGGCCTGCAACCGAGCAAAGCGTATAAACCCTCGGCTTCCGGCTACAGGAGGAATGAGACGCTCTGAAGTGCTGCTACACAATTAGCGGCGGTCGAAGAAGAACCAGGAGAGCCAAGCATGATGGACGTATCCTGCAAAGCAAGTCCCACGAGGCAAGCAGCCTGCGACAAGGAACTGAAGAAAAGGGCGAACAGCTTCCATGACAACTCCTACAAATTTTGCACAGGAAGCCAAGAAGCATTCTGATAACAGAACCCACATCAAGGATTCAAGTAACTCTGGGCATATAGCATAATTAGCGACAGATGGAATGTGGTAAAATTTATGATTGAATGTACTTGACGGTGCTAACGGTTATTGTGTTTTAATGGTTAATGTAAACGTTCCATGTGTTACCGTTCTCTTGTGTTTGGCTCTTAAGTCATCCACGCAATGCGTTAGTTTAAATACATATCACGCACAGAACAGATCTTGCATGTGATCTATTTTAAATACTAACTGGTCATAACATGTTGACATGTTGATCTCTACAAATGCACCCCGACAGCCATATAGCCGATACTCTTTATCTGTCTGGCATGCTCCATGCGCCATTGGTTAATCATTACCACCAGCGAGTTTCAAACCCCATTCCATCTTAGTTCCTTTGTTCTCCTTGAAAACATGTCTACGGTGCACAACCGCACACACAGGAGAACATACAACACTCTTCACATACTTGTGCGCACACGTACCCAATGCTAACACACACATACGCACACAACATCCACACATACTGTAGTAGTGAACTGTGCTTTGCCCCTTTTGGTACTTTGTGTTCAATAACCTTATATTTCCAAGGTTATCTGTATTGATATTACCCTTGTTTTAAATTGAGTCAGCCACTGCTAATCAAAAGAACTTTCTAGAATACCTTCACCTTTTAGCTGAATCATTTATATTAACTTTAGTTGAATATATAATATTATGATTTGGTTAAGATTAACTATTAATGTGTCATTTTAATAATTTAATTATTAATTGAAATAGCCAATTTATAGTTTATAATACTGTATATTCCCTTTATGAGACTGATTATTACACGCTGGCACCACCTGTGAGGAGATAAATGTATATCTTCTACATTTTGGTGCCCCACTATCAGAAGTAGCAGCATGTCCCCTACAAAACTGATTCCTGGTATGAAAGAGGGTGGTACGATGGTGCAGTGGGTAGCACTGTCGCCTCACAGCAAGAAGGTTAGTGGTTCCAATCTCGGCTTGGGGCCTTTCTGTGCGGAGTTTTCATGCTCTCCCCGTGTCCGCATGGGTTTCCTCCGGGGATTCCGGTTTCCTCCCAGTTTCCCACAGTGAATGGTGTGTGTGCCCTGCGATAGATTAGCGGCCTGTCCAGGGTGTATTCCTGCCTATCACCCAATGCACGCTGGAATAGGCTCTAGCACCCCCTGCGACCCTGCTCAGGATAAGTGGGTATAAATAATGGACGGATGGTATGAAAGACAAAGCTTTTCCTCAAAGCTATGAGGAAAGATAAGATGCTTAATCACTTCATACAGCCACCGAGCCATATGATTTGATGCACCATCTATTGCTTCACAATTTAGTTACGGACTAGTACAAAGATGATTCACTGCAAATCTGACATCAACCGGATGCTGATTCTTTTTCAAGTTTTTTAGAAAAATATCAAAAAGTCTTGTCGCAGGTTTCATTGGCTAAATAAGATTATTTGTTCCTTCTGACCAGTAGTCTCAGTCTTAGTTGCATGCGTCCAAGTCAAATGGTTTGAAGGTTATACATTTTCAAAGATGAACATGCTCTATAGCTCCAACACTTGGTCAATTGCAGCTATGTTCTAATAGATTGCATTTTCACACACCCTGAACACTGCTGCCAAGTTTAAAGAGTTTTCCCCATACCATCTGGGAAATAAGCATTTTCTCTGGAGGAAAATAATGAATAGCTGCAAGCACCGATGTTAGAACCAAGCACGAAGGGTGAGTCGCACAGCACTGAGTACAATTCATATGTTTCTGGAATTTCTGCAAGTAGAGAGTACAAGGTCCAGTCCTTTGTTACTCCCAGCACACAATGCTCCCCCCACCATTGCCAGCTGCTGTCCATCCCTGCTTTCCTGCCTGTCTGGTTCTTGTCCAAAAGATTTAATTTAATGTGAAATGCAAATAAAGTATGCTTAAACAAACAAATCTACGGATTATAACACATACCTTCCTGGGTTCAACAAGTTGACCAATACTCAATCCACAGACAGAGAGATTCACTAGTACTGAATCCTGGATGCAATTCATTACAGTCTTTGTGCTTGCATGGTACTTCTAGCCTACATTTAGTCCAGCTTAGAATAATTGCTTTCCCCAGGTTTTTTAAAGATAGACAAGGGAAATTGTAATGGTGCTGCTAGGAATAATTGATTCAATAAAGCATGCACACATTTAGAATCAGGACCATAATATGAACTGTCCTGACGGGAGACATTTTTATGAGTGTTATCTCCATGTTCACAGATGTTTACCTGCATAGAAAGTGTAAATAAGTCATCTTGCAGTAATTTGTGCAGTTATAGCATATGATGCATGGTTTCCGTGGAAATTAAATAGTTTCCAAGTTAATCAGCTTACAGTTAGCTGCTGAGAAATCATTTAATATCTTTTAAAAAGGTGACCGTCTTTACATGGAAGTGTATTATTTAATGTCATAGCATAATGAATATAGAAATGGCAATACTGTTAATTTGCGTTATTTTTTAAATAATTAATTAATCAAAATTAATGCGCTAATTTGACAGCCTTAATAATAATTTTACAAGTTTTAAAATAAAAAAACTGAACAAAAACAATAAGGTTCAAGCAACTTCGCTGCTTGGACCTCTAAAGATATTCATGAGTACATGCCAAAATTTGTTGGAGGACATGCTTTTTAGTTTATTCAAAAACGGCAGAAAATCTATCGTGATTTTTTCAGTCTTCATAAAGAAAGGCATCGCGACATGATGGCTTCATGTCGCTAGATCAAACGGACCAAGAGTTATGCCCTTTCAAATTTTGTATTTTCAATTGAGCGCTAAAGAGTTATCACACACACAGGGCTGTCTGGGTAGTGTAGAGGTATAAGCACTCCCCTACCAAGTTATCACACACATTTGCCACCGCAGAAACCCAGGTTCAATCCCCGGCAGCGGTACTTCCGGCTTGGTTAGACGTTCCTATGACCACAATTGGCAGTGTTCGCGGGTGGGAAGCCGGTGAGGGTATGAGTCCTGACCGTTGCATTAGCGACTCCCTACTGGTTGGCCTGTTCAACAGGGAGGGGATCTGGGGGAGACAGCGTGAACCTCCACACGCGTTACGCTCTCCCAGTGAAACTCCTCGCTGTCAGGTGAAAAGAAGCAGCTGGTGACTCCACATGTATCGGAGGAGGCATGTGGTAGTCTACACCCTCCCCAGACCAACAGAGGATAGTGCATCGACCAGGACTGTGATTCACATGGGGAATTGGTATAATGACTAAATCGGGGAGAAAATGGGAGAAAAATGGCAAAAAAAAGAAAAAAAAAGTTATCACACACTTGCCAGAAATGAGCAAAACATAAGATGATGTAACTCTTACAAATACAATAGGGATCCAGCAGCTTTGATGCTATTTTCTTGCTTCCTGTATGGTTGAATTAGGGAATTTTTAGTTGTTATATATGGAAAAAAGCTATCCTACTTTAAAAATTTTATGTAGGAATCGAAAAACTCTCCCAGCTCAATGCCTGCCTGTATTTCCTCTACCAGAGCTGGCCTAAAGTCTAAAAATCCTCTGATTATCGGGTCTGGTACTACAGTACTTGCCCTTCAGTCGTATGCAAGTCCTTGTTGCTTTTCACAAATTGATTTTCTTGCTTCAACATTTTTAGGGGTCCAAGCAGCGAAGCTGGTGGAACCCTATTGTATCTGTTAGGATTATTAGGGGTCCAAGCAGCGAAGCTGGTGGAACCCTATTGTATCTGTTAGGATCATTATTATTATTATTATTATTCTCTGCTAAAAGTGTCTGAGGCTCAGCAACCAAATTTGGTAGGTGGGTTCCTATGGCCCCCCACTACTCAGCCACTACAAATCACCTATGTCGGCCAGATGGTGGTGCTATAACAAAGAATCATTCTTTAAAAGGCCATAACTCCCACACCATAAGTCAGATCAACACAAACCTTCATCGACTAATGTATCTGAACGTGCTCTACAACTTTGCAATTGGGACCACCTATGTCCGCCATATTGTTTGCCCGCCATTTGGACTTTTTTATTAGTTGAGGTGCAGAGCTGCAGCTCCACATCTAAAGTGTTACGACATCTAGTAAACTCCTTTACGGCAAGCGGCTAGAGGACATCCATGGCGACACAACTAAGTAATCCGACACCATCGGGCCTAGTTTTTATCAGTGAGGGGACGGTCTGAACTTCATAATGGACAATATTATCTATCTGGGCATTCAAAAAAATATTCTTTCACCACTCAAAAATCGTATTCCGTCATAGCAACAAGATAAACCCGGCAATAGCCCTAAGATATGCCAATACGGCAGCGAAAACGCTGCACACTGAGTAATGAAATAAACGAGACAACGTTTTAAAAAATGATACCATGTCATTCTACAGTCAATATCTGGGACTGAATATTGAATAAATATTCAACCTTACCGTTGGTTTTACGCGTAGGGATGTCCCTTTTGAGACTGAGTGGTAAAGTGTCTTGGTCAATTCGTTTGTGAAATATACGCGTATCTGTGATGCCTGGGCACCTTCAAAAATAGCTGTGCGTAATACCACACCTCTTGTTTATGGCGTTGTCGCCCTTTTTATTCAGTAGGTGAGAGTATAAGCTTTCTAACGACCTATAACATGTCTGATTTTGGTTTTGGAATGGCGTTTTATAGGTCAGCGTAAGCGAAAATGTTCTTATCATCGCATTCATTTACGCATTCATTCTGTGGCAGCAGTATAGACGCTGCACCTAACGAAACGTTGTCAACGATATTGCCTAATTCCTTGGAAAATACTATTATTATTGAGGACTTCTGGGCATAGCTAAGCCATATCTTTGCTGATAAACCTATCTCACATCGTTTTCTGGAGCAAAAAATAAGCAGATAGGACTGTCATTGATTTACTGTCTCTGTCTCTATCTACGGAACACAGATAAAATGTCATATTGCTATGTAAGTATTACTGCTCAAAATAATTAGGTTATATACGTTATTTTTGAAATTGAGTGTCTTTAAATAGGTTAATGGTATTATATAATGTGGATATTTCACACTGTAATGTTTTTGTGATGCATGCAGCAGTGATGACGAGAGTGTTGGAACATTTCCAAAACGTGGTGGACGGTTGAAAATTGTTTTCATATAGTCCCATCCCCATCCGTCATTATGCTGAGATATAGCTAAAGCATTTTTATTGATAGTATTTGAGTTTCTCTGCAAACGCGTGAAACACGCTGGTATAATAAAACAATGACGGTAAATATAGCCTATATAAATAGTCCACTTCGTTCCGTTGCTACCATAATATAACAAACTTTCTTGTGTCAACAGCTGCAGTTTTTCGCTGCAATTACTAATATTGAATATAAACAGAAGATGCAATTTATGTCATAGTCTGCCAATGTCGAAAAAAATAATACGGTACTCTGCGCGCAGGACGCAGGTTGCAGGTATGGCGAGTTGATATGTTGTTTTTTTGTTTTGTTTTTATTATTATTTATTATTTGAAATATGTATTATTATTCTATCTGTCTCTGAAGCGCTCTGAAATGTGCATTCTCTGCTAAGCTAAACAATGGATTGGAATATGTGTCTGACGTAGTGTTGCACGGTATACCGAAACTTAAGCACTTTTTCGGTATGTAAAAAAAAAAAAGAAGAAGAAATGGTGCGGGATTAGAATTTTCCGACGTTCGGTAGTTTTGTGTCAAATGTAAAAGCCAGGGAAATGTGTCTCCCGCATTACTGATTGAGAGGATGAAAAGTGTAATTTGTCAGAATCTTCGCTGTAGCAGTAGCAACTAAGGTAGTCAAGTCAGGTGACGTGCGATTGTGCATTCATCTCGTTGATACAGCGCAAGCTTCGACTCAGTTCACTTCAGTAGCAATAGGTGTTCTAATTTGGAAATATTTTATTATAGGAAGATGGTGTATTGTTATTAAAATATGCTGTTTTTAGATCTATTTAAAAGTGAAAGACCTGTTTAAAGATTATTTAGTTTACAATTGTTTATTTTTTTAAATATACTTAATATATTTTTCTATTGTTTAGTGTTGTAACACTATAGGCCTATGCTTATGTTGAACAGGTTTTAACTTAAAGGTTGTTAATAAACCAGGTTGTTAACCTCTTAGTGCACACCCCCTAGTGGTCGGCACGCCGGCGTGCCTACATTACTAAACTCAAACATTCGGTGCTACTGCAACCAAAGTGTGAGTTAAAAACAGAAACGCGTTGTTTTAGTTTCATTAGTAGACGATACACGACAACTATGCCGAAGACGGAGTTTCGTAGCCCCACCATTGTCGCTCTGGTCGTTCATTTAACACGCACCCCCTCCCTGCAGTCTCATCTAAAAAACACCCCCCACCCTTGACATAATGGACAATATTGTCTATCTTGGCATTCATAAAAATATTCTTTCACCACTAAAAAATCATATTCCGTCATAGCAACAAGATAAACCCGACAACAGCCCTAAGATATGCCTATACAGCAGTGAAAACGCTGCTCACTGAACAACGACATAAACGAGAAAAAGTTTTTAAAAATGATACCATGTCATTCTACAGTCAATATCTGGGACTAAATATTAAATAAATATAAATCCTTACTGTTGGTTTTACGTGTAGAGATGTCCCTTTTGAGACTGCGTGGTCATATATTGTCTTGGACAATCAGTTTGGGAAATATAGGCGCATCTGTGACGCCTGGGTATCTTCCAAAATAGCTGTGCGTAATACCACACCTGTTGTTTACGGCGTCATCGCCCTTTTTAGTACAGTCTGGCTTGATTGACAATTCATTTATTCAGTAGGTGAGAGTATGAGCTTTCTAACGATGTATAACATGTCTAATTCTGCTTTTGGAATAGCGTTTTATAGGTCAGCGTAACAGAAAATATTCTTAGCATCGCATTCACTTGCGCATTCACTCTATGTTAGCATAAAAATACGTTGCAGCTAACGAAAGGTGGTCAACGATATTTCGTAATTTCTTGGAAAATACTATTATTATTGAGGACTTCTGGACATAGCTAAGCCATATGTTTGCTGATAGACCTAGCTAACATCGTTTTCTGGAGCAAAACAGAAGCGAATAGGACAGCGTCATTGATACTGTCTCTGTCTCTATCTACTGAACATAGAGGAGATTTCATCATTGCTATGCTCGTATTACTGCTCAAAATATTTAGGTTATATACGTTATTTTTGAAATTAAGTATCTTTAAATAGGTTAGTGGTGTTATATAATGTGAATATTTCACACTGTAAATGATAGCGTTAGATGGTAGTGTAATAGTTTTTGTGAAGCATGCCACAGTGATGACGTCAGAGTTGAACCATTGCCAAAACGTGGTGGGCGGTCGAAAATTGTTTTCATGTTGTCCTACCCTCATACAAGAAAACATACGAGAGTACAGAGTATAGAAATACACACGAGTTAATTATTACACATTTAGGTACTGTACTGCATTGTGTGACAATATTTTTGCATTATTTTTTTAAATCTGATAGCAATGTTTCATCTTAAACCTTCATAAGGGGCTCATTTATATGCTTTATAATGGACAAAAAGCATTTTATTCAATTTTGGAGAGATTTTGGATATGTTTCTGGACACCTAGCTATTTTAGACCACTGTACTGACTGAAAGCTTGTAATTCCCATTTGAAAATTATGCAACAGTGATTTTCTTGAGTCAAAACAATTGATTTGTATTGAAATATGTGAATATGTTGTGATTTACAACAATGCATAATTTAGACATTTTGGATAGATTTGGAGACGCTGGGTACACTGCTTAGTTTTTGCTTCATACATCTATAGTAGTTCTACATATCCACCCTTAGATTTTATGAACTTGTGGTCAAGAAGTTTTTGATCCAGCACAGGTGTAGTTTAACCTCCTGTATATCTCATATCTCTCAGTATTTCACTGCAAACTTAAAAAGTGCAAATTTATTTTTGATTTTTTGTCAAAACAATTGCATTTGTGGCAGTTTATTTCTTTCAAAATTATGAATATAAACTAATCTGCGTTAGTATTGTAAATTGTACAAATGTCTTGCTTCATTTAAGCCATTTTTCAAGTCTCTGTGGTGTTTACATCTGGAGTTATAAAGCTTTAAATAGGGTACCCCCTAAATGGGCAAGGATTGGCAAAATTTGGCTTGTGCCTTAAGAGGTTAATAAACTGTGAATTTGAAAATGAGGTCAACCCTTGTGGACATTACGTTTCTAATCTATTGAGGTAATTTAAGTATTGTTAGGTACCGAGTTTCGAATCAGTATCGTTTCAGTTTCAAGTATCATTTCAGTATCGAGTATCGTGATACTAAACCTCGTATCGGTATCAAAGTCAAAATTTAGGTATCGTGACAACACTAGTCTGACGCCTTTATTAGTTGCGGCGCGGAAGCACTGCAGCTCTACACACACGCTGGGCCATCTAAGTGTTACGACATGCCATCTAAGTGTTACGACATAGTAAAGGCCTTTACGGCAAGCGGCCAGGACACATCCATGGCAACACAAATAAGTAATCCGACAGCGTCTCTTAGCACAAAATTGGCCATAAGTCATCAATATTTTATGCAATCATCATGATATTCAGTAGATATGTTGGGTGAAGGTATATGATCATGAGGACAAAACAATTTTAAAATTGCTCCATAGGGGGCGCAGTAGTGCCAATGCTTGGACCCCTCCCAATTCCGCTTGTGGCTTTAATTGTATTTAGGGGTCCAAGCAGCGAAGCTGGTGGAACCCTATTGTATCTGTTAGGATTATTATTATTATTATTATTTTTCTCCGCTAAAAGTGTCTGAGGCTCAGCAACCATAAGTCCTAGAGTAACCAAATTTGGCAGGTGGGTTCCTATGGCCCCCCACTACTCAGGCACTAAAAATCACCTATGTCGGCCAGATGGTGGCGCTATAACAAAGGGTAATGCGTAAAAGGCCATAACTCCCACACCATAAGTTAGATCAACACAAAACTTCATCGACCTATGCATCTGAACGTGCTCTACATCTTTGCCATTGGGACCACCTATGTCCGCCATATTGTTTGCCCGCCATTTTGACTTTATAGTTGGGGCGTGGCAGTTTTCTCCACTAAAATGTCTGAGGCTCTGCAACCATAAATTGTAGACTAACCAACTTTGGTAGGTGGGTTCCTATGGCCCCCCACTACTCAGCCACGAAAAATCACCTATGTCAGCCAGATGGTGGCGCTATAACAAAGGGTCATACTTTAAAAGGTCATAACTCCCACACCGTAAGTCAGATCAACACAAAACTTCATCGACCGATGCATCTGAATGTGCTCTACAACTTTCCCATTGGGAGCACCTATGTCTGCCATATGGTTTGCCCGCCATTTGGACTTTTTTATTAGGTGGGGTGCGGTAGCGCTGGATCTCCAAATCTAAACGGTTACGACATCTAGTAAACTTCTTTACGGCAAGCGACATCCATGGCGACGCAAGTAATCCGACACCGTAGGGTCTACTTTTCATCAGTGAGGGTAGGGTCTGAACGTCGGGGAAGCACCTGAAGAGGCTACCAAATGTTTGTTAGTAAAAGCTTTTTCAGAGGATGAAAAATTACTTTTCTTGAGCATGCATTCATTTGAAGACAATATCTGGTGAGTTCGTTTAGTCTTTGAATCTGTCATTATGCTGAGAAATAGCTAAACCATTTTTTGATAGTATTTCAGTTTTGTGTAAACGCGCGAAAACACGCTGGTATAATTAAACAATGACGGTAATACATAGCCTATGTAGTCCGCTTCGTTCCGTTGCTACCATAATATAAACTATCTTGTGTCTACAGCTGCTGTTTCTCGCTGCAATTACTAATATTGAATATAAACAAAAGACGCAATTCATGCTGTAAATCGTATTCTCAATTTAATCTCTACATTGACTGTAAGATTTGGGTTGTAACTAGTTAGCTGTTTCGTAGGTGACTTAGTTAATGCACTCGTCTTAACTATTGCTTGTATTTTTGCATAGACTGCGTTGTTGCTGTTCTTGTTTGTGTTAGTGTTAATCAGTTTAACCTACAGGGTCCAAGTTGAACTATGCGGTTGTTCCCTGCACTCGGAACGGTAGACTACTGCCCTCTAGGGTTTTCGAAACACTTGTTCCTGGTTATGGTTAAACACTTTGATGTACGTCGCTCTGGATAGGAGCGTCTGCCAAATGCCTGTAATGTAATGCAATATCCCGTAGCAACAAGATAAACCCGAAATTAGCCCTAAAATATGCCAATACAGCAGTGAAAACTCTGCTCATTGAATAACGAAATAAGCGAGACTAACTTTTTTAAAAATTATACCATGTCATTCTACAGTCAATAACTGGGAATAAACATTGAATAAATATACAATCTCACCATTGGTTTTACGCGTAGAGATGTCCCTTTTGCGAATGAGTGGTCATATATTGTCTTGGACAATCCGTTTGCGAAATATATGCGCATCTGTGACGCCTGGGTCGGCTATCTTCAATAATAGCTGTGCGTAATACCACACCTGTTGCTAACGGCGTTGTCGCCCTTTTTAGTGCAATTTGGCTTGATTGACAATTCATTTGTTCAGTAGGTGAGAGTATAAGCTTTCTAACGATGTATAACATGTCTGATTTTGCTTTTGGAATAGCGTTTTATAGGTCAGCGTAACAAAATTTTTCTTATCTGCCAATGTCTAAATGAATAAAACGGTAGGCTACTTTGCGCGCAGCACGCAGATCGCGAGTTGATATTACGTCTTTTATATCCGTTTTTTTCTCAATGTCGTATTTATTATTTGAAATGTGCATTTATGTGTTGTTATTCTATCTGTCTCTGTGGCGCTCTGAAATGTGCATTCTCTGCTAAGCTGAGCAATGGATTGGAATATGTGTCTGACGTAGTGTTGCACGGTATACCAAAACTTCAGCACTTTCTCGGTACTTTAAAAAAAATATATAATAAAATAAAATAAAAAACGGTTCGGTATTAGAATATTCCGACGTTCGGTAGTTTTGAGTCAAATGTAAAAGCCAGGGAAAATTGTCTCCCGCATTACTGATTGAGAGGATGAAAAGTGTCATTTGTCAGAATCTTCGCTAGAAGGCAGTAGCAACTAAGGTTGCCAAGTGAGGTGACTTGTGCTTGCACTCAGCTCCTTGATACAGCGCAAGCTTTGACTCAGTTCACTTCAGTAGCAATAGGTGTTCCAATTTGGAAATATTTCATTATAGATAGATGCTGTATTGTTATTAAAATATGCAGTTTTTAAATCTATTTAATGGTGAAAGACCTGTTTTAAAGATTATTTACTTTACAACTGTTTAATTTTTGAAATATATTTAACATATTTTTCTATTGTTTAGTGTTGTAACACTATAGGCCTATGCATATTAATATGTTGAAGAGGCTTCAACTTAAAGGTTGTTATTGAACCAGGTTGTTAATAAACAATGAATTCGAAAATGAGGTCAACCCTTGTGGACATTACGTTTCTCATCTATTAAGGTAATTTCAGTATCGTTAGGTACCGAGTATCGAATTAGCATCGTTTAAGTTTCAAGTATCATTTCAGTATTGAGTATCGTGATACTAAACCTGGTATCAGTATCAAAGTCTAAATTTTGGTATCGTGACAACACTAGTGTGACGCCTTTTTTAGTTGCGGCGCAGAAACACTGCAGCTGTGCATACACGCCGGACCATCTAAGTGCTACGACATGCCATCTAAGTGTTACGACAAAGTAAAGGCCTTGACGGGAAGCGGCCAGGACATATCCATGGCGACGTAACTAAGTCGTCCGACAGCGTCTCTTAGCACAAAATTTGCCATAAGTCATCAATATTTCAAACGAGCATAATGATATTCAGTAGATATGTTGGGTGAAGGCATATGATCATGAGGACAAAGCCATTTTAAAATCGCTCCATAGGGGGCGCGATGGTGCCAATGCTTGGACCCCTCCCAACGCCGCTTGCGGCTTTAATTGTGTTTGTTTTTTGTCCTTGTTTTCATATTTGTTTCATGTTAATGTCTCTTTCGAATTTGCATTAGCGCTGTAACAACGTTTGGATGTCTCGGCCACAGTAGCTTACATTTATAAAGCATTAAGTTATCAGTGATGAATGTTCATATTTAACCAAATTAAGTACCAGTACCACTAAAACTCCTGAAGCAGAATACAGATCCTGTCACATGCTCCACATACCTGGAGCGGGGGGTTATGACACTGGGGGACATCCGGCTGCTCTTCAGAGGAGAGATGTACACATTATTGCTCCCTGGGACCTTCCGGGGGGAGTTGGGGTACTTATAGGGACTACAGGGGATGTTGGGGATAGGCGACAAAGTTGGAGGCTGGGAGTGAGGGCAAACAAGATGGAGGTGAAGAGGAAGCAAACAATTTTGAAATACCTCTCAGCAAAAAAACATGCAAAATGACATTTCAATACAGGATCCAAATCATGCATCGTGTACATGTGTTTTTGGAACCTTATTTTTGGACATTTAAGTGATTTAAGCTCTCATTTTCATCCTCCAATACCTTAAACATCCTAGTCTCTTTCTCAAGTGCTACTGATTCATTGATTTGACTGGTGTGTAATCCGCAAATGTAAGCTTTTCAAATATTTTGAAAAATATTGCCAAATAATTTAAACAAAAAATAAGCTGGCCATGTATCCTTTCATGCCCAATATTGAACATATTAAAACTAAGTTCAGGATTAAACATTAAGGGTTGTGTCTAAAAAAATAATAATACAAATTTAAGTATGCCAAAATGTTCAAATGGTCTTGTCCAATAGAATTACGACAGGCAGTCCAGGAGAGGACAGCGTCTCACCCTTGGAGAGGCATACTGCAGGATGTTGGTCTTCAGCCTCTGCATGAACACCAGGTTGTAGAACACTATGATGGAATCGTACTGACCGTCACGAATCAGCACCCTTTTGAAGGTCTGTGAGGCAGAAGAGAGGAGAAAGGAAGACCTGGTAAGACGGTCCTATGCTCATTTTCAGTTCTGTTTAAGCACACACATATAACGACATGCCTTGTGCAGGCAGTATATGACACACCTGGGCAACATTATCACTTGAAATATTTAAACAATTTAGGCATAGATGTGGCCTCTGCTGCAGGTGCTCACCTCCTGGTTGGTGTTGGGAAGATTCTTGTAGGCTGTGACGATGGTCTTGAATCTCAAATCAATGTTCTTCACTTTGCAGATGGCATACATGGCTGACATCATCAACTGTTGGCATGATTAAAAAGTGAGCCAAAGAAAGGTGGTGAAGAAAATTATGTCTTGTTTTCTGTATTCAGTCTACATCAGTGATATTCACTCAATCTTGGAAGGCACAAGGTCTTCAGGTTTTTCTTTTCACATTAAAATTAGCACCCAATTCAGACCTAAGTAAGGTGAATAAGAAACCAGATCAAGTAAGTTAACCATGTAATCACTTGATCCAATTGTTCAAAAAAGTAGTAGCAACAGCATATCCTGCAGCTCTTCCAGGAAAAGCATCAATACCCCTGGTCTACATCGCTCAATGACTACAGCAAGCATAGAATACAGCAAATGCCACGACTGGGTTTTAGTAATAATAAAAGAAAAAAAAAACAACAGAAGCTTTCTAAAAACCAAAGCAGAGTAAACTTCGGTCTAGTGAGGTAATGCATTTTAAAAATATAAAATTTTAGAAAGAAAACAAAAAAGGAAAGAAAATTTTGAAAATAATAGCAATTAACTGCTAACATGAGACTGGGGAACACACTTCCTTCTGAATTTTAGTGCATCTCCATTAATGTGTAACTAGGTGATGAGAGACTTCAGCGTGTATGAGGCAAGGTTATTATTGTAAACTAAAACAAAGATGAAAACTGCGCATGAAAAAACTGGTAACACCACGCTTCAACACCTTGACATAAGGCTGACAATGTCATACACTTGACATAACAGCTGTTACAAGATGACAACAGATCATGTCAGCTTATGTTGAATGACAAAAAACTCTCATCACTTATCGATACAGTAAATGTTATGACAGATATTGCTTGGTCTTATTTTTCAAGGTTTCAAGCTAATTAAAGGAGTAACATGGTGGTTTTCACACTTTCACGGTTTTATGTGCTATTTGCACAAGAGGCATTGAAGAAACATGATGAGTAAAGTATTAAATATGTCCGTTCTTTATTTTTGGAGAAATATGCGTTTTAAATTTATCATCCTATTTTCAGGCGGTTGAGAATGTTATCAACTTAGTGCGTCACGAGTACAGTAACCACTCCCCTTTCCACGCCCTGTAAAGAAATCTGACTGGACACACGTCCTGCTACAAGTGTCCTGTGAAGTTTACATAGCAAACAACAAGGCTGAATCCTTCTGACGTAATTTACATACACTCAGATCGCATAGTTTCACTTACTGTAGCCAAGTGGAATCGGTAACGTTACAGAAAATATATAACTTTAAAAGGTTTAATTCAATCCTCTACTGGGACTTGTGTCGGGGGGGTGTGAAATAAAATTTTGGTGCAGCTGACTATAATCGAATGTTTTTCAGATTTACGGTTCGATTGAGCAAGTATCATTCAAAGTACATTTTTATGGGTTAGTGCTGTCCGATTGCGCTAGCTACTTCACATCAACCTTGTATGGTGATCAGTAAAGGCTAACAGCACAGCACCACTTAATTATTGTCACTTCTATCACCACTGTAATAAACTAAAAAAAAAAAGGCGACAAACTACCTTTTCTGTGAGAAATGTATTGGCGAGCTCACGCGCATACACTACTGGCGACATTCTAAATCTACGTTTTGCCATCCCTACAGTCAGTCAGATTGCTGTGATAGCTCATTCTAAATGAGTGCCTTTTAAGGACTATTAGACAATCTCTGGTTGGTCATATTCATTTATAGCTAGCTAGCTAACGTTAGCTAGCTATGTAGTTTGCTTTTATAATGTAATGTTATCGATAACGTTAGCTAGCTAGTTTGCTTATATAAGGATGTTATAGTTGTGGTTTTATCTTAACTTGGCTGGCTAGCTAGCTAGCTAGCTGGCAAAAATTATTATTGGATATAAGTCAATGTCCTTAGCTGTGGATACTTTATATACTACGTTAGCTAGCTTGTGAAAATTCAGTGTCCCAAGATAAGCGCATATCATGGAGGTAGCTATGGTAACGGGGCACGGTCTGTCAATCATAGCTAACTAACAGTTCTCATTACCACGCCCAGACAGTTCGGGTGAACTTTTATAGTGGGGAATTTAGGCTTTGAAAAATATGTTTTAAAATACATTTAAATGACTGAATAATAAAAAAATTATGCACATTTGTTTTGTTGTTGCCTAAAGACAACTGGCAAGTGTCACATTCAACCACCATGTTACTCCTTTAAGGATGGTTTGCAAAATTAAACATTTAAAATAATTTGATTCATTGTCTATTTTACACAATACCTAGTTTAAATATTGGCACAATACCTGTTTCTAAACCTCTAAAACCCTTCCCCTAACAAATGGGGTACACACGAAAAAAAAAAAAAAACTTGAAATCAAAACATTTTACAAAATAAAAATAAACTCATGAAAAATTCAAAACTACAATAAAAACCCTGTTACGAGGTGTGTTACCTGGTCCAGGTGGCGGTCTCTCATTAGCTCATACTCATGCTGTAGTGTGTGCTGGAACAGGGTCCACATGACTGGCTCCAGCTCGGGATGAGAGGTAAGCAGGCGGGAGCACATCATGTTCAGACGCAAGTATGCCAGCCGATACACTGAAACAAGAATTCCCAATAAAAAATTTTTTTTTAACTTACTAACCAAAAACGTATGATAGAATTGTTAATAAGAATAAATTTTGTTACTGATATCTAAACAGTTAAAATATTTCAATTAATTATTTCCTCAAATCTAACCAGCACTGGAGTCTGCAACCCTGGTCCTGGAGAGCTGCAGGGGTGGTTTTTTTCTCCCACTTTTTTTCTTTTTCGAAAATTATGCTTTTGTTAACTGAACACATTTAAAACACATGCTGTAATTATTTGGAAAATTCAAGTATTCTGTGTTACGATACAGCGAATGAAAACACCTTTTTCTGAATAGCAAAATCCAGTTAAGCCCTTACAATGAATATGCTAAATACAATAAATAAATGCATAAATAAAATAATTTAATTAGTTAATAAAAAAAAAATAAAAAAAACCAGTTACATATGCATCTAACAATCTACAACTGAAAAGCAGGTAAACACCTTACTAGTTTTAAACATGGTCTACACATGTACAGATATCTTGGGTGTCTAGGGTGCCTTTCATGTCCTCAAAATAAACCATCTGTTTTCATGTAAATTCTGGAGCAGGACCATATCAAAATTTTTATTATTAGGGCCGTCTGGGAAGAGTAGAGGTATAAGCACTCGCCTACCACCGCAGAGACCAAGGTTCAATCCCCGGCAGTGGTACTTCCGGCTTGGTCAGATGTTCCTACGAACACAGCTTGCAGTGTTCACGGGTGGGAAGCCAGTGAGCACATGTATCAGAGGAGGCATGTGGCAGTCTACACCCTCCCCAGATCGACAGAGGATAGCGCATCGACTAGGACTGTGGCTAGTCCACACGGGGAATTGGTATAACGATAAATTGGGGAGAAAATGGCAAAAAAAATGGCAAAAAAAGTTTATTAGTGTTGAGTAAGCTTTTATTATGATGATAACCTAAAGACATGAAAAACTGAATACATTTTATAGTTTTCTTTCTTGAATGTAGGCAATTTTACCCCATCCTGTGCTGTTCACTCAACTTCAGTGAGAGCAAAAACTGAACAAATCATACAAACAAATAATTTAAAAAAAAACTTTCCACATTTTCTAATTTTTGTTTTTCAGATATTTCTCAAATTAAGTGTTTTGATCATACATTTAATTTAATTTTTAAATAATAAAATCAAAGATTTTGTGCACGCTCAAGTCGCTGTTCACCATCATATTGTGATATCTGCCCACTTAACCGTCTGAGAGCTCTGCCGGCGGAGCTCAGCAAGATTAAATGAACTTTCGTTTCTATTTGGATGATTAACTTCATGAGTTGGTTATCATACACACGCAACAAAAACATTGACAGAAACCTTAGAATCGCGACTTTCCAATGCGCCCATTGACAAACGATATGAATTGTTTTAAAAGTTCTAAATTTGACTAATTTAACCATGTATGCTTCGTTAATCCTTACTCATTACTATGTGAATTTCGCTCATCAGGAAGTCCGCCCAAATCGCATTCACATGTTAACGACATTATAACTACTCTCCATAGAGGGAGAGTAGGGGAGGGGCGATGCAAGATCCATGTGAGAAATGCCAAGCCTGCGAAAGCAGGATAGAATGTCCAAGTGTAGCCTAATTCACTTCTTTTGAGGTAAACATTTCGTTTAATTTTGGAAAATGGTCTGTCCGGAAGCCGACACTGATGAAGAGCGGTGTCATTTCGAACAGCGAACTGATCCAGCTGAGGATCAACTTCATGAGTAAGTATATTTCTTATGATCATATTGGTAAATATGTGTACTGTATTGCAACGTATCTCTGTGCTTGTAGGAATATCCAGCAATATGCGCGTTTGTAAATTCCCACACTAGTCAATGGTATGCCCCTTTTTTGTAAAGCATTTAATTTTCACCTGTTGAAGGAAATGTGCTATATAAATAAAGTTCAATTTGATGTCACATTTCCTAACAATTTTGTTTTTATCATATTTACAGAGATGCTGATCAGGAAACACCGTCTAGTTCACCACTAGCTAAGAGACCACGCAAGCGTTGCAAGAGAACAAGTCTCATCTCATTTTCCATGCGTATAGTTTGCTTCAATAAATGTTCTGAAAATCAAAAGATGTCTTTGTTTCTCTCTTCTAAATGGCTCACTGAATCTTTGTCTTAGTGGTGGGGAGGCATGCGGCCAGGTGTGAATAGCCTACTTAGCTGGCAGGTCCTCCTACGCAATGCATATTCATTACAGAAAGGCCATTTGCCCTCCCATTCTCACCTGGTGTTGAAAAATAGTAGTCACAACACTAACCTTTAGCAATTTATTTTATATTTCTCATTGGATTTGCTAAAATATTTTGTCATCTTTTGATACCCAAGACCTTGATTAACACATTTCAGTGACCAAAAATCTTAGTTACAATTGTTTAGTGTGTTTTATTACAACATTCCTGCGCATGTTCAAAACTACTGTTTGTGTGTTTTTAGAGCAATTTGCAATCCACATATGATTATGACCTACTTACTGCTGCCATATTATTGTAGCTGAGTTTGTGCTGAAAACAGAGATATGAAACACTTTGGAATCACTGCATATAAAGTTGATGAAATTTACACAAATGTCAGAGCATGGCACAATCACCATGGTGCCTCATTTTACCCTTAGACCCCAGAGGGTTAAATGAATGACTAGAGCGACAATGGTGGCACAGCGAACTCCGTATTTGCATAGTTGTCGTGTATCGTCTACTAATAAACCTAAAACAAAGTGTTTCTGTTTTCAACTCATACTTTGGTTGCAGGAGCAACAAATGTCTGAGTTGAACAACCTAGGCATGCTGGCGTGCCGACCACTAGAGGGTTTGCACTAAGTGGTTAACCAGAGATCAGTTTGCCTAGACAAGGCAATCGGAATAGTGATGCTTGGTCATATTTTTTTCTGTTCTGTTCAGCCTAGAACATTTGTGATCCAGGAAAAATGGAAAATATTATTGCCTGCTTCTATTGATTACCACAATATGAGCTTTTGGCACTAATGCGATGAATTTCTACAACACTCACTGGGATGGCAGGTATGCCGTCTAGCCAAGTTACGCCTTGGCGGGGCATCCCCCATACCTATACAGCACCGAGTGTTTGGCACTTTTCAGGGTTCCCCACAGAAATAACCGCAACAGCCACAGCCGTCTGCTTCTGCTTCTTTTTTTCAATGTGGGAGCAGATCTCACACCAGATGAATCGATATAGGGAGGATAGGAGCAACTATGGGGAGCAACATCTGCAAAGCTTTTATTGGGCATCATGCATTCTCTGGATGCGATTCCGTTTCTGCATTTGCTGGAAAAGGGAAGGCTGGTGCCCTTCAGCTACTGAGGAGCCAAACCGATGTCCAGGAAACATTCATGTAGTTAGGCAAGGATTGGGATCTCCCACTGGCACTTCAAGAAAAACTGGAGACCTTCACATGCCTTCTGTATGCACCTAAAGCCTCTGCGTTGAAGATCAATAACCTCAGATACCATCTCTTCTGCACAAAGAAAGGGGAGATAGAAAGCCACTAATTAACACCCTGTTTAGACTCTTTAAAACAACATGCAAAACGGGAAAACTATCAAGCTGCATTGTGGAAGAGATACCTGAAAGAAGATCCAGAGACACCCAGCCCTGTTGGAAAATGGAAAATGAGAAGCTAGATATTGACTGGAGGGAGGGCCAGCCAGCACCAGAAGCGGTTTTGGATTTGCTAGCATGCACTTGCAGCAAGAAATGAGGCACCAAAATGTGTATGCATAACAAATGGGCTGAAGTGCACTGACATGTGCAGACTCCAGCACTGTAGAAACCAGCCATCAGATGAGGAAACAGTAGAGGAAGTTGACCTTGAAGGTGACTATAATTACTAGCCTTACAGCAACAGCAAACCAACATATACATTATTTGAACAAAAATTAAACAAAAAAAAATTAAAATAAGAGGTTGTATACAGCTTTTTTTTTTGTATCTACTTTAGAAATAAGAAAAGATACAATGTGTCGTATTAAGACTTTGCATGAAAGTCTGAAATTCACATTAGGCCATTTCTTATTAAAAAATGTTTTCAAGTTACACAAACATTTAGAAATGTTAGTAGTATAAAATTGCACGTCATTACAATCAGCTGATTTAGACAAATATTTTATTTTTATGTTTGTATGTAATATTTTTGAGGTAGGGTTCTGAACAGCTTAAAAATCTATCATTTGCCCTGCTTTTTGCACATCTTTTCCAAAACACTGCAATAAATTCATATAAATTGTACATTTGGCATGGCTGTCTTATTTGATTGTATTTTCTACATGTCTACAAACATTATGAGCCATAATTGTGAATTCTACAACAATGAGGTATGAAGATATGGTTAGGCAAATTCAAGTCAATAGAACCCTATTCTGTTGTATGGCAGCCATGTTGGAAATGGGTCTAGAGAGGGAAATATGCAAAATTATGGATGGGTCTGTTAATAAATATTCTTATAAATAATAATATAAAATAATATAATTATAGAATATTATTATTTATAAGAATATCTATAGAATAATATAATTCTATAGACCTCATCTAAAAGTATAAGTAATTTGGTGTTTCTAATACCAAAGGTACAATTCCAAGACCTAGCTGCACCTGTGTAGAATCCTATGCTATGCTGAACATTCCAAAGGAAGCAGGTGGCACAAACTTTAAAATATCCATATTAAAAGATTTATTTTTAGTTGAACATGTTATTATGTACCATTTTAAGGCCTTTTTGATTTCCTTTCTGAAGAAACTGTCGAAAGCAATGTGGGATCAAGCTAGTGTTTGTTATAAAGTGTTTTTGTCTTTTATGTCTAAGTGTGATATGTTGTTTTTATCTGCTGCTGTAACACCCAAATTTCCCCACCTGGGGATGAACAAAGTCTATCTTACCTTATCTTAAAGCAAATTATAAAGGTAGTTCCAAATGTACCCTAATACAGATTTAGAGGTCAAAGGTCAGTTGATTTAGAATCTTGGAAATGTGTCCGGTGGATAGATGTGACTGTTAGCTTTCCAATGATATATGGTTTGATGGTATTTTGTATCCGTTAGCTTGTGTTATACTGGCTATATTTGTGAAATGGCTTAAAATATGAACAAAAAATGAAGGATGGAGGGATGAAAAAAGGAGTGATAGCACATAGAAAGCTACCATTGCTGCAATGCTATCACACATTTTCCAACACTAGGGACCTTCAAAAAAAGAGACATCGTCCCTCCAAATGGTACCGACCGACCCCCCTGGCTCTTGGACTACATTTCTTTTGCTTTTCTGATGGTGCAAGCGTCTTTTATACTTATGTCTTTGTCATAGCCATTGTTTTACATATATAGCAAAGCGATAGTGCTAAACGGTACACGTTGAACAGACTGTACAAATTCACTATTCAAGGATAGCTACAATCCACAACCGTTAATCAAATTGAATCGAATGAAATAAAATTGAATGGACCGACGTGAGCACATTTCCCTACAAGTTCTTACACAGTTCATTGGGCTACTCGCTTAGCTACAGGTTGAACTAATGCTATTCACTTAGCTACTTGCTTTACTACCAGCATAGCTATTTGTTTGACTACTTGTTTAGCAATAGGTTGCGCTCAATGATATTGTGAATAGTTTAGTTGTTGAAATGGCTCTTTGAATGGTTGTAATCGCTTAGATAAGACTAATGACTTGATGTTTAGTTTGGCCTTTTTTATTTTCAGGATTTCGTCCAGGTGCTTTGCAACTTGGCAGCATAATACAATTCTAAATAAAGTCTGTGTAAAGTCAGACTTTACATTTGAAGGTCATCTCCTGGTTCATTAACTTGCCAATATTCTAAAAAGCTATTTTTTTCCATTCCAGTAAGTACACTGACTACAGAGTAATCTAGAATTAAATCTGATTTTAAAAGGTTTTATCTATGGTATCACAATGGGGTGATGTGTGTACATATGGTTCTACATACGTAATTCATGTTTTTGTACCATCTAGGAACGAGAGGCGGATTTACGCACATACACTATCGTTGATAGCCTACATAAATGTAAAAGTGGAAAATTCAGATGCTTTATAGGGTGCACACCGCTTAATCGTATGTAATTCTGACAAACTACGGTTGTCTCATTTTGCCTGATTCATCATTAGCAATGTATGTTTCCTTTAAATGGACTATACTATATTTAATGTTTAAACCAAACTAGTGTACTATGCTTGATTCTTTCCCTTTCAGTCATTGTTTGGTTATTTGAATAACCAATGTGGTTGCTACAGGAAAATGTATAATGTTCTAGAATCAAGGGGACACAAGAGTAGATTGCCGTTGATGGTTATGTTGGATTGATTTAGAAAGCATTTTTGTAATTACCATCAAATACTACTAATTAACAAGATATACAAAATTAAAGCATGACTTAATTACCCATGTATAGACTGCATCCAGCCGTTTAACGGTGATTCTCAATATGAAAACACATATACCTGATGTTTGATAACATGGCCAGACAAAGGTGAAGTTATTTT
Source organism: Anguilla pacifica (assembly GCA_039654925.1). NCBI lineage: Eukaryota > Metazoa > Chordata > Actinopteri > Anguilliformes > Anguillidae > Anguilla > Anguilla pacifica. The sequence continues at coordinate 41,870,008 of CM077292.1, forward strand.
AATAAGATCAGAGTGCGGAAAACATGAAACCCAAAACCAAAGAGGGCCTTAGCAAGAAAAAGGTGTACAAACAAAAGAAAGAAGGTCAAACTGTAAGGAGCCAGCAATCGTCCTTGCATGCCTAAAATAATTTCCCTACAGAAAACCAAAGCTGTGGGAAATAGAAAGGACAACATGTCTGTACACCCAGCAACATACATACACACTTTGCTCACACCTTCTGCTAATGAAGCTACCAATCTAGCTCTTGGGCTGCAGTGGCATGAGGTTCTGAAAGTGTCATTAGCCCTTTTCCTCTGTCCCCACTTTCATCCAAACAACATGGGAGAAACCTATGAAACTTGCTGCACGGTCACTCTCTATGCCCGCTGAGTAATTTTGGCACTGATACAATATTTGTTAAGTGGCATAAAATTAGATGTTTGTGCTTGGACTCTGTGTATTGCTGCTTGTAGCTACATTTATTATTATTTCCCCAGGGTTTTGGCTTATATTGTCTGTTTGGACTAGCGAAAACAGAAATTGGTAGGACTGAAGGCTGAGGGTCCCTATGATCTCTATTTAAATTGTACCATTGGCAGCGCTATTGCGATCAATCAAATATTCAACATTTAAAAGATCATAGCTTTTGAACTGATCGAATCAGAAACACAGATGCATCTCCTTACATCAAACAATCTCTTGGACCAATAAAGTGCAACAGATTGATATTTCTGAAAAACCTCAAACTACATCTCCAAAGGAGTCAGACCAATTGGGTCATGGGCCACATTTCTTTATAAGTTATATAAAGAAAGTTTTCATGTGAAGACGTCAGGCCGCAGTGTTAAATTTTCATTTTTGAAATGAAAAATTATGCATAAATTATACATATTCCATTAACTTTAGACTTGGTTTCTATGATCAAAACTTTTATTAGTTCCCAGGGCACATCTGTCTGATTAAAACAAAGTTGGTGACAATCATTTAAAAAATACAGGTCATTTTGTGCCCAAGCTGGAAAGTTGCTTGAATCATATTGTTTTGAACGGATTCAGTTGCTATCATGCAGTTATGATGTTGTCCCCATTTTTGGGATTTCAGGCTGTTCAAATTTGATGATACTTGTGTTACGACCAGTCATAAGTTTGCTTACATTAGTCTCTGTTATGTGCATTTTGTCATCTGATTGACCGGTTCCATCTCCGGCTACTCTGGTTGCCACTTATCAGTGGAGACTAGCTTGAACTCATGGTTAGATGTGCTGTGTATACTGATTGGTTCATTTGACTTTGTGTATTCAACCCTTTTTTGTTTGATTCCGATACCCGTCTAGCCCTTCTGATTTGTTTGCCGACTGAATCTGACTTGTTTGACTCTGATTCTTGCCTTAGCCCTTCTAGTTTGTTTGCCCCCTGATTTTGTGTGTCTGACCTCGTATTCGATTCCGATTCTTGCCTAGCCCCTTTGCTTTGCTGATTGGATTTCGTTTTTGAACATCCGCTCATTCTCGACCTCGACTCTCGTGTTGCCCTCTGCTCGTTGTATACTGTGTGCTGAACTACAAAGCCTTCCATTGGGGCACAATTTTGTAATTTTGCTAGGTTATTTTTGCATTATTATAACGTCATAAATGTAATGTAATTATTTTTGAACACATTCTGGGTGGAGTTTTAGCTCTGTTGGGTATACGCTATTCGGACTTTTGGTTTCAGATTACCAACTAATTGTCCAAAGCTCAGTGCCACCGTGGGCCTAGTACCCTTTGAAGCCTAGCCAGCCTTCCAGTTAGATTTGGACAGATAGATACGGACCAGAGTTACTGGTCGGTTTACAGTACATTTCCCTTAACCATTCCTCACTCATTTCCCTTATCATTCCTCCTGTAATGGTCTGACCCAAGACCAGATCATAACAACGTGGCAAAGTGGAAAAGGGCTATTTGGATTAGTGCAGGAGTACTTTTGCCGCTCATTCACCACTTGGTAGTGCTGCAGCAATGACAAAGTTTTCACTATTTAAATGGCCATAACTCAGCCACATTACTGTACAGACATGACAATTATTTAGCAGACACTTTTATCAAAAGCGATGTACAAAAGTGCATATCAAGGTCATTGGAACAACTACAAAACACAGTTTCGATAAGGTATAATACTTATTTTGTACAGTTATTCATAGCCAAGAACACAGTCCAGTTCACACAATGAACGTTATTTTGACCTAACCTGTGCTAAGTCAAACTAGGGAGCAGTACAAAGTACAACATTAGGACAATAGTACAAAGTACAATAAGTGCTGGAATGGAGGTACATTGTGCCAGCAGTCATACCACGATACACCCTGCTCCTGCCGAATGGCTGAAGCTAAGCAAGTGTGGGCTTGGTTAGTACTTGGATGGGAGACCACCTGGGAATACTGAGTTGCTGCTGGAAGTGGTGTTGGTGGGAGGCAATCTTCCCTCTGGTCAAATAAACCCCAATGCCCCAGTGCAGTGACGGGGACACCGTACTGTAGAAGATGCCGTCTTTCAGATGAGACGTTAAACCGAGGTCCAGACTCACTGTGGTGAGTAACCTCTTAGCGCAAAGCCCCTAGTGGTCAGCACGCCAGCGTGCCGAGATTACTGAATTCTGACATTAAGTGCTACTGTAACCAAAGTATGAGTTAAAAACAGAAACGCGTTGTTTTAGTTTCATTAGTAGACGATACATGACAACTATGCCGAATACGGAGTTTCGCTGTGCCACCATTGTCGCTCTGGTCATTCATTTAACACGCACCCCCTCCCTGCAGTCTCATCCGCAACTAAAACTCCCTCCCATGACATAATGGACAATATTGTCTATCTGGGCATTCATAAAAATATTCTTTCACCACTCAAAAATCGTATTCCGTCATAGCAACAAGATAAACCAATAGCACTAAGATATGCCAATACAGCAGTGAAAACGCTGATCATTGAATAATGAAATAAACGAGAAAAAGTTTTAAAAAAGCATACCATATCATTCTACAGTCAATATCTGAGACTAAATATTCAATAAATATACCTTACCATTGGTTTTATGCGTAGAGATGTCCCTTTTGAGACTGAGTAGTCATATATTGCCTTGGGGAATCCGTTTGTGAAATATACGCGCATTTGTGATGCCTGGGTACCATCCAAAATAGCTGTGCGTAATACCACACGTGTTGTTTACCTCATTGTTGCCCTTTTTAATAGTCTGGCTTGATTGACAATTCATTTGTTCAGCAGGTGAAGGTATAAGCTTTCTAACGATGTTTAACATGTCTAATTCTGCTTTTGGAATAGCGTTTTATAGGTCAGCGTAACCAAAAATTTTCTTATCGCATTCACTTATGCATTCACTCTGTGGTAGCAGTAAAAGACGCTGCACCTAATGAAACCTTGCCAATGATTTTTCATAATTTCTTAAAAAATACTATTATTATTGAGGACTTCTGGGCATAGCTAAGCCATATGTTTGCTGATAGACCTATCTGACATTGTTTTCTGGAGCAAAACGCGGATAGAATCGGATAGAACTGTATCATTGATTTACTGTCTATCTACAGAACACAGATAAAATTTCATCATTGCTATGTAAGTATTACTGCTCAAAATATTTCAGTTATATACGTAATTTTTGAAATTGAGTGTCTTTAAATAGGTAAGTGGTATTATAATATGTGGAAATTGTTTTCATCTCTTCCCATCCCCATACAAGAAAACATACGAGAGTACAGAGTATAGAAATGCATACAAGAGTTCATTATTACAATTTTAGGTACTGTATAGCATTGTGTGACAATATTATTTCATTATTTTTAAATCTGATATCAATGTTTAATCTTAAACCTTCATAAGGGGCTCATTTACATGTTTTACAATGGACAAAAAGCATTATATTCCTTTTTGGAGAGATTTTGGATATGTTTCTGGACCCCTAGCTATTTTAGACCACTTTACCGACAAAAAGCTTGTAAGTACCACTTGAAAATGATGCAACAGTGAGTTTCTTGAGTAAAAATAGTTGATTTGAAGTGAAATGTGACTTTGTTGTAATTTACATCAATGAATAACTTAGAAATTTTTGGTAGATTTGGAGACGCTGGATACACTGCCTAGTTTTGCTTCATAGACCTTTAGTAGATCTACATATCCACCCTTAGGTTTTATGAACTTGTGGTCAAGAAGTTTTTGATCCAGGACATGTCTACTTTAACCTGCTGTATATGTGCAATCTCCCAGTATTTTATTGCAAACTAAAAAAGAGCAAATTCATTATAGATTTTTTGCCTAGACAATTGCATTTGTGGCACTTCATTTATTCCAAATTTATGAATATAAACTAATCCAAGTTAGTATTGTAAATGGTACAAATGTTTTGCTTCATTTAAGCCATTTTTCAAGTCTCTGTGGTGTTCACATCTGGAGTTATAAGGCTTTAAATAGGGTACCCCCTAAATGGGCAAGGATTGGCCAGATTTGGCATGTGCGCTAAGGGGTTAATCTTTCTATAAAGTGCTTAAAATCAGGAATTTTTTGATAATATCATAGTGCTTAGCCCAGCTTCCAAAAACATAAAGCTATTTTAATATGGAAATTTACTCATTTTCATACAAGACAGTCCCGGTCTGCAACAACACCCCCACCCCTTCACTCTTCACCGAATTAGTGCAGCCAGGTTGACCCCCCCTCTCTCTCTCTCTCAAGCATGCCCACCCCCCCCTTTGTACAACTGTTTAAAAATTGCTTAAATTACTTTATCTAGTAAGAGTTGGAGTTAGAGTAAGAGCCAGTCAGGAGGAAGAAAGTAGCTCCTGGGTGCTTAACATCCGTTGCGGTGGCCATTCTCCTGGGGTGGAAAATCTGCGGTTGCCATTCAGAGGATTCTGAACTTTGCATCTGGGCCTGGTGTTGTATGTTGTGTGGTGTTTTGTGTACGCCAGATCTGAAATTTTTGTCTTATAGCTCACCTGGCATTTTCACATATCCATCCCTGGGTTTTTGGAATATTCAGCTGTCTTTTGGTTTTTGGTCTTTGACCTTGGTTTCTGGAACTATTTCGGGAAGAAACAAGCTGTGGATCAGTATTTTCTTTCATTTCTTTTGTGATTACAACTTGCCCGTGAATGTAACATTTTCTTTTTTTAAGGTTGTTGAACCTCGTCCTTAGATTAGACGTATTAAGTTTACGACAAATATTTACATTTCTTAATTTTAATCAGCAAGGTCTACCACCAAACATGCCTTAGCCATGTTCAGAATTTCTCAAGAATAATATTTTCCAAGAAATTACGAATGCCATTGATAAGTTTCGCCAGGTGCAGTGTCTTTTACTGCTACCACAGACTGAATGAGTATTGCAGCTATAATGAGACAAAACATTTGGTTACACTGAGCTACAAAACACTATTACAAAAATAATATTAGACATGTTATACATAGTTAGAAAGCTTATTCTGTCAACTATTGGATAGATTAATCGTCGATCAAGCCTGATTGTACTACAAAGGGCGACAACAGCGTAAACAACGTGTGGTATTAAGCACAGCTATTTTGGAAGGTACCCAGGTGTCACAAATGAGCACATATTTCACAAACGGATTGTTCAATACAATATATGAGCACTCAGTCTCGAAAGGGACATCTCTATATTGGTAGATGTACAATATATTGGACATCTACCAATATATTTATTCCATATTTCGTTGCAGATATTGACAATAGAATGACATGGTATATTTTCTGAAAAATTTCACTTGTTTATTTCAGTGTTCAGTGAGCAGCGTGTTTCACTGCTGTACTGGCATACCTTCAGCTATCGTTGGCTTTATCTTGCTGCTATGATGGAATACAAATTTTTAGTGGCAAAATAAAGTTTTTATACATGCCCATGCCCAGATAGACACTATTGTCCAGTGTGTCATGTGGTAGGGGGGGGGGGGGTGGAAGGGGGGGTGTAGTTACAGATAAGACTGCAGGGAGGGGGTGTAAATGCATGATCAGTGCGACAATGGTGGCACCGCGAAACATATTCAACATCATTGTCCTGAATCGTCTACTGATAAAGCTAGAACATAGAGTTTGTGTTTTCAACTCATAATTTGGTTGTAGGAGCGCAGAATGTCTGAGTTGAGCAATCTCAGGACACCGGCATCATGGGTGCTAGGCGTTTACACCAACAAGTTAAACAAATGAGCTAATATTTCAATGAAGCCAGTATTTCAATAATGTTATAAAACAAAAAGACCAGATTGAGATTACCCATAGTATGAGCAAGGTAGAACTGGCGCCATCTCATTGTGGAATGTAGTAGGATTGGTGCACCAGTCAGAATCATAGCAGGCATTTATGAGATCATATGAAGTACTGTCAGTTGCAAAAAACAAAAAGAGTGTTTGACTATTTTTATTTCTTCTTAAGCATTTATTTGTACAAACACAGAATAACAAACAGATATTAACTTTTTTTTCATATAGGCATAATTTCATTAGCTATCCCTATGACCTACAATCTCCTGACCGACCCATAATGTGCACCACTGGCCTAAACAAAAACTTGCTAACAAAGCCCGAGCATCAAGGACAATTATTATAAGCAGTTTGGTTAATTGACACGTCCTAGCAGAGTGCAGTAGGAATTATGTGGGTCGCCCGCTCATATAAATGACTTTTGGCAAGAGTGCTGCGGTTATGCCGTGTTTGGTGTAAATCTGGGGTTACTCATGACCCGATAGATATCTCCCGCGACCCAAGTTTGTGCATCACTGCTCTAGCTAAAACATTGTTAGGAAATGTTAACATCCATTTACATTAGTAAGCTAGCTAGGTTTCCTAAATTTCCACCTACTACCCAACTTTATAGTCTATAGTTACACTGCTGTAAAATGTCTTGTTTTCCCCACTTTAAAATCTGTTATCAATTCAGATCCAAGAAAACAGGCAGGGTGAAAACTGTAATAAATTACTTTAAAGTAACAAGTAACAATGTAAATTATCAGCCCTTACAGCAGACCTCAACAGAACCAGGCTTGGATATGGAAGAAAATAAAAAGGCAGAAAATAACATTTTTCAGTTTTTAAAACTGAATTATAATACATTTAGCAGACACTCTTATCCAGAGCGACATACACAACTTTTTACATAGCATTTACATTGTATCCATTTATACAGCTGGATATACTGCATACACTGAAGCAATGCGGGTTAAATACCTTCCACAAGGGTACAATGGTACCTGGGACCCGAACCTGCAACCTTTAGGTTCCTTACCCATTATACTACACTGCCACTAAATTCAATGCATTTGAACACTCTCCCAAAAAAATCATGTTCCATTTTTCCAATGCCTCAACTTCAGTTTAAAAAAATTCAGGCTTGTAAAAATTCAGTCTGTAGAAATGAGCACGGACCAGGTTTATTCAGGGAAAGGGGTAGAACCTGAATGCAAACTACTGTAACCTGCAGCAAATCATCATCAATTTCAGGGCCAAAGAATGAAGATTCCTTGTTGAGACCTGAGCCAGCTGGAACAGACACATAGGCAACAGCAACTCTCCAATGTAAGCAAGCCAGGCATAAATGGAGAGTGCAGCCAGCTGTATTAGCGATTTTTACCACTGTTTTGGCATACTTTCAGCCAATTGTTGCCTTTATCTTGTTGTTATGATGGAATACAAAATTTTTGGTGGAGAAAGAATATTTTTGTGAACTCCTAGACAGACACTAGTGTCCAGTTTGTCATGCTTGGTCGATCCAAACATGTGGTTGTATATAATTAAAGTAATTTTTAAAAATCAATACAATAAAAAAAACTTTAGTCCAGCATAATTCGTGCTACCCTCAAGATGCTTAAGGATATAGTTCAGAAGAGTGGCAGTTGCGTCTTCCACCCCTCTTCTAACCCTATAAGCAAACTGAAGAGGTTCTAATTGCTCCTGAATCTTGGCCATTATCTCACCCTTAATGTGCTCAAAGGGTTTCATGATCAGTGGGATAAGGACTACAGGTCTGTAGTCATTCAGGGCTTTAGGGGATTTAACCTTGGCAACTGGCACTACAAAGACTCCAGATTATAAGGACCCTTTTCTGACTGTATGTTTTAAAAACCTTATCATAATCAATTTAAACCTTATCATAAAAAATTTAAAAAGTTTTTAGAACCCATAATTAATCATTAAAATCATGGATATCAAATCACAGGTAAGAGTTATTCAATCCATCAGCAAATTCAACATTAGAACTATAAAAATTGGCTCTTGGAATCGTATTTTTAGTTTTGGGCTGCATCCCAGTCATTGTTTTCATTATCAAGCTGAGCGTAATTACCACAGCTACGTGGAACTACTTTACCCTTATACCTTCGCCAATTTAACCTCACGATCTATCCTCTTCTGTATTTCCATACTCTGAGAGGCATCACCCTGATAAAAGGCAATATTGAGAATTTGAGGAATTGGAAAAATGGAACCTGAATTTTTGGGAACTTGTCTTTTTAAGATTTCAATTTCAGGAAGTGAAATTGCTGAAATGCTCCTTCAAAACTTAAAAACAAAGTGATTAAATTCAAACGTATTGAATTTCCTGTTAAAAATTCAAATATATAAATTTCACAGTTGAAAATTAAAAATCTACTAAACTTAATCTGTTCTTAAATTCAAACCTTGAAACTTATTTCCTTCCATAGTTGGACCCTTTGTTCACAAGCAGAAGAAGTGCTGACTACAGAGAAGCCATGCTCTGTCACCTACCTTTTTTGTAGAAGAGAGAGAGAGAGGTAGATCTAGGGTGCCGGGGGGCCTGTGTAGGGTAATGCGGGGTGGGTATGGCCTGGGCCTCTGCTCCAGGGGACATCCGGTTGCTGGGGCGTAGGGGAGAGAGGTACCTATGGGATAGGTGAGAAAGAAAACTTCTGTCAAAAAGTTCCTCTTAACTATTAACCTCTCTCAAATTATGGGCGGGTGGGCGGGGGGTTGGGGGGAGTTGGGGTCGGACACAGCCCCGCAATTTTAGATAACGCACACTCGCAATGTTCTATGATCAGTGAACCGCGCAGTTTTCGGATTTTGCTCATTTAAATATATTTGGCCTAGTTCTGCAAAATTTTACTTAAAACAGCTTTGATATATCAGTAGTCATTAGCCATTTCAATAACATTCATAACTTAATATACTCAGATACATTTAAAACGTATATGCAATCTGATGTTACATTTATACCACCTAGTTGGTATGATTGCAACAGAGGTACAGAATAATTGTAGCAGTGAATGAAAATGCCAAATACCCGATAATGTTTTTTTCTGCACATACTAATGTTAATCGAGGAAACACATTTTCAATGGTAACATGGGAAAGGCCACAGCCTCAGATAATGAAGCATGGGGCTTTATTCATGAGACGGCTGAAATTATTCAGTAAGATTATTCCCACTAGAAATGATTGCCATTTCACACTTCAAAATGACACATTTTTAGAATGACCACATTCTCTACACATGGTAAGATTAAAAAACACAGGGCCAACTTACTTGAAAGAATTCAGGAAGCATTCAGTAGCAGCATTGGTTTGGAATACAGCATGTTTCATTTGTGTTAGCTAAGGTAGCCAGTAACTGTTTATTGTAATTTGGTGTAATTTTGATATCAGTACTTATAACCTCTTAGCGCAAAGCCCCTAGTGGTCGGCACGCCGGCGTGCTGAGGTTACTGAACTCAGGCATTCAGGGCTACTGCAACCAAAGTTAAAAACAGAAACGCTTTGTTTTAGTTACATTAGTAGACAATACACGACAACTATGCCGAATATGGAGTTTCGCAGCGCCACCATTGTCACTCTGGTCGTTCATTTAACACGCACTCCCTCCCTGCAGTCTCACCTACAACTACACCCCCCACACATGACATAATGGACAATACTGTCTATCTTGGTATTCATAAAAATATTCTTTCACCACTAAAAAAATCGCATTCCGTCATAGCAACAAGGTAAAACCGACAACAGCCCTAGGATATGCCAATACAGCAGTGAAAACGCTGCTCACTGAATAACAAAATAAAGGGGAAAAAGTTTTAAAAAATGATACCATGTCATTCTACAGTCAATATCTGGGACTAAATGTTGAATAAATATACAACCTTACCTTTAAGCGAGATGTCCCCTTTGAGACTGAGTGGTAATATATTGTCTTGGACAATCCGTTTGTGAAATATACACGCATTTGTGATGCCTGGGTACCTTCCAAAATACCGCAATACTACATATGTTGTTTACGGCATTGTCGCCTTTTTAGTACAGTCTGGCTTGATTGATACTTCATTTCTTCAGTAGCTGAGTGTAAGCTTTCTAACGATGTACAACATGTCTAATTTTGCTTTTGGAATAGCGTTTTATTGCTCAGCGTAACTGAAGGTTGTGTCATCATAGCATTCACTTACGCATTTACTCTGTGGTAGCAGTAAAAGACACCTGACGAAACGTCAAAGATTTTTCGTAATTTCTTCTGAGCATAGCTAAGCCATATGTTTGTGATAGTCCTAGCTGACATTGTTTTCTGGAGTAAGACAGAAGCGGATAGAACTGTATCATTGCTTTACTGTCTCTCTGTCTATCTACTGAACGCAGATAAGATTTCATCATTGCTACGTAAGTATTACTGCTCAAAATATTTCGGTTATATACGTTATTTTTGAAACTGAGTGTCTTTACATAGGTTAGTGGTATTTTATGAGGAGGATATTTCACACTGTAAGGTAAGCGTTCGTTGGTACTTTAGTAGTTATAGTGATGCATGCAACAAGAGATGACGTGAAAGTTAGAACATTGCCAAAACGTGGTGGTTAGTTGAAAATTGTTTTCATGTCGTCCCATCCCCATACAAGAAAACATACGAGAGTAGAGTATAGAAATACAGCTTGTAATTCCCACTTGAAAATGATGCAACCGTGAGTTTCTTGAGTCAAAAACAATTGATTTGTAGTGAAATACATGATTATGTTGTGATTTACAGCAATGCATAATTTAGACATTTTGGATAGATTTGGAGACGCTGTGTACACTGCTTGGATTTTGCTTCATAGATCTTTAGTAGTTCTACATATCCACCCTTAGATTATATGAACTTGTGGTCAAGACGTTTTTGATCCAGGACATGTATAGTTTAGCCTGGTGTATACATGCAATCTCTCAGTATTTCATTGCAAACTAAAAAAGAGCAAATTCACTATAGATTTTTTGCCTAGACAATTTAATTTGTGGCACTTTATTTCTTCACTCTAATAGGGTGGAATATACAGTGCCAGAACTGTCGTGCAGTAAACTTATGCTTGGTATCAAATAAAATGTGATTCACATCACAGATAAACATGAATCAACACTGAAATTTTAATTCAATGAATCATGCTGCCCTAACACACACGCACACAGAGTTAATTTCTCAGACTTCACACCAAGGGTGATCCAGTGTTTAATAATTCTCAGAAAGCGTGATGTGGCTAGTGTTTGGGGAGGTGAGAAGCTAAATCAACTGTTGAACTGAAAAAGGTACATAATGTTAACATTAAAACCTCAATTAATTGTTCAAATCAAGTTAGTTTGGTGGGGACAGCTATTTGTGGGTGCCAGGGTTAGCTGTGCTGTGAAATCTTAGTAGGAACAGGGGACATTAGTTTTACTGAGGTATGTTAGCAGGATTGTGGGGTTTTTATATTAGTGATAGCGTGTACTGTAGCACTATTTTGGGACGTTAGCATGAGCAGTATAGTGGAGCAATACTTACAGGTCAGCAGCTGTGTGGTTATGCTGCAGTGGCTGGTTTAGGGTTGCAGGGGGCTCAGCTTGCTCCCCTGGCCCTTCCTCCCGGGCCTGATGCAGGAGCTCAAACAGTGGGGAGTCCTAGGACAGAGAGGGAGAAGGTTCATTTTATATACAGAAACCATCAGTCCAGAACCCTATGCCTTCTCATACACCACTAAGCATTTCTTTTTAAATGCTGTATGTATGGCAGTCCTATAAACAATTTCATCCTGTCATTCGGTAATGCGGGAGACAAATTTCCCTGGCTTTTACATTTGACATTTGACGCAAAACTACCGAACGTCGGAATATTCTAATACTGAACCGTTTCTTTTTTTTATTTGTTATTTTTTTAAGTACCGAAAAAGTGATGAAGTTTTGGTATACCGTGCAACACTACGTCAGACACATATTCCAATCCATTGCTCATCTTAGCAGAGAATGCACACTTCAGAGCACCTCAGAGACAGATAGAATAATAACACATAAATACGCATTTCAAATAATAAAGACGACATTGAGAAAAAACGAAACAAAAGACGAAATATCAACTCGCGACCTGCGTGCTGTCCGCAGAGCAGCCTACCGTTTTATTTATTTTGACATTGGCAGATGAGAAAATTTTTGGTTACGCTGACCTATAAAACACTATTCGAACAGCAAAATCAGACATGTTATACATCGTTAGAAAGCTTATACTCTCACCTACGGAATAAATGAGTTGTCAATCAAGCCAAATTGCACTAAAAAGGGCGACAACGCCGTAAGCAACAAGTGTGGTATTACGCACAGCTATTTATGAAGATAGCCGACCCAGGCGTCACAGATGCGCGTATTTTTCACAAACGGATTGTCCAAGACAATATATGACCACTCATTCGCAAAAGGGACATCTACGCGTAAAACCAATGGTAAGATTGTATATTTATTAAATGTTTAGTCGCCGATATTGACTGTAGAATGACATGGTATAATAAAAAAAAAATTGTCTCGTTTATTTCGTTACTCAGTGAGCAGCGTTTTCACTGCTGTATTGGCATATTTTAGGGCTAATGTCGGGTTTATCTTGTAATGCAATATTCCGTAGCAACATTACATTACAGGCATTTGGTAGACGCTCCTATCCAGAGCGACGTACAACAAAGTGTTTAGCCGTAACCAGGAACAAGTGTGTCGAAAACCCTAGAGGGCAGTAGCCTACCGTTCCAAGTGCAGGGAACAACCGCATAGTTCAACTTGGACCCTGTAGGTTACACTGGTTAACACTAACACAAACAAGAACAGCAACAACGCAGTCTATGCAAAAATACAAGCAATAGTTAAGACGAGTGCATTAACTAAGTCACCTACGAAACAGCTACCTAGTTACAACCCTAAGCTTACAGTCAATTTAGAGATTAAATTGAGAATACGGTTTCTCTCAGCATAATGATGGATTTAAAGACTAAAGGAACTCACCCGATATTGTCTTCAAATGGATCCATGAGAAAGAAAAGTAATGATTCATCCTCTCAAAGCTTTAACTAAGAAACCTTTAGTAGCAAAAAAACAAAAGATCAACTTGCCATGCATGCTACCTGCTTCCTATGCTCAGAGTACCGTATTATTTGTTTAGACATTGGCAGAGTACAGCATAAATTGCGTCTTTTGTTTATATTCAATATTAGTAATTGCAGCGAGAAACTGCAGCTGTAGACACAAGATAGTGTGTTATGTTATGGCAGCAACGGAACGAAGCGGACTACATATGTATTACCGTCATTATTTTATTATACCAGCGTGTTTTCGCGCGTTTGCACAGGAACTCAAAACCTACCAATAAAATGGTTTCGCTATTTCTCAGCATAATGACAGATTTAAAGACTAATCAAACTCACCCGATACTGTCTTCAAATGGATCCATGCCAAAGAAAAGTAATTATTCATCCTCTCAAAAAGCTTTTACTAACAATCTCTTGGTAGCCTAGCATGCACTCTGGCTGGCACTGTCTTCCATTGCTTCCCCGACGTTCAGACCCTCCCCTCGCTGATAAAAAGTAGACCCGACGGTGTCGGATTACTTGCATCGCCATGGATGTCCCTTGCCGTAAAGAAGTTTACTAGATGTCGTAACGCTTAGATTTTGAGCGCCAGCTTTTCCGCACCCCACCTAATAAAAAAGCCTAAATGGCGGTCAAACCATATGGCGGACATAGGTAGTCCCAAAAGCAAAGTTGTAGAGCACATTCAGATGCATCGGTCGATGAAGTTTTGTGTTGATCTGACATACGGTGTGGGAGTCATGGCCTTTTACGCATAACCCTTTGTTATAGCGCCACCATCTTCCCGACATAGGTGATTTTTAGTGCCTGAGTAGTGGGGGGGCCATAGGAACTCACCTGCCAAATTTGGTTGGTGTACAACTTATGGTTGCTGAGCCTCAGACATTTTAGTGGAGAAAGCTTCCACACCCCAATGAAAAAGTCAAAATGGCGGGCAAACAATATGGGCGACATAGGTGGTGCCAATGGCAAAGTTGTAGAGCACGTTCAGATGCATAGGTCGATGAAGTTTTGTGTTGATCTAACTTATGGTGTGGGAGTTATGGCCTTTTACGTGAAACCCTTTGTTATAGCGCCACCATCTGACCGACATAGGTGATTTTTAGTGCCTGAGTAGTGGGGGGCCATAGGAACCCACCAGCCAAATTTGGTTGCTCTAGGACTTATGGTTGCTGAGCCTCAGACAATTTTAGCGGAGAAAAATAATTAGAATAATAATAATAATAATCCTAACAGATACAATAGGGTTCCACCAGCTTCGCTGCTTGGACCCCTAATTAAAGAGCAACCAAAAAGTCACAAAACAAACAAATACAACCACATACGAAAAGTGACACGTAAATAGGAATCCAACAATTTTCTAAAACAAATAATTCACGTGTCAAATTGGTCATTGATGATCATATGCAAAGCTGGGCTGTTGTTGGGTGATTCAAATGGGGGTGTGTGTGTAGCCTTAGTTACCAGGCTCTGGCATCTGTGTGACCTTTCAAGGCTTGTATGTTTTACCCGCAGAGCCTGAGTCACTGCAGAGAAGCACAATCCACTTTACACTCGCTTTACTCAAAAAACCCTCACTAAAGCTGCTTTTCAACATCATGGTTGAATTTAAGAACAAAACATAAGATGTATCACTGAAGAAAAAAATCTATTCGTACATCCAAATTAAATAAAATTATTATGGCCATGCCGTTTAATGTACATTTGCCAAATTTTACCACGTACCACATGCCATCACCTCATTTGGAACAAATAATAATACAGAACCCCTAGCATCGGCGATATTGATTTTCCGCCAAATCTGCCAAACTTTTTCAAACTTCTACAATGTTTACCCAATTCTCACCACATTTGATCCACAGCATTTCCCTGAGTTAAACTGTGAAGGAAATTTTGGTATCTCAAAAGATGTCCAAAGGACTGTGATTTCAATTTGACAAAAATGGCCGACCAAACACGTGTTTGGCCACAAAATTATGCTGATTTTGACGATACTTCAGGGTATGATACACAGCAATATTGTGGACGACAACACAGCCGTGTGTTATAGTACAGTATGGCCAGTAGGAGGTGCATTTTTACAACATTTGCATAAGCTCCATATGGCCAGATTGTACAAAATTTGATCGGAAACCTCAAAAGGCTTCCCTCCAACATTCCTGAGAAGTATGTCCCCCTCAGTGCAAGATTCATAAAGATATTCAAACATGACTACGCACGAAATGTACAAAAGATATTTGACTACACCTTTAAATCCAGCCACTGTTCAAATTTTGGAAATATACAACTTGTTAAAGAGCCCATGTACACGCTTCAGACACCCACCACCCAAGGTGGTGCTACAGAAACACTTCAAAATTGCAATATTCAAATCATTATTGTACATGTAGCCTTAAAATAAACCCAATAAACTCTGAACAACAATAAAATTTCTGATAGAACTTAGTTCAAATACACAAACTGCATCCCTTCCTTGTTAGCCCCCTCCCCTCCCCCACATTGACACTCTGATGGCAGCAGTAAGCAGATGATAAAACCCTCCTATTAAATCTATTTATTGTATTATTTATTTTGACATTGGCAGAGTACAGCATAAATTGCGTCTTTTGTTTATATTCAATATTAGTAAATGCAGCGAGAAACTGCAGCTGTACACACAAGAAAGTTTGTTATATTATGGTAGCAACGGAACGAAGCGGACTATATATATAGGCTATATTAACCATCATTGTTTTATTATACCAGCGTTTTCGCACGTTTGCAGAGAAACTCAAATACTATCAATAAAAATGGTTTAGCTATTTCTCAGCATAATGACGGATGGGGATGGGACAATATGAAAACAATTTTCAACCATCCACCACGTTTTGGCAATGTTCCAACACTCTCGTCATCACTGTTGCATGCAACACAAAAACTATTACACTATTAACTAATGCTTACATTACTGTGAAATAACCACATTATATAATACCACTAACCTAAGTAAAGACACTGCATTTCAAAAATTACGTATATAACCAAAATATTTTGCGCAGTAATACTTACATAGCAATGATGAAATTTTAACTATGTTCAATAGATAGAGACAGAGACAGTACATCAATGATACAGTCCTATCCACTTCTGTTTTGCTCCAGAAAACAATGTCAGACAGGTCTATCAGCAAATATATGGCTTAGCTATGTCCAGAAGTTTTCAATAATAATACTATTTCCCAAGAAATTACGAAATATTGTTCACAACCTTTCATTATGTGCAGCGTATTTTACTGCCACCACAGAGTTAATGCATAAGTAAATGCGATAAGAAAATTTTCAGTTACGCTGACCTATAAAACGCTATTCCAAAAGCAAAATCAGACATGCTGTACATCGTTAGAAAGCTTATACTCTCACCTACTGAATAAATGAATTGTCAATTAAGCCAAACTGTACTAAAAAGGGCGACAATGCCGTAAAGAACAGGTGTGATATTACGCACAGCTATTCTGCAAGATACTCAGGCATCACAAATGCGCGTATATTTCACGAACGGATTGTCCAAGACAATATATGACCACTCAGACTCAAAAGGGACATGGATCCATGCCAAAGAAAAGTAATTATTCATCCTCTCAAAAAGCTTTTACTAACGAACTTTTAGTAGCCTAGCATGCATTCTGGCTGGCACTGTCTTCCATTGCTTCCCCGACGTTCAGACCCTCCCCTCACTGATAAAAACTAGACCCGACGGGGTCGGATTACTTAGTTGCATCACCATGGATGTCTCCTCGTCGCTTGCCGTAAAGGAACTTAGATGGCATGTCGTAACACTTAGATGTAGAGCTGCAGCATTTCCGCGCCGCAACTAATATTAAAGTCCACATGGCGGGCAAACAATATGCCGGACATAGGTGGTCCCAATAGCAAAGTTTCGTGTTGATCTGATGGTGTGGAAGTTATGGCCTTTTAAGCATGACCATTTGTTACAGCGCCACCATCTGGCTGACCATTTGGCCGACATAGGTGATTTGTAGTGCCTGAGTAGTGGGGGGTCATAGGAACCCACCTACCAAATTTGGTTGGTCTAGGACTTATGGTTGCTGAGCCTCAGACAGTTTTAGCAGAGAAAGCTTCCGTGCCACAACTAAAAAGTCAAAATGGCGGGCAAACAATATGGCGGACATAGGTCCCAATAGCAAAGTCGTAGAGCACATTCAGATGCATAGGTCGATGAAGTTTCGTGTTGATCTGACTTATGGTGTGGGAGTTATGGCCTTTTAAGCATGTTATAGCGCCACCATCTGGCTGACAGAGGTGATTTGTAGTGCCTGAGTAGTGGGGGGCCATAGGAACCCACTTACCAAATTTGGTTGCTCTAGGAATTATGGTTGCTGAGCCTCAGGCACCTTTAGCGGAGAAAAATAATAATAATAATAATAATAATAATAATAATAATAATAATAATAATAATAATCCTAACAGATACAATAGAGTTCCACCAGCTTCGCTGCTTGGACCCCTAACTAGCACACAACAGGTGACAAAGCTCCTCGTAGGGCAGCTTCCCCAGTAGATACTATCTAGCTTGTATGTAAATGGACAAGCATTGTTGGGCTGAATGGTATGTTCTCGTCAGTGTTATTTTAAGAATTAAAAAATAATAAAATTTGTAAAGCGCCTTTCAGTGAGTTACCCATGACCCTTCACCATCCAACTGCACAACAGACCATGTTACCAGTCACTTACCCCTCTCCAGGCGATGCTCTCCATAACCAGGTGTTCACAGTGCTCCAGGTGTTTGATCATGTCTCGGCTCAGACTTGGCTCTGCCTTGATGAAGCTCTCAATCACCTTATAGAAGTCATAGGCGACCAGCTGGAATACATCCAGGATCCAGGGGAACGAGAGATCAGTTTCCACAGCAACCCCAAACCCTCCAGTTCCTGAAACCAAAAAAGGGAAACACTTACACACACTTGGTATTGGTGGTTCAGGCCTGCTGTTTGGTCTGTTTCTTGCCTTGCTACTCTGTAAAGCGTATTTGTAACAGTTCTCTGTAAAATGTGCAATACAAATAAAATTTAACTGAACTGAACATGCAGTAATCATCATCAATTAAGTCCTGTGTTTTTGCCAGGTCTGAAATGATCTTCCTGCTTTAACAGATTTGCATCTGTTTTTCATGACCTTCTCATTGCAATACAGCCTATTTTATTACGCAGGTCGTTCATACAGAGTAAGAATGTTGTGGTCCATAAAAAAATAAGGGTTTAATGGATTAACCCCATTTATTTTGTAGAAGACAGCGCAAGCTTTCCAACAATATATGGAATGTTTTATTAGAATTGTATTACAGAGTGGGAGCCCCGTGTATCTGCATGTGTGGTTGCTTCTATACAGCGTTCTGCATCATAACATTCTGCAGTAATATACAAGCATTCATTGAGGCGTAGTTGTTTTTTCGTCGATTTTTGAAAGATTTCACAAATTTTTCCAACTCATCATCATGGCTAAAGCAAACTCTGCAGCGTGGGTCAGAACAATAGGAATCATGAAGGATACATATGAACAATTCAATTACAATTCAGGCATTTAGCAGACGCTCTTATCCAGAGCAACTTACACAACATTTTTACATGGCATTTACACTGTATCCAATTATACAGATGGATATATACTGAAGCAATGCAGGTTAAGTACCTTGCTCAAGGGTACAACGGCACTGTCCCCTGGGGAATCGAACCTGCTACCTCTAGGTTACAAGACCAACTCCTTATCCATTATACAACACCGCCGCCCCGCTGAACATATACGTATTACTGCATGTAACATTTAAAATATTTACGTTGTCATCCTTTTGATAGTTATATTTGTATTGGTCACATGAAACAACTGTTAGCCTTTGCTAATAATTCTCAGCACATTTGTACTGGGGGCTAACTAACAGCCCTAGCTGTTAGCATGGAATGGAAATGCTATGGAAAATACTCATTTAAATTTACTGTGTACTGACATGTGCGAGATAAAATTTCCCTATGAGTAATCATAGTAGTAACATGTCATACCATTTCCATGCAACAAAATATTACATACTGAAGAATACAGTGCATTCGGAAAGTATTCAGACCTTCACATTTTTCACGTTATTTTTACATTACAGCCTTATTCTAAAATGGATTAAATTCATTTTTATTCTCATCTATCACACACAATGTCCCATAATGATAAAGCAAAATTTTTTGAAAGTTTATTAAAAACAAAAAACTGAAATATCACACTTACATAAGTATCCAGGCCCTTGGCTATAACACTCAAAATTGAGCTCAGGTACAACCTGTTTCCATTCATCATACTTGAGATCTACAGCTTGATTGGAGTCCACCTGTGGTAAATTCAACTGATTGAACATGATTTAGAAAGGCACACACCTGTCTATATAAGGTCCCACAGTTGATAGTGCATGTCAAAGCAAAAACCAAGCCTTGAAGTCGAAGGAATTGACTGTAAACCTCCGATACAGGACTGTGTTGAGGTACAGATCTGAGAAAGGGTAAAATATTTCTGCAGCACTGAAGGTCCCGAAGAACACAGTGGTCTCCATCATTCTTAAATGGAAGAAGTCTGGAACCACCAGGACTCTTTCTAGAGCTGGGCACACACCCAAACGGAGCAAACGGGGGAGAAGGGCCTTGGTCAGGGAGGTGACCAAGAATCCAATGGCCACTCTGACAGAGCTCCAGAGTACCTCTGTGGAGATGGGAGAACATTCCACAAGGACAACCATCTCTGCAGCACTCCACCAATCAGGCCTTTTTGGTAAAATGGCCAGATGGAAGCCACTCCTCAGTAAAAGGTATATGGACAGCCCGCTTGGAGTTTGCCAAAAGGCACCTAAAGGACTCTCAGACCATGAGAAACAAGATTCTCTGGTCTGATGAAACCAAGATTGAACTCTTTGGCTACAATGCCAAGCATCATGTCTGGAGGAAACCAGGCACCGCTCATCACCCGGCCAATACCATCCCTATGGTGAAGCATGGCGGTGGCAGCATCATGCTGTGGGGATGTTCTTCAGCGGCAGGAACTGGGAGACTAGTCAGGATCGAGGGAAAGATGAATCTCTGCAAAGTACAGAGATCCTTGATGAAAACCTGTGCCAGAGCGCTCAGGACCTCAGACTGGGGCAAAGGTTCACCTTGCAACAGGACAATGACCCTAAGCACACAGCCAAGACAAATGAGTGGCTTCGGGACAAGTCTGTGAATGCCCCTGAGTGGCCCAGCCAGAGCGTGGACTTAAATCCAATCGAACATCTCTGGAGAGACCTGAAAAAAGCTGTGCAGGAACGCTGTCCATCGAACCTGACAGAGCTTGAGAGGATCTGCAGAGAAGAATGGGAGAAATATCCCAAATACAGGTGTGCCAAGCTTGGAGAGTAATACCCACAAAGACTCGAGGTGGTAATCGCTGCCAAAGGTGCCTCAACAAAGCACTGAGTAAAGGGTCTGAATACTTATGTAAATGTGATTTCAGTTTTTAAAAAAAATTATTTTTAATAAATTTGCTAAATTAAAAAAACCACTGTATATTAGTACGAAAGTTTCCTCAAAAGTTCATTGTACTTAATGCCAAAGCCCTTTTGAGGAATCACTTTCATACTAAGTATTTCTCTCTTGACGGGAGTGGTCCCTTCTAGAATGATAATGACCCCAGTCTCAAGCTATGAGAGGTAATGAAATGGTATGATGAGCATGAAGACAGCATCTAAGAGAGTGAATTCCACAACTATCAATAATATACAAAATTATGTAATGTCTTGTTGATGGTGTCACTTCCTTCCAGCATTGGCCACTGATACATATCAGCCAATACTCATGCCAGTGTGGGGTCGGTGATCTCTAATTTGGCTGATCCAAAAAACCACGATGCAAAAAAAGTGACCAACTGCTCAACATGTGAGAGGTGCTTAAATGCAGGAGACAAGGTGCTGAGGACACTAATAATGAGAGTTCAATTTTTTCTTGAAACAAGCATACGTGCATACTGAACAAACATACTGCTCTGAATGAAGTTGAATATTATGAAGCTTGTAATGGCACATCTACCTTAAAAGCTGTAAAAGGAGCAGTGTGCAGAAATTTTGATGGAAAGAAAATAAGAGTAAGAACTAGAATGTAAAGTCTATGAATAAACTTTAGTGTGGTTACTTCAGCAGTTGTTTAGCTGTTTTCTGACAAAGAAGTTAGAGAGCTGTAGCATCGCAAAACTTTAACAGTCTAATCTGTAAGTGTATAATTCATCCAGGTGCGTACAGCTGCTGAAATCCGTCCCGCTAGAGTTGGTTAAGTATCTGGTTCCCATTGCTAATTGCGTACTGCGTTAGATTTAACTTTTCCTTGTGTTTTCCTTGTGTTAGGTATCTATCTGTTGCTATCTGGTGCTTATAATTGGTAGATTGGCTACTTGGTCTTATTGTGATTATTAGTAGGCACTCGGACTGTGAATTAGTGTAATCAGCGCGTTATTTGACTCGGGTTAATCAATTGTTAAATAGGCGCACTCGGAGCGACGCTCCCTCTCAGTTCTGTGTGCCAGCACCCCATTCCAGCCTGCTCTCTCCGCCTCAGAAGGCGCTTCCAACGTGGCCCCCCCCAACCTCTCCAACCTCTGCTACCCCCGCTGACCCCCTGTGAGAACTTCACGGTCACAGGGGGGCTATGGTACTGCCAGTCTGCTACGCGCAAGTCTGACCTCATTTCTGCCTATGCCTCCCTCCTGTCCCTTCAGTTCCTTGCACTCACCGAGACCTGGATCACACCAGACAACTTCACTACTCCTGCTACCCTCTCGTCCTCCTACTCCTTCTCCCACATCCCCTGCCCATCTGGCCATGGTGGTGGTATTGGTTTGTTGATCTCCCCCACCTGGAAATTCTCTGTTCTCCCTCTCGCTGACCTGTCTATATCCACTTTTGAATAACACCGTTTCTATCACCTACCCTACTAACGTCTATATTGTTGTTGTTTATCATCCTCCAGGGTCCCTGGGAAGTTTCCTCGATGAGCTAGACACCCTGCTCAGCTCCTTCCCTGAGGACGGCACCCCGCTGATCCTCCTGGGAGATTTCAACATCCACCTACAGGTCTCCCAGTCTGCTGCCTTCTTACCACTACTCCACTCCTTTGACCTCTCCCTGCAACACTCTTCCCCCAAACCACTAGGCAGGCAACCTCCTAGATCAGACCTGAGGAACTGCTCCTGCTCCAATCTCACGGTTCTCCTCTGCATACATCTGATCACTTCATCTCCTTCTCCCTCCCGCTTGTTCCCCATCCTCCCTCCTCTCCAACCACCCCCACTGTCACAGTCCGTCGTAACCTCCACTCCCTCTCACCCTCTTCTCTCGCTCCCAGAGTCACTGCTTCCCTCCCCCCTCTTCAATCATTCTCCAAACTCCCCACTGACTCTGCATCCTCCACCCTAATTTCATCTCTCTCCTCAGCACTCGACTTTCTTTGTCCTCTTGTCCCTAGGCCAACACGCCCATCCCCTCCCAGTCCATGGATGTCTGCCACCCTACACACCTCCAGGGTCAGCCTCCGCACTGCTGAGAGGAAGTGGGGGAAATCCAGGGACCCATCCGACCTTTCATCCTATCAGTCTCTCCTGACGGAGTTTTCTTCTGCTGTCACTGCCATTAAGGCAAATTTCTATCAAACTAAAATTCATAACTCTATTACTAACCCTAGTCTATTGTTCTCTATTTTCTCCTCTCCTCAGCACGCCTCCTCCCCCAACTCAGTCCTCCTTCGTTGCAGATGACTTCGCAGTATTCTTAGATGAGAAGATTGCAGACATCTGCAGCTCCTTTGCGACCTCCCCCCTCTCTGTGCCCTCCCCGTTTCTCCACATTCTTTCCCTTCACAGACTCTGATGTTTCCCACCTCCTGCTCTCTCACTGCCCTACCACCTGTGCTCTTGACCCTATCCCCTCATCTCTCCTCCAGGCAATCATACCAAATATCCTTTTTGTATCGTATAGTTTCTCCCCATCGGACACAGGTCCCTGCTCACATCTCCGCTTGCCTGAGGGACATCCAGAGCTGGATGGACAATCACCACCTAAAGCTCAACCCAGGTACGACAGAGCTAATCTTCATTCATGCTCTAACCTCTCCCCTCCTTGATTTCTCCATTTCCCTAGGGGAAACCTTAGTGATGTCATCCCCCTGTGCTAAGAATCTCGGAGTGGAGATGGATAACAGGCTGTCCCTCTCCAAGAACATCACAGCGGTAAGCCGGGCGTGCAGATTCTTCCTGTACAACATCCGGAGAATCCGTCCCATTCTCATCACCTACTCAACCCAGCTCCTGGTCCAAGCAATGGTACTATCCCGCCTGGTCTACTGCAACTCTCTTCTGACTGGCCTTCCGGCATCTGCCATCAGACCCCTGCAACTCATCCAGAATGCTGCACCTCGTTTGGTCTTCAATGTCCCCAAACACTCCCACGTCACCCCCCTGCTCACTACCCTCCACTGGCTGCCTGTTATGGCGCGCATCAAATTCAAAACATTGGTCCTAGCATACCAGGCAGTCAAGGGGTCAGCCCCAGCATACCTCCATAAGATCTTCAAACCATACATGCCAACCAGACCCCTCCGTTCTGCTACCTCAGGACGCCTGGCACCTCCCTCTCTTCGCACTTGCGCTTCCCGGTCACGTCTCCTGTCTGTTCTGGCTCCATGATGGTGGAATGAACTCACCGTGGAGGTCAGAACAGCTGAGACCCTGATCACCTTCAAGCGACGACTGAAGACTCACCTCTTATTTGCACAGACTGCTTTGCTGCTGCTTTTGTTTGTGTTGATCAGATTAACCTACAGGGTCCAAGTTAAACACGGTCGCGCCCTGTATTTGGAACTGTACTTCCCTCTAGGGTTTTCAACACACTTGTCCCTGGTTATGGTTATACACTTTGTTGTACGTCGCTCTGGATAAGAGCGTCTGCCAAATGCCTGTAATGTAATGTAATCTTATGATCATTATTGTAAAACCAGGCAGACGCACTGCAAACGCAGGGTTGTACGTAATCCATGTGTGTTCTTATGTCGAAGAGGAGGTTACAAACCTTCCTCAAGAGCCCTCAAGGGGGCGATCCAGGACAGTTGTGAAAGACCAAGTGGAAAAAAGCACAAATCGAAGAAGATGGCTTCATCTTGTTGTTACCTGCAATAATGTCTTGCTACTCTGTAAAGTGTCTTTGTGACAGTTCTCTGTATAAAGTGGTAAACAATTAAAATTTAATTTAATTGAATTAATTCCCCTTGCTGCAACGCTCGAAACTACAGCTTGTGCTCATGATATGTTAACAACTGTTAAGAGGTGTGTATGCCTTTTATTCACTGGCTCAAAAGAAAGTATGAGATTGCATTGTTCTGGGGAAACCATGAATGGATATCCTTTATCTAATCCTTTCGATTGTCAAAACAGTTGTTAATGTTTACAGAAATTAAATACCAAATAATTTGGGACCGGCAGTTTTTAAAAAAATGACTGCCCAGTCACACTAATAGTAGGCTAAATGTCTACTGCACAAATCACTGCAAGTCCCACTGGTCCCCTGAGAATCCCACCCAAATGCATGTGTTTACAACAGCAATAACTTCATATTGGGAAAAGAAATTATCATACTCCAAAGACTCAGGGTGTGGGTGTGTGGTTATGGTGTGGCTTGTTGTCCCCTTCAAGTTTTATGCAGTGAAGAACATTCTGTCTTCATAGCCAGTTTTTATCAGCTGATCCCCTACAGCTGCTGCCAGGAAATTAGTGGCATGTTTTACAAAGAACAGTGTCCCAAGATGTGTTGTATTTTAGCCACTGAAACTACGTTGGCTATCATAGGCCCGGGAAAAGGAACTGTTTGTTTTTAGAGGTGGTCGCTAGTCAGTGTCAGGACTGCAGTGGCAATACGATGGGGCTGGTAACTTTCGTAATCACCAGATTAGGGATAGAGCAAGCAATTTCAAGGCCTATGGCCTCACTAATGTTAACAGTCTTGTTACACTACATTGCATTTATTTGTATGAATGAATGAATGAATGAATGAATGAAATTTTAATGAATGCATGTAATTTGGCATAGGTTTTATCCAAAATGATGTACAATAAGCGCATACCATGAAGGTCATTGGAACAACGATAGAACACAGGTTCTCATTATGTAAGTTATCCATAGCCATGGACATGGACGAATCCAGTTCACACAGTAAGCATAAGCTAGGTCAGAAAGTTACAGTAAATCAAACTAGGAGGCACGATGAGATACAACATACAAGTGCAATATGGATGGAGTTACAGTGTAACATAAAGGTGCTAGAGGATCAAGATAGGAAGATACAAGTGATAAGAGCGATCCTAGATTGGGAGTGCCCTGCAGATTAGTGATAGTTAGTCCAGGTACAGTCTGAAGAGATGTGTCTTCAGACCACAGTGGAAAATGGGCAGACACAGAGTGGTTCGTAGAGGAGTTGTTAGCTGCAGAATTGACTGCAGAACGCCTCAACCGACCAATCACAATCAAGTATTGTGCAATGTGTAATAACTACAGATTAACAAATTCACTGATCATAGAATAACTTGAGTGTACGGTATTTAAAAGTGGCCCTCCTGGTCCCGGGGCCTATGGTGTAAGGATACAATTTGGTGATGATACGATACAATACTGATACTCTAAACAATGAGACATTGTTATAAATGAAGAGAAATCGCATTATGACTGGATTAATAACTGTTAATCGCAATCTGAATGTGACCATTAGTTATGACAGATTCACCCACCGACAATCAAGAGATCATTGAAATAAGACAAAACTGTAGCTTCAACAAGTATAGGATTGCATTGCTTGTGTTTTTGTGTCAATAGATCAAATGTTTTGAGATATTTATGATTTCGTATCGATATAAACATTTCATATTTCCCTGCTGCCACAGATAAAGACCATCTCTCTTGCAAAGATAGCATAATGATCAAAATCTATGGCAAGGTGAGTAACATCAATGTGAGATAAACCCAAACTAATATTAGTTTTCTGTTATCATTCCTGCAAGGTAACATTCATATTTCAATATTCAACATAAGGTTAATTCTAGCAAGATATTTTGTTCAAGAGTTTGTTCATTCATATAATAGATATACATAACTATTTCTACAAATTTAACTTAAGCTACTAAGCTAACATTATTCTTTTTACTCAAGTTCTACTAGTACTGCCACCATGCTTGGCATTTTGTTTTCAAACTTTTCTTTTTAGTTATTATACACTATATACACGTATCTGAACACCCCTTTGTCTGGGGCTGTTTTTCATGGTTTGGACTAGGCCCCTTCGTTCCAGTGAAGGCAAATATTAATTCCACAGTATACAATGCCATTCTAGACAATTCGATGCTTCCCCAACCGTTTGGGGGAAGCCCTTTCCTGTTTCAGCATGACAATGCCCCCGGGCACACAGTGAGGTCCATGTAGAAATGGGTTTGTTGAAAACAGTGAGGAAGAACTTGAATGCCCTACACAGATCACTGACCTCAACCCCACCCAAAACCTTTGGAACCAATTGGAAACAAATTCCGAGCCAGGCCTAAACACCTAAATCAGTGTCCAACCTCACTAATGCTCTTTTGGCTGAATGGAAGCAAATCCCTGCAGCAATGTGCCAACATGAAGTATAAAGCCTTCCCAGAAGAGTGAAGGTTGCTATAGCAGCAAAGGGTGGACCAACTCCATATTAATCCCGATAATTTTTGATGTGATGTTAAATTTCAGGTATCCACATACTTTTGGCCATGTAGTGTACCAATAAGTCAAAACGAATAATAAACTTACCGCGGTATGTTGCTGTGACAACCTCTAGGGCACAGGCAAGCAATGAAGTGTGGAAGGCAGAGTCATTGAGTAGTTTGCTGAAATGAAATCATAGGCCAGCAGGATATCAGTTTGTCCATTACAAAGAGTAGCTTTAATATGAAGATTGTTACATGATGGGCCTCTCAGAGCTTACCTGAAATTCTGCACAGACAGTCTCCTTTCTTCCTACGGTGGGAAAAAGGAAAAGACCGTTTCCAAAAAGCTTGAGTGAAAGAATGAAGGTGCAAGCCAAAACAAGGAGTTGAATGACGGATTACCGATTTCAGCATGGATTCCATGACTCTGTAGTACAGCCGGGTCCCAAGGGTAAACCGCTGAAACACAAGCAGTGATTTAAATGCCTCCATTCCACATAAAAATAAAAATGTTGGCTACAGAGATTGATGGTAAAGAATTTATGGCATAATCTGCAGTTTAACCCCTTCGCGCAGATGCCATTCTGGCCAATCCTTGCCCATTGATGGGTTCCCTACTTAAAGCTGTATAACTCCAGGAGTGAGCATCACTGAAACTTGGCAGATGGCTTAAATGAAGCAAGACATTTGTGCCATTTAAAATACCAGTCTATATTCACAACTTAGGTAAAAATAGTGCCCCAAATGCAATTATCTTGGCAAAAATGTTCTTGTTCTTTTTTAGTTTGCAATGAAATACTGAGAGATCCCATATATAAAATGGGTTAAACTATATTTGTCCTAGATCAAAAACTCCTTGACCACAAGTGCGCAAAATCGAAGGGTAATATGCATAACTACTAAAGATCTATGAAGCAAAAAGTGAACAGTGTACCCTGGTGTGTGTCCAAATCTATCCAAAATGTCTAAATTGTGCACTGCTGTAAATCACAATATAATCATGTATTTCACTACCAATCAACAGTTTAGACTTAAGAAACGTACGTTTGCACAATTTTCAAGTGGGAATTACCATCTTTCCATCAGTATAGGGGCCTAAAATACATAGGGGTCCAGAAACATAACCAAAATCTCTCCAAAAATGAATGAAATGCTTTTAGTCTCAAACCATACACATTTCACCCCTGATGATGGTTTAAGATGAAATACTGATATCAGCCTCCGGTGAAAAGAGTTGGCCATCTGTTACAAGAAATTTTAGACCTGTGTGTGTTATCTTTTATTTACAAAATTCTGGAAAAATTGTTTTAGAACAACTCTTAGAGGTACTAAACAGCAACAATATCTTCAAAAAATTTCAGTCTATTTTTTGCCAGCTTCACAGCACCAGAACGGCCCTTCTTAGGGTTACTAATGATTTATTAATGGCTGCTGATGCAGGAGACATTTCTGTTCTGCTTCACCTTAATGCAGCCTTTGACACCATCGATCATGCTATTCTAAACAGTAGACTAACAGAGTGAGTTGGTATCTCTGATACTACGCTAAACTGCTTCTCTTCCTATTTGTCAAAAAGGCAATTCTGTGTGCCAGTTGGTGACGTTAGGTCATCAAGATCAGTGATCAAATAACCAACCTGCTCCTACCTTATAAGCCCACAAGGTCGCTCCGTTCTCAAGACACAGGCTACCTGGTAGTTCCAAGAATTTCCAAAAACCTAAAAGGTGGTAGAGCTTTCTCCTATAGAGCCCCACAACTATGGAACCGGCTTCCAAAATGTATAAAGGAGTCAGACTCGGTCTCAAAATTTAAATCTAGATTAAAAACGCACCTCTATACTCAGGCTAATATTCAGTTATAGTCTGGAGACAGGGTGGGAGAAGTTGGTAGTCACAGAGCATTATGGGGTGGCAAAACTCTCCTTACTGTCACCTGTCAATCAGCTGTGACCCGAGTCACCCGATTTTACAGCCTGGCTCTTGATAGGCAGGTATGGTTGTCCCCCCCTCATGACTGCATGGGCTCTCCATCCCTGTCCTAGCAGCTATGCAGCCATATATTACTCCTGGCGGGGTGCCCCCAATTCATACCACTGCCACTTTACCCACTGTCTATTCTATTGCAAATTCCCTAATCGCCGTTTCTACCTTCTTCCCCACGCTGCCGGCGGGGCTCTAGCCCCAGTCTTTGAGAGTGCTTCGAGAGTCGTCTGGTCTCCCCCACCACTGCGGTCCAGCTCCTCTTTCATCATTGCCTCCACCCTGCCCACATCCGTCACCACCTGCTGCTCCCCACAACCGCCACCCGGCCCCGCCCATAATCTGAGCCACTTTATGAACCTTGTAAAACTGACTGACATGTTGGTCACCAATCAACACCCTGAGCCGACCAGAGGAGGATGGGTTTCCCCCTTGAGCCTGGTTCCTTCCGAGGTTTCTTCCCATCTGCCACAGGGAGTTTTTCCTTGCCACTGTTGCCTTAGGCTGCATTCAGACCAGATCAGGCAATGCGGGAAAAACGGCAGTCCTCCCATTCATTTGAATGGGGGTAGTGCGTTTAGGCTGTGGGAGTGGGGACCGCATGGGGTGCAGAAAAAAAACGCAGTGGCCGTGCGGGAAGAAGTAGAACCAGAATCAACTTTTTCCGTAACGCAACCCAACGTCACGCTGTGGTGGCTAATCACGGAAGCCGGCGATCAACCCTGCGGGAAGGTGCTGCATTGTCTGATCTGGTCTGAATGCAGCCTTAGGCTGGCTCCTGTGGGGGTTTAGGCCAGGGTTGTCTGTAAAGCGTACTGTGACACCTGCTGTAAAATACGCTATACAAATAAAATTTGATTGATGATTGATTGATACCTCAGGGCTCAATTCTTGGACAAGTATTGTTGTCTTTATATATGCTACCCCTTGGTCATATTATCCATTGTCACAATATCTCCTACCACTGCTATGCAGATGACACACAGTTGCACCTCTCTGTAAAGCCAAATGATATAAATAAGTTAGCGCCTTTACATCACTGCTTAGCTGAGGTTAAAGACTGGATGTCTCAGAAGTTTCTACAATTAAACTCTGACAAGACAGATGTCCTTATTGTTAGCCCCGAACACTTATCAAAACAGTTATATCCATTCTTTGGTCCCCTAGCTTCAAACATCAAATCTAAGAATTTAGGTATAATCTTTGATTGTAATCTGAATATTAAACAACTTATTAAATTGGTTTAGGGATGCTTTTACCAACATTTTTGTCTTTTTCCACCACCAAAAGAATCATACTATCGAATCATTTATTTAATCTCGTCTTGACTATTGCAATGCTTTGTTCTCAGGTCTGCGCTATAGCTCAGCTGCAAACTGTCCAGAATTCTGCCGCAAGGTTAATGAGCAAGTGCTACCATACCACCCAAATTCTGACTTCTCTGCACTGGTTGCCTGTTGCTTTTAGAATCTATTTAAAGTTTTATAAATTGCTTACAAGGCCTTGCATGGTTTGGTGCTCAATTATATTCATTAACCTTTGTCCAGTCTCTTCTCAGATCTGCCAGCCTTGGGCTTTTGGCTGTTCCAGAGTCTACATTAAAATTAAGAGGTGATTGAGCATTTGCTGTAATAGCCCCTAGGCTCTGGAATAGCCTTTTGTACAATTTTAGGTCTGCTGATACAGTCTCGGCTTTTAAAACTAGCCTAAAAACCCTTTTCTGTAATGACCGATAGCTAGTTGCTGTACTGAAGAGTCTTAATGCTACGGTTTTTATCATTTTCTTTTATTTTGTTTTACTATGTTTTAATTTTAATGTGCTTAGTTCTTTGTTTTATTTATTTATTTGTGCTTTAATATTGCCTTTTTTCATCTATATTCTATAATGCTATTTTATTAGCAGTTTGTCTTCCCTTTTATGTTGCTCTTATTGTTCACCCTGTGACAGTCAATTCCAAAAATAATGTATATAACCGAAATATTTTGAGCTGTAATACTTGCATATCGAGGATGAAATCTTATCTGCGCTCATAGGCATTCTCCTCCAATCTATGCTGTTGTTCTCCTCTTCACAAAACAATATCAACTAGGTCTATCAGCAAAAATATGCCTTATCCATGCTCAGAAGTTATAATAATATTTTTCAAAAATTTCGGAACTCAACAATTACTTACCAGGCAAGAACAAGCACCACTGCTTTAGAGGGAAACCCTAGTGATTGGCTGAACACTAGCATGCTATGTACCTGAGAGCCAATCTCCATGCAGCGCTGTCCCATGGCCTGAGCGAACCGCTGGCTGAAGTGCTCCCCGAGATGCCTTACCCTCTGGGTGATCTCCTGAGTTGGGTCCACTGTGCAGTTCTGAGAGGCGAGGACAGAGAAGAGGAACAACTAAGCTTTCATTCAGCAAACACAACATGTTCACATCAGTCCCTACACAAAACACAACATTGTTCAATTATCGAGGTCAAGCAGTGTTTTTTCCTGTTCACACTCAGGTCTCCTATGCAAAAAAAATTCCATGTCAAGTCTATTCATGCTTTCGTGAGTCAATGTGCTAAGGGATGCAGCATGCTATTCTGATTAAGTAGATGTAATTGTTTGGTTCAGTCTATATTACAGTCGAGGTCTATTGTTTAGATTTGTGCAATGTATTTTTTTTCGCAGATATAAAAACAATCTTTGCTTCTGAAGAATGGGCTTTTAAAAGCACATTTATGGTAATGTTTGTTGTTTTTCTGGTTCTGAAGAATGGGCTTTTAAAAGCATAAGGAATAGAAGCTGTTCTTAAATTGTTTAACTTGCAGTTCACAATGAAAAAAAATACATTTTTGAAACAATTAGCACTTTAGACAAACGTTGGCAGTAAAATAGGTTGCTGAAGAGCTCAGTGACTTTCAACATGGCACTGTCATAGGATGCCATCTTTCTAACAAGTCACTTCGTCAAATTTCTGCCCTGCTAGAGCTGCCCCAGTCAAATGTAAGTGCTGTTCTTGTGAAGGGGAAATGTTTAGGAGCAACAACAGCTCAGCTACCAAAAGGAAGGCCACACAAGTGCACAGAAAGCGACTGCACATTGCTGAAGTGTATAGTACGTAAAAATAGTCTGTCCTTGGTTGCAACATTCACTATAGAGTTCCAGACTGCAGGAAGCAGCATCTTCTGTTCATTCATTCATCAGGAGCTTCAGGAAATGGGTTACCATAGCCGAGCAACCACACACAAGCATAAGATTAGCATGCGCAATGGAAAGCGTCAGGTGGAGTGGTGTACAGCACAACCGCCATTGGACTCTGGAGCTGTGCAAACGTGTTCTCTGGGGTGAGGAATCCCGCTACACTACCTGGCAGTCTAACGGACAAATCTAGTTTTGGCGATTGCCAGGAGAACACAACCTGTACAAATGCATAGTGCCAACTGAAAAGTATGGTGGAGGAGGAATAATGGTCTGGGGCCGTTTTTCATGGTTTGGGCCAGGTTGCAGTGAAGGGAAATCGTAATGCTACTGCAAGCAGTAACATTCTAGGGAACAGTTCAGGGAAGGCCCTTTCCCGATTCAGCATGACAATGCCCCCATGCACAAAGCAAGGTCCATGAAAAAATTGTTTGCCGAGTAACTCAGCTAAAAATTGGATTAATTAATATCAGATCACTAGCCCCTAAGGCAACTCTTGTAAATGAATGAATTACTAATCACCAAGTTGAAATCTTATGTGTAACTGAAACTTGGCTTAAAACTGATGAATATATTGCCTTAAATGAATCTACCCCTCCTGGCTACAGTTACACTCACGTTCCCCATCTGACGTGTCGTGGCGGTGGTGTTGCTGCTGTAGCTAATTCTAATCTTTTTGCTACTTTGTTATCCCGGCTTCAAATGTACCTTTTTTTTTTTTTTTTGAAGTGCTTGTTCTCAGTTTTGCACATCCGGACAAAAAAGCAGTCCGTTTCATCCTTGCAATTGTATACAGGCCACCAGGGCCATACAGTGGTTTTTTACTTGAGTTTGCTGATTTCCTTTCCAGCCTGGTTGTTAATTCAGATAAAGTAGTAATTGTAGGGGACTTCAATATTCACATGGATAGTGAAGGCGATCCTCTCAGATCAGCATTCTTGTCTATCATTGAATCTATTGGCTTCGATCAACATATACATCAGTCCACACATTCTCATAACCATACTCTTGATCTGGTCTTAAATTATGATACAGAAATAGCAAATATAGCAGTTATGCCTAATAACCCTGTGCTATCAGACCATTATTTAATTATTTTCCAACTTTCACAAGTCTGTCATGTGTCACCAGATCCTTCATTCTACCTTAGCCGTAAGGTTTCCTCCAGGACTGCAAATGCTTTTATTAATGAGCTCCCAGGCTCATTTGTGCACTGTGGGGATTTTCTTGGCTTCCACCCAAACGCATACAAAAATGCAAGCATTAGCTCACTCAGTTGATCAGCTGACAGACAACATAAATTACGTACTTTCCAAAACCCTGGATACTATCGCACCTCTTAAGAAGAAGAAAGTCCGCTATAAGAAATTAGCACCCTGATATAATGACCATGCTCATGCTCTCAAACAAGCTTCATGCCAACTTGAGCGCAAATGGCGTTCTACTAAATTGCAGGTATTCCTCCAGGACTGGAAAGACAGTCTACTAATTTATAGCCATGCCCTCTCCACAGCACGCTCCTCATACTTCTCTACTTTAATAGATGAAAATAGAAACAATCCTAGGCACCTGTTTAACACTGTTGCCAGACTGACCAAGAATCAAGATGATCCATGTGTCTCAATTTAGTAGCAATGACTTTATGAATTTCTTTGATGACAAAATTATAAAAATCAGGGACAAGATTCAAAGTTCTCCTACCACCCCTCATATAGGGTCTGCCCTTCCATCCGCTCAACACATGGATGCAGAATATTCAGAAGAATCTTCAGAAAGAAGATCGTCCTATCTGAACTCTTTTACTCCAATAGATCTCATGGAGTTTAATGCCATAGTTAATTCCTCAAAATCTTCTACTTGTCTTCTAGACCCTATCCCTACGAAGCTTTTCAAGGAGCTACTACCAGTGATTGGAGCACCAATGTTACATATTGTCAATGCGTCTTTAGCATCTGGACACATACCACACTCTTAAACTTGCAGTCATCAAACCCCTTCTTAAGAAGCCAAACTTGGATGTGAATGACCTGTCTAACTACAGGCCTATCTAAAACCTCCCATTCCTTTCTAAAATACTAGAAAAGGCCATTTCAAAAGAAATTCGTTCATTTTTGCACTCCAATCATATATTTTTCATATATCTGTTTTTAGACCCTCTCACAGCACTGAAACAGCCCTGGTCAAAGTACTCAATGACCTACATCTCGCTTCTGACAATGGCTGCATCTCTGCACTTGTGCTTTTAGACTTAAGTGCAGCATTTGACACAGTTGATCACCTCATCCTTCTGGATAGACTTGAAAATCTTGTAGGCCTCCGTGGACAGGCACTCTCTTGGTTCAGATCATACCTATCAGACCGATATGAATTTGTGCATTTTAATAATGACTCTTCTTATCAATCCAGGGTTGGATATGGAGTACCACAATCTGTGCTTGGGTCTTTGCTCTTCTCTCTTTATATGCTCCCCCTGGGACAAGTTATTCGCAAACATGGCATTCATTTCCACTGCTATGCAGATGACACCAGTTGTATCTATCAGTTAAGCCTGATGAAGTTGTCCAGCTGTCAAAGATCAAAGCCTGTCTTATACACATAAAGGAATGGATGACCCAAAATTTTCTTGCTAAA
Organism: Anguilla pacifica; assembly: GCA_039654925.1. Classification (NCBI taxonomy): domain Eukaryota; kingdom Metazoa; phylum Chordata; class Actinopteri; order Anguilliformes; family Anguillidae; genus Anguilla; species Anguilla pacifica. Next base: position 41,904,883 of record CM077292.1, read on the forward strand.
CTCTGATAAGACCTAGATAATGGTAGTGGGGCCCAAGTCCCTGAGATACAAACTATCTGACAATATGCTTAACATTAATGGAATCTCCATTACTTCAAGTGCTGTAATCGATGATCTTGGTGTTACCTTTGATCCAGATCTTGCATTTGATATACATATTAAAAACATCTCTAGGGTTGCTTTTTATCACTTGAGAAATATCTCAAGAATTTGGAAAATACTGTCCTTACATGATGCAGAAAAACTAGATTAGATTAGATTACTGCAATGCTCTTTTGTCTGGATGTGCAAATTCCTCTCTGAAAGGGCTCCAGCTAATTCAAAATGCAGCAGCTCGTATTCTCACTAGAACGAGGAGATTTGAGCACATCGCTTCACTGCTTGCTAGTTAAATTCTGAATAGATTATAAGATACTACTTCGTACCTTTAAAGCCTTACACATGGGCTTGCCCTTTTGTACTTAAATGATTTACTTCTTCCTTTTATTCCCTCACGAACGTTCCGTTCGCAGGGTGCATACCTCCTTGTTATTCCTAGAATAGCTAAAAGTACTATAGGTGGTAGAGCCCTCTCCTATCGTGCTCCCGTTCTGTGGAACAAGTTGCCTGCCTATGTTCGGGGCGCAGACACTATAACCTTATTTAAAGCTAGGCTTTAGTCTCTCCTATATTTGAGGGGCAGGAGTGGGTGGCGGGCATAGCTATAGACAATGTTGGGCAGTAGCGTCGCTACAAGTAGCGGCGTTACTAGTTTAACTACATTTCTCAGTAGCATGGTGGTAGCGTTGCTGTTTTCTGAATCAAATAGCTTTTCAGTAGCGAAGATCTTTTATTGATCAAGTAGTGCGGTAGCGTCCACACAAGCTACATTTTCCCAAGCATTTCTGAAGCTCAAGCGCAGCGGAGCTTTTTGCTGTGGTCTGAAATAAAACTGCTAAGGATCAGTAAATGACGCCACCGCCATACACGGACCTGTATGTGTAGCTGACAGAAGCACTTCTGTATGACGGTGACATCACGTATCAATCCTTGGGCTGATGCCTGGAATACAGACGCACGCGAGCTTGAGTTTACTTGATGGAAAGATCGGTATGTAGCTAGGTAAGCTGTTTATTTAGTTTATTTTCATTATTGCACTCACGCCTACTTGTTTAATTATTGCTTGTATTATTTGAATAGATTTCTTTGCTGCGTTTGTTTGTGTTGATCAGATTAAGCTACAGGGTCCAAATTAAACTATGCGGTCGCTCCCTCCCTGCACTTGGAACTGTACTTCCCTCTAGGGTTTTCAACACACTTGTCCCTGGTTACAGTTATAGCCTACACTTTGTTGTACGTCGCTCTGGATAAGAACATCTGCCAAATGCCTGTAATGTAATGTAATGTAACATATAGGAGGGAAGAGGTGGGGACAAAATGAGGGAACAGCGGAAAAGTTGAAAAGTTTAGATAACTCTGAAATATGACTTTTGTAGTTTTTAACGTTGACCAGCAGAGGGTACAACAAAAAAGTCTCTACGAAACCAAAGTATGGTGGTTAATCAAAATGGTTTGCTTGAAATTTATGTAGATATAGTTACTAGTACAGAGTGGGCCTAATAAAAACACCACTTTTTAAACTGCCAATCAAGATCAATCGATAGACAGACAGACAGAGTACTTTATTAATCCCAAAGGGAAATTAAAGTGTTACAGCAGCCACTTGACATAAATCAAAATACAAAAACAACGAGGTAGGCCAGGTAAAAGAAACAAATACAATTAAAGGCTGAATCATATACAATAACTAAACTCAAATATAAAAATAAATAGAATAGCTAAAACTAGAATAGAGACTAGAGAACCATAACCATAACCATAACTATAATATACTATTTTCTGAGTATAAACTGTTCAATTATGTTAATATCGAGTGGAAGTCAGGTGGATATTGCTATGGTAGTAAGGTGCACGATTGTCCAAGGATGTTAGAATTAAGTCTGCATTGATACTTGAATAAGACAATATACAAAATTGTAGAATTTTATTTCTTTTGTAGAGGACCCACCCAACTAAAATGGCCTCCTAGGAATGAAGCTGGTTCAATGTAAAAAAATAAAAATAGCTTCAATGTAGTAACCTACTTTTGGCATGTTGCTGTAGCTTAGCTTGCTACATTTCTCTGGGGGGTAGCTTCAGTGTAGTGAAGCTTCATTTAATGTAAAGTAACTGGTAGCTTAGCTCACTACACTTTCCAAGTAGCTTGCCCAACACTGGCAATAGAGTCTCTGGTGGACTGAGCGGTTAGTGGTGTCAGTGGAACATCATTGGTAATGCTGTGTTAAGCTGAACCGGTCATGGTATGGTGATGACCGTCTCAAGCCTGCCCTCATGGCTGCGTTGGCCCCTGCCTCTGTTTCCCTTAGCTATGCTGCCATAGCCTTACTCTGCTGGGGTTTTCCTTATCGCATGCAGGCATCTCTGTCTCTTCTGCTCTGCTTGCTAATCTACCATTTGAACCCCCTAACAATGTTTGTTTTTTTTTCATCTTCCTCGGCTCTGGGCACCTGCCCGGAGCTCTAGCCCAAGTTTGCTGAGAACCCCCAACTGGCCCGGAGCTCCAGCCCTAGACCAGCTGGGCACCCCCGCCTCCTGCCACTGTTGATTCAGCTGTAGCACCAAGCCTATCCCCCTGTCTGACCCTGCCACCCAATTGGTGTTCCTGCTCATCTCTCTTCGTGACCAGAGTCACCCTTTGCTTGGACTTAATTAATACTGGATTGGCTGTTTATGTATTATAATTTATCTGTTTCCATGTAAGCCATTTCCATAACAAACCGGTGCCTGCCGCAGCAGATGGGTTCCCCCTCTGAGTCCGGTTCTGCTCAAGGTTTCTTCCTGTTATTAGTCAGAGAGCTTTTCCTTGCCACTGTTGCCCTAGGCTTACTCTTTGGGGGCCGGTTCTCTGTAAAGCTGCTTTGTGACAAAGCTACTTTGTTAAAAAGCGCTATACAAATAAAAATTGACTGATTGATTGATTGATTGAAACATTTTCTTAACCAATAATTTATTTTCTTTTTCACAAAAAAGGCATTTTTTGTTATATGAAAGAATGTTACAATAAAAGCTTTTCTATAAATTTGTCTGATTGAATTGGTGCTCATTGAAAAGTATAATGAAAGGCAGGATTCTTGTTTTTTTTTTGCCAGGGCACAAATAAGACAGAATCGGTCGGTCCAGGATTTTCATATCGGTGCATCCCTGCCGTATTTGGCGCTTAGAAACCACAAACTGTGTTCTTGTGTATTGTCTACAAATAAAACAAGAACACTGAGTGTGTGGTTTCAACTCATAGTTCGGTTGCTGGCATCATGGTCACTAGGGGGATTGCACAAAGGGGTTAAATGAGTGTTACACCTGTCCCATGGCACAGTTACAACTGTCCCTGACACACCCATATCACCACCCATGAAAAAAATTAATTGCCCCTGTAAACTTAACTGGTTGCACCACCTTTAATATAAACAGCGACAACCAACAAACTTTCCTATAATTTGATAGCCTTTCACATCGCTGTGAAAGAATTTTAACCCACTCTTCCTTGCAGAACTGCTTTAATACAGGCAAATCGGTAGGTTTTCAAGCATGAACTGTTCGTTTTCAGGTCCTGCCACAGAATCTCTACTGCGCTCAAGTCGGAACTTTGACTAGGCCACTCAAAATCTTTGATTTTTTTAATTTTATGCCTCTCAGATGTGAACTTACTTTTATGTTTTGGAACACTGTATTGCTGCATAACCCAGTTACACTTCAGCTGCAGCTCCTATACAGACAACGAGACATGATTAAGAATTTTCTGGTATAGAGCAGAATTCATGGTTCTATAAATAACGGTAAGCCGTCCAGGCCCCGAGGCAGCTCGCTTTCACCGTTAATAGGCACTGCCTTGACTAAAGACCTTAACTAAGGTGGAACCTAGCATACACTGTAACATTGGCCAACCACAAGAAACTGCAGCAAAACAAACTTTTGCAAACAGCAAAAGGGTCATCTTTAGTTTACCAACCAGACGAGACAACGCCTGCACGTGGCAAAGCACTCTAACCAGTGCGACAACTATGCCAAACATGGAGTTCCGCAGCACCACCATTTTTACTCTGGTCGTTCATTTGACTAGCACCCCCTCTCTGCAGTCATATCTCATCAACTACACCCCCCGCCCATGGACAATATTGGACAATAATGGACAATATTGTCTATCTGGCCATTCATAAAAATATTCTTTCACCACTCAAAAATCGTATTCCGTCATAGCAACAAGATAAACCTGACAAAAGCCATAAGATATGCCAATACCAGACCTGCCAACCTTGGGAAATTATTCTGAGTACCACAATAGTCAGTGTAATGCTTAGTTCACATGCTTACGTACCACTTCACTTTGCACACGAGTCTGCAAGAGACACACACAGACAGGCACACACACACACACACACACACACACAAGCCTTTCTTCATAATTCTAGTTTTGACTGTAGAAGTGATCAAGCAAAATTGTATAATTTGACCTGATTCTAAAATATCACTTCACTGCACTGGGCTATATTACGATATACTTGCAAGTCAAAAGTTTGAGTACACCTGCTTAAAAACCATTTTTTTCATGATTAATATTTCATTATGTGATATGTGTGCTTATACAAACTGATAACCATAAGTGAATTGCATTTAATTATTTAATAAAAATGGAAATAATTTATTTTGTATAATGTAACATATGTTTTCATTTTCAAGCATTTACAGAAACTTATGTTGTAATGTTAAAAAAAAAATTAAAAAACTTATGTTGCAATGTAAAACACTGTCAGTTATGAATAAAACCAAGTTTCTGTTCATGATTTCCATTTTTATTTAATAATTAAATCAGCTTATATAGGCACACATCATATAGGGATAATGAAAAAAAGTATTCAATTGAAAAATTATCTAGGAATGTAGGCCTTTGTAACTAGAGGTTTAGCTAAATTATTACATGAAGCTCCTTGGTGGCTAATGTCAAAATCATAAATGCACAATGTGCAAAATGCATGGTGAGGCAGTTTTGCGGGGCGGAAGTACGGCCATTGCTCCTGATATTTTGCTCCAACAGTGTGCGCGATTCAAAGTTCGAACAGGGAGTCTCCGTGGTGTTTGCGTTACTGCAGCTAAATAATTCCATCAGTTATTCACACCGTAGCCGTCTCGTAACGAGGCTAAATTGTATGCGAGCTACTACTACGGCTAACTATATACACAAATTTATTTCATTAGGATATCTCTTGAAATGCATCATCACGTAAAGTTACCGAACATGTTTCAACGTTTTATATGTTAACATTACGGTAACATTTTTGTGTTTGATTATTACTCTCCTACTTCTCATTTTACCTCAGCAATGCAGCGTTACGCCTCGGTGGATAATAAAGTACCGCTGTGTATCAGTGGACTCTGAGTTAGTCAGGGAGGGGTTGCAGAACCACAAGCACAAGGTCGCATCTGGTCCAATCCGAGGGATGTAGCTTAAATACCGAATAAATGTACGGTATTGTTTTGTATTGATTTATTGTTTTCCGTAATTAAATTAGAATAATAATTTTTATTTGTTTTTTTGCATAGTTTCAGTTGGCATTTCGTACATGCGTATTTTGATCAAGAATTGCGTGGTTGGTACACAAAATGCGTGCAGGTTGGCAGGTCTGCAATACAGCAGTGAAAATGCTGCTCACTGAAAAACAAGACAAAGTTTTCAAAAAATATACCATGTCATTCTACTGTCAAAATCTGAGACTAAATATACGCGTAGAGACATCCCTTTTGAGACTGAGTGGTCACATATTGGACAGTTTGTGAAATATACGCGCATTTGTGATGCCTGGGTACCTTCCAAAATAGCTGTGCGTAATACCACTTGTGTTGTTTACGGCGTTGTCGCCCTTTTTAGTACAGTCTGGCTTGATTGACAATTAATTTATTCAGTAGGTGAGAGTACAAGCTTTCTAACGATGTATAACATGTCTAATTTTGCTTTGGAATAGCGTTTTAAATCTCAGCGTAACTTAGTTTTCTCATCATCGCATTCACTTTCGCATTCAGTCTGTGGTAGCAGTAAAAGACACTGCACCTGACAAAACACTGTGAACAATTTTTCGTAATTTCTTGGAAAATAATATTATTATTGAGGACTTCTGGGCATAGCTAAGCCATATGTTAGCTGACAGACCTAGCTGACATCGTTTTCTGGAGTAAGAGAGAAGTGGAGAGAAGTATCACTGATTTACTGTCTCTGTCTACTGAACACAGATAAGATTTCATCATCGCTATGCAAGTATCACTGCTCAAAATACTTTGATTATACACGTTATTTTTGAAATTGAGTGTCTTTAAATAGGTGAGTGGTATTTTATAATGAGGATATTTCACACTGTAATGTAAGTGTTAGTGTAATAGTTTTTGTGATGCATGCAACAGTGATGACGTGAGAGTTGGAACACTAGGTTGAAAATTGTTTTCATGTCGTCCCATCCCCATACAAGAAAACATACGAGAGTACAGAGTAGGGTTGGGCCGATGTAAAAATTTTCAAACCGGTTTGATATTAAGCCAAATTCCGGACCGGACCGGTAATACTGAATACCTGAAATGCGATCGTATTAGTAAATGGCTACACGTCATCCAACTTGCAAGTACTTGGCTATCTCCCTGGATATGATGTTTGTAAATGGTTTTAACAGAAAATAATAATAAATGCAATTTTATCCACGGAAATGGCTATACAAAAAGGCAAAATAAATGTTGTGGTCGCGATCGCTGTCGCACACAGCACTCATACGGCGGTATGCACTTATAGCTAGCTAGCCACCACTGCAGCATTTTCAGGAATATGGAAGCATGCAGCTGAAATCCCCTATAGTAAGCAACCTCACAGCGATCTCATCTACGATCAGTAGGCAGTGTTGTGCTTCACTTCGGGGGCTTATACCACTCTTACAGCTCGTTTCCAGCCCAAACCAGTGCAAAGAGAGCATACTTTTAAAATTTTTGTCAATGACATTTCCTTCTGATGTCTACGACGGCGATCGCGACCACAACATTTATTTTGCCTTTTTGTATTGCCATTTCCGTGGATAAAATCTCATTTCTTCTTATTTTCTGTTAAAACATTTAATTCATATCCAGGGAGATAGCTAACTACTTGCAAGTTAGATGACATGTGTAGAATTTTACAAATACAATCGCATTTCAGGCTGGAAAATAACACATTAAACCAGAGAAATTGCCAAGTTGTCTTAGAATTTTTATCGCCAAAGAATGTAGCAAGACTGGCTGCGTTGGCATAGCAAAGGACGCTGCAACAAAACTTTAAGTATGTCACAATGGGTATAACAACTGTTTTGGAATGTCATTGCGTCACCCGGATCATTTTTGCAGCCCAGATCAAAACTGGCGTGACAGAACATGATGAGAGCCCATGAATGAGAGTGTAGTGGCACCTCTTTCGTCGGCTTCAAATCCAAAATGTTGCCATATTGGCGTAGTTTCGTTTTCTTTGACACTAATTCTGCCATGTCTCATCTCGTCACCCCAAAAAACACATGAACTTTCTAGTAAACAACACACTGTGCCCCATGCGCAGCATCTCCGCCCCCCCCCCCCCCACCCCCACCTTTGATTAGTCTACTGAAATTTGATCTCCTTGTTTAGCGCCGTCAGCACAGGTTGCTGATGTAGGCTACTTTTTAATTTGCCAGAATGTCTCATAATGACAAATGCCGGTTCAGTCGGTTTGCATAAAATCAAATCGCTTTAAGCTCGTATACCAGACTGGAACGGCAAAACCGGAAACCGACCCAACCCTAGCACAGAGCAGTGTTTCCTGTGGAATTGATCTCTTGGTGTGGTGGTGGGTGTCCGAAAGGGGGGGGGGGGGGGGTGTAGCAAAGGCAAAAAAGTTTAAGACTATGAAAACATAACCTCTTGAGACTTCATAAATGTTTTTTTATATCTAAATCTATCTTATAGCTCTGACGAGCTCTTGATACAAGGAATAACAGTTTGCAAGAGCTAAAAAGTAGTTTTAGTTGTACTTTAAAACCATAAAAGATTTGTTAACCCTTGTATTGTTTGTAAATATTGAAGCAAAATAGGCCTGTATTTTGAGTTATGGTGGGGAGAGAACAATTAAGAGAGCACATTGTCCATCTAGAAGTTCTATCTTCAAGAATAGAGGACTATATAACCAAAATAGATACTCAAGAAAAGATACATATTGCACTTTAAAAGGGACACTTCTGCTAAGTTAACTGAATTACCATGACAAAATAGTACTTAGAATGTTTTATCTTTTTATTTAACAATATAATTTGAGCTGGGTCCACATTCAAAGCCCTCTCTCTCTGTCTCTCTCACACTCAATGACAGAGTTTACATGCATTGTCCATGCAAAAAAAAGGAAAAAGTGAGAAAAATGGCTTTAAAGATTCTGTTCTGTTACATTCTAATTCTACTGAGAAGCATGATACAAAGAATTTCCTAACTAACTTAGATGCTTGATTAATGTATTTTTTATTAGCTAGTTTTATCTGCATTCATTTCTGGACACTGCAGCAGCTTGTGAGACTGCTCCTCTCATTAGGGGTCCAAGCAGCGAAGCTGGTGGAACCCTATTGTATCTGTTAGGATTATTATTACTTATTTTTCTCCGCTAAAAGTGTCTGAGGCTCAGCAACCATAAGTCCTAGAGCAACCAAATTTGGCAGGTGGGTTCCTATGGCCCCCCACTACTCAGGCACTAAAAATCACCTATGTCAGCCAGATGGTGGCGCTATAACAAAGGGTTTTGCGTAAAAGGCCATAACTCCCACACCGTAAGTTAGATCAACACAAAACTTCATCGACTGATGCATGTGAATGTGCTCTACAACTTTGCCATTGGGACCACCTATATCTGCCATATTGTTTGCCTGCCATTTTGACTTTTTAGTTGGGGCGTGGAAGTTTTCTCCACTAAAATGTCTGAGGCTCAGCAACCATAAGTCCTAGAGCGACCAAATTTGGCAGGTGGGTTCCTATGCCCCCCCCCCCCCCGTACTCAGGCACTAAAAATCACCTATGTAGGCCAGATGGTGGCGCTATAACAAAGGGTCATACTTTAAAAGGCCATAACTCCCACACCATAAGTCAGATCAACACAAAACTTCATCGACTGATGCATCTGAATGTGCTCTACAACTTTGCTTTTGGGAGCATCTATGTCCGCCATATTGTTTGCCCGCCATTTGGACTTTTTTCTTAGGTGGGGTGCGGAAAAGCTGGAGCTCCAAATCTAAGCGTTACGACATCTAGTAAACTTCTTTACGGCAAGCGACATCCATGGCGACGCAAGTAATCCGACACCTTAGGGTCCAGTTTTTATCAGTGAGGGGAGGGTCTGAATGCCACCCAGAGTGCATGCTAGACTACCAAAAGTTTGTTAGTAAAAGCTAGTAAAAGTAGAACCTATCAATAAAACAGCTAAACCATTTTATTGATAGGTTCTGAGTTTCTGTGCAAACGCGCGAAAACACGCTGGTATAATGAAACAATGACGGTAATACATATATAGTCCGCTTCGTTCCGTTGCTACCATAACATAACAGACTATCTTGTGTCTACAGCTGCAGTTTCTCGCTACAATTACTAATATTGAATATAAACAAAAGACGCAATTTATGCTGTACTCAACGTCTAAATAAATGATACGGTACTCCGAGCGCAGGTTAGCAGGGGTGGCGAGGTGATATTTAGTTTTTTGTTACTAAAAGTTTGTTAGTAAAAGCTTTTTGAGAGGTTGAATCATTACTTTTCTTTGGCATAGATCCATTTGAAGACAACACCGGGTGAGTTCGTTTAGTCTTTGAATCCGTCATTATGTTGAGAGAAATCGTATTCTCAATTTAATCTCTAAATTGACTGTAAGCTTAGGGTTGTAACTAGGTAGTTGTTTCGTAGGTGACTTAAGTAGTCTTAACTATTGCTTGTATTTTTGCATAGACTGCGTTGTTGCTGTTCTTGTTTGTGTTAGTGTTAATCAGTTTAACCTACAGGGTCCAAGTTGAACTATGCGGTTGTTCCCTGCACTTGGAACGGTAGGCTACTGCCCTCTAGGGTTTTCGACACACTTGTTCCTGGTTATGGTTATACACTTTGTTGTACGTCGCTCTGGATAAGAGCATCTGCCAAATGCCTGCAATGTAATGTAACATTCCGTAACAAGATAAACCCGACATTTGCCCTAAAATATGCCAATACAGCAGTGAAAACGCTGCTCACTGAATAAGGAAATAAACGAGACAAAGTTTTTTTAAATTATGCCATGTCATTCTACATTCAATATCTGGGACTAAACATCGAATAAATATACAATCTTACCACTGGTTTTACGCGTAGAGATGTCCCTTTTGCGAATGAGTGGTCGTATATTGTCTTGGACAATCCGTTTGAGAAATATAGGCTACGCGCATTTGTCACGCCTGGGCTATCTTCAAAAATAGCTGTGTGTAATACCACACCTGTTGCTTACGGCGTTGTCGCCCTTTTTAGTGCAATTTGGCTTGATTGACAATTTATTCAGTAGGTGAGAGTATAAGCTTTCTAACGATGTATAACATGTCTGTTTTTGCTTTTGGAATAGTGTTTTATATGTCAGCGTAACCGAACATTTTCTTATATGCCAGTGTCTACATAAATAAAACGGTAGGCTGCTCTGCGCGTAGGTCGCGACTTGATATCTCGTCTTTTGTTTCGTTTTTTCTCAATGTCATATTTATTATTTGAAATGCGTATTTATGCGTTATTATTCTGTCTGTCTCTGTGGCGCTCTGAAATGTCCATTCTCTGCTAAGCTGAGCAATGGATTGGAATATGTGTCTGACGTAGCGTTGCACGGTATTCCAAAACTTCAGCACTTTCTCGGTACTTAAAAAAAAAAAAAAGAAGAAAAAAGAAACGGTTCGCTATTAGAATATTCCGACGTTTGGTAGTTTTGAGTCAAATGTAAAAGCCAGAGAAAATTGTCTCCCGCATTACTGATTGAGAGGATGAAAAGTGTAATTTGTCAGAATCTTCGCTAGACGGCAGTAGCAACTAAGGTTGGCAAGTGAGGTGACCTGCGCTTGTGCATTCTTCGTGGTTGATACAGCGCAAGCTTAGACTCAGGTGACTTCAGTAGCAATAGGTGTTCTAATTTGTAAATATTTTATTATAGGAAGATGCTGTATTGCTATTGAAATATGCCGTTTTTAGATTTATTTAAAAGTGAAAGACCTGTTTAAAGATAATTTACTTTGCAATTGTTTCATTTCTGAAATATATTTAATATAGTTTTCTATGGTTCAGTGTTGTAACACTATAGGCCTATGCTTATTGATATGTTGAATAGGCTTCAGCTTAAAGGATGTTAATAAACCAGGTTTTTAATAAACCGTGAATTCGAAAATGAGGTCAACCCTTGTGGACATTACGTTTCTGATCAATTAACGTAATTTCTGTATCGTTAGGTACCGAGTATTGAATCAGTATCGTTTCAGTATCAATTATTGTTATACTAAACATTACATTACATTACATTTATTTCGCAGACGCTTTTATCCAAAGCGACGTACAAAAAGTGCATATCATGGTCATAGGCAACTGCTGAACACAGGTTCAGAAAGGTATAATACTTATTTTGTACAGCTATTTCTAGCCAAGAACACAGTTCACACAGTGAACACTATTCTGACCTAACCTCTGCAAAGCCAACTAGGCAGAAGAATAAGCTACAGTATTAGGACAAATACAAATTACCAAAAGGTGCTGGGATGGGGCAACATGTAACACGTGACATGAAAAGGGGGGGGGGGGGGGGGGAGGGGTGTTTTTTTTAATTTTTTAAAATTTTTTATTAAAGAGTGAAATATACAGCATGGTGGTGGTTAGTCTAGGTATAGTCTGAAGAGATGAGTCTTCAGGCCACGGCGGAAGATGGGTAGTGAGGGGGAGGTTCGGAGAAGGACGGGAAGTTCATTCCACCACTGGGGAGCTAGGGTGGAGAAACCTGATATCGGTATAAAAGTCAAAATTTTGGTATCAAGACAACACTAGTGTGATACCTTTTTTAGTTGTGGCATGGAGGCGCTGCAGCTGTACATACACACCAGGCTATCTAAGTGTTACGACATGCCATCTAAGTGTTACAACATAGTAAAGACCTTTATGGGACGCGGTCAGGACACATCCATGGCGACGCAACTCAGTCATCCGCAAGCGTTTCTTAGCACAAAATTGGCCATGTCATCAATATTTTACACAATCATCATGATATTCAGTAGATCTGTTGGATGAAGGCATATGATGATGAGGAAAAAGCCATTTTAACATTGCTCCATAGGGGGCGCGATGGTGCCAATGCTTGGACCCCTCCCAACGCCGCTTGCGGCTTTAATTATAATCATAATCATTAGAATGCAGCCCTCTTTGTCAGCTGGAGCAACTGTAGCCTAACTCTCAATTTTGCTGCCTCACTACATTCACAAAACCTTAAAAATAAACACTTTCCCTTTCGTTTTCATTGGAAAAAAATCACCATGTTATCGTATGGAAATGGAAGTAGTTGAATCATTCAAACATTTTAAATGCCCTAAAAAATATAGCCTTTTTTTTTTTTTTAATTCGCGCTGTTTTGGCGATTTGCCAACAATTTGCGGCCGCGACATCCGACGGGCTTCTCCAGGTCACCATTTTAATCAGATGTATTGTACCATTATAACAGTAGCTCTAGATTTTTAAAAAAATCTAGAGCAACTCTCTTCTGGCCGGACTACCGGCATCTGCCAATCAGATGTATTGTACCATTATAACAGTAGCTCTAGATTTTTAAAAAAATCTAGAGCAACTCTCTTCTGGCCGGACTACCGGCATCTGCCACCAGACCTCTGCAACTCATCCAGAATGCTGCAGCTCGTCTGGTCTTCAACCTCCCCAGACACTCCCACGTCACGCCCCTGCTCACTACCCTCCACTGGCTGCCTGTTATAGCTTGCATCAAATTTAAAACATTGGTCCTAGCATACCAGGCAGTCAAGGGATCAGCCCCTACATACCTCCACAAGATTTTCAAACCCTACATGCCAGCCAGATCCCTCCGTTCTGCTACTTCAGGACGCCTGGCACCTCCCCCTCTTCGCACCTGCACCTCCAGATCACGTCTCCTGTCTGTTCTGGCCCCACGATGGTGGAATGACCTCCCCGTGGAGGTCAGAACAGCTGAGACACTGACCCGTTTCAAACGGCAACTGAAGACTCACCTCTTCAGGCTGCACCTCTCCCCTTCCCTCCCTATCCCCCTGTAAATGACTGTAAGTTTAGGGTTGTAACTAGGCAGCTGTTTTATAGGTGACTTAGTCAATGTGCCTGTCTTAATACAGTAGAGTATATTTATTAAAAAAAAAAAAAAATTTTACAAGCAGTAATTGTTGCCGTTCTCGTTGTATTAGTGTTAATCAGTTTAACCTTCAGGGTCCAAGTTGATCTATGCGGTTGTTCCCTGCACTTGGACCGGTACTTCTCTCTAGGGTTTTCGTCATACTTGTTCCTGGTTACGGTTATACACTTTGATGTACGTCGCTCTGGATAAGAGCGTCTGCCAAATGCCTGTAATGTAATGTAATGTAATGTAAAAAAATGGTAGGCACATAGCCTACATAGCTCAACTGGAACAGGTTCCGCTTCGGCTCAAACAAACACTGTTTATTTTCAGATAACGTTACATATTTATCACATTTATTTTTTACTTGTCCGATCACACAACTGCATGAGGCATTCCACTTACCCGAACAGAGAGGATCCGCCAGTCGTCATCACCGAATGATAGTTAACGCCAGTGCTTCAGATGGGCTGGAGCTGTCGGGACTTATATATAGCCGCGTTTCCACCAAAAGTACCCGGAACTTTTAGTCCCAGGAACTATTTTTCAAGGCACTAAAAGGTTCCTTCAGCCCATTGTTGTCTGCGTTTCCACCGCGGCCTAAAGTCCCGCGAAGATTAGGCAAATTAGCCCACTGACGTATGAAAAAGCAACGTTGTGGTCGGTCCATCTGTCCTATGATTTCTTCTGTAACCCCATACTACCACCGAAGTAGCCTACATTTTCTAATAACCGGGACAGCCCGGAGGGGTTTATTCCACTTATATACAACGGGTTACCAACAATGACTATATATGGTTACTTTTGTATTTATTGATTTTTATCGATTTAATCACCTGGAATTGAAATATTCTTCTGCAGCCGTTTGGGCATATTTTATCGTTGTCAAGCAAAACTGTCGTTGGTAGTTGAACTTGGACCGTTGTTATGCAACAAATAGGATATAACAGGCCAATAGTCAGATTGTAACTGTTTTATATATCCTCTCAAACACATTCATTATGTTTTTATGCGAACATTCACTTTCATGTCTTGACATCCGAGGCGACAGAATGCATTCACATTTCCAATATAACTGGCAACAACAGCAGAAAACAGGCACACATTGTAAACAATTTGCTGTTTGATTACTTTCTCATCAATTCCATACAGGCTAATCGCAAAATGACAAGAATAGAACGAAAACTCGGACTTGCGTGAAAATTTAAATTAGCAGTGGTACAGCCACCGTTTGCTTTCCTTCGAAGTTACTGCTAGCCGAGCAGCGAAGTGTGCCCTCCAGATGCGAACCATGCACCGTAAATTAGTCCATAGTCTTCCTGGTCTTTTTGTGGAATTGAAGAATGGCAGAGTAAAATTACGGCAGTCTGAAAAAGCGAAAGGGACGATTACTAGAATTAACCTGTTATTTTACCCTGACAAAAAGTGTGGAAGGTGATTTCCAGTTTGCTTTTACTGTATCACCAATGTGAATTACGCAGAACTACCGCATACCTCACATAACTGTATCAAACGTTTTGAGTCAATTACAACGGGCTAACAAAGAAAATCCGGAAGAAAATATTCAGCAACCAAATTAATCCGTTTGAATGTTTTGGTATGTAATATGCTGTCTCAGCACGAATGCTTAGCATTTTATAAAACGAATACTAAAGCAAGAAAAGAACAGAAGAGCACACATTATAATTCCAAGACGTTGGCAGGCTATAACCAAAACTAGGCCACTGCGCCGCATAACATACAAGTTTGATTTGAAGTTATTATGAAAATAAATTGGTTTGCGGCTGCAGATTTTTAAACATGGCGGTTGAAATAAAACAAATAACACTGCAAGTAGTCGACCAATCAGAAATTTTCAGCACTTGCACCCCACCCCAAAGGTTCCGGTACTTTTGGAAAGTACTACCACCCCCGAGCAGGAACTTTTTTGGGGGTAAAATAAAGCCCCCGGAACTAAATTTAAACCCTAGTTCCTGCGGTCGAAACGTGGCTTATGAGTACTGACTCTTCTTTTGATTACCAACATTAATTTATTTTAAACAGTATGTATTTTGAGGAGTACGTACCGGCACTTATTTTGGTCCAACTAAAACACTGGTTAACACTATGGTATTTTTGTAATATTTGAAGCGTCGCTACCTACCTTTTCCTTGTCTTTCGGTGAAAAAGAAAAAAAAGTGACGCTTTGACAGACCGTGCGACATTCGCGCGCTGTAAGTCTTCCGACCACCTCAGAAAGGAGCAAGCACGGAGCACGCGGCCTAGGCTCTTTTTGAAAATAAATATGTGGATTTGAAAGCGCATTTAGGCAGAAATATTTAGAAAGTTTAACATTTTACATTTATGAATTTAATATATAGACTATATACAGTATATATATATTTTTATTTAAATTAAAAAAAAATTTATTATGGTGTGGCGGCAAGGATTTTGCCATGGCGCCACGCCACGGCAAAACCTTACCAGCGGAAACGTTGGTACAGAGTATAGAAATACATACAAGAGTTAATTACACATTTAGGTACTGTACCACATTGTGTGACAAACCAGTGACTCAAAAGTGTCTGACTACAGACATATTGTGGGAAAATTTTGAGACTCCCCATGATTGTGATGACGTCACATGTTAAAGTTAGGGTGTTCCCATCAAGGTTGGGCCAGATGTGTCCTCCAAACTCTCGATGCGTCATGATAAAAATATCACGAGTATAAACATCTACTCTTATAATAGCCTTATCAGTAGTTGTAGATAAGCTTTTATGATTGTGATGACTTCACTATCAAGGTTAGGCCAGGTGTGTCCTCCAAACTCTCGATGCGTCATGATAAAAATATATAAACATCTATTCTTATAATCAAAACAGTAGCCTTATCAGGAGTTATAGATAAGCTTTTATGATTGTGATGACTTCACTATCAAGGTTAGGCCAGGTGTGTCCTCCAAACTCTCAATGCGGCATGATGTGATGACTTCACTATCAAGGTTAGGCCAGGTGTGTCCTCCAAACTCTCGATGCGTCATGATAAAAATATATAAACATCTATTCTTATAATCAAAACAGTAGCCTTATCAGGAGTTATAGATAAGCTTTTATGATTGTGATGACTTCACTATCAAGGTTAGGCCAGGTGTGTCCTCCAAACTCTCGATGCGTCATGATAAAAATATATAAACATCTAGTCTTATAATCAAAACAGTAGCCTTAGAAATCTTACTATCAGTAGTTGTAGATAAGCTTTTGAAACGCAAGAAACCACAGTATCCACTGTAGAAAAAGAGCAAGAGAACGCAGTAGACTTAGAAATCATATTTACATATTTGCTCACTCAGCAGAAAAGAACTAGTCACTGAACAGATAAACACTAACTAGAAAACTAATATTTTACAGTGACCCATATGTAACTTGTATGTTTAATGAAAAAATTACAGAAGGCTGAGACTTATATGCATACTGGAAAAGTACAGAACAAAGAAAGTCATTTTGGTGCCAAGAAGGTCAGGTTGACCCAAGAAAGTCCATCTGGTGCCAACCAGGTCAGATAAGAGATGGTTAGAAGAACACCATGTGGTGCCAAGAAGAACAGGTGGCTGGGAGTTACATAATGGTATAAGGGGTTATGGAGTTTGTGGAGTACATTTTGTGTATAAAAGGATTGTGAAACTGACAGTCGAGGTTCAATTCGGCGGAGTTGATCCGACTTTGTGCTGCACCGGTGTGGATAAAGTCAAAACTTTTCTGAAGAGCTTGCTGCTGTGCTGACTTTCCCTCGTGAAGTTGTTTTCTACAGATTGGCGATTGGACTCAGACTGCTGTCGTTTTTCCTAGACCACGACAATATCAACCTTCCCTGCTCAATTGCAGTCATTCAGGACATGTTTTAAAACTGAGATCATCAACAAACACCTCAGTCTCATAACTTTCAAAAATTGTGGAATATCATCCAATATCCTTCAGTGAGGTGTGTTTTGTACATCGTTTATGGCACTGCCTGTCACAGTCGCAACACCACAGCGCTGTTTAAATGAATTAATCATTTTTTTAAATTAAAACGAGAGCTTGGGAGCTTACTCTGAAGGTGATCGGCATGATTTTGGAAATATAGTCTCATTGGATGCCGTTCAAATGAGTGAGCAGATAAAGTACTTTTCTAGGGTACTGGTGTTGGGTTTCTGTTGTTGGCAGCCTGTTAGCTATACGGTGAATTGGGACGCCGTCATGTGTCGTAACGATTGTTTATATAATAAAGTGGCAGTGCTAAACAGTAGGCTAAACCTTGATCATAAAATTTTGAATATGGACAACCATAATCCAAATACGTTTCTTAAAGGGCTAGTTCACATTTTTAGACCATGGTATGTTGAGCTACTCACCACGAATGGTGATAATTGGGGGGCTCAAGCTCTCTTAATTCATGTATGTACAGCCATCTGTTTGCCAATAGCTTTGTAACCCAAATAACACTGATATAATGGGGGCAGAGAATCACCACCTGACAGCTGTTTAACAAAGACACTATTATAAAAAGGAAACTTAAACACTTTATCATTACATTACTGGCATTTAGCAGACGCTCTTAAGAGCGACTTACACAACTTTTTTTTCTTCATCCATTTATGCAGCTGGATATATACTGAAACAATGGAGGTTAAGTACCTTGCTCAAGGGTACAATGGCACCTACCTACCAGGGAATCGAACCTGTAACCTTTAGATTACCAGACCAGCTCCTTATCCATTATACGACATCACTGCCCCAATGTTTGTCATATGTTCAGTAGCTTGCATGAATACACATCTTGTAATGAAATGTGCCAGTATAGCACACAGAAAAAAAAATGTTGAGACTACTATCAGTATACAGTCATAGCCATGCATCACCCTAAAGATGACAGACCTGCTCACTGGCATTGCATAACACTGAGCTTTGGTGACTGGGCAACCCACCTTGAAATACGCTGACAAGACCTCTGATGGGGCATCACTGGCAGAAGCAAGGACAACCCTGAGCTGCTGAATGGAGTTCATGGCCGCTCTGCAGAAATTCAAACACCTTTTATTATGAATATATTTATGCATCTACTCCACATACGTTGAGCTCCAAATATGAGAAATATATGCTCAAAAATGGGATAACTGTATTATTTAATCGGAATACAATTGCTCAGAGAACACATTTGAAGATTTTTTCCCTCACAAAATCAGAATTATAGGCACCCCCAATTCAGACGACAAATTTTAGATGAGGTTCAAGCCTGTAGACTCAGCCAAAGCAAAACAATGTTTTGTTCTGTTACATTTGTTTTGACTGATTCTGAGATATGCTAGGGATCATCATCTTGTTGAATGATGAATTTGCAGCATTATTAGGAGTCAAAAGCAGTACACCCAAACTGCTGTGTCTGGGACTAATGCTTTTGACATATTAAATCAAGATCTTACCAATTTGTGAGTAAAGGTTTAATTCCTTTCACAACAGCTTGAAAATAGCTTTAGCATGCTGCCGCTATTTGAGACAGATGTGACCATTAGCCTGTCTGAACTGGAACATTGCAGTTATGAGAGACTGGAGTGACCGTTAGCCAGTCAGTACTGAAACCGTAGTGTTCAGGGTTTCCCCCAGCGATCATGGTCAGCAACACGATGATCCAGCGCCTCCTCTAACATTAAAGGAAAAATGCGGAAATAGGCTGAAAGGAATTTTGGTTGATTTAATCTGCCACAGTATGTCTGGATGTTGACTTGAACTAGGATAAACTTGCAGGAGGTGTGAAATGATCCAAGGGGGGTTGTTAATGGCCTACCAGAACCAAATAGGAGGCAAACAAACAAACACAACGAGGTCACGATGACCACTTGTATGCATGAATGCTTATTTGGGACAGACCTGCGAGGAATGTGGAAGGACAAAGGGGTGGTGTGAAAGACTATCTAAAGCCGCGTTTCCACCCAAAGTACCCGGAACTTTTAGTCCCAGGAACTACATTTCAAGGAACTAAAAGGTTCCTTCAGCCCATTGTTGTCTGCATTTCCACCGCGGTCTAAAGTCCCGCGAAGATTAGGCAAATTAGTCCAGTGACTTATGAAAAAGCAATGTTGTCGTCGGTCCATCTGTCGTATGATTTCTTCTGTAACCCCATACTACCACCGAAGTAGCCTACATTATTTCCTAATAACCGGGACAGTCCGGAGGGGTTTATTCCACTTATATACAAAGGGTTACCAACAATGACTATATATGGTTACTTTTGTATTTATTGATTTTTATCGATTTAATCACTTAAAATCAAAATATTCTTCTGCAGGCGTTTGGGCATATTTTACCGTTGTCAAGCAAAATTGTCGTTGATAGTTGGACTTGGACCGTTGTTATGCAACAAATAGGATATAACAGGCCAATAGTCAGATTGTAACTGTTTTATATATCCTCTCAAACACATTCATTATGTTTTTATGCAAACATTCACTTTCATGTCTTGACATCCGAGGCGACAGAATGCATTCACATTCCACAAATAACTGGCAACAACAGCAGAAAACATGCACATGTCGTAAACAATTTGCTGTTGAATTGATTACTTTCTCATCGTCAATTCCATATAAGCTAATCGCAAAATGACAAGAATAGAACAAAAACTCTTGCGTGAAAATTTAAATTAGCAGTGGTACAGCCACCGTTTGCTTTCCTTCAAAGTTACTGCTAGCCGAGCAGCGAAGTGTGCCCTCCAGATGCAAACCATGCACCGTAAATTAGTCCATAGTCTTCCTGGTCTTTTTGTGGAATTGAAGAATGGCAGAGTAAAATTATGGCAGTCTGAAAAAGCTAAAGGGACGATTACTAGAATTAACCTGTTATTTTACCCAGACAAAAAGTGCGGAAGGTGATTTCCAGTTTGCTTTTACTGTATCACCAATGTAAATTACGCAGAACTACCGCATACCTCACATAACTGTATCAAATGTACTGAGTCAATTATAACGGGCTAACAAAGAAAATCCCGAAGAAAATATTCGGCGACCGAATTAAACCGTTTGAATGTTTTGGTACGTAATACAATGTCCCAGCACGAATGCTTAACATTTTATAAAACGAATACTAAAGCAAGAAAAGAACAGAAGAGCACACGTTATAATTCCAAGACGTTGGCAGGCTATAACCAAAAATAGGCTACTGCGCCGCATAACATACAAGTTTGAATTCAAGTTATTATGAAAATAAATCAGTTTGCGGCTGCAGATTTTTAAAAATGGCGGTTGAAATAAAACACTGCGAGTAGTTGACCAATCAGAAATATTCAGCGCTTGCACCCCACCCCATCCTGCTAAAGTCTATCAGAAGGGAGCAGACCTGCACACAGAGGTAACCATGACCCTTTTGGTTACCTGCCACCTCATTGGTATATTTTTTTCAGGGACAGAGGTATAAAGCAGGTGCCTGAACAACACTGCATTTTAATTGACCTGCCTTGCTTTTACCCAGTATGTTTCATACTGTAAAGAGACTATGTGCTTTGTTAATAAATAGTTTTACCCCCAAATTTTGAAACTTCAAGTTCTACTTTACGAAGGGCCAAATTCCTACAAGGCACTTGCTATTTAAAAAAAAAAAAAAAAAAAAACAGGTGCACAATTAAATTAACGTGCAACGACAACCTGCCATCTTTTAAAAACAATGAGGGAGTTGTAACTCCCCCTATCCCTCCCATAAATTACGCCCTTGGGCGTGGTGGATTGCAGCAAACAGAGGCAGCCACTGGCTGCTAGTTTGCACTTCCCTAAATTCCATGAGGATCTTACAGCAGTATCTTGGCCTATCCAAATTTGGAGCAACAAATTGGCAGGGTGCGATCATAATTGAGCAGTGTTTTGTTTTACTCAATTCCTACCACAGATATTTATCAGGTGACCGAGGAAATGGTCACCTGATAAAAGGTCACCTTGGGCTTGGAATTGGTTCCAAGCCCAAGGTAAAAAAGGGCTGAGCTCACCTGACAGGGGTCTGAGGGGGGATGACGACAGGCTCCTCTCCCAACTGGTTTTTCTTGGGGGTTCTCTCCAGCTGTGCACTGAAAAAAGGAGAAGACTGCAGTTACACCACAAGGAACCAAACACAATGACTTGTCGATCAGAGACGCACTAGCAACAATAGCACTGAGTAAAACACAAAGCTTATAACCAGACATAGTTGAAATACTTTTACAACCCTTTAGACCCTGTTAAAATTCATACATTCACTAAAATCAATAACAGAATTCCTTCATTTCACAGGTACAGTTTTCTTCACAATGCAATTCATTGAAAGTTCTCAGGGATCCCACTTACCAAGTAGGTACTGCTGGGACCCTGCTTTTGAATGAGGATGGAGGTGAGAAAAAGCAAGAGGATGAAGATATGTATGCAACTGCATGAGTGGGTGTACAAGCGTGTCCACGTGGATGATTGTCACATGGCTTCTGGGTCATGTGAACAAAATGTATTTTGTAAAAAATGTCTAAATGTTGTAACTGACTCTACATTTTAACTAGTAAAGGGGATGTGATGTAATGTGCAGTATGTATGACAAATTTGCCGTTGGACAAATAAAACTCTCCTTTCTTAAAACAGTACAGGGCAGTACACTAGAAAAGTACTCACAAGTCTATAGTGCTCATTTGAAGTGTCTCATCATGATCCAAGAACAGCCTAGCATCAAAGTCTTTGCTTTTGAGGTAAAGTTCTTCATATTGACTGGAAAGCTCAGAGACCTGAAAGACAAGATGAAAATGTCCAGCCATATTGCTCATTCAAGTAGCTCATCATTAGAAAGAAAAATAAAATACACCTTGGTATAAAATGGCTGTAACAATACTGCACACACACCAAGACAGCTTGTACTCTGTAGAACATACTAAAGTCTCATCTAC
Source organism: Anguilla pacifica (assembly GCA_039654925.1). Taxonomy (NCBI): domain Eukaryota; kingdom Metazoa; phylum Chordata; class Actinopteri; order Anguilliformes; family Anguillidae; genus Anguilla; species Anguilla pacifica. The sequence continues at coordinate 41,927,243 of CM077292.1, forward strand.
CTAGTGGTTTTTGAATCATTTTCCCAGAATAAATCCTAAATGTTAATTTTCTGTATCACCTGGAAAAACTATTCACCACGTCCTCACAATTGAACAGAACTAAAGCAAAATCTTTGGCTATGTGGAAATGTTTAACAGGTGTTTAAAGGGCAGGTTAAGAAATTAACTGAGACGAGGTATGTATGTATCACAGGACATTGATCTTTTTTTCCTCACAAAGGCCATGCATAAAGAACTATTAATTTAATGTATGTAGGAAAAAAAGGAAATATGAACATAACATCAACAGAATAAAGCAAATATAAGCCTATATTTTAAAAAGTATGTTCTGACTACAAGTATTCTTTTTGTTGGCAAGTCATTGTATAAGCAGGATAATGAATGAGGTGTTGAACATAATGCATTTTAAATGCCCTGCAGTGAAGGAAATTGCTGAGGCCAAATTACTACTTCCACGTTGAGCATTCAAACTGCATAATTCCATCCCACTTATGCAATGGTTCATCAATCAATTAATCAATCAAATTTTATTTGTATAGCGTATTTTACAGCAGTTGTCACAATACGCTTTACAGACAACCCTGGCCTAAACCTCCACAGGAGCAAGCCTAAGGTAACAGTGACAAGGAAAAACTCAATGGCAGATGGTAAGAAACCTCAGAAGGAACCAGGCTCAAGGGGGAAACTCATCCTCCTCTGGCCGGCTCAGGGTGCTGACTGGTGACCAACATGTCGGTCAGTTTAAAAAGCATCATTGTAATCAAAACTTTTCAACATTTCAATTCAAAACCTGCAATTCCATTGCAATGAAAACGTTAAAGTAATAATCTCAAAGATTTTCATTAAAATAAACGTCTGTTAAGTCACTATCTATCGCTGAATTAGGTAACACAATGGTAATTGAGCCTATTATTATATTAATTTATATTATTATTATTATTATTATTATAATTTATGATTAAAGAACTGGGTGTCTGTGGCGACATTCCCAGGAAAAAAAATGACAAGCGGCGCATAGTTAGTGATGCGTTTTCCATCACCCATCAGTGGTTGGTCCGCCAGAGAGGGTAGACGGAGCTAACGCAACAGGCTCGTTCTTCAACTCACTTGTGTGTAAGCGGCGTACTGTATTTTCCGGTGTCTGCTAGCATTACAATAAAAAAGAAAGGGGGGTTATGGAACCCTAAAAGGTTTTTGTGTAACATGAGAGGTCATATTATTTGTTGATGTAGATTTCGTATTACATTTGATGACGATATAACGTTACTAAATTACATAGCCTAGCTATTTGCACAGCTAACGCTAGCTACCGGACCATGTCAAGAAAGGCAACATTAGTTTAGACAAAGTTGCGCACAGTAGCCATATCTCTCAGATGAGGTAACGTTGCGTTAGCTAGCTAGCTAATGTAATTAACACAATCTAATGTCAGCTAACAATTAGAAAAAACACTAGCTAACGCTACCGACTGGTACCGACCTCGCAAAACATCTCTCGAATGCAATGCTACCTTGTTGCAACGTTGCAATGTAGCTAACTAAAGGTCAGTTCAGATCAATGATTTGCAACGAGACTGGATCTCTCTGGGCTGGATGCAACTTGCAAAATTCCAAGACGTCTGATTGTAAACGTTCTAACTGCACTTGGCAATTTGACAAGGTGGGTCTTTTGAAACCCCAGGCAAAGGCTTCAGACGCTCTGCAACTAACCAGTTCACACTGCTGCAATTTTATCTGCAACATTCTAAAACTGTTTCGTCTTGTTGCGAATCATTGATCTGAACTGGCCTTAACGTTACCATCAAGTTCATCAATATATTATAATGATTGTAATAAAGCCGTCTTTACACAGAGCATTAACCCCGGGGTATAGGTGGAGCAGAGCCGGTCTGATTTCAGTGAAAATTGTCAAGCCAGAGAAAACTAAATAAAAAAATATGGCAGTATGGATTCGCGTTATTATTTTACTACGCTTCCTCATATGTTCCTTCAGCCTTGATGCCCTTTCTTGATGAAATCTCCTTTGTTTTTGTTTTATTCTTCTTGTTCTGATTGATAATTTAACACCCAGTTCAGCTTTATTCTCGAACAGTTTAGCTAGCAAAACCAGAAACACCAGGGGTAACATTTTACAAGGCAGGGTTTCAAAAATATCACAACAATCATTCACGAGAAAGACGATGTTTATTGTGCACGAGATACATAAGTGCACGAGCCACAGCGAATCCCGCGGATTCTTCTCTGTAGTGTAAAGATGTTCATACCAGGCAAAAGGTGGATAAAGAACATCTGTGGAAATTGATCATCACTAATACTACCCCAGGTCTGCTACAGCATTTTAATCCAGCTCGGCAGTGTAAAGACAGCTTAAGTTAGCCTAATGTTAGACAATGAATGAGTATGTACATAACGTTACTTTTATAACAACCATTTTTTATTCAGTAAATAGTCAGTGTTATAGTTGGCGTGGCCCAGGTGCCAACTGACTGACGTCACACAGGCGACACTGGTTGGATCCGGTTGGATCTCTGGGAAGTGAGGTCCAAAAACACACCTGCAATTACTGCTTTTCACCATTAGTACCGCCAAAGAGAACGAAACGGAAATCTTCGAGATTGTAACTTTAAATACTCCAGCAAATATCCGATACCCTATACCACTTGGCAACAAGGCCATTTTTCTAGTACCTCTCTTAGCCTTACAGCACATTTGCTATTACAGATAATTAGCTAGTCAACTACTGAATTACATTCAAAACACAGGCTAAACTACATATGCACGTAAAGCTATAGACTACCTACTCTCGACAGTAATTCATAAACATCAAGCTGACATAGTCGCAAGTATATTTGTATGATACCGACGTGAATTAATTTAGATCGGTGACTGGACTTGACTGGACAAAACTTGGGTTTTGATGAGCTTTGCTATGTGCTAATCCACTTTCTACAGAACTAGTAGTGCCCCACAGGCAAAATGCATTCTAAAAACAGATTCTTCTCCATGCAAGCAATCAATTTGGAATCAAGCACATTATGTGATCACTTAATCTGTGAAATAATTGAAAATCACCATCCCTAAAAGGAACTACATTTTGAGGCACATAACTTTCAAAATATCTCCAGTGGCTTATGGCTTTTGGTCATAGAATGAATTACAGAACACTAATATTGCAAGGCTTGATAGTGAATGACAGATGGATAAATTTCACTCTTTTCCATTGTAAATAATTTAGCCAATTTTCCCCGGCTTTTTAAAGATAGAGGAATATTTGACCACTTCCCATAACTTTCCCATTACCTACCTCAGGTAGCTCCTCAGTGTCCGACAGGCCCATCGATTCCATAAAGATTGAGAAGCTGGTCATGCATACATTCTTCACCTGAGTAAGAGGTATATATCCACATTGAGCTTTTCCAGCAGAACAAGGTGACACAGGTAGATATCAGATAAAAATATATTCTGTGGCTGCTGGGTGGCTCATCCTGTTAGGCACTGCTCTGGTGCATAGATGGGACACACAGCCCACTACAGTCCTTCGAGTTGACAGAGAATGCTGCGATAAACAGAAGTCAAAGGAAAATTGGCATACTCGTTTAAGCCGACAGAAAGGTCACAAATGTTCACATAACTGCTGTTTACAACACTGGTGCGCATAACAGCATGTCTGAACACACAATATGCTGAACCTTGAAACAGATGGGCTACAAGCAATGGGCTCAAAAGGCATTCATGGACTGAAAAAAGTTTTCAGCCAAGAGCAAATGTTTTTTTGTTTGTCTTGTTTGCAGCTATCAACTAATCATTATAATGTAACATAACATTTATATATTCTTTGCTTAGTTCCTTGTCTTTCCCTTGGGTCTAAAACTAGCACCCGATAACCCTCCAAATGCAGGTAGATTATAACACAACGTAACAACATAACATTATGACGAGAACAGCCCAAAAATGCTCAGCATTTTCCAAACTAAATTGTACGTAATGCTCTAATTACCAACAGGCTAGATAGTATCTAACACTGTATCGAGCCTGGTCTTGAAAACCCCCAGAGTTTCTGCCTCTGCTACATGACCTGGCAAGCTATTCAACACATCGACTACTCTGTGAAAAAAATGCTTCCTAATGTCTGTGAAATTTACCTTTCGCGTATTTCTCTTTGTCCCCTCGTCATACTACCAGAATTCAAGCCGAAGAATCTCTTGTAGCACACTTTGTTAATTACCTTTACGAATTTATAAGCCTCAATCAAATCACCCTTAAATCTCAATTTACTAAGCTTGAAGAGATTAAGCATCTTCAGTCTTTCCGCATAGCTTTTGTCTTCCATATCAGTAATCACTTTGGTTTGTATTCGTTGAACCTTTACCAGAGCCACTATATCTTTCATGTAGTATGGTCCCCAGAACTGCACACATTTAGTCTCCTCAGATAAGATCCCTCCTACAAATGCTCATCCAAATCCACTCTGTAATACATCCTGTAATTCCTACTATCTTCATTTTGCTGATAAATTTCTCATGTGGTACCTTATCAAATTTTGAAAAAAAAAAAAAAAAAACTATGCTGGTTATTCCTTAGGATGTCAAGTTTCAAGAAACACTATTAACTTGTCTCTAATGATTGATTCTAGTATTTTACATGTGATGCAAGTTAAACTGACAGGCCTGTAGTTTCGTGGATCAGTACGGTCGCCTTTCCTATATACTAGTATTACATTACCTCGCTTCCAGTTCTCCAGTATTTCTCCAGTTTCTAAAGACAGTCTAAAATCCGCCAGTTTTTTAAAGATGACCTCACTTAAATCCTTGCATACCCTTGGGTATATGTCATCAGGACTTGCGGCCTTATTTTCTTTAGATTATGTATTTCATCCAGTACTTGTTTACCCTTTATATCAGAATCTGCTAAGACATTCTGAGTACTGAATATGCCTTATAGACTATTTGCAACCTCTTCAAGTAAAACCCTCAAAGTAACTATTTAAGGAATCAGCAATATCCTTATTCTTATAAAGCAATGCTCGATTGCTTGTGTCTGACACGCACTTCCTGTTTGTGGTGGAAAGAGTGAGGAGTGTTTGAAAAAGTTTGTTACAGGATTGTATTGTGCTTTTAAGTGTGTATTTGATATTATTTTGGGCTTTTTGTTTAAACAAAACCCCCATATTACAAGTAAGGTAAGACGGTTTTGCTCCTAAGGTGAAAATCTTTGTTGCCATTAGGGGACAGGTGGGGCTTTTCCACTTTTTTCCTCAGTTAAGCACTCGACTAGCAAAACTGGCCGGTTAAATAATTTGGCCTCCTTCTTGCTGAATGCGGGTTTTTTCTGTGGTTTTTGAACCCCTCAGGAGCAAAATATTATAGTAGTTAGATTTGACCTTTTTGTTACATGCTAACATTAGCTGTAGTTTATTATAAAATTATAATCTGATTCTGGGTAAATGTTAGTTTAGTCTGTTCTGAGATAAACAAAATATTTCCAATACAGGGGTTCCTCCATTCATTGCTATTTAGTACAAAGATAGCCAAGTTAGTTGATTATAACTAGAGGGATTCTACTCAGGGTAGTTCTTTTTAGTGTTATTTATTCAACGCTTAATGTTAGATAGTTAAAAGTGCCTTATTTTTGTTTATTTATTCTCCGGTTTCTGCTGCTAGTTGTCCGGAGCCACCTGCACACTTTCAATTTGAGGGCTTGGTGTCTCTGTCGCGCCATTTTTACATTCTAGCATTAGCTGTAGTTTATTATTAATTTATTCCAGCTAAATTTTGGGTTGTTTTTTGTTCTGAGATATAATTAGAATATTAGAATACAAGTGTTCCTTCGGTCATTGCTACTTAGTATGAAGCTAGCTAAGTTAGTTCATTATAAATGCAGGGATTCGTTTTCATGTTACTTCTTCAGCAGTTAACGTTAGATAAAAGTTCCTTATTTATTTATTTTTCCTCTACGGTTTTTGCTGCTTGTTGTCCAGAACCACCTGCACATTTTTTTAAAGTGAGGTCTTGGTGCTTCCATTTCAGCAGTAACTTACTCTAGACATAGAGAGAGATAGGGTGATGGTTAGGGCCTAAAAATGTGGCCAAAGCTGTGTGAGGGTTGCAGGATGATCGCGCTTCTGGAAAGCGATTTCCAAGGCGAGTTTGTTTGCCACCATTGCCAACTGGTTGAGTTCAAATTCAAGTTTATTATTACCCACATGAAAAGTGGGATAGGTTCAAAATGACTATTCTTGAGGCGCAAAGTGAATTTATTCCAAAGGTAAGAAAGTAAGTTGAAGTGCTCCCCCCAGTGGATAAACAAAGCCATACGGCATAGTTTGAGAAAAAAATCAAAACTGTATAAGATTATAAAAATAACAGCACTGAGAGTAATAGGGCTGTATATTGTAATGTGCGTGCTAAGGTTAAAAAATATCTACAGGAAGCCAAGAGGCTCTTTCAAAGACAAATTGCCGTAGATGCAAAAAGTAATCTGTGGTAGGGTGGGCGTGGTTTTGCATTGGCTGCAGAGAGAGTGAGCGAGCGGGGCGGCTCTCAGACTCTGCGCCACAGCTGTGGGGGATTGCTAATCAGCACGGATGTTTAATTGTTGATTGATTGATAATGTGCTGATTACCTCGACAGTGAGCCTGGGCACTTAAAAGGCGGTCTACGGAGGCAGACGGGGGGCTGACTGGAGACGGAGGAAGTGCTGCAAGAACCTGCAGCACAGCCTTGTGTTTGTTACAAAACCGAAAGCCGCGTGATGGCCGCAAAATAAAAAGACGCATTCTCGTCCTGGAAATAAATCCCGTCTCTCTCTTGTCTGTTAAACCGAGCGGTGGCACTCAGCTTGCCACATAATCCTAAACACTTTTCAATATTGTAGTAGGAAAAGAAAAGTTAGAGGATATTAGGTGCATCAAAAATGAAGAAGCATTGCTTTCTGAGAATAAATACATTGCCGATGCCTTAAATAGTTATTTTGTTTTGTTGAGTTTTACTAGAGAAGAGTTTACTAATAGACTGGAAGGCATATTCAGTACTCAGGAAGTCTTATCAGATATTGAAATAGAGGATAAAGAAGTACTACATTGTCAGACAAGCAAGGATTAATTAAGAATATGTTTATTCCTGAATCCAGCGGTTCCAACAGTCAATGCCCTTGTTAAACTGTTCAGCACTCTGAATACTGAACCAAGTGATATTGCATGCTAGAACCCCTCACCTACATACAAAATATTTTATTGGATTTAATTTAATAATTATGTTTAAAATTAGAATTATCAATTAAATCACCAAATTCTTTGATAGGTCAGTCTACAGAAAACTGGTGGAATCAACCAACAAGTCAAAACAATAATTCAATTCAATAAGAAGCAGTCAATTACATTAATGAATTGAAAACATACCTTATTTATTGAATGCAGGCACACTACTTTTAAATTACACAACAGAAGACATACAGCAAAACATTAAACAACTAACCTAGAAATACCAGAATATAGAGAGAGAGACGGATAAGAGAAAGAGAGAGAGAGAAACGGATCGGCCAGACCTTGCCAAAGTATCACCCACTTCCAGTATAAGCGCCACAAGGAAACCAGCTAAAAGCACACAACCAAGGAACCACCACCAAAATAAAAAGAGCAAAACTCTTCTTCTTCCAGGCTCTGACACCAACGCAGCACATAAACTTTATCCTGTGGCAATCTTAAATACCTTACCCAGCATGGCTTGAGGATGTTTTGCCCTGATTGGGTGATGCTGCGTTAAGGTGTAGGATAGAAGGGAAGGGGGGTCAGGCTAATTTATGACAAGGATTGGCCTACCTAAAGATTGCATTCAAACTTAAAGAGGACATGGGAAAGGGAAATGTTAGGTATGTAGGGTCTCCGACCCCCGATATGGTGTCTTGTGTCATCTGGTTTGTCTCTTCGGAGGGGGTGAGGCCCATAGATTGTCAGCCTAGATTAGGGTATCAGTGATTTTATATTGCTCCAATCACATTTGCTTTGATGCTTGTGACGGGGAGGCCAGGCCACATTCTTATTCACTGATTCCCTCTCCAAGGCCAAAATCTAAACACAACATATCCTACAACAGGAATTACTTAAACTTAAGACAAACAAGGCAGCAGGTCCTGATGGCATATACCCAAGAGTACTCAAAAGCCGCGTTTCCACCGCAGGAACTTTCCCCAGGAACTAGGAACCTTTTGAGGAACTCAGTGCATTTCCACCGCAGGAACCAGGGTCTAAATTAAGTTCCGGGGACTTCATTTTATCCCCAAATAAGTCCCTGCTCAGGGGGTAGTACTTTTGAAAAGTACAGGAACTTTTGGGGTGGGGCGCAAGCACTGAACATTTCTGACTGGTCGAGTACTCGCAGCATTTTATTTCAACCGCCATTTTTAAAAATCTGCAGCTCCAAACCGATTTATTATTTTCAAAATAATAACTTGAATTCAAACATTATAGCCGCGTTTCCACCAAAAGTACCCGGAACCTTTAGTCCCAGGAACGACTTTTCAAGGAACTAAAAGGTTCCTTCAGCCCATTGTTGTCTGCGTTTCCACCGTGGTCTAAAGTCCCGCGAAGATTAGGCAAATTAGCCCACTGACGTATAAAAAAGCGACGTTGTCGTCGGTCCATCTGTCCTATGACTTCTTCTGTAACCCTATACTACCACCGAAGTAGCCTACATTATTTTCTAATAACAGGGACACCCCGGATTCCACTTATATACAACGGGTTACCAATAATGACTATATATGGTTACTTTTGTATTTATTGATTTTTATCGATTTAATCACCTGAAATTGAAATATTCTTCCGCGGCCGTTTGGGCATATTTTACCGTGGTCAAGCAAAACTGTAGAAATAGGATATAACAGGCCAATAGTCAGATTGAGAGGATATATAAAACAGTTACAAACACATACATTATGTTTTTATGCAAACATTCACTTTCATGTCTTGACATCCGAGGCGACAGAATGCATTCACATTCCACAAATAACTGGCAACAACAGCAGAAAACATGCACACGTCGTAAACAATTTGCTGTTGAATTGATTACTTTCTCATTGTCAATTCCATATAAGCTAATCGCGAAATGACAAGAATAGAACGAAAACTCGGACTTGCGTGAAAATTTAAATTAGCAGTGGTACAGCCACCATTTGCTTTCCTTCAAAGTTACTGCTAGCCGAGCAGCGAAGTGTGCCCTCCAGATGCGAACCATGCACCGTAAATTAGTCCATAGTCTTCCTGGTCTTTTTGTGGAATTGAAGAATTGCAGAGTAAAACTGTGGCAGTCTGAAAAAGCAAAAGGGACTAGAATTAACATGTTATTTTACCCTGACAAAAAGTGCGGAAGGTGATTTCCAGTTTGCTTTTACTGTATCACCAATGTAAATTACGCAGAACTACCGCATACCTCACATAACTGTATCAAACGTTTTGAGTCAATTACAACGGGCTAACAAAGAAAATATTCAGCAACCGAATTAAACCGTTTGAATGTTTTGGTACGTAATATGCTGTCCCAGCACGAGTGCTTAACATTTTATAAAACTAATACTAAAGCAAGAAAAGAACAGAAGAGCACACGTTATAATTCCAAGACGTTGGCAGGCTATAACCAAAAGTAGGCTACTGCGCCGTATAACATACAAGTTTGATTTCAAGTTATGAAAATAATCAGTTTTGCGGTAGAAACATGGCTTATGCTATGCGGCGCAGTAGCCTACTTTTGGTTATAGCCTGCCAACGTCTTGGAATTATAACGTGTGCTCTTCTGTTCTTTTCTTGCTTTAGCATTAAGTCTGTTTTATAAAATATTAAACATTTGTGCTGGGACAGCATATTACGTACCATAACATTCAAACAATTTAATTTGGTTGCTGAATATTTTCATCAGGATTTTCTTTGTTAGCACGTTATAATTGACTCAAAACACTTGACAAAGTTATGTGAGGTATGCAGTAGTTCTGCGTAATTTACGTTGGGGATACAGTAAAAGCAAACTGGAAAAAATCACCTTCCGCACTTATTGTCAGGGTAAAATAACAGGTTAATTCTAGTAATCGTCCCTTTTGCTTTTTCAAACTGCCACAGTTTTACTCTGCAATTCTTCAATTCCACAAAAAGACTAGACGGACACTTAATGGTGCATGGTTCGTATCTGGAGGGCACGCTTCAAGTATCTAGCTGCTCCACTAGCAGTAACTTTAAAAGATGAAAGCAAAAGGTGGCTGTACCACTGCAATATTAATTTAAATTTTCACGCAAGTCCGAGTTCTCATTCTATTTATTCTTGTCATTTTGCGATTATATGGAAATGACGATGAGAGTCGAATTAATCAATTCAACAGCCAATTGTTTACAACGTGTGCATGTTTTCTGCTATAAATGTTGTTACCAGTTATTTGTGGAATGTGAATGCATTCTGTCCCCTCGGATGTCAAGACATGAAAGTGAATGTTCGCATAAAAACATAATGAATGTGTTTGAGAGGATATATAAAACAGTGACAATCTATATATTAGTCTGTTATATCCTGTTTGTTGCATAACAACGGTCCAAGTCGAAGTACCAACGAGAGTTTTGCTTGACAAAGGTAAAATATGCCCAAACGGCTGTGGAAAAATATTTCAATTTCAGGTGATTAAGTCGATAAAAATCAATAAATACTAAAGTAATAATATATAGTCATTATTGGTAACCCTTTGTGTAAGTGGAATAAACCCCTCCGGGCTGTCCCGTTATTGGAAAATAACGTACTTTGGTGGCAGTATGGAGTTACAGAAGAAATCATAAGACAGATGGACCGATGACGACGTTGCTTTTTCATACGTCAGTGGGCTAATTTGCCTAATCTTCGCGGGACTTTAGACCGCGGTGGAAACGCAGACAACAACGGGCTGAAAGAACCTTTTAGTTCCTTGAAAAGTAGTTCCTGGGACTAAAAGTTCCGGGTACTTCGGGTGGAAACGCGGCTAAAGAGTTAGCAGAAATCATTTTTAAAACACTGGCTGGTATTTTTAAGCAGTCCTTAGAAACTAGAGAAATACCTGAGGACTGGAAGCGTGGTAATATAATACCAATAATATAAGAAAGGGGACCATAATGATCCAGGAAACTACAGGTCTCTAAGTTTTTTAAATGCTTTTTGGGTTTTTCCTTTATTTGATAGAACAGTGTAGAGAGACAGGAAGAATTGGGAGGAGAGAGGGAGTGACGTGCGACAATGGTCGGTGGTTGGATTTGAACTGCCGATGTCACGGCTCGCATTGAGCATGTGGTTAGCACTCTACGGACTGCGCCATTAGAGGCCCCATAGGCCTGTAAGTTTAACTTGCATAATATTTAAAATACTGGAATCTATCATTAGAAATATGTTGGAAGTATTTCTTGAAAATAGCAACATCCTAAGGGATAGCCAGCATGGTTTTCGTAAGGGAAGGTCATGTCTGACAAACCTTCTGGTATTCTTTGAAGAAGCTACCAAGTGTTTTGATTATATCAAGGCGTATGATATTATCTACTTAGATTTTCAAAAGGCATTTGATAATGTACCACATGAGAGACTTGTTAGTAAAATGAAGACAGTAGGAATTAGAGGATGTATTTCAGACTGGATTCGGAACTGGCTACAGGGTAGAACACAAAGAGTAGTAGGTGGGATATTATCTGAGCAGGGAGCTGTTGGAAGTGGAGTCCCACAAGGATCAATGCTGGGACCACTGCTCTTACTCATTTAAATCAATGACCTTGACAGGGAAATAGAAAGTACATTAGTCAAACTTGCAGGTAATACAAAACTGGGAGACCCAGCTAATAGTTTGGAACCTACTAAAGTAATCCAAGAAGATTTAAATGAAAATCCAAAAGTGGGCAAAAACCTGGCAAAAGAAATTCAATATAGGCAAATGTAAAGTTCTGCATGTGGGAAATACAAATAATAGGCAGCACCGCAGAGACCCAGCGGTACTTCTGGCTTGGTCAGATGTTTCTACGAACACAGTTGGCAGTGTTTGTGGGTGGGAAGCCGGCGAGGGTGTGAGTCCTGATCGTTGCATTAGCAACTCCTACTGGTTGGTCGGGGCGCTTGTCCAGTAGGGAGGGGATCTGGGGGAGATAGCGTGAACCTCCGCACGCGTTACGCTCTCCCAGTGAAACTCCTCACTTTCAGGTGAAAAGAAGCAGCTGGCGACTCCACATGTATAAGAGGAGGCATGTGGTAGTCTACACCCTCCCCAGACGAACAGTAGGGTAGTGCTACACACGGGGAATTAGTGTAACGACTAAATGGGGGATTAAATGCGAGAAAAATGGCAAAAAAGAAAAAAGAAAAATATTAGGCAGGATCACTTTACGGGAGGAACAAAATTGGAATGTGCTCCGTTTAAAAAAGACTTGGGAGTAATGGTTAATCAATGTTTTTCTGGTTCTAGGCACTGCACTGTCGCAGTAAAAAAGGCCAACAGGATGCTGGGATATATAGCGAAAATCTTATACATTTGTTAGACCACTCTTGGAGTATTGTGTGCAGTTCTGGGGACCGTACTACAGGAAAGATATAGAGGCTCTGGAAAAAGTTCAAAGGAGAGCAACAAAATTGATTCCTGGTATGAAAGATAAAAGCTATGAGGAAAGACTTAAGATGCTTAACCTCTTCAAGCTTAGTAAAAGGAGACTCAGGGGTGATTTGATTGAGGCATTCATAAAGGGGATCAACAAAGTGAACTACAAGAGATTCTTCAGGTTGAGTTCTGTTAGTAGAACAAGGGGACATAAATGGAAATTAACAAAAGGTAGATTCCATTCAGACATTAGGAAGAATTTTTTCACACAGAAAGCAGTCAATGTGTGGAATAGCCTGCTAGGTCATGTAGTAGGGGCAGAAACTCTGGGGGTTATCAAGACTAGGCTTGATACAGTGTTAGATACTAACTAGTCTGTAGGTAATCAGAGCACTAATTTAGTTAGGAAAATGGCGAGCACTGTTGGGCTGAATGGCCTGTTCTCGTCATTATATTATGTTATGTTATGTTAAGTCAATTCTAAATGGGCTAAGATCTTCTTGTTAACTTACAAAGCTTTAAATGGTTTAGCCCTTGACTATCTCAGTGAGTTACTTATTTCTTACTCTCCTCCAAGAGTATTTCGTTCACAAGATGCTGGTTATGTCAAAATTCCATGTGTATCTAAAATTACGATGGGTGGTCAACCTTCTCTCATAAAGCTCCTGTCTTATGGAACCATCTCCCCATGTATGTGCAGGCTTCAGACACACTCTGTCTAGGTGTAGGCTTAAAACTTACCTCTTTAATCAGTCCTATATTTAGCCATTCCCACTGTCCTATAATCATGTTAAATGGTCAAATATAATCACAGAGTTTATGAAATTAAACATGGATGTCCGGCCTGGGTAGAGAGCTTAGCGTTAAAGTGTCAAGCTCGCTTTTATGGAGTGGACACACTAGTTAGCTTAGCCTCAAGTGTCAAGTTGGCCTTACGGAGTTGACACACTAGCTAGCTTAGCATCAAGTTAGCCATAACCTTGTCTTCTCTGTTTCTCTTTCCATGGGGCTCCCCTAACCCCTTACCACGCCCTGAGTTCAAAGACTGCTCTAGCCTGTTTCCAGTTGAGTCCACGGGAGAGCACCAACCGTGTCCCTCACTCTACAGTCTCGGACTCCTTCGGCCCTGTTTCAGCACTGTTTCTCCACTGCCCATCCCTTGAGGCAGCCTGGAGCTCCAGATCAGTCACCCGGCTCCTCTAAACTGCACTATACTGAACTATACCATTTGGTCATCTATTATTCCGGTTTACTTTCACCTCAGCTGTTACCTGCTTAACCCATTCTATTTGCAGTGATAGATCCCTAGTAGCCTCTGCCACATTCCATTCTACTGCTACTTTACACCAGGCTAGGCAGTAGAGGATGGGCTCCCCCTCTATAGCCAGGTTCCTCTCAAGATTTCTTCCCATTGTGGAGTTTTTTTCTTACCACCATTTGAGGGTTCTCCCCCCCCACTGGGAGATTTTACCTTATGTACTTGCTATTTGGGGGTTCAGAACTGCTATTTGGGGGTTCAGAACTGCTGTTTGCTCTATTTGCTCTTTTTGCTCTGATTCTTGCCTTGCTACTCTGTAAAGCGTATTTGTTGCAGCTTTCCGTAAAAGGCTAGATACAAATAAAATTGTTTCGATTTTGATTTGATTAGTGTCAGATTTGTCTCACAAAATTAGCTACCAGCATGTAAAAATGTAACATCAGTCAATCACTAGCACAAGTATCCTAACTAAACAAGCCATTGACATTCAAAACAAACTATGAGAGGAGAAACTTAAAACCATAAAAATTTTCTTGGCAAAATTTTCTTTTTAGTAGCCATTTTCCATTGCCAGGTATAAAATATACAGTTAGAGACAGTTAAAGAGGAAATGAACTCATTCTGTGCTACCGCAAAAACACAATACTAAAATTCTAACTTTTTCATGACACAGCAGAAGAAAATTTTTAAATTATCAAGCTTAAGCTTTCTATTTACAAAGCTTTGATAGTCCAAGAGCCCATGTGTCAGCCCATCTTGCTGGATGGAGCATGAAATAAAGCAGAGTAAAGCACAATATTTTTTGTTTATTGTTAATTACATTTTTTTGTGAGCCACATCAAACGGATCCATGGGCTATAACAGGACCAGATGTCATAGGTTCCCCACTCCTACTCTTAGAGGGTGCAGTCTCACCTCATCCACACTGCACTCATTCTCCTTGCAGAGGGTCTCCAGAAGATGCAGGTTCACTTCAGGGGAGCGGGGTTTACCTTTGCTGTGATTGCGCCGGGATGTCCGAGTCATGGGCTGAACCAGCCTGTTTGTAGCCGTTTCTGTGGGGAAGGGTGGTTTGTTATTTGTGAGATAATGACTGATTTGATGTTCACTGTTAAACAGGAAGTTTGCAATGTGTTGATTACAGTGAGCAGTTCTATTCCTTCCACATGTAATACCTTACAACTACAAACATTACAAGCATTTTTTTGACTTCAGAAAATTGTAATTCAAGAATAATTTAAAGCAATGCTATCATTCAGTAAAAATGAATATGAAAAATGTTTAGTGCGGGCGACGCATTGAAGATGAGGCTTATGGCCAATTTAAGCTCTCTTTGAAAGTCGGCGCATGCCAGTGTGCATGAGCTCCTGCGTATTATGTTCACTATGACCTCCCGTTCCTGTCCTCTTTCTCTGAGATCCAACACGTTGTCACCCTACTTACAATCATAACATTACATTACATTACAGGCATTTGGCATACGCTCTTATCCAGAGCGACGTACAACAAAGTGTATAACCATAACCAGGAACAAGTATGACGAAAACCCTAGAGAGAAGTACCGGTCCAAGTGCAGGGAACAACCGTATAGTTCAACTTGGACCCTGAAGGTTAAACTGATTAACACTAATACAACGAGAACGGCAACAACTACTGCTTGTATATATATTTTTTTTTTCTTCCTCCACTGCGTTAAGACAGTTAATGCACCTAAGTCACCTACGAAACAGCTGCCTAGTTACAACCCTAAGCTTACAGTCATTTACAGGGGGGTAGGGAGGGATGGGGAGAGGTGCAGCCTGAAGAGGTGAGTGTTCAGTCGTCGTTTGAAATGGGTCAGTGTCTCAGCTGTTCTGACCTCCACGGGGAGGTCATTCCACCATTATGGGGCCAGAACAGACAGGAGACGTGTTCTGGAAGTGCAGGTGCGAAGAGGGGGAGGTGCCAGGCGTCCTGAGGTGGCAGAACGGAGGGATCTGGCTGGCATGTAGGGTTTGAATATCTTGTGGAGGTATGCTGGGGCTGATCCCTTGACTGAATTCACTCATTAGTGAACATGCAAAAGACTTGCAACCAACAGAATGCTAGTTAAACAAGTTAATGATAAAATATTGAAACAAATCATGATACTTCAGCATTTATCAATCTGATTATAACATAATAACATTTGAGTGTTTCTGTAACATTTTTCATCTGGAAATTATACAAAGATTAAAATCCGTAAACTGGGCTGGGATAACAGCAGCTTCTTTACTGTGCTTCACGCACAGCACCACATGCGGTGTTGCAGTATGACAACTTGCCATGAAAACACCTTGAATGAGAACAAAAGTATGCATGTTTGAATGCTACAGGCTGCGAGCCCATGCCCACATGTTGGTGTGTAGATGAATGCATGAAATGTGTTGAGGCTTCTACTGTAGGGTTGCTGGGGGAGATAGATTAGTGGCTTCACATAATGTATGCTTGTTGTATCAGTGAGGGAGGGGCAACAGGGCTGGGACTTTGTGAAGGGCATCAGGAGCATGGGATGGGGAGGGGCCTTCAGAACAGGGATTACAGTAAGGCTACAGGAGCAGTCTGGGAGAGGGACAGAAGGGGTGGAGCTTACTGTAAGGCTGCAGGAGCAGGGAGGGAGGGCTGCGCCGAATGCAGAACTCCAGTACACACATGAGCAGCTGGAAGGAAATCACTAGGTCATCCTCCATCTGCAGCACCCTTCCTGAAGACAGCAGAGATATGGCCAGGACAAACACAGGCTTGAGAGACTCATTTTGGGGGTTGGGAGGTGACTTGAGGTCAAGCTGGAGACATTACATTACATGCATTTGGCAGACGCTCTTATCCAGAGCGACGTACAACAAAGTGTATAGACATCTTTACAGTGTTCAACTGCCAGTGGTCTTGGTACAGATTCACAAATTTTGAAACAACTCCGCAAAGGTTTAACTATTTACATTCTTACATGTGCACATAGGGCCCTACTCAGACTTGACAGATTCACATACCTGCTGAAGAGCTTTTTTGGCAAGTGCTTTCTTAGGAGTAAATCAGAGAAATTCCCATGAATAGACAAAAAGGTTAGCACTGGCATTTCTAAAAAGACTGTATGCTAAGTATTCTAATGCCACTAAACTTGAGACTTTATTCATTAGAAACAACTGATTTTACCCCTTTCCACAGACGCTAAATCTGGTTTATCCTTATCCATTAAGGGGGTGTTCTATTTAAGGCTCTATAACTCCAGATGTGTGCATCACAGACTTGGGAAATGGCTTACATGAACAAGACAGCTGTACCATTTTCAATACCATTTTCAACCATTTTAAAAAGGCTGATGTGGCCAAAACGCATTGGCGTTGACTGGTTTTTTAAAATTCCTCATGCCAATTGAATAAAGGCTTTTTTAAAACTCATTCCTTCCTCCAACGAGAGTGCCTTGAACTGAATTGAAGAAAGCCCAGTTTTATACTTTTTGCACTGAGGCACCCTTCTTTGCTCCCTTCGAGTTATAAATACTTCCTTGATGGCTATGAAAGGTGAAATGATCTAGATTAATTATCTTCCGCCAGCTTCCATATGAGCATTAGCATTAGGCTACCAACCGGAAAGCTGCCGTGTGTTGAAAAGTTTAATAGTATTTTATATTTAAGATTAATATAAATTAAAGGAAAACAACAATTATGCCTCACTGAGTGGGAGTTTATCTCCTGCAAACACTGTAGCTGAATATATAAAGCAGTAATGGTGCAACCAATCTTGGTGTTACACTCTGACTTAAATCACTGCAGACATCCAATTAGGCATGTCACACATCACTGGAAAGCTTATACTGCTCTCTAGTGGACAAAAGAATTGTTTGTCAATTAAGTTTTGAGCAATCTCAAGACACCGGTGTTGTGGCCGATAGGGGCTTGCGTGAAGGGGTTAAGAGGGTGCTTTTGTACATTCACAGAAAAATATCACTATCAACTATAAAGTTGAAAAATATTGCAAAAGAATAAGACTTTAGAATAAATCGTAGGCTCTGTACCATCCCACTGTACCACGTCAGAAGGTATTGTATCACGGAAAACTGATTATCAGCACTTGTGGGCTAATGTCAATTTAAATGTGAAATTCCTACAGTTGAGGCCGAAAGTTTACATACACCTAGGCTAAATACATTTAAACAATTTTTCACAACTTCACACATTTCACGTTACCATACCCCGATTGACTTAACACAGGAAATGTATCTACTTTATGTCCATAAGAGGTCATTTCAAAATGATAGCTAAGACAAATTCATTTCATCTTATGTACTATATCAAATTTTCAGTGGGTCAAAAGTTTACATAGACTTTGTTATTATTTGGTGGCATTGTCTTTTAATTCCTTAACTCAAGTCAAATGCTTGGGGTAGCCTTCTACAAGCTTTTCACAATACTTTGTCACCATTTTTTCCCGTTCCTCCTGACAAAACTGGTGTAACATCAATTTCAACTGGTGTCAGGTTTGTGGGCCTCCTTGCTCGGACACATTTTTTCAGTTCAGTCCACAAATTTTCTATGGGATTCAGGTCAGGGCTTTTTGGTGGCCACTCTAATACTTTCCCTTTGTTGTCTTTAAGCCATTATGTTACAACTTTGGAGGTATACTTAGAATCATTGTTCTGTTGGAAGTTTTAACTTTCTAGCTGCTGTCTTGAGGTGTTGCTTCAGTATTTCTAGATAACCCTCCTTCCTCATGATGCCATCTATTTTCTGAAGTGCACCAGTCTCTTTTTCAGCAAAACACCCCCACAACATGATGCTGTCACCCCCATGCTTCACAGTTGGGATGGTGTTCTTCGGTTTAAAAGCCTCACCCATTTTCCTCCATATATAGCATAATCAGCCTCATAATTTTAAATATACAAACTACAAATTAGCACTTTAAATTAATAATTAAATTATTAAAATTACACATTAATAGTCAATCTCAACCAAATTATAATATCATACATTCAACTAATACTAAATTAATATAAATGATTTAGCTAAGAGGCAAAAATATTCTATAAAGTTCTTTTGATTAGCAGCGGCTGACTAAATTCAACACAAGAGTAATAGCAATACAGACAACCGTGTAAATGTAATAAAGTTTATTAAACGCAAAGTACCGAAAATGGCAAAGCACAATTCTCTACAATGATGTATACAGGAATTAAAGCAAAAAAAAAAAAAAAAAAAAAAAACTACTGACTGAAATTTTTTTTCAGGCCAAGCAGGGCCGATCGACCAGGGGCGGGGGGGTGGTCTGTTGGATGGAACGTTGGATTGGGTGGGCAAGACACATTTGCCCATAGCCACCGCCGGCTGTGTGGCCAAGTCATATTCCCCCTCTACAATTTGTAAAACAAGTTACAGAGGAGGCCCCCACATTAGGGCATGTACACACACACTGCCCGCCATTTTTGTTTTTTAGGGAAGGTGGGTGATACGCCGTCTTTTCAGAGCTACTTTTTTCTGCCGTGTGGTCGCATAGGTTTACATGTAAAAAAAACACGGAGGCAGCTCAGAAAAAGGCGGATAGTGTGTACACGCCCTTAGCCCTCGACGCCTGCTAAACAAGTGAGATTTCAGCACCACCCGACACATAACCATTGCTGCTGTTCTCGAAGCCTCAAATCATCATGCTGCTGCCAGATATGCAGTAGATATTACAAGAATTGTTTCTCCTGATTAATTTTCCTGTTGAACTCAATGGAAAAAATATTCAGGAGAAACAATGCTTGCAGCAGCATGGTGGTTTGAGGCTCATTTGATACCTTGGACCCTTGATGACTTAAAGCCATTTAGCCAACAAATGTGTTCCAAACTGTATCAGCATAATTTACAGCTGAATCTCGTCCCACCCCCCAATGTCCATAGAGATCGATCCAAATGCAAAGAGTTTTTGTCTCGCTTGTAGGAAACCTGGCAATAAGATATCCGGACTCTGATGATGTTGATAGGGCACAGACATCAGGAAGTCATGGCATGCAAATGATATGCAACCATATACAAAACATGACTCTTATTTGACATTATGTTAATTTGTCTACTGTATAAGTGACAGTTATAACAGTTCACTGCAGCAAAAGTAAACGAGCAAATGGTGGCACAGGAGGTCTCAGGAGTGCATTTGTTTAATTCTTGCTAATTTTCTGACCAATGATTTGTTGTTAAGACCATTAAAAGCTTAATATTTTGCCATTTTGGGCTTGCATGGCCCGTTTTTTTGCCCAGTAGTGTACACTTTATTTAAATACTCGAGACCAATAGCGTTTTAAGGGAAGATGATGCTTTTAACAGCTTTTCTATTGCCAGTTTTCTTTTACGTAATTTCATTGCTGTTTTAAATCTATGAAAGCCTACATGAATATTTGCATTTGGGTCATTAACTGTCTGTTCACCTTTCAAATAGCCTATGTTCTACATCTCACGGGTTCATGCAGCCGCCGGGCTCACGGTGTCCCGGACACCAACACAGAACACTCCTCCAAAAGGCTAGATCTTTGTCCTGGTGATCACCTGCAAACTTCATTCTGGCTTTTTTATACCGGTCTTGGAGTAGGGGCTTCTTCCTTGCGCAACAGCCTTTCAGGCCATGGCGATGTAGGATTCTCTTAATGGTGGATGTAGATACTTTGGTACCTTGATGCCTCCAACTCCTTCACCAGTTCCTTTGTTGTTGTCTTGGGTTCAGTTAAACCTTTCAAACCAAAGTTCGATCAGCCCTGGGAGCTAATTTGTGCCTCTTTCCTGAACGAGAGAGTGTCTGTGTGGTCCCCAGATTTTTATATTTGCATACAATTGTTTGTACAGATGCTCGCAGTACTTTCAGTTGTTTGGAAATTGCTCCTTGTGGAGGTCCGCAATTCTTTTTCTGAGGTCTTGGCTGAGTTGTTTGGATTTTCCCCCACAGGGCAAGAAGGCAGTGGCTCTAAAGGTAGGCCCTTAAATATAGCCACATGTGGCAATTAACTCCCAGTTAACTCCCAATTATGACAATTGACCAATCAGAAGCTTCTAAAAAGTCATTACAATTTCAGCAATCTTCCAGACTGCTTAAAGAGAGAGTCAACTTGGTATAACTTTTGACCCACTGGAATTCTGATAGTGAATTAAAGATGAAATAAATCTGTCTCCAATCGATTGTTTTAAAATTACCTCTGATGAGAACAAAGTAGATGCCCTAATTGACTTACCAAAAGAAATGTATGGTAATGTTGTGAAATGTTGTGAAAAACTGAGTCTGAATATCTTTAGCCTAGGTGTATGTAAACGTTTCACCTCAACTGTAAGTGCAACAGTTCCAATATTTCATAAAAGTACCTCGACCACTGTATAGTGTGATCTACATGACAGCAAACCAGGTTGCAGATACCAGATATTTAAATATATTTTAGTTGTTTAGCATGGTTCTTTCACCACCAAAAAAACAAGCAAAAACAGCAAAAATGACCAACAAAAAAAACCCAAAAAACACCCAAGGTACTGATTATAGGTTAATGATGGGTCAATATAGGCTATTTTGTCTGCTCACTCGTTTGAGTGAATGTGTCATCACAAAATTTCCGTGGTATCAAAATCTCTAAGTATGCAATAAATTCATAACCTGACCAACACTATTAAAGCCAGACATGTCCTTTTAAAGATTCAGTTATATTATCAGCCCATGTATTCATTCTCTAAATGTTTCAAAAACAACCTGATGTCTCATTATCACTCAAACAAAATAAACACAACCCAAATACTTCTAGTCATACCTGAGCAAACAGAAAAACCGAAAGTATTTTGCGTGAAACATTTTACATTACATTACAGGCATTTGGCAGAAGCTCTTATCCAGAGCGACGTACAACAAAGTATATAACCATAACCAGGAACAAGTGTGTTGAAAACCCTAGAGAGAAGTACCGTTCCAAGTGCAGGGAACAACTGCATAGTTTAACTTGGACCCTGTAGGTTAATCTGATTAACACTAACACAAACAAGAACAGCAACAACGCAGTCTATGCAAAAAATACAAGCAGTAGTTAAGACACGAGTGCAGAACGGAGGGATCTGGCTGGCATGTAGGGTTTGAATATCTTGTGGAGGTATGCTGGGGCTGACCCCTTGACTGCCTGGTATGCTAGGACCAATGTTTTAAATTTGATGCGAGCTATAACAGGCAGCCAGTGGAGGGTGGTGAGCAGGGGAGTGACGTGGGAGTGTCTGGGGAGGTTGAAGACCAGACGAGCCACAGCGTTCTGAATGAGTTGCAGGGGTCTGGTGGCAGATGCCGGTAGTCCAGCCAGAAGAGAGTCACAGAGCTTAGCTTCACAGACATTTAAAATATGTTTTTACGTGCAACGGGTTATTAAACATTAATTAAATATTGGTGTTTTGACTATAAAGTAGTGATATACTGTGCATGAATTGAAAAAATGAAACAAATAACCCTGCTTGAACATTTGGCAGTTATTTCAAATCTTCAGTATTCTTATTTATTATCCTGTCCACTTTTTCCAGCACTGTCCACGGGAATTTTTTTTCTCTAGTTTCTCCATCTGGTGCTGGTGATAGTCAAAGTTGTAGTTTCTGCCCAACTAGATACACAGGGGCACAAACAACATTTGCAGTACCATGTCTTCGCCATGTTAACCTTCTCGCAGCACTCGATTTGTGCCACTGTACTGTTTGTGATTCCCTCATCTCTTATCCAATCTCTCTTCCGATTCGCTCTGCTTTGAAATCACCTCTGATTGGCTGAATTTACTGCCAATCAACAGGGACATCAGCAACAACGCTGGACAAAATGGTGGTTGACATTAGATCCGTGTACAGGAGAAAGCCTGTAAAAGTATACGCCAATCCAATGCCCAGAACTACCCACACCTAGTGCATTGTGCACATTCATTTATCCATGGAAAACAAAGTTACACTGAGAAACACGAGAAAGCACTGGATGTCTACATGCCTTTGAAATTTAAAGCATTTAAATGTAGTCATAGTGGGGTCTTTAATAATCCGAGACATTGAGATCGAACCAGCAAGAAAAAAAGGGGTTCTGACATTTTGGAGCATTTTCAAATGAACATCTAAAGTAACCTTTGAAAATACAAATATTAAAAAATAAAAACAATCTGTTAGGAATAATGTTAATAATAACTAAATGGCAATGGCAGCAGACTCACTATCAAATATGAGAGGTAGCCACATAAGATGTTGATGTTGATATTCCTTTTTTGTGATTCTATCATTTTGAGTTGGAATGGCTCATTTGTGAAGAAACCACAACAGCTATTTCAGTTCCCCGCTCTGCAGCTGGCCTGCTTTCCAGCAGACCAGCTCCTCCTATTTTTCAGTGGCGGTTCACTTTTCCCCGTCACGTTAAAAGAAACAAAACTTAAATTAAACGCAACTCAATTAAAGAAACACACTCTTGGCGTGAGCTCCCGGTCTCAGCCCTGAACAGTGGAGAGCAGCACACTTTTAACACCTGGGCTGATTAGTAAAGCGACAGGTGCATGTGCTCTCTCCACCAATCGGCGCTGCCAAAACCAATCTAATTCTCCGGCAGACCAAATGCTACAAGGATGTTTTGAGGTTTTAACTGTTATCAATAAAATAAAGTCTTGCCTTTAATACAATATAAATATTATTGTGGGATTCAAACAAATTAGTTTAGAAGCAATTACATATAGGATGACTGGCTGGATGAAGATTTTCTCGAAACCAACTAAAACTGTCAACGGTGCACCATGCTTACACCTAGGTCTCACTCTCTTCTCTCTCTCACTCATCCCCCTACCCCTATTACAACAAGTTGTAGCCTACCAAAAAAAATCATGAATGAATAACTGTTGGTATGTAAAAGAACAGTGCAACTGGCTGAAAATGTAACCTCTCTCGTTAATGCCCAATCAATTATACAGTTTCGCCTGCAGGAGGGGGGCATCGTTGATATTGAAATCTTACAACTTTATGCCTCAGGGAACTTTTTATCCCAGGAAAGGCTAGCTAGCTATGTATACTCGAGAGAAAGAGATTGCCAGAGTTTAAAACTCAAAAATCGTCAGAGGAGCAGCAGCAGACAAACAATGGACTGGCCTTACAGAAGAATATTTTTGGACTCCAATCCAGGCAGATGAAAAAAGTGTGGGGAGACTGATTGTTCCACCTCAGAGTCAGACTCGTACAACCAGCCTATCTCTGTCGACAGCCCTGTAGCCACAGATGGCAAGAGTGATGAGGAAGATGTTTTGCTCATGTCAGACCCTATGAAAGCAGTTTTTAATTGTATTCTAAGGGAATACATAAGTGAAGATATCAGCCAAGGATTGCAGATGGTCCGTTTACAGGTGTACCAGTAAGCTTAACCAAAGGAGACCTTGCTGTCTGCTTTTCATGCTTGAAGAGATGGTCAAAAGAAGCGGCCAAATGAAAGAAACGACCAATGGCAAGTGCTTACCATTCTCCTTGTCTTTTGTTTTTCTGAACTAATGTAGAGGAAAATTAAAGCAGTTAGAGAACGTAGCTATATACAGTGAGCACCATAATTCATTGGGCAGTGACACATTGTTATTTTGGTTCTGTACTCTAGCACTTTGAGTTTGAAAGGATACAATGACAATGAGGTTGAAGTGCAGACTGTCAGCTTTAATTTGAGGATATTTTCATCCATATCGGATGAACTGTTTAGAAATGACAGCACCTTTTGTACATGGTCATCCCATTTTAAGGTACTACAAGTAATTGTTGAATTGGCAACACAGATGTGTTTCGTTAGGCAGGTGTATTCATTTGTGTCGTTAGTGAATGCAGAAGAGCTGTTGATGTCTAGTCTTGATTCTAGACGTTGCAATTGCCTTTGGAGATTGTTGTTGGGGTGTGACAACATGAGGAAGACAGCAGTGTCGATGCAAATTAAGCTGGCCGTCATAAGGCTGAGAAATGGAAATCAATCAATTAGGAACATTGCAAAAACCCTGGGCGTGCCCAAGTCAACAGTTTGGTTCATCATTAACAAAAAAAAAAAACAACTGGTGAACTCAATTATGTCAAAAGACCCGGTAGACCGAGGAAGACCACGGTAGTGGATGACCGGAGAATACTCTCTATAATGAAGAAAACCCCCCTGACAACAGCCGAACAGATAAAAAACACTCTTGGATGCAGGTGTAGATGCGTCAAAGTCTACCATACGTAGAAGACTACACCAGCAGGACTACAGAGGGTACACACTACAAGATGCAAACCACTGATAAGCCATTTCATTTTTAACATTTGGTTGCATATCATTACATTACATTGTGAACTCAACATTTTTTGTTACATATTCCCAGTGGTAATTTTCCCTGCCATAATTGTGTGCACAGTAGTCAAAAGTGCCATGAAACTGAGTTTGAATATTAGCTTTTGTAATTAGTCAGAATATATTTGAATATCATATGCCGATACTTCACAAAAATAAGCTGCTTATTGTCGGGGACAATATGCACGTGAAGCTCCCTCTAAACTGGCCTACGCGTTATTTTCCACAAGCGGGCAGTAGAATAGAGGACATCGGTGAACTGTAATACTAGGTTACTACATCTGGGGCCTCATTTATAAAACGTATATTAGATCAACTGTGTGGCGCGTGTGTAGAACATCACGTCAAAGTAGTGATTTATAAAATTTCAACATGACTCAATTTGACCGTGGAAATTGTCATGGCTCTACGTCAGGTCTTCACTTGACATATGCATGCAAGTTAATTTTATAAATGAGCCCCATTCAGTTTCTATAGCCTAATGTGCAAATGAATAAAGCACTTTCTCGTGGATGCAATTTGCCACAAATCGGCATTTATTAATCATAGGGAAATTATTGTTTATAGGAAATCCCTGTTTTTCTTAACACAAAAACTATTCAAACGGCTAATACCTGTAGTCTAAAACAACATAAATTACTTACTCTGTTTAGTTTTTTTTTAACTTCTTTCATCATCCAATTTTATCCAAATCTTGAGAAAAGAAAAGAAACATAGCCTGCCATGGGAACATTATTTAGCCTAAATTGTTAGCTGACCAGATCTGTTGAACGAAGTGAAAAAAGAGACTGGCTCGCAAGGCTAGCTGACCAGTAACGTTAGGTGTCCATGGAGCTGAAAGTATCACCGGAGGTTATTGGCAAGGAAAGCCACTTGCTCTGGGTCCAGGGCAGAACGTTTTTTGTTGACAGAGGAAGTAACGTTACCATAGGAAATGAACTTTGCGTGCATGAACACGATTCACTGTATGAAATTAAAGCCTGCATGTTAATTACAATATGCGGGATCCAAAACTAATATTCGAATGCTCAAATTTAGGTTCGAACTTTAAAAAAAGAAAGATTTTCGAATAGTTTTCGAACTTCTAAAATTTCTGACAGCCCTAGTGCACAGCCATGGTTTGATGAAAGAAAATTTCTTTATTCACCCAAGCACAGGAGCTAAGATAAAAGTAAAGGGCAGAATCACATGAAATATTCAATATGTGGTTTATGTACTTAAATGTCCATTTAATTTGTTTTATGTAGGTAAAACCAAACAGGAGCTTAAAACAAGAATAGAAATCATCCATATAAAAATTTGTTCATATCAGTGTTGAAGAACTTGACTGGCCTACTCAGAGCCCTGACCTGAACCCAATCCAACACCTTTGGGATCAACTGGAAAGCAAGCTGTGAGCCAGGCCTAAATTTCCAAATCAGTGCCTGACCTCACTAATGCTCTTCTGGCTGAACGGAAGCAAATCCCTGCAGCAATCCTCCAACTTCTAGTATAAAGCCTTCCCAGAAGAATGGAGGTTGTCATAGCAGCAAAGGGTGGACCAATTCTATAATTCCATAATTTTGGATGAGATGTTGGATGTCAGGTGTCCACATACTTTTGGCCATGTAGTGTATGTAATTATGTATTATGTATATTTATGGTGTATATTTATATATGGGCACAACTGATACTAGTCTGAAGCATAGGTACAAACACAGTTATGGATGGTGGACACCCAATATGTAGTAGTTTAGTTATATTATCTACCAGTGCTATACACCAATTGTAAGGCAAGCAAATGTCGATTGTAGTTTTGTATTACATAACATTTATGGTAATTCAAATACAGTTACATAAAAAAAGGAATCAGATGAGGAAATCAACATCCATCGCTCTTCATCTGAACTAGAAAGCATGGATGCCATTGCCGAGGACGTGGTTATGTTCCTCCCCTGCTTTGCGTTTAGTTCTGCTTTGTGAACTGCCCCTTTCGTTTCTCCTCTACAGGCAGAGATGATGACGTCACTGTCCTGTAGCAGAGATCCTGGTCAGAAGATGCACGGGAGACATAAGACATATTCTGTTGCCAGACAACCCACGTCAGGGGACGCAATGAGCCAAGGACACCACTGAACATTGCCTGGCAACAAAACTGAGGGATATGTCAAGCCATTTTCATTCATTTCAATGGGAGTTGGAATTTGACCTAGTTAAAATGCCAATTTCTGATATCAACAATATAATTTCAACAAGTTAAAATACCCATTCTTGATATCATGAATCATTGGAATTCTTGATATCAGGAATTCAATTTTAACTAGTTAAAATTGGAATTCTTGATATCAATAATAGGTTTTTAACTAGTTTTAATTACAATGTCCAATTTTAACTAGTTAAAATACAATTCTTGATATCAAGAATTCCTATTTTAACTAGTTCACATTTTATTCTTGATATCAAAAATGAAAGGTCTGATTGAAATGAATGACGAAAACGCTTGAATTATAACTAGTCACAACTGAATTTCTGATATCAAGAATTTGCATTCTAACTAGTTAGAATTGTATTTGCGATATTCTCTAGAAATTAATTAAAGCTAAAACGGCTTGCCATAGAGAGATGTCTTTCTGAGGATGGCAAATACCATTGTGGAGCACCATTATTAAAAAGATGCAGGATGCAGGACAAATATAGACACACCTTTTTCCATTAGTCTGTTGTCTGCTATCTGCTGATCCTGAGGACACTGAGAAACTTTTTTCTATAATGTGCTTGTTAGATTGCCAGCTGTAGCCTACAGGTTACTTCTTAGTTATAGAAAATTATTTTGGATAAGAGCAAAAGTTGTTTGACACTTTATTTTGCATGCATGTCATTAATGCTACAGTATAATCAAGTAACATATCATTTCCAATTGTCAAAAAATTACCAGCTTTAACATAATTTTAAAAATTAGCCGCTCCATCTTCTGTGTAATCACTCTCATTGAAGGGATACGCATGCCTCTTTTTCACCATATGTAAAATAAACACTCATGTGTAAAACAAATTCTTCATAACACACTGTAGATAAGATCTTGGTGAAGATCAACACGTAAAAGTCTCATTATGATTATATAATTATATGACAAATCTATGCATAAATAAAAAAATCTCAAACATTTCGCAGTGATTTTTTCTTGTAATAAAATGTGTAATAATGACATCAGAATTCAAAAGTGAAAAAGTAACATCACCTGTCAGTGCTCTTTTGAAACAAATATTTCTTTATCTACTCTAATTTATTTATTTCCTTGTTAAATGACCTAAAAATGGCACTCACTTAAATTATTGCTTTCATCGTTCACTGATTCAAGGTGAACTGCTGTAACACTGACACCATTGTAAAGTGTACTCCCTGCACTTCGATGCAAAAAAACCACTTTTTGGGCCCAAATTTGGGAAAACGGAGGACGGAGTGTGGCACAGTGGGTAAGGAAGTGGGCTTGTAACCGAAAGGTTGCAGGTTCAATTCCCGGGTAGGGCACTGCCGTTGTACCCTTGAGCAAGGTACTTAACCGAAATTGCTTCAGTATATATCCAGCTGTATAAAATGGATACAATGTAAAATGCTATGTAAAAGTTGTGTAAGTCGCTCTGGATAAGAGCGTCTGCTAAATGCCTGTAATGTAATGTAATGTAATGTAAAACATGTCAAATTACACTACTATGTTCAATCCACTCCAAGTTTTTTTCCTGCCGTTATATACATCCTGGGGCACCACTGGAAAAAGAAAAGAAATCTGGTTTCATCCAGTATCAGAAGTATATATAATTACTACATTTTTACTACATGGATTTTTTTCAGAATAAATATATCGTGCATGTTTATGGGTTGAGACTCCCATAGGATCAGGGGATTTGGTCCTTTTGGAACAAATGTCCTCTATTTCAAGCTCTGAACAATGTCTGTACTGTATATAAATTTGAAGATAATGGGGTTTATTTAAGACGGGGGAATTCTATTTTTAAAAAACCTGGATTTTGAGTGAGATATAAGGGGTTAAAGTGAGCCCAGGTGCCAATTTTCTTTTATGTTTGTGTGGGGAACACCCATTGATTACACTGCAGGCACAATGTTCGATTACAAACTGCAATTCAGTTATGTCCTTTATAAAACCAGAAGGTTCAGAGAAGCACAAACACAGTCAAGCATACCATACACTAGTCAAGCTATTTAAAGTAGTCAGGTGCAAGATAGTCGGTGTTTGCAGCAGAGTGCTAACGCTAGTTCAACTGCAGCAGCCACGATATTTGGCTTGAAATGAAAGCAGTGCTGAACTTTTTGTTTTGGTACCCAAGTGCGAATGTGTCTCTCCTCTGGCCCGCTATTTAACAACTGAATTATGGAAAAGGGATATCATTCTCTGATTCTTTTTCTTACCTTACCTTAAGCAAATAAAAAGATATGATAAGTGAATTAATACCATTTAATTTAACCATTTAAATTTATTGCAGACGTTAAGACACGTTTTCTTTGACAGCTGCCGGTTAAAACAGTTAAATACAAAATCTAACAACTAGTTTTTATACAAAATATAGTTGTGTCAGGTTTCACTATACCCTCACTCGGTTGCTGGCGTGTCGTGTGCACACAACTTTGCCGGTCCCTTTCAAAGATGCCTTGAGGAAAACTATTTTCTACACATCAATATAGTAAAATATAATTGTATATTTCAATAATTCAATAATAGTTTACTTTCCATATTTAATAAACAAGTGACTGGACAATGACAGGAGAGACACGACTATGGGCAATTTATCTTGAATAAATTGCAAATAAATTAAAAACAAATTTACTGTACAACTTATTGCAGACTTAGGGGAAAGTTGGTATAAATTAACATTTTTTGGATTTTGCTTATTTAAAAATATTTAGCCTAGCACAATGAAATTTTACTTCAAACAGCTCTGACATTTCAGTATTCATTTCCCATTTCAAGTACATTCATAACTTAATCAAGACTCAAATTCTGCACAATTTTATTACCATAACTTTAAATTATAGTATATCAAAACTTCTACGTAGCCTACTGCGGTAGGTTCTGCAAAATGACATGAGGACAATGTAGTGACCTGTGAATTAAGTCATGTTTATTGCTCCAAAGCACTGCAAATGGACAAATTTCTCATTGACAACACACCATTCAATTTGAAACAAGATAAGGCTATCCTTTATGAAATTAATGAAGTTAAATTAATTTGGCCATAACCTATGTCTGCATTAAAAACTAACACAAAACCAAATAGCAAAAGCCTAATAACCACTATACAGACCAATATGGCATGTGATTATTAAATACAGTAACTACATGTGACCAGGTGGCTGTTTTGTTTCCATTAATCATTTTGTAGATGACTGAATTGTGTGAGTAAAATGTTACATGTAGGCTATGATGTGTTACAAGGATAGCAACACGCCCCTATATCCCTAGTGAAACAAACATGGAAGACATACAGACTGTGCTCAAAACTGACTATAGCCGCGTTTCCACCGCAGGAACTTTACCCCGGAACTAGGAACCTTTTGAGGAACTCAGTGCGTTTTGACCGCAGGAACTAGGGTCTAAATTTAGTTCCGGGGGCTTTATTTTACCCCCAAAAAAGTCCCTGCTCGGTGGGTAGTACTTTCCAAAAGTACCGGAACCTTTGGGGTGGGGAGCAAGCGCTGAAAATTTCTGATTGGTCGACTACTTGCAGTGTTTTATTTCAACCGCCATTTTTAAAAATCAGCAGCCGCAAACCAATTTATTTTCATAATAACTTCAAATCAAACTTGTATGTTATGCGGCGCAGTAGCCTAGTTTTGGTTATAGCCTGCCAACATCTTGGAATTATAACATGTGCTCTTCTGTTCTTTTCTTGCTTTAGTATTCGTTTTATAACATGCTACGCATTCGTGCTGGGACAGCATATTACGTACCAAAACATTCAAACGGTTTAATTCGGTTGCTGAATATTTTCTTCCGGATTTTCTTTGTTAGCCCGTTGTAATTGACTCAAAACGTTTGATACAGTTATGTGAGGTATGCGGTAGTTCTGCGTAATTCACATTGGTGATACAGTAAAAGCAAACTGGAAATCACCTTCCGCACTTTTTGTCAGGGTAAAATAACAGGTTAATTCTAGTAATCGTCCCTTTAGCTTTTTCAGACTGCCGTAATTTTACTCTGCCATTCTTCAATTCCACAAAAAGACCAGGAAGACTATGGACTAATTTATGGTGCATGGTTCGCATCTGGAGGGCACACTTCACTGCTCGGCTAGCAGTAACTTTGAAGGAAAGCAAACGGTGGCTGTACCACTGCTAATTTAAATTTTCACGCAAGTCCGAGTTTTTGTTCTATTCTTGTCATTTTGCAATTAGCCTATATGGAATTGACGATGAGAAAGTAATCAATTCAACAGCAAATTGTTTACAACGTGTGCATGTTTTCTGCTGTTGTTGCCAGTTATTTGTGGAATGTGAATGCATTCTGTCGCCTCGGGTGTCAAGACATGAAAGTGAATGTTCGCACAAAAACATAATGAATATGTTTGAGAGGATATATAAAAGTCACAATCTGACTACTGGCCTGTTATATCCTATTTGTTGCATAACAACGGTCCAAGTTCAACTACCAACGACAGTTTTGCTTGACAACGATAAAATATGCCCAAACGGCAGCAGGAGAATATTTCAATTCCAGGTGATTAAATCGATAAAAATCAATAAATACAAAAGTAACCATTGTTGGTAACCCATTGTATATAAGTGGAATAAACCCCTCCGGGCTGTCCCGGTTATTAGAAAATAATGTAGGCTACTTCGGTGGTAGTATGGGGTTACAGAAGAAATCATAGGACAGATGGACCGACGACAACATCGCTTTTTCATACGTCAGTGGGCTAATTTGCCTAATCTTCGCGGGACTTTAGACCGCGGTGGAAACGCAGACAACAATGGGCTGAAGGAACCTTTTAGTTCCTTGAAAAGTAGTTCCTGGGACTAAAAGTTCTGGGTACTTTTGGGAAACGCGGCTTATTGTTAAGTTTCACAGTGTGATCAACGTTCTGTGAAGAACTGTTTATAAACTGAATTTCACTCAAACACACACAATAGTTCTGTTTTTGCATGATGGTGCTGATGACAACGTAATCACATATGAAAAATAAATAGGACAACAAATTAAATAATGAGAATAGCTATATTTAATCTGCTCTTAAATTAGCTTTCAAATGATGCTGATTAAGATGAAGTGGTGATGAAGATGATAAACATATAATTTGCAAAGATGACGATTGTATGAATATAACACATAAGCCTAATTTATTAAAATTTTAACTACATTTTTGCAGTTTGCCCATTTATTTATTATTTCTTGGCTAACTCATAGTTCAACGAAAATTTGCCTGCATGCCGTGATACACCGACCATCACGTTAGCGGCTACAGCTTTTTGTAAAATACCACTGTTTTAGAATTCGCTTCGCAGTTCCCTTTTAATTGTAGGCTACTACTCATCGCTTTTCTAAGGATACGAACATTCATTTTTCAGTGGATTTGTCATCTCTTAGCGTGTATTTCACGATTTTTAAAAACACACAGACCCAAAGCACTATCAACCGGGACGATTATTAAGTGATGGAGTACATTTATCAGCACTAGACAATGACATCTTGAATAATTTCCACCCTGTATTGCTCAGATTGTCACTAACTGAGTTCAGGAAAGCAGGACTAACATTACAATACAGCAAATCCTATCTAAGGTTGTTGTTGCTTATACTGCACTTTTTCCTGTAAACAATGAAAACGAGCCAATATTGCAGTAGGTGACAAGTTCTTAAGTTATTACTATACACGGCTGATATACATTGCATGTTTCCATTTGAATAAAAAATAAAACTTAATATTGATTAAATCTTTTGCTTCCTCTCATGCACCTAACAGGCATTCAAGTCAAAGCAAGCAGATAAATCAAGTGAATTATATTAGCTAGCTGTTCCAGACTGCAGTCCCTTTTCAGCACGGTGCATTATGCTTGAGATCAGGGTCACGCTGACCAGGAATAGCTATAAACCATAGGGAGATCATTTAAGAATTTTGAAAGCTTAGACTACAATTGAATCATCAATCTCTTTTAATGTAAACAGTAGCTAGAAAGTAGCTAGCTCCCATAACACAGAATGGCTGAGTGCACACTTCTTGACTTTAGAATTTAAACCAGTCAGAAGTTGTGGCTAGCCTAGCTACATATTTACTGTGGTGGTCAACTTATTACAGTTGACCGCCACAGAATGTTTGTATCGTTCAGAAACGTTAGCCATGTACAACTGTCTAGTTAACTGGCTGGGGTAAGTCAGTAAGGCGGCTCAATAACTAGCTTGTGAAACCTAATAGTTAGTTAAGCCGCGTTTCCACCAAAAGTACCCAGAACTTTTAGTCCCAGGAACTACTTTTCAAGGAACTAAAAGGTTCCTTCAACCCATTGTTGTCTGCGTTTCCACCGCGGTCTAAAGTCCCGCGAAGATTAGGCAAATTAGCCCACTGACGTATGAAAAAGCGACGTTGCTGTCGGTCCATCTGTCCTATGATTTCTTCTGTAACCCCATACTACCACCGAAGTAGCCTACATTATTTTCTAATAACCGGGACAGCCCGGAGGGGTTTATTCCACTTATATACAACAGGTTACCAAAATGACTATATATGGTTACTTTTGTATTTATTGATTTTTATCGATTTAATCACCTGGAATTGAAATATTCTTCTGCTGCCGTTTGGGCATATTTTACCGTTGTCAAGCAAAACTGTCGTTGGTAGTTGAACTTGGACCGTTGTTATGCAACAAATAGGATATAACAGGCCAATAGTCAGATTGTAACTGTTTTATATATCCTCTCAAACACATTCATTATGTTTTTATGTAAACATTCACTTTCATGTCTTGACATCCGAAGCGACAGAATGCATTCACATTTCTAATATAACTGGCAACAACAGCAGAAAACATGCACACGTGGTCTGTTTGATTACTTTCTCATCGTCAATTCCATGTAGGCTAATTGCAAAATGACAAGAATAGAATGAAAACTCGGACTTGCGTGAAAATTTAAATTAGCAGTGGTACAGCCACCGTTTGCTTTCCTTCGAAGTTACTGCTAGCCGAGCAGCGAAGTGTGCCCTCCAGATGCGAACCATGCACCATAAATTAGTCCATAGTCTTCCTGGTCTTTTTGTGGAATTGAAGAATGGCAGAGTAAAATTACGGCAGTCTGAAAAAGCTAAAGGGACGATTACTAGAATTAACCTGTTATTTTACCCTGACAAAAAGTGCGGAAGGTGATTTCCAGTTTGCTTTTACTGTATCACCAATGTGAATTATGCACAACTACCGCATACCTCACATAACTGTATCAAACGTTTTGAGTCAATTACAACGGGCTAACAAAGAAAATACGGAAGAAAATATTCAGCAACCGAATTAACCCGTTTGAATGTTTTGGTACGTAATATGCTGTCCCAGCACGAATGCTTAGCATTTTATGAAACGAATACTAAAGCAAGAAAAGAACAGAAGAGCACACGTTATAATTCCAAGATGTTGGCAGGCTATAACCAAAACTAGGCTACTGCGCCGCATAACATACAAGTTTGATTTGAAGTTATTATGAAAATAAATCGGTTTGCGGCTGCAGATTTTTAAACATGGCGGTTGAAATAAAACAAATAACACTGCAAGTAGTCGACCAATCAGAAATTTTCACCGCTTGCGCCCCACCCCAAAGGTTCCGGTACTTTTGGAAAGTACTACCCCCCGAGCAACTTTTTTGGGGGTAAAACAAAGCCCCCGGAACTAAATTTAGACCCTAGTTCTTGCGGTGGAAACGCACTGAGTTCCTCAAAAGGTTCCTAGTTCCGGGGTAAAGTTCCTGCAGTGGAAACGCGGCTTTAGTTAGCTAGCTAACCACAACTTCTCACTGCATTTCAGTCTTGCTAGCTCAGGGTAGCTTTTTCATAAGTAGACAACATATCTAGCTAGCTAGCTAATGTAATGTACAGTCTTGCCGAATGCTTCCATAAATATCGACTGCATTATTACTTTTACTCGCAGAAATGTTGGAAACCATATCAGAAATGGCCAGAATAAGTCCTGTAGCTAACCAGCAAAGCCACGGTCGCAGTTCAGTGGCCACAGTTCGTCAGACGATTTAAAAGTTTTTTCGGAGCGCACCCCCGCGAGTTAACATCATTTTTCTGCGTTTACAGCAGCCAGACTAACATACCTTTAGCCAGGAGGAACAGTGTCCAACATGTGTGAATGATCCGCTTTCCATCCAGGCTGTCCTTCTCCCTGAAGGTCAGACCAGACATACGGTTAACATAAATATTCCCAGGCGTCATCACCAACTATTCTGCTCATATTGACACATTTACACAATGCTTAAAATGACTGGTGATGGGGAAAAGGATTAAAGAAATGAGCAAAGCAGATGAGCTGACACGCTGTTTCCAAATAATTGTATTTGATTGGATGATCTGTAAAGGTCGCTTAAAGGGGAATGTCACTGTAAAATTAACTTTTACTTGAAGAGTAGCTGTCCGCCGGCTCCCCGTCAGCTCTCTAACTGTAGTGATTGCAGATATATAGCGGAAAACTAATGTGCATGCTCCTGGTACGTGCTTTACTAAAGACTACAATGGGCAGGATTACTTGCAGTCCATGGGTGGGCGTCAGACAAGTTAACGCTAGTCAGAGGTTACCACTCCGACTCCTCCAACTCAATACAAACGAAGGTGTCTAAATTGTGTCTAAAAGGTCAGTGGGGCAAATCGCAACTACATTTTGAAAACTGACTTAAGCAGTTGACTCATAAGGTATTTCAGACACTATTGAATATAGGGCAATATTAGGCTGTCATAAAAAATCTGGCAAAAAGAAACATTTTTACAGAATACCGGTCGTGAGAAAATGGGGAAGAGGAGACAAAGGCATTAAGTTAGGCAAGGAGAAATGTACGGTTGACATCACTGACTAGTGCTCAGATGTATGCATTTCAATAAATTATCTGACAAAACTAACTACGCTTCTGTCTTGTTCATTCATTGGCATTTTTTGTTGCTTTTCTAATGACGCATCAACAGCTAGATCCACATCAAGATCGGCTTGACTAGTGGAATAAAAACAGAAGTAGCCTATGTCAGAGAAATCAAGTTGCACTATTACCAGTTTGACAGCCTGTTAAAAACTAAATGTTTTTAAAACCTGTGTAGGAGAGCCTACACTGAAAACATTCCTACATTTTATGTGTAGTGTTCCACTGGCTACAAGGTTTGGTTCAGTAGCCACAATTCGTACCGTTATCCAACTGCTAGAATGGACATTAATGTTTTCAGTGAAGTTCGTCATCTTTTTTAAAAATGTGTTTTGTTTTAGCCCAACATTTGTAGGCTCGTGTGGTTATGCACAAACAGAAATTACATTTGCCCAAATCGTACTGAGCCTGCGGTCTCCTGTATAACCAAATTTCCCTAACATGCAAGCTTACAGACATAGGGTGAGATTCTTATGTATCAAATGTAATTAAAAGTAGTACATGACGTCAGCTAGATCAATTTCTGCAGTTAACCCAATGCAAAAGACATAATTTGGGATGGCAGGTATCAGCATCCATCCAAGTTATGCCTTGTTATGCGGGGCAAGCCGCACACCTGTAAAACAGAGTGTTTGGCACTTTTCAGGGTTCCCCACAGAAATAACCACAACAGCCACAGACTCTCAGCCCTTAAAAACATTCATTTCTGCACATTCTGACCCCATTTCAACAGACAGAATTCATAAAAAGCTTCACATGTCCACACAATAAAGGCCCAAACTAAGGGGATTTTGCATTTTCTCCTTTCCAGCCAGAAATGCAACTAGCCCACAAAGAATATGTCTCCTCATAGGTCATTTTACGTACACCAACCAATCCTTCACCTACACCAGCCAATCAAAAAGTCTTTTCCCCCAGGAAATGTTCCAGTCTCTACAGCTAGTCAGTTTGTGGCTCAGAGGTAATGTCACGGTCTATGGATCGTTGAGTCACAGGGCCAAATCCCCCCGAAGCAAATTTACTATACATGCTAATTTGCTCACTAATAATTGTCTATTACTTCACAACTATTGCTTTTGCACCACATCTACCTGGCGTTCACCGAACAAATAGATTGCATTTTCACATACCATCTACACCAGGGGTCAGCAACCCTAGGCACACGTGGCACACGGGAGCTTAACCAATGGCACGCAAGCTTGAACACAAACTTGAACTTTAACTCAAAAATATCAGGGTCATAGCCAATCAGAGGCAGAGTAGGGGCGGGACTTTGCAGAATGCTGGTGGGGAAAAAATAACACGGCCACTGCCACAGCACGAGGGCACTGGCCAGAGAAATTTCTTCTAAATTTTTTCTATCTTTCAGTGGGCTCGGTGGTAGTATGATGGCAGGCCCTCTAGCTAAGAAAGCTAAAGTAAATGTTCGGGCATTCCAGCCCTCGTGGATAGAAGAGTGGGGTTCTGTGTTTCAGAAGGACCGTGCTGTGTGCATTTTATGTCTTGAAAATGTTTGCCGACATCAAGTGTTAAACGCCACTGAGACAAAACACGAGAAAACTTTCAAGGACGAGCCTGACAAGGTAGAATCCATCAAATGTGCCGTGTCCAGGTATGAGAAGCAAGCAAAAGCCCTCAAAATCTTTGCCACTGCTAAAAATCATGCTACGGAAGCAAGCTATCGCATTGCTTATTGCATTGCGAAACGTGGAAAGTCATTCACTGACAGCGAATATATTAAGGAGGCTTTCCTCTGTAGCTCAGAGGTTTTGTTTGATGGCTTACCAAACAAAGAGACAATAAAATCAAGAATAAAACACATTCCCATGTCAGCCAGAAATGCTGAACGACGCATCGAAGAAATGGCAGAAAATGTTAGTGCGCAGCAGACAGCTGATTTGAAAGATGCCACGGTATTTAGCAGCACACTTGATGAGACACACCGACAGTTCCAGTCCCTGCTCGAAGAAATGGACTGTGCATACAAAGATATCCCTCTCCACTCAGCGGTTAGGAGGTTAAGCTGTGGAAGTTATGGAGTGGTTTATCGGCTGCTTTGATGCCATAAAGGTCTTCCTGGCTGAGAAAGGCCAAGACTACCCAGAACTCGCAGCTGATTGAGCTGAAGAGTTCAACACTGTGGGTGGCCAAGTTTGCAGAGCTACGGAAACAGCTGGAGACCATAGCAGGGCGTGATCACGGAATGTGCATCTTCATCTGTTGGACATCGCTACCAGAGAAGTTTAGCTGTCTCAGGAATGTTGCATTGGCTTTGCTGACAGTCTTCGGATCAACATATCTCTGTGAGCAGATATTCTCGCACATGAAGAGCATGCTCAGCCCCTCCCGCAGTCGTTTGACAACAGGCCACTCCGAAGCTTGTGTGCAACTTAAAGTGACTAAGTACGACCCCCAGATCTCAGAGCTCAGCAAAGGGAAGCAGGGCCAGGGATCACATTGACTGGTAGGCCCGGTCTCCCGGTCTCTTTTTTTTCCTTTTCTTTTTTTCCATCTCAGATGTGGATGTTTTCATCAGCATACTTGTATAGTGCACTTAATACCCCATTTCAGTATGCCACAGTAGTGCTGTGCTCATCATATTTTTCATACTTTTGTATTTCTGTTGCTCATTCAGTGCTCATATTTGTTGTGGATGTTTTTCATAAGCATACTTGAATAGTGCACTTAATACTCCCTCTCAGTATGCTGCAGTTGTGGTCATTGTGCTGTGCTCATCATATTTCTGTTGCTCATTCAGTGCTCATATTTGTTGTTTCATAGCATCTGCATCTGAAACATATGGTGCCTCTCTAAAACAAATAAACACCAGACAGACACACTTAGATACATTCTCTCATATTTTAATTTGAATAGTTTAACATTTTTGTCAATGCCTCAAACAGGGCTTGAAATTGCTGTACATTCGCTAGCTAGTACACTCAGTATGTGGCTTGCGAGCTGACGGTGACCCTTCTAACCAATCGTGAGCTTGACATTCTTACCTTTAATGCTGATTTTAAATTGGTTAATATTAGCCTTCAATCACTCCCTTTCGCTGCACTCCACTGTCACGCGACACAGAGAGCTAACGCATTAACTAATGTTACCTGAAGATAAAAGTTTGTTCAATTTATTAGCGTTATCGAAAGCTGAAAAGTTGAAGCGAACGATTACGGCATTTTTTTTGAAACGTTAACGTAATGTTTTGTGTAGCGACCCGGTTGAAACAGCTAATTTCTCCGATGCAGTTTACTGGCGGTTGATTTAATTAGCGGTATTAATGTGACGAGAAACGCTTCGTCGTTTGAATGTATAACACGCAATTCCTTGAAGAGTCGACATATTTTAGGCGTGACGGTTTAACTGTTACTTGTAAACCGTAGCCTACTGTTACATTGTCGTTTATCAATAAAAAATCTATTGCATATACTGTTAGTGCTCCTTACATTTTGGTGGGTGCTCCTAACTTTTTGAAGTTGGGAGCACCAGTACTACCAAGTAAAAAATCCATTTCGAGCACTGATATATTATTGAAGCTGCACTTCCCTGGCATATTGTCACAGTAGGGCGTACCTTTACTAACTGCTACATCAGCAGAAGCGTGCCTGTTGGGCGTGCCTGTAAACAGACTGAGCCGGACCGAATTAACTTCTCACACCACCAAAATACCGCGAAGGTTACATGCCAATTTACGTTTTATTACTATACATACTATTTTTATGATTGGATTAATTAGTAATTATATTTGATGCAACTTCAGTTATATTTCTGTTACTTTTCCAAAACTTAAAAAAAAATATTTTCCATAACTTTTCCAGGGCCTGGAAATTGCATTTTAAATTTCAATGACTTTTCCAGGTTTTTCCACGACCGTATGAACCGTTAAAACCATTTCACCTAGAAAATTCACATTTCCGACAGCTACTTGACAGTGGAGCACTGCCAATGTCAATGGGCCTCATTCACCAACCGTTCTTAAGAAGAATTTTCTTCTGAAAACCCACTTACGCAGCTTTCACAAAGATTCTGACATTCACCAATGTTTTCTTATTTGGGATTTGTTCTTAGGTAAGAACAGAATCTACGCACACAAGAGCACACTTACGCACATTTGAGTGCTGACATGTTTGTGCAAAATAATTGGTTATTGCGTTTTATTCAATTAGACAGTTGTATAATATTATAGGATTTAAATTACAATAATATTTTTATCATTTCTAATATTTTTTAATAATTATTTTAATTATTTTACAAAGCATTAAGGTGCCAGGTTCTGCCTCAGAGGGTGGTTGCCTCAGGGGGAGTAAATGCTAAAAATCAAACCATTGTAGTGACCTTTTATTTTTGGGGGTTTCAATTATGCAATGTTTGGTCTATACTGCAAAAGCAAATGTTTAAATTTTGAATACAAACTAAGCACTTAGGACATGTTGGAGAAGAGAACGTCACTAGGGGGGTGACACCAAAATGACTGGCAATACATTTTTTGTGCAGTGTTTTGTGCAGCGACGGGTTTACTCCGATGCAGTTTACTGCAGGTTGATTTAATTAGCGGTATTAATGTGACGAGAAGCGCTTTGTCGTTTGAATGCATAACACGCAATTCCTTGCGCCCACTCCCACCAGCATTTTTTTTTTTTGCCTCAGATTTGACATCAAACCATTTTTTACTTCATCAGTTGTGCGCCCTTCTCCGGATACAGCGAGTACTGAACGAGTAATATCATCCCATGCATCTTTTTTGTGTTCTTTTATATCCACTACTGACGCTACAAAATATGACAGGTCGTTTGCTGTTCACTTCCCGCAGCAAAACCTCAACTTCAGAACTACTGAAGTTTTTCTTACGTTTGGAGTCCGGTGCTCCACCGTCTTTAGATTTTCGTTTGGGCATTACTGACTTTGTTCGCTCTCAACTTTTCTTTTCGATTTCTGTGTGCACACGGCCCTGCAGTCTCATGCTCTTTTATGGGGATTGGCGGGGCGTTTACCTATGCTAATTAGGAACAACTGGCACGCGCTTTACACTTATGAGGACAATGGGATTCGTCATTTTAAGAACACGTGCGAACAATTCTGCAGTTTAAGAACACGTCGTCAATCGTAGACGTAGACTTTTCTTAGGAATTTTCTTAAGAACAAATTTAAGAAAAAACTTAGGAAGATATTGGTGAATGAGGCCCATTGACAGGGAAGCACAAGGTTGGACGATCAAATCCCGCCTCGCCCACAGACAGACTTTTCATATCTTAAAGGAGTACCATGGTGATGTTCACACTTTCTCGGTTTTATGTGCTATTTGCACAAGAGGCATTGAAGAAACACAATGAGTAAAGAATTAAATATGTCCATTCTGTATTTTTGGAGAAATATGAGTTTTAAATTTATCGTCCTATTTTCAACCAGTTGAGAAAGTTGTGAACTTGGTGCATCACAAATACAGAAACCACTCCCCTTTACACGCCCCGTAAACCCATGGATAACTCGAGACCCATAGTTTGCACCGCTGGCTTACAGGCAAGACAATGCAAATATTTGACTAACGTTAGGTTCACTTAAATTAGAGTGCCTTTTAACCCTCTGGGGTCAAGAGCTCCGCTGGCGGAGCTTGACAAGATGAAATTAACTTTCGTTTCTATTTGGATGATTAACTTCACGTGCTGTTATCATACAGACGGAAACCTTAGAATCGCGAATTTCCAAAGCGCCCATTGGCAAATAATATGAATTGTTTTAAAAGTTTTAAATTTGATTAATTAGACCACGTATGCTTCGTTAAACTTTACTCATTACTATGTGAATTTCGCTCGGCAGGAAGTCCGCCCAAATCGCATTCACATGTTAACAACATTATAATTACTCTCCATAGAAGGAGACTAAAGGAGGGGCGATGCGAGACCCATGTGAGAAATGCCAAGTCTGCGAAAGCGGGATAGAATGTCAAAGTGTCGCCTAATTCACTTCTTTTGAGGTGAACATTTCGTTTAATTTTGGAAAATGGTCCGTCTGGAAGCCGACACTGATGAAGAGCGGTGTCATTTCGAACAGCGAACTGATCCAGCGGAGGATCAACTTCATGCGTAAGCAAATTTCTTATGATCATATTGGTAAATATGCGTACTGTATTGCAACGTATCTGTGTGTTTGTAGGAATATCCAGCAATATGCGCGTTTGTAAATTCCCACACTACGAACGATTCGAACTATTGCATCTCAAAATTATAGGCTAGGCTCTCTGCGTCTGGTTGTGTTAGAAGTATCAGGTAGACTGTATGTTTTTCGATCATATTGGTAATAAATAGCCCATGGCGTGGCTAGGATTCTAAAACTGATGTTCTCGCACAATCGATATTAGCATGCTGTAAGTAAATTCGGGAAATAGCAATATAATAACCACTTAGCTAAACAGACCTAGCCTACTTCAGATTGAGGCATTGTTATTGATGAGTTGCGTGTAGTTGAGCTGGAATATCAATGTTTATTTAGTTTAGCTAATGTTGTTTCATTGATAGCTTGCATTATTTGTAAATGTGTGCTGTATTACATTCTCTGTGTGTTCGTAGGAATATTCACTAATATGCACGCTTGTAAATTCCCACACTACGAATGATTCTAACCATCGCTTCTCAAAATTATAGGCTACCTCTCTGCGTCTGGTTGTGTTTGTTTGGTTCTTTGTTTGTATATGATGTAACCATGTCACATTTCCTAAGTTTTGTTTTCATTAGTTAGTGGTTTGCCCCTTTTTTGTAAAGCACATTTAATTTTCACCTGTTGAAGGAAATGTGCTATATAAATAAAGTTTGATTTGATGTCACATTTACTAACAATTTTATTTTTATCATATTTACAGAGATGCTGATCAGGAAACACGGCCTAGTTCACCACTAGCGAAGAGGCCACGCAAGCGTTGCAAGAGTACACCAGTCTCATCTCATCTTCCATGTGTATAGTTTGCTTTAATAAATGTTCTGAAAATCAAAAGATGTCTTTGTTTCTGTCTTCTAAATGGCTCACTGAGTCTTTGTCTTAGTGGTGGGGAGGCATGCGGCCAGGTGTGAATAGCCTACTTAGCTGGCAGGTCGTCCTACCCAATGCATATTCATTACAGAAAGGCCATTTGCCCTCCCATTCTCACCTGGTGTTGAAAAATAGTAGTCACAACACTAACTTTTAGAAATTTTTTATATTTCTCATTGGATTTGCTAAAATATTTAGTCATCTTTTGATACCCAAGACCTTGATGAACACATTTCAGTGACCAAAAGTCTTAGTCACAATTGTTTAGTGTGTTTTATTACAACATTCCTGTGCATGTTCAAAACTACTGTTTACAGTTTGTGTGTTTTTAGAGCAGTTTACAATCCACACATGATTATGACCTACTTACTGCTGCCATATTATTGTAGCTGAGTTTGTGCTGAAAACAAAGATATGAAACAC
Organism: Anguilla pacifica; assembly: GCA_039654925.1. Lineage (NCBI taxonomy): Eukaryota > Metazoa > Chordata > Actinopteri > Anguilliformes > Anguillidae > Anguilla > Anguilla pacifica. The sequence goes on from CM077292.1 coordinate 41,970,920, forward strand.
TTTGGAATCACTGTATATAAAGTTGATGAAATTTACACAAATGTCAGAGCATCACACAATCACCAGTGTGCCTCATTTTACCCTTAGACCCCAGAGGGTTAAGGACTATTAGATTATTTCTGGTTATATTCATTTAGCTAGCTAGCTAACGTTAGCTAGCTAGGTAGTTTGCTTTCATAAGGCAATGTTACCGATAACGTTAGCTAGCTAGTTTGCATTTATGAGGACATTATAGTTGTGCTTTTATCTTAACTTGACTCGCTAGATAGCAAAAATTATAATTGGATATAAGTCAACGTCCTTACCTTAGCTATCTATCGATACTTGATATACTACTAAGCTAGCTAGCTTGTGAAAATTCAGTCTCCCAAAAAGAGCGCGTATCATGGGGGTAGCTATGGTAACGGGGCACGGTCTGTCAATCATAGCTAACTGACAGTTCTGATTACCACACCCAGACGGTTCGGGTGAACTTTTATAGTGGGAAATTTAGGCTTAGAAAAATACGTTTTAAAGTACATAGAAATGGCTGAATAATAAAAAAAATAATTCACATTTGTTTTGTTGTTGCCTAAAGACAACTGGGAAGTGTCACGTTCAACCACCATGTTACTCCTTTAAACTAACATTCCCTTACACTTAAATTTGCCAACTAATAATTGTCTATTGCTTTTGAACTATTGCTTGAGCACTAATCTTCAATGCATATGTTTACCAAAAGACACTCACCGGCAGCCGTATGCATTTCATGACGGTAAATGTACTGATTTTCTTAAAGTTACACCAGCTGACCAGTGGCGTTTCTACTAACTATATTTCTTCACTTGGCTACCGTCCAAAACGTTCTTATCAGCAAACGCCACGTTTCTACATTCATGTTACCTCACCCTGTTCTCTATCTACTCACATACAAACAATTACTATGCATGAACCTTCTGCAACAACCCATTAAAACATTACATTTAAAAACATGACTCATTCATAATTATAACTACTAGTACTGAATGTGAGAAAAGTACATTTATACAACAGTTGTCCTAGGCAATTTCACACGTTATTTCAACAACTATTTCAACAAGTAACTAGTAATACCGTCTGTTTTATATATTGTTCAATAAGGAAACTCATATCGCTCATGGTCACTATTTTATTTGCACTATAGTCTGTGATAACGTCAATCTTCACCTACATGCCCATTCTGCTAAAAAAATATTGTTTCAACTACTCAATTTCATCATTAGTCCTCATTTCTCTCATACCACTGTTATTTTCTAACATGCAAAGATTGCTGGGACATATGCGTGTGCTGTTATTCTCCACTGTCAAGTATTCCGGTTCTACTACTTCCAATTCTCACGTAAGGTCAGGGATCTAGTTAAGCCAAACAGTGAAGAGGAGTCCTGCCTACAGCTAAGCGTATCAAAATGCCTTATAAACCTTAGAAACACTAAAAGTGTCTCTCCATGAAATAAGAGAAAATGGAGCAGGACAGAAGGGTACACAAGTTGCAAGGTAAGGGGCCCAAATTGCACGAGCTTGTTGATAATTTTGTCAATGAAAGCTTGTTGGATGGCCATCAAATCAGTGAGTACATACACTAGGGACATTTCCATTGGTTTTCTGATGGTGCAAGCCTCTTTTATACTTGCGCTACCACACCCTGTCACAGCCATTGTTTTACATATATAGCAAAGCGAAAGTGCTAAACGGTACACGTTCATCAGACTCTACAAATTCACACGAGGACAGCCCTAATCCACAGCCATTTCTTAAAGTGTTACTTCGCATTTTTACACCCAGGTCCACTTCGGTGTTCATCACGAATCATGTCCACAACTTGGACACACCAGAAAATATGTTGGGTAGCAAATCAGAGACAAGAAAACAAGACCATGAGCATTAGCAAATGCATTCTTCATGCCAAAAAAGTAGCTGCAGGCCAACACACAAGGTCATGCTTTCTTCTCGCAAATTTTGTCACTGATCTACCACCATATATTCCCAGAAAACATTATTTGCAATCTAATATACAGACAATACAATATTGTTACAAGCGGAACTACCCCAGTGCTGTTCAACTTAAAATTAGAGCCCGACCGATATATTTGTTTGGCCGATATATCGGCCATTATTTGACTTTTTTGACGACATCGGGATCGGAAGTTATGCAGCCGATGTGTCCCGATTTTTAAATAGGTATAATAAACAAAAAAAAACATTGATTATTTATCTGTCTGTTCAAACGTTGTAATTGCTGTTTACTAGAATAATCCAGTAGAGGGAGCTCTACTACAAGTGTGAACTGCAAGTGTGTCATCTAGTCACGCGTCATCGTAGCAAGCTAACCAGACAGTAAAAACGCAGATAAAACACTTCTAACGTGGATCATTTTAAGCCATGTTGTCTAGCTTTGTCGTGATAACATGAGAGAAGGATTGCTGTTGGAGAAGTGAATCAACCAACAGTTAGCGCGGGTAACCTGCACGAAAGCGCATTGTAGTTTTTTTCACCACCGAATTCTTATGGACAAGCCTCACGTTACGTATTTCATCTAGTCAATTTCGTTTCATCTAACGTTACACTTGATTCACTCATTAGCTCCGCTAGATAAAGTCTTACTCTTTGAGATCATGTAGTAGGAATAAAATACGAAAATATAATATAATATAACTTACTGAGAATAAATAGCGCATTGTAGTTTTTTTCACCGCCAAATTCTTATGGACAGGAAAGCTCTCTAGATAAAGTCTTACGGTGAAGCCACACACTCGTTTTGAATGAGGGGTGGTTGCCAGACCCCGCAAGGCATGTTGGGATTGCTGGTGGCGCGGCGGGAGGCGGCGAGGCCGCAGTGGAGATGGCAAAAATTCAACTTTGACCCCATCACCGCGTCGCGGTAACCAATCTGATTTGATCTAATGATTCGTCAAGTAAATTGTCCCTATTTTTTTCAAATTTTAGTTCCACATTCTATCGTTCCACAATGGAGGACCTAACGCGTAATTTCCGTATCGGGTTTCCCAACTTAATAAAATCTCCTACAGAGACATTGATAAGAGGAACGCAGCGTGGAGAAAAGTCTCTGAAATTGTCGGTGGCTCTGCAATGTAGTTATCGCCGTTAGCTACTATCACAGTCCAGTCTGAATAAAATTTTTTTGCAGTAACCTAGTGCTGAAAAATGCTAATAAGCTGCCTAGCTAGGCTAACTAATGTGTAGCTATAGTGAGTAACAACAAACAATAAAAAACAAAAAAAATCTTCCTAATGTATTAGTTGCTAGTTGTTCGTTTCTACCAGCCACCTAGCTAGCTAATCAGATACTTTGAAGGAATTATCTGGCTAATTAGTCAGACAATGTTTTTGTTGTTGGTTGTTACTCACTAACTAGACATTAAACAGCCTAGCTAGGCAGCTGACTAACATCTTTCACATCTAGGTTACCGCAAAAATGATTTTTATTCAAACAGGACAATGAATATGAAACAACATTAAACCCGGTCAACATTTAACGAACACAACTGTCTGTCAAAAATAGATGACACGCCCACAAACAGCTGATTGTGGGGACGCGGCGCGGCGACAGGCGGCCGTCGCCGCGTATAGTGTGGCTTCACCGTTACTCTTTGAGATCATGTAGTAGGAATAAAATAAGAAAATATAATTCATTTTCTGAGAATAGATACTAAGAAATAATAATAACAAATGAATAACAACAACAATAATATTCATAAAAATACATGTTTGAAACTGGAAAACTGATTTTTAAAAATGTTTTTTATAGATGGCTGGAAAAGAAAGGAGTAAAAGCAACGCGTGGAGTTACTTTTAATTCACACCACTTGAAGATGGTGTCAATATATATAATTTAATAACATCTTTTACATTTTTTATCTATCAAAAAGTTCTGTGTGTTTATTTTTATTTGTTTGCTTACAAGTTAAATGTTCTCAAATATAGAAACTTTGATAAAATAAGTTTTTCAAATTGATTTGAAAATGTTGCACTTTTTGACAAAATATCAGTCAAAACATTGGTAATCGGTGGGCTAGGACTCTCCAAAATCGGGATCAGCATCGGACCCAAAAATCTGGCATTGGTCGGGCTCTACTTAAAATGAAACAAATCTCTTCCCTAACAAAGACTGTTTGAATGCATGCAAGCAGAAACACAAGCACAAAACCATCCAGACCGATGGCGAACGGGGCAAACTATATTTTTTGGTTGATTTTACGCACTCGTATATGGCAGTTGGTTGAAAATAGACACTTCATGCTACAATCATGATAACGGCAATGACTGTGCTGTGAAGTTTAGGTAGCAAACAACAAGACTGAATCCTTTTGACGTAATTTACACAGAAAATATATGCTCAGATTGCCTAGTTTCACTCACTGTGGCCAAGCAGAATCGATAACGTTTCAGAAAACATATAACGTTAAAAGATTTAATTAAATCTTCTACTGGGAGTTTTATTGAGGGTGTGACAGAAAATTTCGGTGCCGCTGACTGTAATCGAATGTTTTTCACATTTACCGTTCGATTGAGCATGTACCATTCACAGTACATTTTTATGAGTTAGTGCTGTCAGATTGTGCTAGCTACTTTACATGAACCTTGTACGGTGATCAATAAAGGCTAACAGCACATTACCACTTCCTGTCACTTGTACCACCACTGTAATGAACAAAAAAAAGTACCTTTACTATGAGAAATGTGTTGTCCAGCTCACGTGCATACACTGCTGGTGACATTCTAAAGCTCCGTTTTGTCCCCCGTACTATATAGCTAGCTAGCTAGCTATGGCACGTCCTCACCTCTGTAACATTATTTGTAGTCCTCCGTGTGTCCATATATCTGTATCGGTGGTTGTAGCTGTGTGTCCTTAGCTCCTACTCATGCCTGCAGGATAGCATCCGTATGCCCTAACTAGGTTAACTAAAGTAGGCGATCCGTACGTGCTAACTAGGTTAGCTAAAGTAGGCAAAACATGAAAATGTTAGGGTTAGCTAAAGTAACGTTAGGGGATAAAGCTGTGGTTAAAAATGTTGTGCCGTACCACCTGCGCATGCGTCCTACTAAACGAAGCACCACCTGCACACGCGTCCCACCAAACCTCCCCTCAAAGGTTGTCCGTGAGTGAGTCAGTGAGTGATTGAGTGACCACAATTTGCCGCGTAGCCCACGGCGCCAGTTCCTGCACGCCATGGGAAAAACAGAGAAGAGGCTGGCTAGAGATAGTAGTCAGTGCCATTCTCATCATGGTGGTTGAGGGCCAGCACAAAGCATGCACTCAACCACAAGTAACCAGCTCCAGTTTCCCTCTATGGAGAATTATTCAGAGGTTAAGAAGTTGGCTTTTTCATGCTGAAACAATCAAAATCAAAACAAAAAAAATTTGGCAAGACAACACCAGGCTAGGGCTAAAACGATAACGATAAGGATGCTTGCTGAAGTGGTAAACCAGCAGTTGCTAACTCCCTGTTCAATTAATTGGAATTTGTTGTTTGGCAGCTTGGACCAGCTAACCAATAAGAGAGACAAACTTCCCCAAATGATGGCAACACTTCGACTCTCTCTATTTAAAGAAGTTAAGCTTGACTACCTGGAAGAGTACACCAAAATCCTGTGGCCCACAGGAATAGCCATAGACAATCTCCTGCTAATATGGGGAGCTCATTCCCACCCTTTTTGCAGTCCAGTCCAAACAGGACTCAAGCCTCAAACGTACTGTCAGCAAGGTGAGGATTAATTGAAATAGGTCTAATTTTCCAAACAGTTTAGCCATTAACACCCTCGTTTGATGTCCGGCACTCTGACTACCGAACACAAGTGCACCAACCATTGAAACACCTCACTTACCGAACATGTAAAATATATTTGATTTAATTTGGTAATTATTATTAAAGATATTAATTATCAATCAAATTGCCAAATTCATTGATAGGCAGAACAAACTGTTTGGATCAATCTTTCTCAAAATGTACAACCAGATGAAAATTAAGAAATGTATTATTATTACGTTACAACAAATACTCACGTCTAATTTAAAGACAAGGTTTGACTACCTTAAAACAAGTAACAAAGGTTACAGACATGGTACAGTAACACAAGAAATTAATGAATGATACCAAACCACATCAGGATATTCCAGAAGATCAGAAATGAAATGTAGAATGGGAGACCTACATGCAGGACTCAGATGCCCACTTCCAACTGTTACGAAACACTTCCTTCCAAGTTGCCCAAACTTAACTGACTTAACTCAAAGAAAGCTGCATATTTTATACAGTGAAAAAGAGGAGGGGGCAGGTGCATGGACACGCTCTCTGACACACACACACACACACACACACACACACACACACAAACAGAGCAGGAATGGGGGATTACTATCTTATCGCCAGGTTATGCTGGCTGAGCACTGAAGCTTCTATGGCCGAGAATGGCCAAATGGTGAATTACATGTCTGACAGTATGCTATTGTTCCCAGCTCCTGCAAACCATCTTGACTGATTTTGAGAGAGGGTTCAGCAGTTACCAGCAGCTGCAGACTGAAATCAATGAAGCCATCTTGGCAACTGCAATGCACCCATTTTTCAAGATGCAGTAGTTACCACCCTGGTTGGCAATGGAAAAATATGAGGATACACCAGCTCATCCTACATTCAGCTGAAGAGATGGGCCTCATCTCAGAAAGTAAGGCTGCTTCATCCAGCCATGCAGACCCAGACGAGGATGATTTCTTTGTTTTCTCTGATGCAGCAGAAAGGATGACAGCCACAAGGAGCCACTCCAACATAGCCAAGTTGGAGACCCTTCATTTTCTAGAGTACTCAAAGAAAGAAGACTTCTCTTGAACTACATTCCAGAGGGCGACATAGCTCAAGAGGTAAGACCGATTGTCTGGCAGTCGGAGGGTTGCCGGTTCAAACCCCACCCTGGGCGTGTCGAAGTGTCCTTGAGCAAGACACCTAACCCCTAACTGCTCTGGCGAATGAGAGGCATCAATTGTAAAGCACTTTGGATAAAAGCGCTATATAAAGGCAGTCCATTTACAATTTACCAGAGGGATGATTTTCTGTCCTCACAGGAGGCAGTTAACAGCAGAACTGTTTGAAAAATTGGTCGTACTGAAAGGCAAATAAAACAGTAATGAAGTATTGACAAAGTCTCAGACTTATCTACCGAGTTCCAGACATTTTAGGTTTTGCTTAACATTGAGTTGCAAACTCATGTTAGACAACAACATAATTTTGTCAACAGCTAAAATATTTCAAATTGAGTTTTAATCTTTTCATGCTAAACAACAGAATATGGGCAACATTCCAAATGTTCAGGAAATTGGAGTAGATTTTATTGGTTTCACATCACTACAGATGATGATAGAGATGTCTCAAAAAAGAACAAAAAGTAATATTTGCAGATTTTATTGTGTGCTGCACTTACAAGTCTATTTTCTGTGTTTTGAAAATACAAAATGCTGCATTTTAAATTCATTTTTTGGCACGTGTACTTTGTAGGTTTATGAAAAGACATTTGTTTCGGGGTAATGGGAGTTTATCACAAGATACATTTTGATGTATTTTTGCCATCCCTGGATGAGGGAAGGATACAAAAAAATGTTAATTCCCGGATGTTTGGAAGCAAATTGATTCATTTTCCTAGGTACGTTGGCACTCTCATCCCAAGTGGAGCTCTATTGGCCCAACTGACATTTTTAATAATTTAGGCACTTAAGAAGACATCTCATTATATATAAACGAAGATGCTACACTTAAAATGTGCCCGCAGGAAGCCAATGAATTTGCAAGAGGACAGGCTTTTTTCAAAACAGCCAATACAGTTGAGGCCAAAATTTTACATACACCTAGGCTAAAGATATTCAAACTCAGTTTTTCACTCCACACATTTCATGTTACCATACATTTCCTGTGTTAGTCAATTAGGGTATCTACTTTATTTCCATAAGAGATCATTTCAAAATAATAGCTAAGAGACAGATTTATTTCAGCTATAATTCACTATATGAGAATTTCACTGGGTCAAAAGTTTACATATACTTTGTTAGTATTTGGTGGCATTGCTTAACTTGAATCAAACGCTTGGGGTAGCCTTCCACAAGATTCTCACAATACTTTGCCAGCATTTTTGCCCATTCTTCCTGACAGAACTGGTGTAACTCAGTCAGGTTTGTGGGCCTCCTTGCTCAGACATGCCTTTTCTGTTCAGTTTCAATTTTTCAGGGCTTTGTGATGGCCACTCCTATAATTTAAGCCATCTTTTTTTTTTACAACTTCGGAGGTATGCTTAAGGATCATTGTCCTGCTGGAAGACCCAGTTGCGACCAAGTTTAAACTTTCCAGCTGATGTCTTGAGGTGTTGCTTCAGTATTTCTAGATAATCCCCCTTCCTCATAGTGCCATCTATTTTCTGAAGTGCACCAGTCGCTTTTCCAGCAAAACACCCCCACAACATGATGCTGCCACCTCAATGCTTCACAGTTGGGATGGTGTTCTTTGGATTAAAATCCTCACTCTTTTTCTTCTATAAGAACTTTTCAGAGTTTCCTACAGAAATAACCACAATAACCACAGGCTCTCAGCCTTTAAAAACATTAACCACTTAGTGCAAACCCCCTAGTTGTCGGCACGATGGCGTGCCTAGATTGTTCAACACAGACATTCATTGCTCCTGCAACCAAAGTATGAGTTGAAAACAGAAACGCTTTGTTTTAGTTTCATTTGTAGACGATACACAACTATGCTGAATACGGAGTTTCGTAGTGCCACCGTTGTCGCTCTGGTCGTTCTTTTAACAAGCACCCCCTCCCTGCAGTCTCATCTCCAATACACCCCCCACCCATGACATAATGGACAATATTGTCTATCTGGGCATTCATAAAAATATTCTTTCACCACTCAAAAATCGTATTCCGTCATAGCAACAAGATAAACCGCTGAAAACGCTGCTCACTGAATAACGAGAAAAAGTTTTTAAAAATGATACCATGTCATTCTACAGTCAATATCTGGGACTAAATATTGAATAAATATACAACCTTACCATTGGTTTTACGCATAGAGATGTCCCTTTTGAGACTGAGTGGTCATATATTGTCTTGGACAATCCGTCTGGGAAATATACCCGCATGTGTGATGCGCGGGTACCTTCCAAAATAGCCGTGCGTAATACCACACCTGTTGTTTACGGCGTCGTTGCCCATTTTAGTACAGTCTGGCTTTTAGTACAATTTGGCTTGATTGACAACTCATTTATTCAGTAAGTGAGAGTATAAGCTTTCTAACGATGTATAACATGTCTAATTTTGCTTTTGGAATAGCGTTTTATAGGTCAGTGTAACCGGACATTTTCTTATCGCATTCAATTACGCATTCACGTGGTAGCAGTAAAACAAAGACGCGGCTAATGAAACCTTGTCAACGATTTTTCGAAATCGCTTGAAAAATACTATTATTATTGAGGACTTCTGAGCATAGCTAAGCCATATGTTTGCTGACAGACCAAGCTGACATAGTTTTCTGGTGTAAGACAGGAGCGGATAGAACTATATCATTGATTTCCTGTCACTCTGTCTCCATCTACTGAAAACAGATAAAGCCGGACACCCACCGCACGTGTATCGACCACAAGCGCACTACGCGTGTAACTGAAGTACTGTTATAACAACAGCAGCGGGCGACGTCCTCTCCACCAGATGCAAACGCGTCGCAAACCGGCTGCGAAGCTTGCGCGACAAGCGAACTGAAGCGTAGTTTTTCGCTTCTGTTCTATTGTTTCGGCTTGTCGCGCGTCACGATGGCCTGTTTATACACAAATATACACTCTAAAATGCTAGATATACATGCTCTGATTTAGATTTCATCCTTATATTAGGCTACTGGGGGTGTGTCCATAGTTCCCTCCCAGATATTTTATAAGCAGCTAAAAAAATACAAACCTTTTCGTTTTTGTATTGTCCTTGCAGAAAAAAAACAAACAAGAAAAAAAAAAACTGGAACCTGGGGAAAAGGCAAACTTAGTTTCGCTATCTTATTTTGCGGGGTGGGGTAAATTTGAAAAGACGTAGCCTACTGAATGTTGTAGAAGTGAATGCACTGAGCAGCGGTTTGTTAGCTCGAGTGTTGGAAGGTAGTTTTTAACCAACCATTGCTCAGCCTATTTGACTTCTCCGATGTCTTCGTTCGTCGTGCTTTCAAAAAGGGCTTGTTAATAAAAATCAGATAATCCACAGAGCTTTAAAAAAATCTGATTATTTAGTGGTCTTGCCGATGAAAATGCACCTATTTTATAAATGAAGTTGTAAACAAGCCTTTATTGCACTTGTACTTCAAAGCTTCCGGTGTTCATGGCGTTGTGATGTTCATATCCCTTCAAGATTAAACTGTTACGCTATCGTTTTCATGATTAGCTGATTTTACTAAATCTGACCCTATAAATGTTTTGACGTGAATGACAAGACAACACGGGAATTCCCAATGGTTGATTACGGATTATTTATTATTATTATTATTATTATTATATTATGATCATTACATATTCTACATGAAATTGGCACGCTTGTTAACCAAGCAAATAAATTAATACAGTTTGAGATTGATTATTATGCAGGCTACGTTGCGATTTAAGCTTATGGTAATTCTTGAAAGCGTTTACTTTCTCACGTATTTACATGAGTTAACGAAATTTACCAAATTAACAAACTGAAAAAGGTCTCTCACCAAGTATTCACTTCCCCATAATCAACAGTCCTGAACAAACGTGAAATACACGACGTAATCCCACTGCAGACTGCGAAAGCTACTAGGAATATATAGCTTTTACCAAGCCTTTGCACGACACAAACGGAACCAGTGTAGATACGCTATGCGCCGCACCATGCTGCTTACGCGACGCTTATGCGACGCGTGCGGTGGGTGCCCGGCGTAAGATTTCATCATTTCTATGCAAGTATTACTGCTCAACATACTTTGGTTATATACGTTATTTTTTAAATTGGGTGTCTTTAAATAGGTTAGTGGTATTATATAATGTGGATATTTCACACTGTAATGTAAGCGTTAGTAGTGTAATAGTTTTTGTGAAGCATGCAACAGTAATGATGTGAGAGTTGGAGCATTGCCAAAACGTGGTGGACGGTTGAAAATTGTTTTCATGTCGTCGTCCCATCCCCATACAAGAAAACATACGAGAGTACAAAGTACAGAAATACATACAAGAGTTAACTATTTAGGTACTGCACAGCATTGTGTGATAATATTTTTGCATTATTTTTTAACCTGATAGCAATGTTCCATCTTAAAACTTTCATCTTAAAAAGGGGCTCATTTATATGCTTTATAATGGACAAAAAGCAGATTATTTAATTTTGGAGAGATTTTGGATATGTTTCCAGACACCTAGATATTTTAGACCACTGTACTGACTGAAAGCTTGTAATTCCCACTTGAAAATGATGCAACAGTGATTTTCTTGAGTCAAAACAGTTGATTTGTAGTGAAATACGTGAATATGTTGTGATTCACAGCAATGCATAATTTAGACATTTTGGATAGATTTGGAGATGCTGGGTACACTGCTTAGTTTTTGCTTCATACAACTATAGTAGTTCTACATATCCACCCTTAGATTTTATGAACTTGTGGTCAAGAAGTTTTTGATCCAGCACATGCATAGTTTAACCTGCTGTATATATGCAATCTCTCAGTATTTCATTGCAAACTTAAAAAGTGCTAATTTATTTTTGATTTTTTGTCAAAATAATTACATATGTGGCACTTTATTTCTTCCAAAATTATGAATATAAACTAATGTGCATTTTTATTGTAAATTGTACAAATGTCTTGCTTCACTTAAGCCATTTTTCAAGTCTCTGTGATGTTCATATCTGGAGTTATAAAGCTTTAAACAGGGTACCCCCTAAATGGGCAAGGATTGGCAAGATTTGGCATGTGCGCTAAGGGGTTAATTCAAACTTGTAAAATCTAGGCCTGCCATTAAAATTAGTGATATCAAAAATTTAGCCAATGTTACAAAAAGCAATATAGCACAAACAAATTAAACGTTCCAAAGCTATTTAAAGTAAATTGGCACTGCGTTTTTTCAGTAATTTGTACTGTGTTATGAGTTTGTTATGAGTAACTAATAATAGTAATGCTTATTAATGAAGGTTATGAGAGGCATGCATACATATACATACATGCAAACATACATTGTAGCCAGTTCCAGATCTAGACTGTTGTGTTTGGGGAGGCAGGCAGATTTTTGGAGGGACAACATTTTTCCAAGGCACAGTGTGTGCCATACAGTTTACAGGCATGCATTGCTTAGTGATTAAAAAAAAAAAATTAAATCATTGACACAGTCTTGTTTAATTTCATGCACATGCTCAATTATGTGCTAGAGGTCAAGAGGTTAATTTTAAACTTTAAATATGGGATGCAGGTAATGATGGAGTGGAGTGGACCATAGACATGCTGGGTTTTTTTTTTATCTTCATTGATTCTTCTCCCAGGCTTCTCGAAGTTAAAGTAAGTTTAAGATATTTAATATTTTCTTGTGGAACCGCAATGTCACTGTATTTGTCTCTTGTTTGCACTGTCAATACTACAACCTAACATTACCATGTGTTCATGATCAGTATCGATATGGTTGAACATAACATTATTGCATCAACTACTTAAATAAACTAGCTAGCTAGCTTACACAGATACTGCCTGTCATAGCTAGCTAGCGAACATTAGCTATCAATGTTGTGACTGATCAGTTTGAATGAGTTTGCGCGCCCCAAGATGATTCCCCATAATGTAACTTACGGCAAGTTATTACTAGAATCAATAGCTAACGTGAGCATGGCGCTGCCTAAAAAGAGAAAAAGCTCTAACGCGGGGGGCGGACAACCAAATATTTTAACGTTTTTCTCCAAAACTCCAGAGCAAAGCAAAAATACAGATGGGGAAGAAGGGAGAGGGGCAGATGGGGGGGGGGGAAGCTCGAGTAAAGTTAGCTCAAGCATAAACATCGTTGACGCCGGTCCAACTGAAGCTGACCAAGTCGAAAAAAATAAAGGCAAACATCAAAAATCTGGCTGGGACCCAGAGTGGTTGAAGAACCCCAAATATAGCCCATGGTTGTACCAGACTACCCATGCTAAGTTCCAATTTGTTGATCTCACATCATTTTAAAACAAATGGAAATGTGTTTAGCTTACATTTTTGTTCTAATTGAGTTTCTTTTTTTGGCAGGCAATAATGATGAAAATAACACAAATAGAGTCTTTCTTAACTGATATAATCTTAATTATATGTAGGAATGTTCTGTCGCATATGCCGTCAGCACAAGCAGCCGGTTAAAAGAGGACCATCCCAGAGGGTTTTCATTGAGGCCCCCTCTGAGATGTACAGAAAAGAAGTCCTTGATGCCCATATGGGGTCAGACCACCACACTCCGGCCCATGCAACATTGGTTAAAGGTAAGAGATAAGATTTAATCTAATGATTTGATTTCAGTGATATAATTCAGGAATATAGTGTGTGTGTGTGTGTGTGTGTGTGTGTGTGTGTGTGTGTGTGTGTGTGTGTGTGTGTGTGTGTGTGTGTATATATATATATATATATATATATATATATATATATATATATATATATATACTGGCTGGTGAAGCATGAAATCGCCCACCAAACCAACTATCCAGCTCTACTTGAGCTAGCAGAGCTGCTGGGTTGCAATTATTTGCCAAATTTAAGGTAACTACATGCTTATTAATCTAAAGCAACTCTGTGACCCTTATTATAATTAGACTAATATAACATCTATTTAACTATTAGTATTTATTTTTTCAAAGACTGGAAAATCAACCAACTACAGGTCCCATCACATGGTAGATGAAATGCTCAAAATACTGGCCGGTATTATCGAAGCACCCATCCTGGAAGACATCAGAAACTCCCAGGCTGTCGGGCTTGAACTTGATGAGAGCACAGATGTTGCTGTTATTAAACAGCTAGATGTGCATGTTCGGGAAAGAGATATATTTTTTAAGTGACATAAAACATGGATTCACTTAGTTTGATATCTAACAAATACTTATGTCACCAATATTAAAAAGACCAAGCTATTCAATTTGTATCTGTCTAATTTTCAAACAATTTTCTTTCAAACCTTGATAAAGAGGGAGCTCTTTTTTGTCAATTTTTGGACTTAGTTCCACTGCCTGATGGGAAGGCCAACATAATCGTGACTGCCATCCATCATCGATCGGAAGAGCATTCCCCAGGACAAGATATTTTGTCTTGAGATAGATGGTGCAGCAGTGATGACAGGTAAATTTACTCTATTCTTCTCCACAATAAAACACTTAATATATTTATTGTGCTTTAATGTACTGTGTTTGTACAATTAAACTTTATTTCCTCTTCCTTTGTCTTTTTTAAATAGGATGCCAAAATGGAGTGGCAAAACAACTCTGTGACACCATGCCATGGCTAGTTACAGTGCACTGTGCTGCCCACCGTTTGGCCCTGGTCTGTAAAAATACTTCAGAGACAAGACCGAGCACCTTCAGGGACCACCTGCAGCAACTTTACCTGTACTTTAGAAACAGCGCCAATAGAACAGCAGTCCTGAAGGCAGCGGCCACAACTCTGGGTATCTGTGATCTGAAGGTGAAGGTAAAACAAATCTTCATTCTTTCCAGGAGAATTAGAGATCAGAGACATCTATATTTAGGGTTAATTGTGCTTTATTTTTGCCAGAAATGTACTAATTATTTCCCCACAATAATTTCTAGGAGGCCAAAGACACGCGCTGGCTTTCTCTGTACCAGGCAGTAGCCAATCTGTGCTAATCTCCATGCAGTGCTAGTGGCCCTGGCAGAGGAGGTGGAGCATAACAAGTGCCCTGTGGCAAAAGGTCTTTACTCCTTTTGTGCCGCATACCGATTTGTGGCTGCTCTGTACCTCCACACTGACGTGCTGCCTCATCTGGCGAGGTTGTCAAAATTTTTCCAAAAGGAGGATGTTAATTTCCTTGCCGTGAAAGACCAAGTAAGATTATTCCTCCCTCCTTTTTCTTTTTTTAACCAGACAATTGATTTGATATTTATGGAGAAGATCAGCCTCCTGGCTCAGCCCTGTCTACACTCCATCGCGATCTGGACAATCCCAATGGGCTGGGATTGTTGAAGATACAAGCTGAAGAGGAGAGGGGGAGCAGAGACCAGCAGTGATCAGGATATACCAGCAAGGGATGTATTCTGGGAACGATTTCGCACTCAAGTATTTACAAGTATTTGGAATACTTGCATAGTATTTGTCATTACTGCCAAAAGGCAGCTGGAAATACAAATTTAAGATTTGTACCAAATCGATTATCAAGATAACAAGATATTCTTTTCTTAAACAAATTAGGTGATGAAGCCATATCTAGAACACCTAACAGATCAGCTAAATGAACAGTTCCACCAACTGCACATCCAGGGTGCATTCAGTGTCCTGGGTCCACAAGCAGCCAGGAACCCAGACCAAGGTGTTCCTGTGAGTCACCTCAAGACCCTTGCTGCCAAGTTCCCCCACATGCTGGAGGAGGCACTTTTGGAGGAATGGCCTTCATTTAAAGAACATCTTCTGACTGGTGTGCTGAAGGTGAGAGCCATTTTACACAGCTAGCTTTATCAAGTATCTTATTCATGTGCCTTGTCTTCTGCTTTATCTAACTGTAGGACAAGTCTCAGTTAGCTGTCATGAGGGAGCTGGCACCACAGTATGATGAGCTTGGTCAGCTCTATCCCTGCCTGAGCAAGCTTGCTGCCATTGCACTCACCGTTCCTGTGGGCAGTGTGAACTGTGAATGTGATTTCTCCACCATGAACAGGGTACCAGGCTACAACTTACACAACTCATGATTGCTTCTGATAGCAATTTAAATCTATCCTTAAATTTAAAAATTTACTAAATAAAGACAAATCTTCGCTTTTGGTAGGTGAACACAGACCTCAGGAACAGGCTGCAACGAGAGCACTTGGGGGCCTGCATGAAGATTTCAATAAATGGGCCTCCTGTGGCAAAATGTCCATGATGCCATGGTGAAATTTTTCTCCAAGCCAAGGAAAATAAAGTGCAGCAATGAATCATGCACACTGTGTTCATGATGTCCTAATGTTTAGCAAAGGTCATAGGTTACACAGCTTATTGTTATGCAATAAATGCAGGATATTAATTCATCCTCTCCTTGTGATCACTTTAAGTCTTGAATATGCCAGGCAAACAAAAATTTGAACGCAAATATAAATTGCAGACCGCCTGCTGCGCCAATATGCCATCCCGCGCACCTTGTCTGTTTAGGGTTTTTTCAGTGCATACCACCAGGCCTGAAAAGAATTCTAGGGGAAACACTGCACATGTCATTCTATAAACATAGAAATTGGTCTGACATCTGTCATTTATTCATCAAAATATTTACACAGCCATTGTTCAATATCAATGTTACTTGGCTAACAAAGCTAACCTCAAACAGAGTGAGCTGTGCGTACACAAGTCGGGAGAGTATGAGGCCCCTATTTATCACATAATTCGTGATGAGTAGCATTTTAGTGATGTAAAAATGCAAACTAACTCTTTAACCCCTTAGCGCACAAGCCAAATCTTGCCAATTCTTGCCCATTTAGGGGGTACCTTATTTAAAGCTTTATAACTCCAGATGTGAACACCACAGAGACTTGAAAAATGGCTTAAATGAAGCAAGATATTTGTACAATTTACAATACTAACGCAGATTAGTTTATATTCATAATTTTGGAAGAAATAAAGTGCCACAAATGCAATTGTTTTGACAAAATCAAAAATAAATTAGCACTTTAAAGTTTGCAATGAAATACTGAGAGATTGCATATATACAGCAGGTTAAACTATACATGTGCTAGATCAAAAACTTCTTGACCACAAGTTCATAAAATGTAAGGGTGGATATGTAGAACTACTATAGATGTATGAAGCAAAAACTAAGCAGTGTACCCAGCGTCTCCAAATCTAATCTAAATCTAAAATGTCTATTTATGCATTGAGGTAAATCACAACATAATTACGTATTTCTCAACAAATCAATTGTTTTGACTCAAGAAATTCACTGTTGCATCATTTTCAAGTGGGAATTACAAGCTTTCCGTCAGTGGTCTAAAAAATCTAGGGGTCCAGAAGCATATCTAAAATCTCTCCAAAATGAATAAAATGCTTTTTGTCCATTGTAAAGCATATAAATGAGCCCCTTTTTTAAGATGAAAGGTTTAAGATGGAACATTGCTATCAGGTTAAAAAATAATGCAAAAACATTGTCACACAATGCGGCACAGTACCTAAATATGTAATTAACTTTCGTATGTACTTCTGTACTGTGTACTCTCGTATGTTTTCTTGTATGGGGATAGGATGACATGAAAACAATTTAACCGTCCACCACATTTTGGCAATGTTCCAACTCTCACGTCATCACTGTTGCACGCATAACAAAAACTACTAAACTACCAACGAACGCTTACATTACAGTATCCAATATCCTCATTATAAAA
This sequence comes from Anguilla pacifica, assembly GCA_039654925.1. NCBI lineage: Eukaryota > Metazoa > Chordata > Actinopteri > Anguilliformes > Anguillidae > Anguilla > Anguilla pacifica. Next base: position 41,988,500 of record CM077292.1, read on the forward strand.
TACCACTAACCTATTTAAAGACACTCAATTTAAAAAATAACGTATATAACTGAAATATTTTGAGCAGTAAATCTTCCATAGTGATGATGAAATATTATCTTACCCAGTCCATCTGTGTTCATTACATAGAGACAGAGACAGTAAATCAATGATACAGTTCACTCCACTTCGGTCTTACCCCAGAAAACGTCAGCTAGGTCTATCAGCAAACATATGGCTTAGCTATGCTTAGAAGTCCTCAATAATATTAGTATTTTCCAAGAAATTACGAAAAATCGTTAATAACTTTTGTCAGGTGCAGTGTCTTTTACTGCAACCACAGAGTGAATGCGTGAGTGAATGCAATGATGAGAAAACTTTCGGTTACGCTGACCTATAAAACACTATTCCAAAAGCAAAATTAGACATGTTATACATCGTTAGAAAGCTTCTTCTGTCACCTATTGGATCGATTAATTGTCAATCAAGCCAGACTGTACTAAAAAGGGTGACAACACCGTAAACAACACGTGTGGTATTACACAGCTATTTTGAAAGGTACCCACAAATGCACATATATTTCACAAACGGATTGTCCAAGACGATATGAGCACTCAGTCTCAAAAGGGACATCTCTACGTGGAAAAACCAATGGTAAGGTTGTACATTTATTCAATATTTAGTCCCATATATTGACTTTAGAATGACACGGTATAATTTTTGAAAATATTGTCTTGTTTATTTCATTATTCATTGACCAGCGTTTTCACTGCTGTATTGGCATATCTTAGGGCTATTGTTGGGTTTATCTTGTTGCTATGACGGAATACGATTTTTGAGTGGTGAAAGAATATTTTTATGAATGCCCAGATAGACAACATTGTCCATTACGTCATGGGTGGGGGGTGTAGTTGCAGATGAGACTGCAGGGAGGGGGTGCTTGTTAAAAGAACGACCAGAGCGACAATACGAAACTCCATATTCAGCATAGTTGTGCATCGTCTACAAATGAAACTAAAACAAAGCGTTTCTGTTTTCAACTCATACTTTGGTTGCAGGAGCAATGAATGTCTGTGTTGAACAATCCGACAACTAGGGGGTTTGCGCTAAGTGGTAAATGTTTTTAAAGGCTGAGAGCCTGTGGTTATTGTGGTTATTTCTGTAGGAAACTCTGAAAAGCTCCAAACTCTTGGTGCTTTATAGAAGAGCTAGGCGGAAATCGGAGTCAAACAAAGAAAGGGTTGAATATGCAAAGTCTAACGAGGTAATCACTAAACACCAACCACAAGTTCGAAGAGCTAGTCTCCGCTGATAGGAGGTAAACGGCTGCTTTTTCAAGCCAAGTAACCAGAAACTGAATCGGCCAATCAGATGACAACTGGAATGAAGAAACACACACAAGTGACAAATGTACCACAAACTGGGGTGGTAACACAGCCTTGGCCAATAATGCTCAGATCTTTTGTTTTAGGGGCTAACTAACAGGCCTAGGTGTTTGTATAGCCTCATTGTTGGCACGTAGTGACCTGCTTTGTTAAAATTCATATCACTCAATGAAATTAGGTGTTTTTCAGGTTTGCACTATTCCCTAATGTGAGGATTTCACAGGCTGTAGTGTAAGCGTTCGTAGGGGGCGCAGTCATGTGTTATTTTTGATGCAGTGATTGACGGGAAAGTCCAAACATAGCCAAAACCAATGCTTCCGCCTAAACCATTTTAAGGGACAATTGTATGCTTCATAACAGGACAAAAAGATTTTGGATAGGTTTTTGGGCCGCTAGATATCCAACACCCCTGAACTGATGAAAAGAGTAAGTTTCATTGGTCAAAACAGATGATTTGTAGTTAAATATAAGATAATGTTATGATTTAAAGCAAAGCTCAATTTAGACATTTTGGATAGATCTGGAGACAATAAGGGACACCACGGTACACTGCTTATTTTTTGCATCATAGTAATCATTGCATATCTTTAGTAATTCCCACATATCACGTTCAGATTTTACACAATTGTAGTCAATGAGTTACTGATCCAGGACATATATAAGTTCTACCAGTTACATACAAGTTACCTCCCAGTATTTCATATCCAACTGACGAAGAACTTTATTTTTGCATTTTCACCAAGATAACTGCATTTGTGGAAATTTACTTCTACCTAAATTCTATTCTATTCTAATTTTCCAAGTCTCTGTGATGCTCATAACTGGAGTTATATACAGTGGGGTGCAAAGATTTGGACAGCCCTGGTTTAAATGTGTTAAACTCTGTGATCAAAACCAAACCTGAACTCTAATTGGTACAACATTAAACATGAGACCTTTCTGCAAATTTTAAAGCAACATTGATTTTTATTTTCATTTTTTACTGTTTTTAAATGATAAAAAAAAAGAAAAAGACCCCGTGAAAAAGATTTTTTTTTTTTTTTTTAATTACTAAGGTGCAGACCCAGGTGTTTTACTCGATAGGGCTTCAATGAGTCAGGTGAATATAATTCCTGAACTATTTATTCTGAAGTAACTCCATGCCTTCTAAAGTACCTGACTGTGGTGGCTGTTCTGTCTGGTGTTAACAATCATGGGTTACTCTAAACAGTTGTCCAAGGATGTCAGAATCAGTTCACTTCCACCAACAAGGAGAAGGCTATAAAAAACTCAACTTTTTAAACTATCAATTTCTACTGTTAGAAACATTATCAGAAAATGGCAGATAAATGGAACAGCTGAAGTCAAGGCAAGGTCTGGAAGACCAAGAAAAATTTCCAATAGAATGGCCCGAAACCTGGTGAGAAATGCTCAGCGTAACCCCCACATCACCGCAAAAGAGCTGCAAACAGAAGTAGCACACACAGGTCTAGCTGTCCATAGGACAATACAACATATTTTAAACAACAAAGACCTACGTGGCAGAGTTGCCAGAAAGAAGCCTTTCCTACGACATCAACACAAAATTAAGCGTCTGAAGTATGCAAAAGATAACCTTGAGAAGCCTGAAGCCTTTTGAAAGAATGTGCTTTGGGCTAGCGGAACTAAAATGGAACTTTCTAGCCATAACCAAAGAAAGTATTTTTGGACAAAAAGGTGTTAAGCATTTGTAGAGAAGAACACTTTGCCAGCTGTTAAGCATGGAGGTGGATCCATTATGCTTTGGGGTTGTGTGGCAGTTACGGGCACAGGAAATATTGTGCGGGTGGAAGGAAGAATGAATTCTACCAAATATCAAAAAATTCTAGAGGCTTATGTTCGAAAGTCAGTCCAGACACTGAAGTTGAAGAGAGGTTGGGTATTCCAGAAAGACAATGATCCAAACCATACCTCAAAATCAACAATGAAGTACCTCCAGCAAAGACGGATGAAGGTTTTGTAATGGCCACCACGGTCCCCATACTTAAATATTATTGAAAATCGGTGGAGAGATCTTAAACATGCCATGCATGCAAGGAGGCCGAAGAATATTTCTGAGCTAGAAGTGTTCTGCCAGGAGGAATGGAGAAAAATTCCAAAAGCAAGAATGGAAGGACGCTTAGCTGGCTACAGGAAGTATTTGCAAGCTGTTATAGTTGCCCAAGGAGGAGTTACAAAGTACTAACAGGGTTCCCAAACTTTTGCACAGGACCTTTTCCTTTTATTATTTTGAAACTGAAAAAAATTAAAATAAAAAGTAATCTTGTTTCAAAAGAAAGGTGAAATGTGTCATGTTTAAAGTTACGATCTCAAAGATCTGTTTCGTTCTCTTTGGCGGTACCAGTGGCGAGAAGCGGTAATGGCAGGTGTGTTTTTGGACCTCACTTCCCAACTTCTAAACAGTGTCGCCTGTGTGACGACAGTCATTTGGCACCTTGGCCACGGTAACTGTAAAACTTAGTATCGACTGAATAAAAAATGGTTGTTATAACGTTGAATAAAGTAACGTTATAAGTAACGTTATGTACATACTCATTCATTGTCTAACATTAGGCTAACTTAAGCTGTTTTTACACTGGAGAGCCGGGTGAAAATGCTGTAGCAGACCTGGGGCAGAATTAGTGATGATCAATTTCCACTGACTTTCTTTATCCACCTTTTGCCCGGTATGAACATCTTTACACTGCAGAGAAGAATCCGCAGGATTCACTGTGGCTCGTGCAATTATGTATCTTGTGCATTGTCTTTCTTGTGAATGATTGTTTTGTGATATAACAACTGCCTTGCAAAATGTTACCCTTGGTGTTTCTGGTTTTGCTAGCTAAACTGTTCGAGAATAAAGCTGAGCTGGGTGTTAAATTAGCAATCGGAACAAGAAGAATAAAACAAAAAAAGGGCATCAAGGCTGAAGGAACATATGAGGAAGCGTAATAAAACAATAACAACGCTAATCCATACTGCCATATTTTTTTATTTAGTTTTCTCCAGCTTGACATAGACACAGAAATCAGACCGGCTCTGCTCCACCTATACCCCGGGGTTAATGCTCTGTGTAATACCACTTTATTCCGATCATTATAAATTATATAAATATATTGATGGCAATGTAAATAATGGTAACGTAAAGGTCAGTTCAGATCAATGATTCGCAATGAGACGAAACGGTTTTAGAATGTTGCAGAGAAAACTGCAGCGGTGTGAACTGGTTAGTAGCACAGCCGTTGCCTGCCCTGGGGTCTCAAAAGACCCACCTTGTCAAATCGCCAAGTGCAAACGTTTACAATCAGACGTCTTGGAATATTGCAAGTTGCATCCAGTCTCGTTGCGAATCATTGATCAGAACTGGCCTTTAGTTACCTACATTGCAAAGTTGCAACAAAGGAGCGTTGCATTCGAGACAGTTTGCGAGCTTGGTGCCGGTCGGTAGCGTTAGCTAGCGTTTTTTCTAATTGTCAGCTGACATTGGATTATGTTAATTACGTTAGCTAGCTAGCTAACGCAACGTTACCTGATATGAGAGATGGCTACTGTGCACAACGTTGTCTAAACTAATGCTGCTTTTCTTGACACGGTCCGGTAGCTAGCATTAGCTGTGCAAATAGCTATGTAATTTAGTAACGTTACATTGTCATCAAATGTAATACGAAATCTACATCAACAAATAATATGACCTCTCATGTTACACAAAAACTTTTAAGGGTTCCATAACTTTCTCTGTTATTGTAACGCTAGCAGACACCGGAAAACAGTACGCCGCTCACACACAAGTGAGTTGAACAGCGAGCCTGTTGCGTTATCTCCGCCTACCCTCTCTGGCGGACTAACCACTGATGGGTGATGGAAAGCACGTCACTGTGTGCCACTTGTGATTTTTTTCCCGGGAATGTCGCCATAGACACCCAGTTCTTTAATCATAAATTATAATAATAATAATAATAATAATAATATAAATTAATAGGCTCAATCACCATTGTTTTACCTAATTCGGCGATAGATAGTGACTTAACAGACATTTATTTTAATGAAAATCTTTGAGATTATTACTTTAACTTTGTACCATTTAGAGATCAAGTTAGCTTCTCTTCACTTAGATATTAATTGTAAAAGGCATTTTGACCAGGGGTGCCCAAATTTTTGCGCCTCACTGTAGCTTTAAATAGGGCACCACTAAATGGGTGAGGATTGCCCATATTTGGTATCTGCGCGAAGAGGTTAAACTATGTTTGACCTCCGTTTGATTTTGACTTCGTAACTAATGTCACAAGATCCCTCTTTACATACAGAATAAATTTGCCTCAAGAACCCATTAGCCTAGGATTATGGATTTACCTTCATTTTGAATAAATTACAAAAAACACTCAAGACATCTCCTAGGACGTTTGATTGTTTCGCACAAAAGCCTTCCGCACAGACTGATCTTAATAGCTATTTTAAATTCGGTCTGTTCTACGTACAGACTTTGAACAACCAAGCACCGCTGATAAACGATTACATTACCAATCAAAAGGTAGACAATGTGTATAACTGAGACATGGCAGAAACCTCAAGAATTTATTCATTTAAACAAGGCGACTCCACCAGGGTACTCATTCATCGAAAAACCCCGCTCCTCTGGCCATGGAGGAGGAGTACAATGCGGTAATATCAAAATGAATGCTGTTCCCATACCACGTCCCTCATCGTTTCAATGTCTTGTCATAAAATTATCCTCAACCCCTGTATATTGCAGTAATCCATCGCTCTCCAAAACCTTCAGCTGTATTTCTGTCAGTTCTCATCATTACCGACCATTGTCAGTGCTATGTCATCAAATGTCTTAGTGCTGGGTGATTTTAACATTCATTTTGATTCCGCTGAATGTAATTTTGTACAGATTTCTTATCCCGACTAAACTGTTTTGACATTAAACAGCATGCCAATTTCCCCACACATAACAAGGGACATAATAGATCTGGTATGCTCCAGTAGTGTAACTCCCTCTAATCTCACTGGCAGTGATCTTCCCATTTCTGATCGCAAAATGATGTTGTTTGAAATGTTCATACCTCTGTCCCTGAACAACACCAAATGTATTATTGCCTTCAGAAATGTAAAAAAAAAAAAAAAAATCAATCCTGACGTAATGATGGAACCTTTAAACGAATGTCCTTTTCCCTACCCCATCTCAACCCCTACTGATGAGCTAGTCTCATTATAATTACCTTCTCTCCACATATCTGCAATCACTTGCCCCTCTTAAATATTGCACTATTTCCTTCACTCGCACTGCACCCTGGTACACTCCTGAATTACGACTGATGAAGTCCCACGGCAGTTGCCTAGAATGCCTGACAAAAGCCGCGTTTCCACCGCAGGAACTTTACCCCGGAACTAGGAACCTTTTGAGGAACTCAGTGCGTTTCCACCGCAGGAACTAGGGTCTAAATTTAGTTCCGGGGGCTTTATTTTACCCCCAAAAAAGTTCCTGCTCGGGAGGTAGTACTTTCCAAAAGTACTGGAACCTTTGGGGTGGGGCGCAAGCGCTGAAAATTTCTGATTGGTCGACTACTTGCAGTGTTTTATTTCAACCGCCATTTTTAAAAATCTGCAGCCGCAAACCGATTTTTTTTCATAATAACTTCAAATCAAACTTGTATGTTATGCGGCGCAGTGGCCTAGGTTTGGTTATAGCCTGCCAACGTCTTGGAATTATTACGTGTGCTCTTCTGTTCTTTTCTTGCTTTAGTATTCGTTTTATAAAATGCTAAGCATTTGTGCTGGGACAGCATATTACGTTCCAAAACATTCAAACGGATTAATTCGGTTGCTGAATATTTTCTTCCGTATTTTCTTTGTTAGCCCGTTGTAATTGACTCAAAACGTTTGATACAGTTATGTGAGGTATGCGGTAGTTGTGCATAATTCACATTGGTGATACAGTAAAAGCAAACTGGAAATCACCTTCCGCACTTTTTGTCAGGGTAAAATAACAGGTTAATTCTAGTAATCATCCCTTTTGCTTTTTCAGACTGCGGTAATTTTACTCTGCCATTCTTCAATTCCACAAAAAGACCAGGAAGACTATGGACTAATTTATGGTGCATGGTTCGCATCTGGAGGGCACACTTCGCTGCTCGGCTAGCAGTAACTTCGAAGGAAAGCAAACGGTGGCTGTACCACTGCTAATTTAAATTTTCACGCAAGTCCGAGTTTTCGTTCTATTCTTGTCATTTTGCGATTATATGGAATATAATACTATATGGAATTGACAATGAGAAAGTAATCAAACAGCAAATTGTTTACAGCGTGTGCATGTTTTCTGCTGTTGTTGCCAGTTATATTGGAAATGTGAATCATGTCTTTACATCCGAGGCGACAGAATGCAAAGTGAATGTTTACATAAAAACATAATGAATGTGTTTGAGAGAATATATAAAACAGTTACAATCTGACTATTGGCCTGTTATATCCTATTTGTTGCATAACAACGGTCCAAGTTCAACTACCAACGACAGTTTTGCTTGACAGCGGTAAAATATGCTCAAACGGCTGCAGAAGAATATTTCAATTCCAGGTGATTAAATCGATAAAAATCAATAAATACAAAAGTAACCATATATAGTCATTGTTGGTAACCCGTTGTATATAAGTGGAATAAAGCCCTCCGGGCTGTCCCGGTTATTAGAAAATAATGTAGGTTACTTCGATGGTAGTATGGGGTTACAGAAGAAATCATAGGACAGATGGACCGACGACAACGTCACTTTTTCATTCGTCAGTGGGCTAATTTGCCTAATCTTCACGGGACTTTAGACCGCGGTGGAAACGCAGACAACCATGGGCTGAAGGAACCTTTTAGTTCCTTGCAAAGTAGTTCCTGGGACTAAAAGTTCCGGGTACTTTTGGTGGAAACGCAGCTAAAGAGAACTGGTCTAGTTGTTCATGCTGAGGCTTATTCTGAATATCTAACAAATTACAAAAATGCCCTCTGAGCTGCCAGATCTTCTTACTACGCCAACATAATTCACATAAGTAATGGCAATTCAAAAGTACTTTTCTCTATTGTTAACATAATAGTTGCAGCCCCGTGAAATTTTCCACTCTGCGTTTCCACTGATCTTTCCAATAAATTCTTTAGTTTCTTTCATACTAAAGTTGATGCAATCCACCAACAGCTCCTCCTTACTAGCACTGAACAAGAGATGTCCTCTCTACCACTCTCGAGCTAGCTCAGGTTCTCCCTCTCAGTTCCTCCCCGTCAATGATTCCACTATGTGAAGTCATTTCAAAATGCAGGTCACCCTTGTCGGCTAGACCCAATGCCCACCTCACTAGTCAAATCTTGCCTCCCTGCCCTCCTTCTCCTGTTGCTGGCTATTATCCACTCCTCTCTCACCTCTGGCACTATCCCTAATAGCCTGAAGGTGGCAGCAGTCACACCTATTCATAAAAAACAGGAGCTGATCCTAAAAACCTACTCAACATCAGACCCATTTTAAATTTTGCCCTTTTTAGCCAAAACACTGGACCGAATAGTTGCCATTCAGCTTCAGGACTATCTTTCCACCAATCAGTTAACCTTGTCAATCTGGTTTTTGCACAAAACATAGCACAGAGACAGCCTTGGTGAAAGTTATCAATGATCTTCTCCGTGTAGCTGGCAACAACCTCTTAAACATCTTAGTGCTACTGGATCTGAGTGCTGCTTTTGACCGTCTGTCGCAAAATTCTGCTTGAAAGCTTGGCTAGTTTTGGTATCACCCATCTTGCACTTTCCTGGCTCAACTCATACCTGTCTGATACAGCAATACATACAGTGAGCACCGTAATTCATTGGACAGCGACACATTTTTTTTGTTATTTTGGTTCTGTACTCTAGCACTGAGTTTGAAAGGATACAATGAGGCTGAAGTGCAGTGTCAGCTTTAATTTGAGGGTATTTTCATCCATATCGGATGAACCGTTTAGAAATGACAGCACCTTTTGTACATGGTCACCCCATTTTAAGGTACTACAAGTATTTGTTGAATTGGCATCACAGATGTGTTTCGTTAGGCAGGTGTATTCATTTGTGTCGTTAATGAATGCAGAAGAGAGCTGTTCATGTCTAGTCTTGATTCTAGACTTTGCAATTGCCTTTGGAGATGTTGTTGGGGTGTGACAACATGAGGAAGACAGCAGTGTCGATGCAAATTAAGCTGGCCGTCATAAGGCTCAGAAATAAAAATCAATCAATCAGGAACATTGCAAAAACCCTGGGCATGCCCAAGTCAACAGTTTGGTTCATCATTAACAAGAAAAAAACAACTGGTGAAGTCAATTACGTCAAAAGACCCGGTAGACAGAGGAAGACCACTGTAGTGGATGACCAGAGAATACTCTCTATGGTGAAGAAAACCCCCCTGACAACAGCCCAACAGATCAAAAACACTCTCCTGGATAAAGGTGTAGATGTGTCAACGTCTACCATATGTAGAAGACTAAACCAGCAGGACGACAGAGGGTACACTACAAGATGCAAACCACTGATAAGGCTGAAGAATAGAAAGGCGAGATTACGGTTTGCTAAAAAGCACCTAAAAGAGCCCAAGAGTTCTGTAACAAAGTCTTGTGGACAGATGAGACAAAGATTAACATGTACCAGAGTGATGGAAAGAGGAAAGTGTGGAGAAAAAAGGAAATGTCCATGATCCAAAGCATACCACCTCATTCGTGAAACATGGTGGAGGAGTGTTATGGCTTGGGCCTGTATGGCTGCCAGTGGAACGGGCTCACTTGTCTTCATCGATGATGTGACTGCAGACAGAAGTAGAACAATGAATTCTGAAGTCTACAGAAATATTTTATCTGCTGAGGTAAAACCAAATGCCTCCAAACTCATTGGACGGCACTTCATCATGCAACAAGACAATGACTCAAAACATACTGCTAGAGCAACAAAGGGGTTTTTGACGGCCAAAAAGTGGAAAATCCTTGACTGGCCGAGTCAATCACTGGTTCTGAACCCAATTGAACATGCATTTTACATGCTGAAGAGGAGACTGAAGGCAAAAAGTCCCTGAAACAAGCAGGAACTGAAGATGGCTGCAGTACAGGCCTGGCAGAGCATCACCAGGGAAGATGCCCAGCGTCTGGTGATGTCTATGCGTCGCAGACTTCAAGGAGTCATTGCCTGCAAAGGATACGCAACCAAATATTAAAAATGATTACTTTATTCTCAAGATCAAGAATATATTTAAATGTATGTGATTATGGGATGATCTCTGAAGAACAATATGTATTCTGTGTTATGTAAGAATTTGTAACTAAGGAAAGACAGTGGTCTCCTTGTACACTGATACCTACTACCGAGAGAATCTTGAACCCCAGTTGCAGGAGGGAAAATTGTAAACATTTACTCAGTGGAATTTTGTAAGTAACTTCTGTTGGGAAACAGTCTTGTGCAGAAGACCTTTGAGTTGCAAGAGAAGAGAAAGGATCCTGACTTAGAAAGAACTGATTTGCTATATCTAGTAAATGTATAGATTATATTCTATTAAAATGAATGAATGAAAATCAAAGTAATCACGGTAATGGTAATGATATAAATATAGTTTATTAGAACATAGTGGTGTGTGTGAGTCAATATTTCAGTTGGATTACAGCATGTATTGAATGTATGTAAAGTGCATGTACTTTGGAACTGGAAGATGGAACAATTGTTAACCATGAGGACAAATACTTGTTATTCAAGTCATGCATATACCTTCCTGTGTAAGTGTGTGTAGTGAAATATTTGTTATTGATTAAAATGGAAAATTATATAATAGTTATTGTTAAACTAACTTATGAAACATATGTTTGACCTAGGCTGGGATTGGTTATTTTAAAGGGAAGATACATCAGGGTAGGAGGAGATCTGATTGTATAAAAAGGATGTAAAAACATAATGCGAAGAAGCTCTCTATGTATCTTTATGGTACTGGAGACCTCCCGCAGGCCTACGTACATGAAAAGGATTATTGATTGAAGAGAATAAAAAGATTATTAGAAGAAATCATAAGTTCTAGTCTTTATTCTTGCATCACCCACTCACCCACCGAACCTAAGAAGGGGTTTTCCTCCACAACGGCGAGGTTGTTAAAGAAGCGTTTGTCGAGGTTGCAGACGCACTCTTCGGTGACTTTAAGAATAAAATGGATATCGTGGCTGCTATTAAGGACGTGCAATTATCCCGGAATACTGTTACACGGCGATGTGAGGAAATGGGAGAGGATGTCGAGCAGCAACTGAAGAAGGACATTGACGCATATGAGTGTTTTTCTCTCCAGTTCGATGAGTCAACTGATATGGTGGATGTGGCACAGTTATGTTTTTATCAGAATAGTTTTTGGAGACATGAGTGCAAAAGAAGACCTACTCACCATTTTGCCATTGAAAGGGCACACTAGAGGTGAAGATATTTTCAACGCGTTCATGGAATTTGTTAATAAGAGCCAATTTCCCCTCTTTAAGCTCATCTCCATTACAACCGATGGTGCTCCAGCGATGGTAGGCCACACTAGTGGGTTCATTGCATTGTGCAAACAAAGTGAATCTTTCCCGGCTTCCTTAATTATCATTGTATAATTCACCAGCAAACATTGTGTGGGAAGATTTTAAACATGAAAGAAGTGATGGATGTTGCGATGAAGATTGTGTGTTCCGTTCATGCCAGGAGTCTACAGAGAAGGTTATTCCATGCTCACTTGGAGGAGACAGGCACAGAACACAGAGACCTGCTGCTGCACACAGATGTTAGATGGCTAAGCAGAGGTAAATTTTTGGCAAGATTCACTGAATTATTGCCTGAAATCAAAGATCTTATGAAGCTTTCAAAACATGCAGAATATGCAGTTAGAGGATTACCAGTGGCTTTTGGATTTAGCGTTCCTGACAGATCTCACTGACCTGCTTAATTACCTTAACTTAGAGCTGCAGGGTAAGAATAAATATGTAATCGACATGATCAGTTCAGTGAACACATTTAAAAGCAAACTACAACTGCTGTCAAGTAGGCTGCAACGCTGTGACGTGCGGAACTTTCCTCACATGCAGGCAGAACTTCAACGTCAGGGCAAAGACTTTGTGCAGCTTGACAGTGCACGTTATGAGGAGCAAGTTCAGAGCATCTTGTCAGAATTTGAGAAGCGCTTTACAGACTTTGCATCCATTGAGCCTGTTGCCAGCTATCTGTGTTTTCCATTTGGTGCAAGTATTGATGTGGATTGCATTGCCTCCAAAATAGTATCACTGTTCCACCTGGATAGCTCTGTTGAGAATGAGATTCTCAGACTGCAAAATGACATTGAGATCAAATCCAGGGCAAGACCTGGCATGCATGGAGAGTTCTGGAACCTACTGCTGGAACAAAAGTATCCCAACCACAGAAGATGCACCTTGAACTTGACAGCACTTTTTGGGTCAACCTATTTGTGCGAGTCTGCTTTCTCTCACATGAAAATCAAGTCAAAGTACAGATTCACAATGACGGATGACACCTTGTGGCCTGCCTAAGGCTTGCAACCAGCTCCTACTACCCTGACTACAAGAAACTAGCTGCCTCATCCCAGTGCCAGTGGTCCCACTAAGGTAGAGAAGTACATTTATTTCCACTTTTCCAACTTAGAGAACTACCTTTTATCATAACTGGATTACTTTTCTGTTTGTTGCGTGCATATTAAACACATACGTAGGCTATCAGTAATGGCTATGGCTCCCTATTTGGACTGGTAGATCTCGGCATACTGGCAAATATAAAAGTAGATCTTGGTCCAAAAAAGGTTGGGCACCCCTGATCTAAATCCACACTATCCAAAACTTCAAACTTTCCCATTACTATTGACCGTTTCCCCATCCCACTTCCCACTCATGTGAAGAGCCTTGGTGTCATTCTTGACTCCACTCTCAATTGAAACTGATATAAAACACATTACCAGATCTGCCTTTTTCCATCTCCGCAACATATAACTCAGGCCCACCCTGTCCTACTCCACAAAAGAAACTCTAATCCATGCCTTTGTAACATCTCGGCTGGATTATTTTAACTGTTTTCACTGGCATCTCAATCAGATCAATACACAAACTTCAATTAGTTCAAAATGCTGCAGCACGAAAATTGACCACACAACAACATACGATCACATCTTTCGAATCCTGTACAAACTTCATTGGCTGCCAGTAAAATTCTGAATACAATTCAAAACCCTCCTGCTAACCTACAGTGCACTTCATGGTTTAGCTCCGGCCTCTCTCCCTGATCTTCTCCTGGACCACCACCCACTCGCTCGCTTTGCTCCTCCTCTGCAAGACTTCTAACTGTCCCAACATCTCAGGCTTTCTCCTGTGCAGCACCCAAACTCTGGAACACACTCCCTCCCCACATCTGTAATGCTGAGACTCTCCCCACTTTTAAGAAACATTTAAAAACTCAACTCTTCACACCCCCCCATGGCACTTATTTTATTTATTTATTACTATTATTTTATTTCATTTTTTTTTAAATACCATGTCCTGTAGGTACAGTGTCTTTGTCTTTTCTAACTGTTTTTAATATCATGTACATATTTGCAGTGACTTGTCATTCTCTATCCATTTTAGTATCATGTAAGGTGACCTTGAGTGTTCAGAAAGGCGCCTGTTCAATAAAATGTATTACTATTATCTTGGAAAAACCCAAGCAAAATTTTATTTTCAGTTATCTGCACAATTTTTTTGCAGTGGTGGGAAACAGGACAGAGTGAGCAGTGTATGACTTTTTCCACTAGCTGGTGCAAACTGAAAAATAAGTTGCATTAGTATATACATTGTGTATACCACAAATAATTCTTTCTACACATTTCCTAAATTTTGACACAAAAAGGAACACATGCCCTTCAATAAATGCCATAATACAACTTTGTGGCAGCACACAGAGGTAAGGCTTTATCTAAGAGTAGAGTAAACCGGGTGGAAATTGCCGTTCGTGGTTCATATATACACACTCTTCATCCCTAAAACTGACCGGGCAACAAAAACCATAAATCATAGAGCTATGAATCTTAATCAGTATGTTTATATGCACCACCTAACTCAGGTTATCACAATCACAGGTACGGGCCAGATGATGGCACAGTAGCGACAATTTATGTTTTGGCCCATGTCTCCAGAGATGAGTAGAAGCTAAACTTTTTTCCCCCCTATGTTCGATAGCGCATGCCCAACACAAAGTAATTACATTTTAATTTGTGCCATATGAGATTTTCAGCCATTATTTATTTTTTATTTTTTTTGCAAAACCTACTTGTGCAAACTACTCCTGGGCATTTTGGCCTATCGTCACCATATTATGCTTGAAAGAATCTCTGGCGTCTCATAAAAAAATGTTGACTTTTCAAAACATTATGGTTCTCACACAATCAATTCTTGCGGGTATGGAAATTTTTACTAGCGTCACAGTGTTTTCTGCGGAATTGATCTCTTGGTGTGGTGCTGGGTGTCCGGGGAAGGGGGGGGGGGGGTGTAGCAAAGGCGAAAAAGACTATGACTATGAAAACATAACCTCTTGAGACTTCTTAAAGGTTTTTTTTTTTTTTTAAATAGGCCTGTATTTTGAGTTATGGTGGGGTGAGAACAATTAAAAGAGCACATTGTCCATCTAGAAGTTCTATCATAGAGAATATACTTTATAACCAAAATTGATACTCAAGAAAAGTTACATATTGCACTATAAAAGGGACATTCTTCTGCTAAATTAACTCAATCACAATGACAAAACAGTACTTAGTTAGAATGTTTTATCTTTTTATTTAACAATATAGTTTGAGCTGGGTCCACATTCAAAGCCCTCTCTCTCTGTCTCTCTCACACTCAAATGACAGAGTTTACATGCATTGTCCATGCAAAAAAAAGGAAAAAGTGAGAAAAATGGCTTTAAAGATTCTGTTCTGTTACATTCTAATTCTACGGAGAAGAACGATACAAACATTTCCTAACTAACTTAGATGCTTGATTAATGTATTTTTTATTAGCTAGTGTTATCTGTATTCATTTCTGGACACTGCAGCAGCTTGTGAGACTGCTCCTCTCGTTATAATCATAATCGTCATTAGAATGCAGCCCTCCTTCTCAGCTGTAGCAACTGTAGCCTAACTCTCAGTTTTGCCAGCTCACTACATTCACAAAACCTTAAAAATAAACACCTCCCCTTTTGTTTTCATGGAAAAAAATCACCATGTTGTAGTATGGAAATGGAAGTAGTCGAATCACTCAAACATTTTAAATGCCCTAAAAAAAAATTTAATTTTTTTTTTTTAATCACACTGTTTTGGCGATTTGCCAACAATTTGCGGCCGCGACATCCGACGGGTTTCTCCAGGTCACCATTTTAATCAGATGTATTGTACCATTAACGGCAGCTCTAGATTAAAAAAAAGGGTAGGCACGTACGTAGCTCAACTGGAACAGGTTGCACTTCGGCTCAAACAAACACTGTTTATTTTCAGATAACGTTACATATTTATCACATTTATTTTTTTACTTGTCCGATCAGACAACTGCATGAGGCATTCCCCTTGCCCGAACAGAGTTAGGATCCGCCAGTTGTCATCACTGAATGATAGTTAACACCAGTGCTTGAGATGGGCAGGAGCTGTCTGGACTTGTATATGAGTACCGACTCTTCTTTTGATTACCAACATTAATTTATTTTAAACAGTATGTATTTTGAGGAGTAGATACCGGCACGTATTTTGGTCCAATTCAAACACTGGTTAACACTATGGTATTTTTGTAATATCTGAAGCGTCGCTACCTACCTTTTCGTTGTCTTTCGGTCACTGAAGAAAAAAAAGTGACGCTTTGACAGACAGTGCGACCTTCGTGCGCTGCAAGTCTTCCGACCACCTCAGAAAGGAGCAAGCACGGAGCGCGCGGCCAAGGCTCTTTTTGAAAATAAAAAGACGCGACAGTATGGTTTTGAAAGCGCATTTAGGCAGAAATATTTAATATATAGGCTATATACAGTATATATATAATTTATTTCATAATTTTTTATTTTATTTTAATTATTTTTTATTATGGTGTGGCGGCAAGGATTTTGCCATGGCGCCACGCCACGGCAAAACCATACCAGCGGAAACATTGAGCGTCACCTTACTCATAGATGGGCGCATTTTCACTGTTCCCATTCAATAGTATGTGCTTGTATTGTCCCTGTTTACCCAAAAAATAAAAAACGTTTGGGAAAATAAATAAAAATTGTCACAAACACACATTCATTTGAGGCCGGAAGTTTACATATACCGAGACTAAAGACATTCAAACTCAATTTTTTGCCACACATTGCATGTTACCATACATTTCCTGTGTTAAGTAATAATAGCTAAAGCCCTATTTGCACGGGACTAGTATTACCTGGGGAACTCTAGTAACTTGTAATAATTGCGGAGGTCGTCTGTGATCTTAATCCCGTGCAAAACTGCCATGTCCGTAATTTGTAAAGTAAAAATTCCACCGCAAATTACCTACCATATTTTGCCAAACGCAGAGGTCATGTGATAATATTAGTCCCGGGCGAATCAGCATCTCGGTGATTTGGGGTCGTATTTTACTGTTACGCAGAGCAGAGCCTTGACATTTTCAATCATATCCGGGGGGATAATGTCAGTAAATTCGAGTAAAATACAGACTTTGCTTATCCCGTGCGAATGTGCCGCACGAAACACAGACATGGGGGGGGTAATTTCTAAATCACATGAGGTCCCCAGGTAATACTAGTCCCGTGCGAACTGGGCTTAAGCGACATTTTTATTTCAGCTTTTATGTACTATATCAGATTTTCAGTGGGTCAAAAGTTTACATACACTTTGTTAGTATTTGGAGACATTGCCTTTTAATTGCTTAACTTGAATCAAACACTTGGGGTAGCCTTCCACAAGCTTCTCACAATACTTTGCCAAAATTTTTGCGCATTCCTGCTGACAGCACTGGTGTAACTCAGTCAGGTTTGTGGGCCTCCTTGCTCAAACTTACTATGATTGGGAGAACAAAGATATTTGGGACTTGACACTTTCTGTAGGGAAATGACATCACAGGGCTCTTGTTCCTCGTCTCTTTTCAGTAAAACAGTTATTGGTGTCCGAGCCTAGGCCTGCACAAAATGGCATGCGCTTCAGCGATTTTGTCCCCCATTGCCTTACTGGCTTACTTTTATGCACTCTGCCAATTAAACTCTGCCTTATATACTCAGATCAACATGAAATTTCACTCAAATAGTTTTGTGAAAGTTAGTTTCATTAGCATAAATACCAGACAGCTATTTTTTTGCATGCTTCCCCCATCAAAGGTCCCCGCGAAAAGGATTGAGGGGGTGTGCCCATCTATGGATTAGCGTCCATCTGATTAGGTAAAAAGATGCCAAACAGCTGTAACTCATGAACACTGTCCGATCATCACCAAACTTGGTACACAAGTACAACACTGGCTGTTGAGGACACCTGCAAGACTTGACACATCTCTACCAACAGGTGGCACTTTAAGAAAAAATAATTTAAATGCCTAAAACTCTTCAACTGCTTGACCAATCAAGTTGAAATTTTGTATCCAACATTCTCTTTCCAAGACCCAACCGGTGCTTGCAATGACCAAAACATCTTACAAAACATGGCCACCATCTGCCAATCAGATATTAACACCAATTTGACAGGCTTGGCAATTGAAGATCATCATGAAACTTGGTGACTCTTGATTTCCCACTGAAATCAGTCAGCCATTAGGGGGAGCTACAGCAAGCCAATGATCCTAAACATACGGCTAACCGATAAAAACCAAAAGTCCAAAAACTGGAAAATTATTGACTGGCCAAGTCATTCACTCAATCTGCAAATTGAACATCTGCTTCACAAGAGCAAACCTAAGCAAACTAGACCCCAAAACAAGCAAGAGCTGTAGGAGGTTGCAGTACAGGCCTGGCAGAGCATCAAGATACCCAGCATCTGATGATATCAGAGTCAGACTTCAAGCAGTCATAGCATGAAAAGCATATGTGGCAAAGCACTAAACAGGACTGCTTTCATTTGCATAATGTTAATATTTCCCAAATGTTCTGGTGCTTTGAAATGGGGGGGCTATGTATAAAACGTGCTGCAATTTCTACAGGGTGAAACCAAAGTGCATAAAAATACCCATAAATAAAAGCTGAGAATCTGCACTTTAACCACATGCGAATCATTTGATTACCAAGTTAAAATTGGGGAGTATGGAGCCAAATCAAGAAAATTTATTTGTCTCAAACATTATGGAGCTGACTATAAAATCATGCATCACACATGGTGCAGTAGTGAATCTCCAAATTTCAAAGGCCATGTGAAATGCTTCCGGGGGGGAAAGAAACATTTGTAACTACTGGGTGTTGAAGTGACAACCAATCAGCAGCAAGCTTCCATGAAATCATGTACTGAATTTTTGTCGATGGTTGCATAACTGTTTGCCAGTCACAGGGTTCACAGCTCTCATTCACAGCCATGTGCGCACTACAGTTAATTGCAATTCATTCCTATTGTGTTGAGTGTAATCAGTGCCTTAAACCCTAGGACTCAGTGGTTTTTGGCCGTTTTTCACTATCTTCATTTTTTTACCGTTTTTTTACATGATAATTAAGAAGCCCCAAGTATTACATACCAGTTTTATCAGAAATCTCTTGGCAACCCAAATCTACCAAAAAAATTCTACTTCTAAGACTTAGACAATCAAAAAGTTCAAAAGCAGTTCAAAACAAAAAATTGAATTTACTTATGAAAATTTTTTTTAAAAATGTATTTCCAAAAGTACGTGTCTCACCTCAATGAAAACACCCTGCAATGTAAGTTCAGGGTGTATGTAGTAACCACACCAAATATCATGTCAGTTGAACTTGCCATTGCTTTACAATGTGGCGTTATGTACATGAACCTGGCACCTGAGCCCTGCACCAGAAAGGACTAGACCTAAAAATGTTGATAGAAATGTTTTTATTTCAAATGCACAATTGAAATGCAAAATATATTTATAACTAATGCCAAAGAACTATATAAAATTTATTTTTATTTATGGTATAAAAAATGATTTGTTTTTGAACAATAGTAAACTAAAGAAAACAATATTACTTTATTTGTACTTTATTATTGCTATATTATTTTAACTGCTGTCGAAGTTACGGGGGAGGGGAGGGGGGCAGGGGGAGTTGATGGCAAAGTTAGGGGATTAGAGGCGGGGCAGTGCATTTCTGCGCTGATAGCAGTTCCCTGAGAAAAAAAGGCGTCAGACACACATTCCAATCCATTGCTCAGCTTAGCAGAGAATGCACATTTCAGAGCGTCTCAGAGACAGATTGAATAATCTGTCTCTGAGGCAAAATATCAACTCGCCATCCCTGCTACCTGCGTGCTGCATACAGAGTACCGTATTATATTTAGACATTGGTAGACTACAGCATAAATTGCGTCTTCTGTTTATATTCAATATGAGTAACTCCAGCGAGAAACTGCAGCTGCAGACACAAGAAAGTTGTTACATTATGGTAGCAACGGAACGATGCGGATTATATATATTTACGTCATTCTTATATTACACCAGCGTGTTTTTGTGCGTTTGCAGAGAAACACAAATACTATCAATAAAAATGGTTTAGCAATTTCTCAGCATTATGACAGATTCAAAGACTAAACAAACTCACCCGATATAGTCTTCAAATGGATCCATGCCAAAGAAAGTAATATTCATATCTTTGTTTTCAGCACAAACTCATCTACAATTAAAGACGCAAGCGGCGTTGGGAGGGGTCCAAGCATTGGCACCATCGCGCCCCCTATGGAGCGATTTTAAAATGGCTCTGTCCTCATGATCACACACCTTCACCCAACATATCTACTGAATATCATGATGATTGTATAAAAAATTGATGACTTATGGCCAATTTTGTGCTAAGAGACGCTGGCGGATGACTTAGTTGCGTCGCCATGGATGTGTCCTGGCCGCTTCCCGTGAAGGCATTTACTTACTCCAAAATTTAGACTTTGATACCGATAACAGGTTTAGTATCACGATACTCGATACCTAACAATACTGAAATTACTTTAATAGATCAGAAACATAATGTCCACAAGGGTTGACCTCATTATCGAATTCATGGTTTATTAACAACCTGGTTCATTAACAACCTTTAAGTTGAAGCCTCTTCAACATATTAATATGCATAGGCCTATAGTGTTACAACACTGAACAATAGAAAAATCTGTTAAATATATTTCAAAAATTAAACAGTTGTAAACTAAATAATATTTAAAACAGGTCTTTCACCTTTAAATAGATCTAAAAACAGCATATTTTAATAAGAATAAAGCATCTATATATAATTAAAGCCGTAAGCGGCGTTGGGAGGGGTCCAAGCATTGGCACCATCGCGCCCCCTATGGAGCGATTTTAAAATGGCTTTGTCCTCGTGATCATATGCCTTCACCCAACATATCTACTGAATATAATGATGATCGTATAAAATATTGATGACTTATGGCCAATTTTGTGCTAAGAGACACTGTCGGATGACTTGGTTACGTCGCCATGGATATGTCCTGGCCGCTTCCCATAAAGGCCTTTACTATGTTGTAACACTTAGATGGCATGTCGTAACACTTAGATGGTCCGGCGTGTATGCACAGCTGCAGTGTTTCTGCGCCGCAACTAAAAAAGGCGTCACACTAGTGTTGTCACGATACCAAAATTTGGACTTTGATACTGATACCAGGTTTAGCATTACGATACTCAATACTGAAATGATACTTGAAACTTAAACAATGCTAATTCGATACTCGGTAACTAACGATACTGAAATTACCTTAATAGATGAGAAACGTAATGTCGATAAGGGTTGACCTCATTTTCGAATTCATGGTTTATTAACAACCTGGTTCATTAACAACCTTTAAGTTGAAGCCTCTTCAACATATTAATATGCACAGGCCTATAGTGTTACAACACTGAATAGAAAAATATGTTAAATACATTTCAAAAATTAAACAGTTGTAAAGTAAATAATCTTTAAAACAGGTCTTTCACCTTTAAATAGATTTAAAAACTGCATATTTAAATAACAATACAGCATCTATCTATAATAAAATATTTCCAAATTGGAACACCTATTGCTACTGAAGTGAACTGAGTCAAAGCTTGCGCTGTATCGAGGAGCTGAGTGCACAAGCGCAAGTCACCTCACTTGGCAACCTTAGTTGCTACTGCCTTCTAGCGAAGATTCTGACAAATTACACTTTTCATCCTCTCAATCAGTAATGCGGGAGACACATTTCCCTGGCTTTTACATTTGACACAAAACTACCGAATGTCGGAAAATTCTAATAGCGAACCATTTCTTTTTTTATTTTATTTTTTTAAGTACCGAAAAAGTGCTGAAGTTTCGGTATAGCGTGCAACAGTACGTCAGGCATATTCCAATCCATTGCTCAGCTTAGCAGAGAATGCACATTTCAGAGCGCCTCAGACAGATAGAATAATGACACAAATACACATTTCAAATAATAAATACGACATTGAGAAAAAACGGAAAAAAGACGTAATATCAACTCGCGACCTGTGTGCTGCTCGCAGAATAGCCTACCGTATTATTTATTTAGACACTGGCATATAAGAAAATTTCCGGTTACGCTGACCGATAAAACGCTATTCCAAAAGCAAAATCAGACATGTTATACATCGTTAGAAAGGTTATACTCTCACCTACTGAATAAATGAATTGTCAATCAAGCCAAATTGTACTAAAAAGGGCGACAACGCCGTAAACAACAGGTGTGGTATTAAGCGCAGCTATTTTTGAAGGTAGCCGACCCAGGCGTCACATATGTGCATATATTTCACAAGCGGATTGTCCAAGACAATATATGACCACTCATTCGCAAAAGGGACATCTCTATGCGTAAAACCGATGGTAAGATTGTATATTTATTAAATGCTTAGTCCCAGATATTGACTGTATAATGACATGGTATAATTTTAAAAAAAAAACCGTTGTCTCGTTTACTGCGTTATTCAGTGAGCAGCGTTTTCACTGCTGTATTGGCATATTTTAGGGCTAATGTCGGGTTTATCTTGTTGCTACGGAATATTACATTACATTACAGGCATTTGGCAGACGCTCTTATCCAGAGTGGCGTACAACAAAGTGTATAACCATAACCAGGAACAAGTGTGTCGAAAACCCTAGAGGGCAGTAGCCTACCGTTCCAAGTGCAGGGAACAACCGCATAGTTCAATTTGGACCCTGTAGGTTAAACTGATTAAAACTAACACAAACAAGAACAGCAACAATGCAGTCTATGCAAAAATACAAGCAATAGTTAAGACGAGTGCATTAACTAAGTCACCTACGAAACAGCTACCTAGTTACAACCCTAAGCTTACAGTCAATTTAGAGATTAAATGGAGAATACGATTTCTCTCAGTATATGACAGATTTAAAGACTAAACGAATTCACCCGATAGTGTCTTCAAATGGATCCATGCCAAAGAAAAGTAATGATTCCTTTGTTTATATTCAATATTAGTAATTGCAGCGAGAACCTACAGCTGTAGACACAAGATAGTGTGTTATGTGACAGTAGCAACCGTATTAACGTCATTGTTTTATTATACGTGAGTGTTTTCGCGCGTTTGCACAGAAACTCAAATACTATCAATAAAACGGTTTAGCTATTTCTCAGCATAATGACAGATTCAAAGACTAAACGAACTCACCCGATACTGTCTTCAAATGGATCCATGCCAAAGAACAGTAATTATACATTCTCTCAAAAAGCTTTTACTAACAAACTTTTGGTAGCCTAGCATGCACTCTGGCTGACACTGTCTTCCATTGCTTCCCCGACGCTCAGACCCTCCCCTCACTGCTAAAAACAAGACCCTACAGTGTCGGATTACTTGCGTCGCCATGGATGTGGCTTGCCGTAAAGAAGTTTACTAGATGTCGCAACACTTAGATTTGGAGCTCCAGCTCTTCTGCACCCCAACTAATAGAAAAGTCCAAATGGCGGGCAAACAGTATGGCGGACATACGTGGTCCCAAAAGCAAAGTTGTAGAGCACATTCAGATGCATAGGTCGATGAAGTTTTGTGTTGATCTAACTTATGGTGTGGGAGTTACAGCCTTTTATGCATTACCCTTTGTCATAGCGCCACCATCTGGCCGACATAGGTGATTTTTAGTGCCTGAGTAGTGGGGGGCCATAGGAACCCACCTGCCGAATTTGGTTGCTCTAGTACTTATGCTTGCTGAGCCTCAGACACTTTTAGCGGAGAAAAATAATAATAATAATAATTCTAACAGATACAATAGGGTTCCACCAGCTTCGCTGCTTGGACCCCTAATAATCCGAACAGATACAATAGGGTTCCACCAGCTTCGCTGCTTGGACCCCTAATAATAATCCTAACAAATACAATAGGGTTCCACCAGCTTCGCTGCTTGGACCCCTAATAATATGGCAGCAGTAAGTAGGTCATAATCATATGTGGATTGTAAACTGCTCTAAAAACACAAAAACTGTAAACAGTAGTTTTGAACATGCACAGTGTGGTGTGGGGATGGCTGGTTTAAGCAGCCACACCTGCCCTGGGTCAAGTTAATTAGACCTGGCCAATTGGGTAATTGGTTAAGAATTAGAGAATTGGCCAGGCTAATTGGACCCAGGAACAGGAGTGGCTGCACCTGTGCGTAGTGAGGTAATCACTGCGCACAGGTTAAATCTGCCATCCCCACTCACACCGAGAAGCCTCTCTGTCATGACAGTGTTTTTACATCTGCTTCTTTGGCTACAACATCTTGCCAAACCCTTGGAAATAAATGTGGACGTTTTAAACATCATCTCCCTGTGTCTCTGTGCTGGAGGGGCCCTTGGAAAGCCACTTCGGTGGCCTGTGGCAGGCGTGTTTGCCACACACAGGAATGTTGTAATAAAACACACTAAACAATTGTGACTAAGACTTTTGGTCACTGAAATGTGTTCATCAAGGTCTTGGGTATCAAAAGATGACAAAATATTTTAGCAAATCCAATGAGAAATATAAAATGAATTGCTAAAAGTTAGTGTTGTGACTACTATTTTTCAACACCAGGTGAGAATGGGAGGGCAAATGGCCTTTCTGTAATGAACTGGCCTTGCCAGCTAAGTAGGCTATTCACACCTGGCCGCATGCCTCCCCACCACTAAGACAAAGACTCAGTGAGCCATTTAGAAGACAGAAACAAAGACATCTTTTGATTTTAGAACATTTATTGAAGTAAACTTCATGGAAGATGAGATGAGACTGGTGTACTCTTGCAACGCTTGCGTGGCCTCTTCGCTAGTGGTGAACTAGGCCGTGTTTCCTGATCAGCATCTCTGTAAATATGATAAAAACAAAATTGTTAGTAAATGTGACATCAAATCAAACTTTATTTATATAGCACATTTCCTTCAAGAGGTGAAAATTAAATGTGCTTTACCAAAAAGGGACAAACCACTAACTAATGAAAACAAAATTTATGAAATGTGACATCATATATAAACAAAGAACCAAACAAACACAACCAGACGCAGAGAGGTAGCCTATAATTTTGAGAAGCATTGGTTAGAATCGTTCGTAGTGTGGGAATTTACAAGCGCGCATATTAGTGAATATTCCTACAAACACACAGAGAATGTAATACAGCACACATTTACAAATAATGCAAGCTATCAACGAAACAACATTAGCTAAACCAAATAAACATTGATATTCCAACTCAACTACACGCAACTCATCAATAACAATGCCTCAATCTGAAGTAGGCTAGGTCTGTTTAGCTAAGTGGTTATTTTATTGCTATTTCCCGAACTTACTTATGCTAATATCGATTGTGCAAGGACATCAGTTTTAGAATCCTAGCCACGCCACTACACGCCAGGCATGAGCCATTTATTACGAATATGATCGAAAAACATACAGTCTACCTGATACTTCTAACACAACCAGACGCAGAGAGCCTAGCCGATAATTTTGAGATGCAATAGTTTGAATCGTTCGTAGTGTGGGAATTTACAAACGCGCATACTGGTGGATATTCCTAAAAAAACACACAGATACGTTGCAATACAGTACACATTTACCAATATGATCATAAGAAATATACTTACGCATGAAGTTGATCCTCAGCTGGATCAGTTCGCTGTTCGAAATGACACCGCTCTTCATCAGTGCCGGCTTCCGGACGGACCATTTTCCAAAATTAAACGAAATGTTCACCTCAAAAGAAGTGAATTAGGCGACACTTTGACATTCTATCCCGCTTTCGCAGACTTGGCATTTCTCACATGGATCTCGCATCGCCCCTCCTTTAGTCTCCTTCTATGGAGAGTAATTATAATGTTGTTAACATGTGAATGCGATTTGGGCGGACTTCCTGCCGAGCGAAATTCACATAGTAATGAGTAAAGTTTAACGAAGCATACATGGTCTAATTAATCAAATTCGCGATTCTAAGGTTTCCGTCTGTATGATAACAGCACGTGAAGTTAATCATCCAAATAGAAACGAAAGTTAATTTCATCTTGTCAAGCTCCGCCGGCAGAGCTCTCGACCCCAGACGGTTAAAGCAGCATAGATTGCACCCAAATGGCTAAAGATACATGCCACTCAAAGTTCAGACCCTCCCCTCATTGATAAAATAAATAAAACCGAGTCATCTTCGGAAATTACGGAGATCTTCGTTGACGACGAATTGTAGTGATTTATGACGCCAAAATGCGTCACCCGGGTTCATGAAGTTAAAGGAATATTTCACATTTGTATAACTTTTGTATAAGATCAATTGTCGCTGCTGACAATTCCTCTGAAGTTGGGACCTCACTGAAATTAACAGTTTTAAAACGCTAAAAAATTAACTACGGAGATTAATACATCAATGTAATGTATATATTTTTTCTTAATCATGGTATTTGATTTTTGTGAGCTGTTTAGCCATTTTCAGTTTTAGGATACTTCAAGTTTAGCTAAAAAGTGTGTGACTATTTACCAATACGCTACTGCACAGAAATATGAGCCGTAGGTTTTATTAATTTTGTTAGTCTAATTTTGTTATTGTGCGCAAAATCACTTGGTTAAAACAACAATACTTTTTGCTGGATCTTTGTTTTATATAGCAATAAAACATTGAAAATACTTCAGATATCAAATGGATACCTGTTGACATTATTGCTCCCTTATTGATCCATTACCTCCGTAGTTAGTTTGTGCTTTAAAACTATTCACTTCGGTGAGGTCCCAAAAATGAATGGGAGTGAACTGAAGTGTAAGGTTCAATTCTGACTGCCTGTGGATTATACCATTACCTGAACTCCACAGGCAATACAGGTTCACGCAAGCCCATATTCGCACAAACATCCACATTACAGGCTAATGGAGTCAGATAAACTTGTTTTCCTCCCTGTGACCATGGCTAAATCCTTACAAAAGCCTGACAACCGAGAGAAATGGTGATGCTGTCAATGGTCAGCAAGGAAAGTTGATGTTGCTAGTATTCACACTATGCAAATACAAAGGGGGAGGATCTGTAAAATGACTTGTCGTATACCAAAGTGAAATATCCATTTAAGAGACTTTAGGGGAATTAATAGGAAACATATAGGCTTGTTTTTGTGGTAATTTGTATTTTTTAGACAGAAAAAAGAAGGAAAATGCAATTTAGGTCTGTATTGCCAAACTTACTTGGAGTCAGGTGGCTCAGCGTAGATTTTCCCACACAACCTGAAAGAGAGTTGAGAGGAAGAAAATTAAAATAAAGAAAAAAGATAAAGGGGATAAATGTAACGCATCATAAATGTAACACGGTAATGACTTTTTGTTCACTGCAGCTTAGGGTTGGGTGATATAGCTGAAAAATTTATCACAATAAAATGTTTCATTTCAGTCGATGTCGATAATTACTGATCATTTTTAATGATCTATTTTTACTAAAGACCAGGAGAAAAAAGGTTGAATTTAACCACCTTACTTTGAATTTAACCACTTTATCAAGCCACAGAGGTAATAATTTTACTTTCAGTGTTATTAAATAAAACAAGAGCCAGTTTAGTCCCAAAGTTGTCAAAGTCAGACTGGTGGGTCTATATTTAACGTTAACGCTTAACATACAGTTTTAATTTAATTTAATTTAATTTAATTTAATTTAATTTAATTGTAAGGGGTGGTTTTATGGTTTTAAACACTATGATGGCATTATAAATAGAAAGTGGGTGACTGGTGAGCGTTTTTATGTTTTTATGCATGGTAAGTTTGATCTAAATTCATTTATAGAATATAGCGTTTTTTCCCCAAAGATGGTATTTGCTCATTTCCTTGTCCTGGAAGTTCTGTGTCCTCCCCAGTCCTAACCCTACTTCCTCTTTTGAATTTCACGCAATTACTGTAACTCATCCCTCAAAATTTCACATTATTGTTCTATACCGTCCTCCAGGTCCACTCGGCTCTTTCCTGGACGAGCTGGACACTCTCCTGAGCTCCCTCCCTGAGGATGGCACTCCTGCTATTCTTCTGGGAGACTTCAACCTCCCACCAGAGACCTCCCAACTGTCCAGGGTTGCCTCACTCCTCCAGTCTTTCGGCCTATCCCTGTCCTCTTCCCGCCCCCACACACAAGGCTGGTAACCAACTAGACCTTGTATTCACCAGAAGCTGCTCCATTCCCCAACTTACAGTGACTCCCCTCCATGTCTCAGACCACTTCTTTCTTTCTTTCCCCCTCTCCTATCTACACCCCCTCAACTCATCCAACAGCTCACCCACAGTAACTTTCAGGAGAAATCGCTCTACTCTGTCACAATCCTCCCTCATCTCCACTGCTCTGTCTACACTTCCCCCTCCTGCGTCTTTCTCTAACCTGCCAATTGATCTTGCCACCTCCACCTTCAACTCCTGCCTCTCCCAGTCCCTCGACTCACTTTGTCCCCTTGTCTCCAAACCAGCACGCTCCTCACCCCCCTGCCCATGGCTGACTGAGTCACTACGCTCCAGCAGAACATCACTGCGGGCTGCAGAGAGGAAGTGGAGGAAATCCCGATCCTCTGATGACCTGACCGCATATCATACCCTGCTGGCGGCTTTCACATCTGCCCTCACCTCAGCGAAAGCCTCATTTTTCCAATCCAAGATCAGTGCATGTGTCTCTAATCCACGCAAACTATTCTCCACCTTCTCTTCCCTCCTCACTCCTCCTCCACCCCCACCTCCTTCTTCCTTCTCCGCAGATGACTTTCTGGCCGCCTTTGAAGGAAAGGTGGCTACAATCCGGAACTCCTTCGCCCATCCAGTGAGCCCCCCAACCCCCCAGGACAAACCCACAGCCACACTGACCTCCTTCGAGATGCTGGAGGACTCCGATGTATTACAACTCATCACCTCTCACCGTGCAACCACCTGTCCACTTGACCCCATCCCATCTAAAGTTCTCCAATCCATTTCCAGCGAGTTCCTTCCCTATCTGTCCTCTATTGTTAATTCCTCTCTCTCCTCTGGTCACGTTCCCTCTGATTTCAAGATGGCTCGTGTTACCCCACTTCTAAAAAAACCCACCTCAGACCCCTCTGAGGTAACAAATTATCGACCCGTATCGCTTCTACCCTTTCTGTCCAAAACTCTTGAACGAGCAGTTCTTAAACAACTAACCTCTTTTCTCCATCAGAACAACCTGCTAGACCCTCACCAGTCTGGCTTCCGATCCGGGCACTCAACAGAGACTGCGCTCCTAGGTGTGACGGAGGCACTTGCCACTGCAAGAGCCTCACGCCTCTCCTCTGTCCTGATCCTTCTTGACCTGTCTGCAGCTTTCGACACGGTCAACCATAAAATACTCCTCTCCACCTTGGCTGGGATGGGAATCGCTGGGACTGCCCTGTCTTGGTTCGCTTCCTATCTTGCAGATAGGACCTACCAGGTCACCTGGAAGGGGTCTGCCTCTGCTTCTCATCCACTTGTTACGGGAGTGCCGCAGGGATCTGTACTGGGTCCTCTGCTGTTCTCCTTATACACCAGATCTCTTGGTTCAGTAATTAATTCACATGGCTTCTCCTATCATTGTTATGCAGATGACACACAACTCTTCTTTTCTTTCCCCCCCTCGGCCACACAGGTCAATGATAAGATCTCTTCCTGCCTGGCTGACATCTCCACCTGGATGGCCAGCCACCATCTGAAGCTCAACCTCAACAAAACTGAGCTGCTCTTCTTCCCGTGCAAGACCTCCTTACTTTGTGAGCTCTCAATCACGGTTGATGGCACCACAGTGACTGCCTCTCACTCTGCCAAGAGCTTGGGGGTGGTCCTGGATGACCAACTGGACCTCAAGGAGCACATCAAGGCAACATCACGGTCCTGCAGATTCCTTCTGTACAACATCAGAAGGATTCGACCATACCTGACGACGCACTCCACCCAGCTGCTCGTCCAGGCTACGGTGACCTCTCGCCTTGATTACTGCAACTCTTTCCTTGCAAGCCTGCCAGCTTGTGCCATACAGCCACTTCAGATGATTCAGAATGCCGCTGCCCGACTCATCTACAACCTTCCCAAATTCTCCCACGTCACTCCTTTGCTGCGATCACTCCACTGGCTACCTGTCGCCGCCAGGATCCGGTTCAAAACCCTGACCCTTGCCTACACTGCTGCCAACAGGACAGCCCCCATCTACTTGCAGGACATGATTCGCTTCTACGTGCCTGCTCGACCACTCCGCTCTGCGGAAGCAGGGCGCCTAGTAACCCCTCCCACCCGCCCAAAGGGATCACAGAGCTTCTCCACCCTAGCTCCCCAGTGGTGGAACGAACTTCCCGTCCCTCTCCGAACCTCCCGCTCACTACCCATCTTCCGCCGTGGCCTGAAGACTCATCTCTTCAGACTATACCTAGATTAACCACCACCATGCTGTATATTTCACTCTTTAATTAACCCCCCCCCCCCCTTTTCATGTCACTTGTATTTGTCTTTGTCCTAATACTGTAGCTTATTCTTCTGCCTAGTTGGCTTTGCAGAGGTTAGGTTAGAAAAGCGTTCACTGTGTGAACTGTGTTCTTAGCTAGAAATAGCTGTACAAAATAAGTATTATACCTTTCTGAACTTGTGTTCAGCAGTTGCCTACGACCATGATATGCACTTTTTTGTACGTCGCTTAGGATAAAAGCGTCTGCGAAATAAATGTAATGTAATGTAATGGTATTTATCAATATAATTGTGCCGCCGTGTTAACACATTTCTACGGTTGCGGGTCAGGCACTCTTCACGGTAAGAAGAAATTTTAGGATAGCGCTTCCAATATTGCTTGTGTCGAAAGTGCTGCGACGGAAACAACGACAGATTTACCCACTAGCCACATCTGTCCAAAATGTAAATAAGTCAGGCAGTTTTCATGGTCGGGAAAAATTTTATGACAGCGTACACCAAAGGTTGGAAGTGGCTAAGGTGATCAAATAAGTTTGTTGTATTCCAGCTCTTGGTGGGGACGGTTTTCCTGCACAGTTTACACACAACGGTGTTATGATATATTGCTTATGATGTTGATCGCCGTTATGTTTGATGCATGTCAGGATTCACTGTTTAAAAACTGTTTTTATGCTGCTGCACCCTGCCTTGTCAAACATCAATTAATTAAACTATGAAACTATATCGGTCAGACTTTAAAAAATTTTTTTTTAAAACTGCTGACCTGTCCTTTTTTATGAACAATTTCCTCACCGTCTGCACTCAATTTCTCACTCCACGCTGTTTCTGTTGAGTCACGTCGATGGTGCAACCGAACTTACACCTTTTAAATGACTGGCTGTTTGCGTGTCACTCGTAGCACGCTCCATTATCAAGGGATATGATAGGCTGTCTATGAGCCAGGGAGGGAACGCGCTTGGGGTTTGTTCATACAAACGAACTTTGCGTATTTGTTATGTGCTTTCCTGGTGGTTTGCATTTAAGGCATTTAAGTGAAACTATCGAACATTCTATCGAACAATTTTCTTATTGCTATTGATGAAGTGTCTATCGCAGTACATATCGCTATCATTTTATCACCCAGGCCGACTGCAGCTACAGTCATCATTTGAGGATTGTATACGTGCAATTCTGTCCTATACAAAATAATTAATGGATAAGAAACTGCATTTAGTACATGCATTTATTATAAGCAAACAATAGTTTCAATATAGCAACTTGAAAGTAACTTACTTTTTAAAAGCATGTAACAGCATCTAAATCCACGGTTGTGATATTAATGGGTGTAATTTATCTCCTAGAATAAAACGTGGAGCTCTCTTAGGCTTACGTTCACCACAGACCTTATTTTCTGCAAAAAAAGAAATCCCTATGGGAAAAATACATTGGAAATCTGACGAGGGAACCCATGGCTCAAAAAAGCAAACTTACTTTCGGGTTTTAGGACAATCAACTGAAGCACTCTATTGCCCATAGTCCATTGAGAGGCCAGCAAAAGCAAGCGAGGGGAACGTGAAACCTGACACCATGATATGTTGTCGTTCAAATGCTAAAATATGCCAGAGGAGAGATACACAAAGACACATTCGCACATCCGCATTCTGTATCAACACCAGGCTATTGTCAGGCAGTGGGGGTGTGAAGACAAGCCACACTCCAGTAAACTGTCCTAAATTTTAAGTCATTCTGTCAGACTATATATATTGAGTTTGCTTGTTTAACATCCATATGTTCACCCAACTTCAAAAAAATGACAAACGTTTTTATTAGTAATCTAGATGGCAAGTATTAACTATCAAGTCTCCTTTTTCACCCAAATTAAGAAAGCGCGGTCACAAGACGTTGCTGGCTGTAGTATATTCTAGCAGCTCGGGAGAACCTCCTTGTGGTGTTTGAAATTTCTGTCGCAAATTAAGCAGTTTTGGCTGCAGCATTTTGCTAACAGGTTGATGGCTGGGTCAGACCAACGTTACCAGTTCCAATCAGAGACTGTAAAAAATATGGACAAAGCTACTGTGATGTCACCCATTGACTCTCCGTGGGTCTCTAAAATACATTTTGAAACTCAATGGCGGGCGCGGCCATGTTGTCGATTTGGAGCCGAAACCAGAGTTAAGCAGTTCTGTGATTTTTACAATGTGACTGACAGTCCGGTGCGGAAAAGCCCATCAACCTGAACAACTGATTGCAGAACGAACTTGAGGCTAGCTGACTGTCTGCCGCTATGTTTTAAAATATATTATCAAATGTTTACAGAGTTTAATTTCCATCCGTGACTGTACTGTGTCATGTAATCACGTTATATGTATGACATTAATAATAAAATTATGTTCAGTTATCTTCAACTTATGTTTCTCAGCAAAACGAATATGCTTAACTAGCATATCAGCTTGCCAGTGAGCTAGGTAGGCTATCCATGGTTAGCTCATGTAGCAATATGAACCACAGGGGAAGAACATCGACTACACTGATGGTCAATCAATCAGAGATGTGTACTGGTGATTTTTGACTAGGCTAATTTTCATATAACTGTCTGGTAGACCTGCTGTTAACCGAGCAAGTTGTCACCGTAGGTTTTCGCCACAGTCAGTTAATGAGCCAGTAACTGCTACTCCATCACCGTTTGTGGTGTTCACTTGCTGGGTGACGCTAGCTGACCGATCGTTCCCAAGTCACTTTTAAACTAATAAAAATTAACACTGTCAGCGGTGATTAACAATCTACCAAATATTTTAATAACTGATCTGCAGGCGTGTAAATATGACAACGCACTTTGTAGAGCAAGTTTTCCACCTGGTGCATGAAGACAAAAATAATGCAGCCTACATTGAATTTCTAAGTATTATTATTATTGTTATTATTTTTGTTCTTGTAGATCATCAAAACCAATGGAGAAAAGCCAATATACGCAAGGAGCCCCCAGGGCCGATTCTGAGAACCACAGGCTTAAATGCTCTTGTCTCTTAAAGGCTAAAACATGTTCCTTTCTAAATGCCAGTCTTACAATGATGGTTAATTTTGTTAAATTCTGTGTGTGTGGTTTCATTGTGTGTTGTATATTATCCAGCAAATAAACCTAAGACTCTTAATTCGCTTCGTGAAACTGAAAACTTTGCAGTGTTAATCCCAAAATCGGGCTTATAGTAGCTTTGTCACATCCGTGAAGCATGGCCCATAGACATTTACGGAATGTACACGACTGACAAGCCGTCAAACACGTTCGACAGATTGAATATGTGCCGGTTAGGGTTAGCTGGCTAGTCAAATGGCTTGGTAGCCGAAGTTGCGAACTGTTTTAGCCTAGGCTACAGGACTACCAAATATAGCAAATAAGCGCTAGCCGATTACCCTTTCTGCCAACTAATTATTTGGTTAAGTAGGCTAAAGGAAATAGTACATATGACTTGGCTACCGAAAAAACTTCAGAGGAGGATTATTTTATGGTCGTCTAGTGCAGCTGTAAATGGCACACGCCATAATGAAATCACTACGAAATGAGATGCCTGCATTTTCTGACTTCACACAGGTGGACCGTGGACGATGAGTCGGTGCTGCAATATCAAGGCCAAGAGGCGCCACCTCCCACCCCAGTGACCATAGACTGTAGCCCCTACTGTAGCTTAGTCTTCCGTAGTAATCAGGAAGTGACGCAAACTGTACCTCATTGGTCCACAACAAATATTATAACAGTGCCCAAATGACACAATAAATCATGAAATCGACCCATGGACAGTCATAAGACGAATAAAATACACATAGTGACTATTTGTTCTTGTGATAAAAAATTATTGATTTTGTCATTTGACCGCATTTGTACCATAGACTTACATGGAAACCAGATATGAAAACACCTATACTGGAACCAACCGCAGTGGCGCTAGTGAGCAACCAGGAACAACAAGACCAGGAAATGAGCTTCAAAAACGAAGTCTGGTTTTGGCCGCTTGGCTCCAATTTACTTTTATTAGGCCTGGACAGTTCAATGGAGAGACCCCAAACTGGCCGGTCAGGTAAAGGACTGTGCTGCGAAGTGATGGACGCATTTTCGTGCCCGTGCGTAAAATTTTGGGCATGTGACACTTTACAATTGTTGCGCCTGTTGTTCCCTAACCTAAATGTAGGCATAGCATTTAAAAATGTAACTAAAAGCACAAAAAGCACATCAATCAGCTATCAATCACCCTGTTTTGAGTATGAACACAGTAATTGGGGTCATTCAAAGAACAAAAACTACTTCACACTTCTCTCACAAAAGAGTTGTCTGGGCAATTGTCAACAGCCATGTTTTGGTCTGTGGCAGTCTTTGCAGGTTCTGCATCGTCAACCCTTAAAGGCCTATGAGTTAGACCTAGAATTCGGAGCGTCATACAATTGTTAGCCTAACTATGTTGGTGCAATAGCCTTGCTGCATGATTGCTGCAGTCATAGCCTATGAGCTAGATTTCTGTAACAAAGTACCAATACAGATGCATATTCATATTCTATCACATATTCAACTAAAAACCCATAGAAATATTTTTTTATGTTCTATTTGCTCAAATATTTGCAAGAAAGCAAGTAAAATGATCTTAAATAAATTTCATTTGGAGATCTTCGTTCACCCTGCAGGTTCCTTTTGTTTCGGAAATGAGTAATGTGGTGTAAATCAGACAGTCTGTCAAAGAAATTGATGAAGAGTGTTACATGAGGCCATTACCGCTTGAAGAGATATAGATAATCAGGTATGTAGTGTAGTGCTCATTATCTAGGCTTCACCAAAATCATGTCTGCAGTGTGATATAACGCATTTTAGTTTTATAAGAGGGTGTTTTTTATTTATATATTTTTGTATATATATATATATATATATATTTTAATTACAGTGAAAAGGAGTCGTGTCTTTTCGATATCCAGTTCCTAACCTGATGCCAATGTGCGATGATGCAAATCCCTAGGGAGCTCAAACCTGTTTTGGCGATCTTTCAGAAAACAGAGTTTGACAGTTTATTTTTAATCCATTATGGCATAAATGCTAGAGTATAATAAAATAACTATAAAAATCGCTGACTTTCCAGAAAATAACAGTTGTTTAATTTAACACGATGTTAAAAAAAAATAGCTGCTTCCCTCGGCAAGTAATAACTATCATTGAGGAGAATGGATCTGTGTATTAAATGGCCAATTGTTTTCCATTTCAGGAACAATCAATTGGTTGTGTTGCTGACTGATATTAAACATACAATTACATAAAATGAACTTGTTATCGATTTTAAAGTTTATGGTGTTATGTTCGGATTTCCGTTTTCTCAAGGGAGAAGGGAAGAATTCTAAGTTCCCTTCTCATTATAGAATGACATTATAGAAAACTTTAATATATGAAACCATGAATGCATAATAACCGAATAACGTGTAAAACATTTCACAGCGATTTTTTATTATAACAAATGTGTAATAATATCTTCAATGAGGTTAGATTTTTTTATAATTACCCAATTGACTTCGGTGCAGCGTTAGGTGCAGGCACAAAGTCGAATTACCTGTTAGTGAGCACAGATGCCAATTTCGTTTTAAAGTCGGACTGAAATTGCTTCGTTTATATTTTGTACTACCCTTGATGGGAAAAAAGGCAGTGTCAGCTGTATTATCAAATCATTTACAATTTATAATTTTTTGTTTTGAATTATAAAAATCGGTATTTTAAAAATCACTGCGCCACCTACGGTGCTTTTTTCCACATTTTTAAAATTGCTGCTTCCTGACGTCAGGAAGTGGTCTCATTTGCATGCAGCCTATCACAGTGTGTATTTGCTTATGATTGACATTGAGGGCTAGGCTGCATTTGCCACTGTCAAGTCTGGCAAACATGGCACCTTGCAAGCAGCACTGTTGTGTTGAAGGATGCACAAATAGCGACTCACTACACGCAATTCCGAAGGACACAAATGTAAAAAAACAAGTGGGTAGAATTTATCAGGTTCATTAGTGTCAAACAACACAAGAGTCTGCAGTCTGCATTTTAAACCAGATGATTTCTTGAATTGGGCACAAAAACAGAGTGGATTTTTCAAAGAACTGCGACTGAACCCAGGAGCAGTCCCCACAATTCGATCAAGCACAGTACAGAGCAGTACGGAGGATGACCACAAAGTTTCTTATATTATATTTTGGATGTATAATTACTGAGTGTATGAATTACCTTTGCCTGCTTTATAAGGAGGATAACAGCTACATTCCCTAACATTAGCTGGCATAGCTGAAAAGCAATCTTAGCATCAACATAATTATCACACGAAATATAAAGCAATTCAGGAAAGCCAAATATTATTTATCTAGCTAGATTTGTTGACTTTGTGCAATATGACACCTCATTTAGCTTTACCTATCTAGCCTACTGAAATGCAGCCTGTCACCCTATTATTTTATCTTGATGACTGTCAGTCAACATTTTCCCACCATCGTAATTTGAGTTCATTGTACTAGCCTACTGGGAGGGAATGCTAACTTCAGCTGTCTACTTGTCATTTTAAAATGTATTTTTTAAGTATTTTTCTGCGCACCGTGGGAAAAACCAGCGGTTACTCTAGCTGTAGTCTCAGCCTCAGGCTTTTTTTTTTTTTTAGTACCGAAAAAGTGCTGAAGTTTCGGTATACCGTGCAACATTACGTCAGACACATATTCCAATCCATTGTTCAGCTTAGCAGAGAATGCACATTTCAGAGCGCCTCAGAGAGAATAATAATACACATTTCAAATAATAGATAAGGCATTGAGAAAAAAACGAAACAAAAGACGAAATATCAACTCGTGACCTGCGTGCTGCTCGCAGAATAGCCTACCATATTATTTATTTAGACACTGGCATATAAAAAAATTTTCGGTTACGCTGACCTATAAAACGCTATTCCAAAAGCAAAATCAGACATGTTATACATCGTTAGAAAGCTTATACTCTCACCTACTGAATAAATGAATTGTCAATCAAGCCAAATTGTACTAAAAAGGGCGACAATGCCGTAAGCAACAGGTGTGGTATTAAGCGCAGCTATTTTTGAAGGTAGCCGACCCAGGCGTCACATATGCGCGTATATATTTCACAAGCGGATTGTCCAAGACAATATATGACCACTCATTCGCAAAAGGGACATCTCTACACGTAAAACCGATGATGAGATTGTATATTTATTAAATGCTTAGTCCCAGATATTGATTGTAGAATGACATGGTATAATTTAAAAAAACTTTGTCTCGTTTATTTCGTTATTCAGTTTATTTCGTTATTCACTACTGTATTGGCATAGTTTAGGGCTAATGTCTGGTTTATCTTGTTGCTACGGAATATCACATTACATTACAGGCATTTGGCAGACGCTCTTATCCAGAGCGGCGTACAACAAAGTGTATAACCATAACCAGGAACAAGTGTGTGGAAAACCCTAGAGGGCAGTAGCCTACCGTTCCAAGTGCAGGGAACAACCGCATAGTTCAACTTGGACCCTGTAGGTTAAACTGATTAACACTAACACAAACAAGAACAGCAACAACGCAGTCTATGCAAAAATACAAGCAATAGTTAAGACGAGTGCATTAACTAAGTCACCTACGAAACAGCTAACTAGTTACAACCCTAAGCTTAAAGTCAATTTAGAGATTAAATTGAGAATATGATTTCTCTCAGTATAATGACGGATTTAAAGACTAAACGAACTCACCCGCTATTGTCTTCAAATGGATCCACGCCAAAGAAAAGTAATGATTCATCCTCTCAAAGCTTTTACTAACAAACTTTTAGTAGCAAAAAATATAAGATCAACTCGCCATCCATGCTGCCTGCTTCCTACGCACAGAGCACTGTATTATTTATTTAGACATTGGCAGAGTACAGCATAAATTGCGTCTTTTGTTTATATTCAATATTAGTAATTGCAGCGAGAAACTGTAGCTGTAGACACAAGATAGTGTGTTATGTTATGGTAGCAACGGAACGAAGCGGACTACATATGTATTACCGTCATTGTTTTATTATACCAGCGTGTTTTCACGCGTTTGCACAAACTCAAATAGTAACAATAAAATGGTTTAGCTATTTCTCAGCATAATGACAGATTTCACTGAGAAAAACTAGACCCTACGGTGTCGGATTACTTGCGTCGCCATGGATGTCGCTTGCCGTAAAGAAGTTTACTAGATGTCGAAACCGTTTAGATTTGGAGCCACAGCTCTTCCGCACCCCACCTAATAAAAAAAGTCCAAATGGCAGGCAAACAATATGGCGGACATATGTAGTCCCAATAGTGAATTTGTAGAGCACATTCCCCTGTGGAACTCCACTTCCCACAATACCCTGCTCAGATAAGATCCCTCCTACTGCTACCCTTTGTGTTCTATCCCGTAACCAGTTCCAAACCCACTCTGAAATGCCTCCTGTAATTCCTACTGTCCTCATTTTGAGAATGAGTTTGTCATGTGGTACCTTATCAAATGCTTTTTGGAAATCTAAGTATATAATATCATAAGCCCTGCTACCATCCAGACACTTGGTAGCTTCCTCAAAGAATGTTAAAAGGTTTGTCAGGCATGACCTTCCCTTGCAAAAACCATGTTGGCTATCCCTTAGGATGTTATTTTCAAGAAATAATTCTAGTTTGTCTCTAATGATAGATTCTAGTATTTTACATGTGATGCAAGTTAAACTGACAGGCCTGTAGTTTCTTAGGCCTGTAGTTTCCTGGACCAGTACGGTCGCCTTTCTTATATACGTACTGGTTTTATATTACCTTGCTTCCGCGTCCTCAGGTGTTTCTCCAGTTCCTAAAGACTGTCTAAAAATACTTGCCAGTGGTTTAAAAACGATCTCACTTAACTCCTTTAGTACCCTTGGGTATATGCCACCAGGGCCTGCTGCTTTATTTGTCTTTAGTTCATGTAATTTATCTAATACTTCTATATCCCCTATCTCAATATCTGCCAAGACATTCTGAGTATTGAATATGCCTTCCGGCCTATTAGTAACCTCTTCTCTGGTAAAACTCTCAACAAAGTAGTCATTTAGGGCATCAGCAATATCCTTATTCTCATAAAGCAGTGCTCCATCATTATTTTTAATGCCCTTAACCTCCTCTTTAACTTTCCTTT
The DNA here is from genome assembly GCA_039654925.1 of Anguilla pacifica. NCBI lineage: Eukaryota > Metazoa > Chordata > Actinopteri > Anguilliformes > Anguillidae > Anguilla > Anguilla pacifica. The sequence goes on from CM077292.1 coordinate 42,028,000, forward strand.
CCCTACTACAGTATTGAAAGAAATGCTTAGGATTACTTTTAGCATCTTCAGCAATTTGCCTTTCATAGAGCCTTTTGGCTACCCTTAGTTCTTTTTTAACCTTAGCCAGCATACTACAATATTCAGCCTTATTACACTCAGTACTGTAATTTTTATATATCTTAAACAGTTTATTCTTCTTCCTCAAACTCTTCCATATAGCTTTATTTATCCACTGTGGAAACTGCTTTTTTAACTTACTTTTCCACACCTTTGGAATTAATTTACACTGTGCATCAAGTATAACCCTTTTGAACCTGTCCCACTTTTCATTCACAGTCCTGCAATAAAGAAGTTGCACCCAGTTTCTCTTACTTAATTCTGATCGCATCCCCTCTGATTCCCACTAAGCAATCAATTTGGTTATTCCCATTGAGCTGAAAGCATTTAAGAGCATTTAAAAGGAGAATTTATAAATACGTGAATAGTGAACACAAAAAAAAATTGTTTTTCTTAAAAAAGAAACTTGCCTTACTACCTGGGGGGGGGGGGGGGGGGGGGGGGGGGGGACATCAACCCTCTCTATGATCTACCTATCATGACATTTACCCTTGCTTGGAAACCCTGTATACATTACAGTATAACCTAAATTAGTCTTTTTCCAAGTTAATTTACATAACTTTTGAATGTAGTTTACCGTTTTCGACAAGATGAAATTGTGTCTTTGCTATCCTGCTCCGTACCCAGTTACCGTCACTTAGCATTTTCGCACTGAGTAGCAGTGGAGGCTTAGTGCACGCTTTATCAATTGTTTCAGAGCTTTCTTTATCAGCAAATGCTTGCATAAAAAACACAGCATGCTAAAGAAACAACATCTAAATTAAATTTGTGTGCACAGAGAATAGTGTAGCTAAAAGTCAATTCCGCAACTTCAGATGAAATGTTTTTAAATTTCAATAAATAAATTTCAACATTCACATTCATTTTCACTACCCAGTAACAGGTTTAGATAAACTGGACTTGCTAGAGTTATTGAACCTGTAGCCTCTTAACATGTCCCATCAACGCCATGGTGAAGCTATGAGAGAGTTCAAAACTACCTTAGATTAGTTTATATTCATAAATTAGGTAAAAAATAAAGTGCCACAAATGCAATCTTGGCAAAATGTAAAAGTCATTCTTTAGTTTTATTTATTTTTCATTTTTTTCCATTTCTTGCCTTGCTGCTCATTAAAGTGTCTTTTTGACTGTTCTCAACAAAAAGTGCTTTACAAATGAGTGGTATGAATTCTAATAAAGCAAGACACTACTATTACTAACACTGCCCAGGGAATACTAACAATTGCCCTATACTAAAAGATAGGTCTATAAGTCAACCGCCAAATGTTAAATACGTACATTCTCAGTTCATTAGCTAAGGCTAACAGGTGTCTCTTACAACCAATGAGACTATAACTATCAAAAATATCACACACAAATAACTGAAATGTTACAAGCAAAAATACCAACGTCTTCCAAAAACTGAAGTAAAAAGCAATTACGGTACAATGAGTACTCGTATATTACTGTGTAATGTCACGGTTCACTGCGCAACACTATACTGTAGCAACCACTCTTGCTGTTTGTGCGAGGCTATCACAACGAGGTACTGGGGGTTGACCGCTGGAAAGCTTATACGGTCCTCTAATGGATAAAAGAGTTATCAACCAAACTAGAATGAACTGAAACAAGAGACACCGGCCTAAATAAGAACTGGGTTTTGCACATAGCTGTCAAATACCTACACACACTTTCTATTTTTGTGTTTATTTCTCAATTGAACCGATTGGTTCAACACAATAAATGACCACAGAATCTTGAAAGGGACTTCATGTGTAAAACCAAAGATAAGTTGTATATTTATTACTTATTGTTAGTAGAATGACGTGGTATAATTCCACAAAATTCCTCTCAATTATTTTGCTATTCAGTGTATTGGCATACCTTCAGGCTACTGTTGGCTTCATCTTGTTGCTGTGACAGAATACAAATTTTAAGTGGTGAAAGAATATATCTATGAACTCTCAGATAGATGCTATTGTCCAGTGTGACATGCATGGGGGTTGTAGTTGCAGATGAAACTGCAGGGAGGCTGTGCCTGTTAAATGGATGACCTACATGTCAATGGTGGCACTTAAAAACTCCATGAGTCATAGTTGTATAGTATAATCTACTAATAAATCTTGAACGCTGCGTTTGTCGTTTCCACTCATAGTTTGGTTGCAGGAGCACTGAATGCCTGAGTTGAGCAATCTCAGGACACTGGCATCCTGGCCACTAGGGGGCTTGCACAAAGGGGTTAAATACCTTTAGGAGTGCTGTCTCAAAACTATGAAGAGATCTGAAGCCAGAATGCAGTTTTTCAAAAATATAATTCCGATTGATTGCAGATAAAATTTGTTTGGAGACTATAATTGAGAACTGAAGAGCCTAGACTTGGTTTCTTTGGGAGTGGCTGGTTTCCTGCACATTTGAAATAAGTAGAAACATACCCCATCATGAGTGAACAGTTTACCATGGAGACTAAATCAGGACCAATTGCAGCCAACACACCCATTACAAGAAAATCGCATTATGTCCAGTTTGCATCTGAAAATCAAGCCAATTGTAACACCATAATAGGAATATCTTGATTTTGTTGTGACAATACTGGATGCACAAGCTGAAATGTATGTAATGTACAATAATCCGGTGATACTTTATTATTTATCTGATAGTTTAATCTAAAAGCATCTTAAGGGGCACATTTACATGCTTTATAATGGACAAAAATAATTTTACTCATTTTTGGAGAGATTTTGGATGTTTCTGGATCCCTTGATATTTTAGACCACTGTACTGCACTGCGCTTGTACCTCTTGCTCACTCACAAAATGATGCAAAAGTGAGTTTGAGTCAAAACAGTTGATTTGTAGCAGAATGCATGATTATATTGTTATTTAAAGCAATGCATAATTGAGACATTTTGGGGTAATGGGTAGCTCAAATCAAGCAACATTATTCTTTCGCTTTTGAATTGTTGTTACATTCCCTCCCCTTATCCAATTTCACAATTGATGGCAACGTTGAATCTCATTTCTAGTTACTGTTTCTAGCTTTATTTATGGTTGCCAACCATCCCGGAAAATTTGGAATCGTCCCTTATTTGGACAGTAGAATAGGCGTTCCGCATTTAACTCATGGCTACGGGACGCATTTTCATCCGTATGTTTGTGAACGATTGCGTTTATAGTAACCGCTGTTTTGAATACAATTCAATAGTTAGCTAGCTAGCTAGCCGGGATTACAAGTATGCCGTGAGACCATTCTGACTTAAAACCAAGAATTTTAATATTGGCTAGGTGATAAGTGACAGCGAATCTATGATAAAGCTAGCTGGCATTCAAAACCTGTTTCAGAGGGTCTTAGAAAGATGCTATATCTACACTGCGTGACCGAACCATTTTAAAAAGTAAGACAGAGCTAGGGAGATGAATTTGATTGACTTATGGTTTCATGCAGTTTTATTAAATAATGTAATGACAAAAATTGGTGCTAATTGTATGGTATAAAATGAGAAGGAACTATTTTTTCTTGATAGAATTTTTTCATAGTTGTTTTCATAGAATTAAAGACCAGGGGTTTTGGCTTAACAACGGTCCAAACAGAACTACCAACCACAGTTTTTGCATAACAACGGTCCAAATAGAACTAGCCTACCAACCAGAGTTTTGCTTGACAATGGTAAAGCCGCTACACTCTCATTCATGGGCTCTCATTATGATCCACTCGGGAGCGGCCGAGTCACTTGCGACACGTTGTGGTAAAATTTGATATTACCAGTCCAGTCCGGTATTTGGCTTAATATCAAACCGGTTTGAAAATTTTTACATCGGCCCAACCCTACACGGGGTACACTGCTTACTGCTTTGCTTCATACTTTAGTATTTCTGCATATCACCCTTAGATTTTGCACAATTGTGGTCAAGGGGTTTTTGATCCAGGACAAGTATAGTTTAACCTGCTCAAAATATGCAATCTCAGTATTCCACTGCAAACTAAAAAGTTAATTTCTTCTTTTCTTCCCCCCCCCCCCCCAAGATAATTGCATTTGTGGCACTTTATTTGTTTCTTATTTAGAATATAATCTAATCTAGTATTGTAAATTGTACAACGGTTTTGCTTCATTTAAGCCATTTTCCAAGTCTCCATGATGCTCACAACTGGAGTTATAAAGCTTTAAATGGGTGAGGATTTTGCATCCGTTCGAAGGGGCTAAATTAAATAATGAGTATTCCATTATTCAAACCAAACTTATATCACAAAAGTATGTTTTGGTTACTTCTAAATAGCCAAAATGGCTAGGAAATTGAATCTTCCATACATGCTTGTGAAGTTATCTGAAAAAAATTAAATTTGTATGAATACGTGAAATTCTGACCAATAAAGGACAAAACATTTCAATAAAGGGGACAATAAAGATTATCCACCTTACTTAAGATTATCCAGTCTTAACTAAACAGCAGGTTTAGTTAAGATTCTCAGGGATCTGCAGTAGTGCTTCCTAAGTCTTTCCGAAATGTATTTGACCCAGGTCTGGTTTAGAGTACACAGGAGAGACGGTAGGCGTCAACACGCCCTTCTTCCCTGCTGTGCGGTACAGGGACTCTCACTTTTCAAAGCGCTGGAAAAGCGCATGGGACACCTCGTACTTCTTCTCCAGCCGGGCCATGGCGCCATTCACCTTGGTGCTGATGGTGTCCATGTTTACATCCAACTTCTTCAGAAGGTTAAAGAACTGCTTCACGCTGCAGGCAGAGGGCACCAGGTTAGTGCGTAAGCAATATGGAATTCAACAGATGGACCATGGCTATACACAATATATAATACACAGCATTAAAGGACCCGTATGTTCTTAGCCAGAGAAACTCAGAAAATCAGACATAAATTAGGCAAAGAGCAAAAGGGTTAGGTAAAGTCCTAGTGAGGATGTAAATTAAAATATTCAAATAGTACTTCAAATAAATTACAATCCACCATGTGACCAATGCCTTCATCAGTAATTACAACTCAACATCACAATTTTATACTGGTGCAAGTAAAATCTATATTTGTCCATTTTACAGCACAACAAAGCAAGGTAGTAAATTATATAATTAATACTTGAATTGCACCAATTGAAAAAGTACTTGTTAAAAAATATTTGCATTATTTTTAACAACATGGATTCAGACAATTGAGTATAGGTAAACTGGGTTTCTTTAAATCAGCAGGTTTGTCATCTTGGTCCATTACATTATTTACTTGCTTAGCAGACACCTTTCCTAAAATATGCAAGAAAAACAGACACAAATTGATGGATGCTCTGAAAAACACAAAGTGCCACCACTTGACACTTCGCCACATCCGCTTTATCACTCACTTTAGATTCACAGCCTTCTGTATCTCAGTGAAGGTGAAGGTCATGACCTCCAGGTCTGTCGCCGCAATGAACAGACAAGCACCCCAGACCTTGAGGTTGGTGTCCTACATCAACAAAGACCGCACGTCAAAAGAAAATTTAACCAATATACAAGACAAAATAAAATGTATCTGCAAATAGCAATTAAGGAGGCCAACCACTCAAGTACTTTTTTATCATTTGTTTCAGATGCACAGAAGTTTAACAAGAGTGAACAGCTAATGAGTGTTGATCCTGAAATATTAAGTGCCACATATTTTTGTATTTGAGCATGAAACAACTAATGCATGCAGTGCTTTGAAACTGCAGGAGATAAAGAGAGTAATTTTTAAAGAAAATGACAAGACGAAGAGGAGCCTGTAGTACTAATATGAAGTACTTAACTTGCCATAGAATGGTTCATTTTATAAAACTGTTTTATCAAAATACACCAAATATAACACACTTGTATGAAACGGCCACAAGATGGAAGTCTAGGGGCATAAATGAACTACATACTATATGGCCAATGTTTGTGTATCTGCAAGCAAGTGATGTTGATTCTCATTTTCTGTGTTCAAATGAGGTAACATACTTTAGAAATGATTACAATATGTACTTATGTAATTAGTCAAGCTTCAACACTAAATGTTAATAATGAATCGGTATGATCATGATGAGATTAATTTAAAGCATTTGTTTAAAGTACACCAATTCTAGTATAAACTGTAGTCTAACCCATTCATGTTAAATTACTACAGAACTTCTTGCAATGGCACAACGTACTTGAGCAAAAAAAAGAATTTGAGAATTTCATAAAATGCAAAACAATACTTTATTTTGATTGGATTCTGATGGAAAAGGCAAAATGGCAGCAATTCAATGCATACATGTTCCTGAAGTGGCAATTAATCTCTCTTGTATGACAGGAATATCCAACAGCTGTAACAACTGACAAAAAATATATACATTTTTTATATTTGGAGCTCTATAGCACTACCATGACTTAACGATTTGTTATTCTAAAATGTGTTCAGGATGTTTCCAAGCATGGTGCTCTTTTCTGTGTTGGGAGGGGCAGGCATGACTACAGAGCCTGTGGTTTAGGATCAGATTCCAGCAAAGTGTGTGTGCAAGTTAGCTGCAGCAATGGCAAATTCGGTTCTCCCATCAAGATGTCCCTCCATCTTAGGGAACCATTGTTACTGTTTATAGTTATAACTTAGCTAGCTCAGTAAATTTATTTCAATCAAGGAAACTGAATTTAATACAGCATGCATGCTATCTAGGTAGGCTACATGCAGCCAATTTCACTAACAAAGTTGCTAACAATGACTCCAGGGTTCACTAAAAAAGAAACATAGCATACAGTGGTTTAACGTATTAAGGCTGTCAAAAGTGCCATGAAATTGAGTTTGAATATTAGCTTTTGTAATTAGAGTTCAAATATATTCGAATATCATTTGCCTATAATTCACAAAAATAAGCTGCTTATTGTCGGGCAAAATATGCACGTGAAGCTCCCTCTAAACTGGCCTACGCGTTATTTTCCACAAGCGGGCAATAGAATAGAGGACATCGGTGAACTTTAATACTAGGTTACTACATCTGGGGCCTCATTTATAAAACGTGTTTTAGATGAACTGTGTGGTGCGTGCGTAGAAAATCACGTCAAAGTAGTGATATATAAAATTTTAACATGACTCGATTCGACCGTGGAAACGGTCGTGGCTCTACGTCAGGTCTTCACTTGACGTATTGACGCAAGTTCATTTTATAAATGAGCCCCCTTCAGTTTCTATAGCCTAATGAGCAAATGAATAAAGCACTTTCTCGTGGATGTAATTTGCCACAAATCGGCATTTATTAATCATAGGGAAATGATTGTTTATAGGAAATCCCTGTTTATTTCTTAACACAAAAAAAACTATTCAAACAGCTAATACCTGTAGTCTAAAACAACAAATTACTTACTCTGTTTAGTTTGTTTAACTTCTTTCATCATCCAATTTTTATCAAAATCTTCAGAAAAGAAAGGAAACATAGCCTGCCATGGGAACATTATTTAGCCTAAATTGTTAGCTAACCAGATCTGTTGAACGAAGTGAGAAAAAGAGACTGGCTCACAAGGCTAGCTGACCAGTAACGTTCGGCGTCCATGGCGCTGAAAGTATCACCAGAGGTCATTGGCAAGGAAAACCAGACGATTCACTTGCCCTGGGTCCAGGGATGAACGTTTTTTGTTGACAGAGGAAGTAACGTTAGCGCAGGAAATGAACTTTGCGTGCATGAACATGATTCTCCGCATGAAATTAAAGCCTGCATGTTAATTACAATACACGGGATTCAAAACTAATATTCGAATGCTCAAATTTAGGTTCGAACTTTAAAAAAAGAAAGATTTTCGAATAGTTTTTGAACTTTGAATATTTTTTGACAACCCTATAACATTTCAGGTGACCGATTTGCATCTGCTGAAGAGGTTCTGCCGGCCAGAGGGACATGCTTTCAGGTTTTCAACAGGAGGGGGCAGCAGAGTAATTTCTCCTCATATGGACAGTTTCCATCATTCTGGATTGGTAAATGGACTGCATTTATATAGCGCTTTTATCCAAAGCGCTTTACAATTGATGCCTTACATTCACCAGAGCAGTTAGGGGTTAGGGGTTAGGTGTCTTGCTCAAGGACACTTCGGCATGCCCAGGGCGGGGTTTGAACCGGCAACCCTCCGACTGCCAGACAATCGGTCTTACCTCCTGAGCTATGTCGCCCCCATTGTACTTGATGTACTTGATGGATTGTACTTGATGTCAGGCTGCGTTGGATTTCGGGGTGATGTGCTATCTTCAGATAAATGCTTAGCTCTGTGATTTTGAGATAACATTTGTATATAAGCCCCGGCTAATATTGGGAAGTATCAGAGTAGTCGGCATTCAAACACGTTTACATGGATTCAGTAACTCTTATATATGTCATATTATAACAGTTTGCAATGTAAAACACATGCAAGACCCAAATAGGGAGAGGCCAAACCAGTTCTGGCGATTTTTCAGAAAACATATTTTAACAGTTTATTTTTCAAGTCATAAATTCTACCATTTAAATCAAATAACATAAATGGCTAACTTGTCAGAAAATGATGGCTGTTTTTTGAAATACAATTTTAAAAATGAGCTGCTTCCTTCTTCCTGTGTAATCTCCGAAGTTGCAGAAAGAGGTGGCACGTTCTTCCCGTGCTATAATCACGAGCGTTCCACGCACAAAAACAAAATTAGCATCTGGGCTCACTTTAACAGTTATTTTACACGATAATACAGAAAATTAGAGTAGATGAAGCTATGTAGCATTTCAAACGTGTTCTCAGTTAAACCATGTTACTTTTTTTACTTTAGAAGTCAGAAATGATTATGCTAATTAGACTGTTTACCAGCATTTGTGCCTGCACCAACATAAAAAGGGGTCATTGTTAAAAAAAAATCTAACCTCACTGAACGCATTACACATTTTGCAACTAGAAAAACTGTGAAATGTTTTACATGTTATTTGGTTATTATGTATTCATGCTTTAGTTTATTTAGGTGTCCTAAATTTTAAGTTGCCAGGACAAATTCAGAAGCCAAAAAAAAAACAGCCCTCCATCCATCCATTATCTATACCTGCTTATCCTGAGCAGTGTCGTGGGGGGTGCTGGAGCCAATCCCAGTGTGCATTGGGCAAGAGGCAGGAATACAGCCTGGACATGCCGCCAATCTATCGCAGGGCACACACACCATTCACTCACACACTCATACCTATGGGCAATTTAGTGTCTCCAATCGGCCTACCTCCATGTCTTTGGACTATGAGAGGAAACCGGAGTACCCGGAGCGGCCACAGGGAGAACCTGCAAACTCCACACAGAAAGGCCCCAAGCCGAGATTCGAATCCACGACCTTCTTGGAACGGAGTGTAGTACAGTGGGTAAGGAACTGGGCTCGTAACCGAAAGGTCGCAGGTTCGATTCCCGGGTAAGGACACTGCCGTTGTACCCTTGAGCAAGGTACTTAACCTGCATTGCTTCAGTATATATCCAGCTGTATAAATGGATACAATGTAAGATGCTATGTAAAAGTTGTGTAAGTCGCTCTGGATAAGAGCGTCTGCTAAATGCCTGTAATGTAATGTAATGTCTTGCTGTAAGGCGCGCCAGTGCTACCCACTGCATCACCGTGTCGCCCTTGGCCCTCCATCTTATGCAAAATAACCCCAGAAGGGATTTTTTATTTGTGAAATGTAATTAAAATTGTTGCCAGCCTCTCGCCATCAATTATGATCAAAGTTAAGCCGCAGTGAGGGTCTCCCGCACTGCTAGAATAGTATGCCACAGCCTGCTAACCTGCTGCCAGCGTACATGGTTTCTGGGGGCTAAGTCACAGGAAAACCTTGCTTGAAAAACACAATTTTTACATGCATTTCGCCAGGGTCTTGCCTACCATGTGTATTTAACTTTAACGAATGGATGTTTTCTTAATTACAGTGAAATGGGAGACCACAAGATTGACACCTTGGGGCCGCGGGGTTTTAAACTGAGACGTTTTGGCATTTATACCATTTTGAGAGTATATATTTAATTAAAAGTTGCATCACATAGTCTAACAATATGAATAAATGCATATTAGTTTTACGGTACGAATAACACTAAATATTTGTTCTTGTTGTAGAAGGGGAAAAAAACCCACAAACAGTTGCACAATGATGCCTTTTCCCACAAACGGCAGAAGGGAAGAAGCTCATTTTCTACATTGTATTAAAGTAAAAAAACATTTTCTGGTAAGTCAGCAATACACTGTAGCATTTGCAAGAACCTGCAAAAATACTTGCAGAACATCTTCGCAGAGAAGTTTCCTGGCTTTGATGAACACGAGACCAGGATGTTCACTGAGTGGGTTAATGAACTCCCGAGGAAGCCCAGACAGTTCTTACATTACATTACAGGCGCACTTATCCAGAGCGACGTACAACAAAGTGTATAACCATAACCAGGAACAAGTATGTCGAAAACCCTAGAGAGAAGTACCGGTCCAAGTGCAGGGAACAACCGCATAGTTCAACTTGGACCTGAAGGTTAAACTGATTAACACTAACACAAACGAGAACAGCAACAACGCAGTCTATGCAAAAATACAAGCAGTAGTTAAGACAGTTAATGCATCTAAGTCACCCACACCTTCTTCTATATCTAAGGACATTTAAAGGCACTTTTGTTTTATATAGCCTACCCGTGCTCTTTTTTGTAACTGCTTTGTCTGTACACTATAAAAATAAATAAACAAATTTTCCATTTTCCATTCATCTTGTTGAGTTTGCAATCCCAGAATTTTAACAAGCTATTCATTTTTCTTAATTAGCCTAAATAATGAGCAGTACATTACATACCTGTCAATGTATATCTCTTTGAGCAACAGATGGCCTAATGTAATGTGGCCTATCGTGTCTGCACTTCCCACTCGCGTCTGCTGTCTGTCCCGGCCCCTCGCTGGTGGAATGACCTTCACGTGGCGGTCAGAACAGCAGAGAATCTGACTACCTTCAAACGCAGACTAAAGACTCATCTCTTCAGGCTGCACCTCTCCCCACCCCTCCCTAGCCTATAGTTTAGCTCAATGTACCTAGTTAGGCTAATACGATCACGTTAGTTTTTATTTGGCAGGATTGTTTTTGTCTGATTCTGATTAGGCAAATGTGATTTCAGTGCTAGTTTGTACTTGGCAGGATTGTTTGTTTGTTTGCTTGCTGAACAGGTTACCCTACAGGGTTGGAGTCCTGATCTGTGGTGACTTCTGTCACTACGATCTTTACTTCACTCTAGTGTGTTTCTTTTGCACCTCTGCACCTTGAACTAATGCACTTGTTGTACATCGCTCTGGATAAGAGCATCTGCTAAATGCCTGTAATGTAATGTAACACTGTTCTTCAGTTTCTCTGATGACATATTGTCCGATTTATGCCTCCAAGAACTAATTTGCAAAACAAAATGAAACCTGCATCCTTTAACATTAGAAAGGCTGTGTTTTAATTACTTCCCGTAACTGTCAAACGTTAGGCTATCGCATAGATTTCTGCTCGCACAGCAATCTTATTTCATAAGTATTACCATTTTCTTGAAATTAAAGTACACAATCAATTCTGTTCAATCAATTCTAACTTGTTTTTATTATATAGACAAAGGTAAAAATGCATCCCTATTACCAGCACACTGAGAAAAGCACTAACGTGCAAAACAAGACACAAAACAGAAAAAATGGTTCAAAGAAATACAGCAAGAAATGCAGTATTTGGTGCAGTATTTTGGTACAAAGTTCAGGGGCCGCAGTGTAGTATGAGTAAGGAACTGGCCATGTATCCTAAAAGTCACAGGTTCACTTCTCAGAAAGGACTCTGCTGTTGTACTCTTGAGCAAGGTACTTAAACCTGCATTAGGGAGGTTGAATACTCTGCCTGCAATGTAATCACAACGGGAGTTCCATGCACATACATAAAACCAAATGAAAACTCGTTTGAACAGCACAATCCTTACATGTACACTCCTAGGCAAAAAAAATGGGCCAAGCCTAAAATGGCAAATCCCTACCTGCCCCACCGCACCCCCCCAATACTGCAAACAGTAAAACTTGCCCCCCCCCCCCCATAACTGTACTGGAAAAAAGTATGTTAGCCATGAACTTTTATTTTGAGAAGCATGCTGCGAGAGCGCAGTAGACAAGTACACTCGATACTGCAAATATCATTCCTTTTAATGCAGCCCAAACTTTAAAAAATCACCCCCATTCAAATTGTGCAGTACATACCTACTAATCAGTAGACTGACTAGGTTACAATCAGGCGACTGAATGGGTTAACTATCAATTTCCACCATGAATCTAGCTATCAATAGACTTCTCTGAAGCCGGAATTACTAACTGAAGGTACCACAAGCATCTGTACAAACAACTGCATGCAAATATAAAAATCTTGGGACAGCACAGAGACTGCATCGTTCAGGAAGGAGGCACAAATTAATTCCCAGAGCTGAGCGAACTTTGGTCCCAAAGGTTCAACTGAACCCCTAGACAACAACCAAGGAACTGGTGAAGGAGTTGGAGGCATCAGGTACCAAAGCATCTACAGTTAATTCCAAAATTATTCATACCCATGCCAAATTTTGAGTTATAGTGAATTTTTATTTGACGAATAGGTTTCTTCTGGGTGGAAATGACAAAAGGTGACAAAAGAGAGTAAGACGTTGTTAGAGATATTACTGAAAAATACTACCTATTTTTATGTTGTTTTTTTTTACATTTTGACAAAACATTCCATGTCCAAAATTATTCATACCCTCTCTCATTAATCAATGACAGAGCCTTTATTTGCCATCACAGCAGTCAAAGTTTCTTATAATTGCCAACAAGCTTTTTGCACGTCTACACTACGATTTTGGACGACTCCTCTTTTGCGAAGATCTCCAGGTCATTTAGGTTGGAAGGCTTCCTTGCCATCACTCTGGTCTTTAGTTCCCTCCACAGACTCTCGATGGGATTCAGGTCTGGACTCTGGCTGGGCCACTCCAAAACGTTGATATTGTTTTCTGTTAACCGTTTCTTGACCACTTTGGCTGTATGTTTCGGATCATTGCCTTGTTGGAAGGTCCAGTGCTGCCAAAGGCCAAGTTTTTCTGCAGACTGCCTGACGTTTTCCTTCAGAATCTTAATGTAGTCCTCTTTTATCATGATGTTGTTTACTTTGACAAGGTTGCCTGGCCCATTGGCTGAAAAACACCCCCGAAGCATTACATTCCCACCAACATGCTTGACCGTGGGGATGGTGTTCTTGGGGTTGAATGCTTCTCCTTTCTTTCGCCAAACAAAAGCCACGTCCCTGTGTCCAAACAACTCCATTTTCATCTCATCCGACCACAGAATTGATGACCAAAAGCTTTCTTCTTTGTCCAGGTGAGCTTTTGCGAAGGCTAGGCAAGCTTTTGTGTGCCTGTTTTGGGGAAGTGGAGTCCTCCTTGGTCGGCATCCATGGAGGCCAGCGTTGTGCAGTGTCCGCTGGAGTATTTGCCTTTAGATGTTGGTACCAGAATTGCTCAGATTCTTCAGGATGGCCTTGGTGGTAATCCTTGGATTCTTCTTGGCCTCTCGCACTACCATTCTTGCCAGTGCGGAGGTCACTTTTGGCTTCCAACCACACCCTTTTCACAGTGTGGAACTCCTTGTACTTTTTGACACTTTGCACAGTGGCCACTGGCACTTGAAAACACTTGGATATGGCTTTGTAGCCTTTCCCCGTCTTGTGAGCAGCCACAATGCACAACCGGAGGTCCTCACTAAGCTCTTTGGTTTTAGCCATTACTTGCAATTGACTAGAAACCGACTAGAGAACAACTGCATCAGCTGTTCTCAATTTACAGTTGATTAGAATGCTCTAGAACATGGTAGAAATTACCAGGACCATTTGGAATGGTATAGAAGCTTGCATTTCCTCAAAGATTTGCAACAATTTCAAGGGGTATGAATAATTTTGGAGATGGAATTTTTGGTAAAAATGTAAAAAAACATAGAAATAGGTAACATTTTTCATTAATATCTCTAACACAATCTTTTACCATCTTTTGTCATCTTCTTATGTCATTTCCAGCCAGAAGAAACCTATTCGTCAAATAAAAATTCACTATAACTCAAAATTTGGCATGGATATGAATAATTTTGGGCTTAACTGTACATCTACCATTAAGAGAATCCTACATTGCCATGGCATGAAAGGCTGTCACGCAAGGAAGAAGCCCCTACTCCAAGACCAGCATAAAAAAACGCAAGAATGAAGTTTGCAGGTGATCACCAAGACAAAGACCTAGCCTTTTGGAGGAGTGTTCTCTGGTCAGATGAAACAAAAATTTAACTGTTTGGCCAAAATGATCAGCGCTATGTATGGAGGAAAAAGGTTAAGGCTTTTAATCCAAAGAACACCACCCCAACTGTGAATCATGGGGGTGGCATCATCATGTTGTGGGGGTATTTGGCTGGAAAAGGGACTGGTGTACTTCAGAAAATAGATGGCATCATGAGGAAGGAGGATTATCTATAAATACTATGCATATGCTAAGGCTAGAACTGAAAAAAAAAAAAACATCCACAATGGTGGTCAAATCAAGATGTCAGTGTAACGACGCTGGCTGCATCCATCCGTGTCCAGTTCAGGAGTCACTGACGCAACAATCTTTTACTGGATACAATGCCAAGTATGTGTAACGACGTGCTTATTCATGTAGAATCTGCATCAATAGCCTGCTGGCTAAAGAAGTTACTACAGAATTGAAAGCTAGGCCTAGACTAGTTAAAGCTAGAATAAGATTTTTTTCCCCACTAGCCACCTGGGCCTCCAGGACAATGAATTATCTGGCCCAGATGGGATTTATGACAGCCCACTCATAAAAGTACCAGAAAACAGTAAAATCTGTATTTTACATTAAACAATCTCCCACTGGAAATTAGAATAGCCAAGTCAGTGTCATTTTTAAGACCAAACAGAAAAAGCATTCATAGGTTAGCTTTGAAAGTCTTAATTTATTCTCTCTAGACATTATATACAATAGCTTTTAATTTATTCCCTTTTCCGTTTCCTTTGTCACTAGCTGCATATGGAAACTGCTTTATTATTGATATATTGCCTCAACTTTTCATGTTCTTTATGTTTGATGCTTTTTGCTTGAAAGGTGCTTTTAAATAAAAAATTAAGTTGTCTGCATTGTTACGCCTTGGTGCATGCCTCATACCTATACAGCACCAAGAGTCTGCCACTTTTCAAGGTTTCCTACAAAAACAGCCACAATGACCACAAACTCTCAACCCTTAAAAACATAATTTTGTACCTTCTGACCTCGTGTAAACAGGCAGAATTCAAAAACAACTTCACACATCCAAACAATAAAGCCCCAGGCTACTTCTTTTTCATACTGATTACATCATCAGAAAAGCCCAGAACATCATACATCTCCTCACTGGACATTTAGCTACATCAGCCAATAAAAACATTAAATACACACACTAAATGGCCAAAACTCAAGCAATAAAAAAAATTATTTGCGGTTTCTGCGGCTACTTCACTGGTGCCTTGCTAGTCACGAGAGCCACCAGACCACCACACTGCAGGGGTCAAGTATTCAGGCCTGTACCGTTCTCTTAGAGCGTGCCACGTATGCAGTCGCCACTTGTCGAGAATATAGTGAAGGATGACTCATCTGACCATATCACTTTTTCCCCCACATCTCTGAGGACCAGTGCCTAGGGTTTTTGACCTTCTCACATCACCTGAAGAGTTGCTCTTCTGTTTTCCTTACATATCACACTAATGAACGAGCATCACTGTCATCGAATGTCTGCTATCAACTACAATTTCCAACTCTGTTTACTGATGTCTTTCCCATCTCGCTTTAGTCACTATTCCTATTGTAACACTAGCTAGTCCAGCAGTATTTGACTGAAGCTCCTGTCATTCATGCCATAATAATGAATCCTCTTTCAAAGTTACTTAGATCTTTTCCTCTTGCCATCTTGATCCAAAATCGAGGTCAACTGGGACTGTGCAGCATTTTTATACACGACACAGAGCATGACAGAATGTTAATTGCTTAATTGTATCATGCCGTACACCTGTATGAAAGCACCTGCATGAATTATGTTCCCCACTCATTTATTCAGGTTTTTCCTTTAATTTGTCACCCTTCTGTATATATTCCATAACAGCACTTCTAACAAACTGGTAGATTTTACTCGGAAGAATGTTATATCTGCCTCGAAATTGGACTAATGATTTTGTCAACATTGCTCGTGTCAAATGCTAACGTGTCTCACAAGGAACAATGAAAACCTGCCAAAAAGAAAATCTCTTCAGTTCCACAGCCTATAGCCTATCAAAAGGGGTGTAAGTCAACAAATTATAAAAGTGAAAAGTACACACCAGAAATTCACATATATTTTTGTTATTTTATTTGACATTTATGAAAGTGGTTTATAGTAATTCGCAGTCATGGCATTGAAGTCTTTGAAAATAGAAAAAGCTTTAAAACTTTCTATTTAGTGTTTAACATTTCAATAAAAACTTTTTTTTTTAATTCCATTATTTCATGGTATATTCATATCTTTAAAAAAAAATTTTTTTAAAAATCAAAACAGCAATTAATTTCCGATACCGAATCGGAATCAGACTAAAAAATTTTTTTTACATCGCTCGGCACTAATAGAAAGCAATCTCAGGTGCAGTTTCATAAAATTCCAATTGCTGGTATAGCATTTGAGAAATTTGTTCTCAAATTTTGGTACCACAATACTTTTTTCATTCCAGTACGCCACGCAACCCTACTACCAACACAATTTTTGGCTGGACCGCAACAGCGGGGCCAGCCCTACAAACGCAAATGTCTGTGACTGAGTGAGTGATGAACTTACACCATTGGTTGGCCGAGCTATGAAGTTACACCATTGGTCGGGCGGTCTGAACGGGAACAACAGCTTTGATACAACTTCAAAAATTATTTGGGATTTGGGAGTTTACCAAACTGTTCAAATAGTCTAGGAGAAGAATCATCTTCTTTTTTTTTTTTTTTTAATTCAAGTATTATTTCTTGCAAATTAAAATGGCCTGAAATTCCTAATATTTAATCACTTGTGGCAGCCATATTTTTTTTATCTGATCATGTGCAAACTTGGTACATACTGATGTCATAGCGCTCCCTTTTGGCCCACTGCGTCCAGGAATGATTAACATGATGAATAAAGAAATACTCATTTGCATATTTTGTTATGGTACTGATTGATCAGCATGTAACAATTGATTTCTGATGTAGGGACTTCTTATTTTCAAGCGTGTTAGCAACCAGTACAAGCATGCAACACATTTTTCTGTCGATCCATGGTTCATGCAACTCACGGTTCATCATTTTCATAAAATTTAAAACAGTGGAGGATCTAATGGGCACACTTGAGTTTTACTTGTTCATTTTTAGGAGGTGCGGGAGTGTTTCATGTCTCGGTTCAAAAGTTATGGCATTTCAAAGTTTTTTTTATTTTGGTTGCTTGTTATAGAACCCCTCCAGCATTTTATGCATTCCAGTCTGCTGTGAGCATGTGGTTTCAGGTTCTTTATCTACCTGCCAAATCTCACCTAAAACACAAAAGGTTTGAACAACTTAGGGCCACTTTTTTATGGAAAAAAGGAAAAGTTTTGAAAATACAATCATAATAAAACCAAGGAATACAATAGGGTGCCTCATAGCTTTGGTTCATGGCCCCCTAAAAGTGATTATTTTCTAATTTGGACCCCACCCCCACACACACAAATTGTTTTTTTTAGTTGGTCAACATCCAACAAAATCAGACTCAGAGTGGAAAGTGTTGTGGGTGAAGACAATTTGGCTTCACAAGATTCAGAAAGTAGTTACTCACCAGGACAATGTCCTTAGAGGTTCGCACTGAGTCCCATATGCTCCAGGCATGGTCACACACTTCATCATTAATCTTCAACTTCTCAGAGAGTGTCACAAAGTCTGAGTCCTTGTCTTTGACTCTGCACATCAGGGACATAAGGATGTGTGAATGAAAAACCATACATGATGTGTATATAATTTAACAAAATATATAAAATGCAAGATACATTTTATGGGTCAACTTTTAGATTTTTACTACCACTAAAAGAAACTCAACAGCAAAAATATAATTATACTTAAAATTAAAAGTTCCAATCGCTCAACTTGGTTACTGAAATGTCCATTTCTTCTAACAGCACCTTTAATGCGTAGTTAAGTTGATCAGAATGGCAAGATAACACAGCTACATTTATATTTTCATAAAATCGTAGGCCTATGTGTCGCGCGGTAAGTTTCTAATAAATTGTTGGCTGGCGGATTGCGACCAAAAGCAGTGGCAAATCAGGAGACGGCAAAATACAGCAATAAAAGCACCTACCTATTTAAATCAAGTCGTTCATCGGTGTCTGTGCTCATTGTGCTGCAAATAACTTGAGGAAATCGACTGTCATAAACCAACTTTACCGACTTTAATCTGCTCAACTAAGTCCATTGGTCTTTTTATTTAGATTTTTATAGCCGTTTTTTTTTTTTTGTTTTTTTAATCGAGTTGTGACGATTTAAGGCGTTTTTTAGCCTGAGACTACCGTTCATTTAATGAAAACTGCTTTTGGTACAGTGCTGTAATTCCAGGCTCCCACCCCAACAAAAATGGGAACTTTGCTTGCTAACCAACCTAGCTACTACCCAGCCCGGTAGTGATAGGCCAAAACAAACAGGCACATTCATTCACTCAATTAATTTGTTCATTTCGCCATTAACGAAGTTAGGTGATTCAAACAGCAATACAACTGTGGTTCTAGGAAGCTGGCAAATAACCAGTGATAAGTCCAACAACCACTGAACAGTAATTTGTTAGCTAGCTAGTATTCAATGACAAAAACTAGTATCACCGCGGACAATGTGAAACAGAAAAATAAAAGACCGTTAGCCAACGTCGACTTACCCGTCACTAGACAATTCTGAAATCGTATCCTTGACTGTGGAGTCGACTGCGCTGTGCTTTATTTCCTTGCTGAGAGGTGTCCCAGTACTACGCTTTTTAGGTGGCATGTCGACAGTTTACTTTTTTAAAATACGATCCGGTGCTGGAACCTGTGAAACTAAATATGAACAGCAGAGTCGCTAAAACTCCTGTACAGTCTCACTCTAACAACGTTTTAAATTTAAATCCCAGTCAGACAACCCCAGCACAAAACCGCTAAGGGTTGATTAATGCTCGTAAGGTAGCAAGTGATTGATTCGCTCTTCTCCCAAATCGCGGGAAAACTGCAGAAACGAACATCCGCAAAAAATTATGTCATTTCCTGTTCTCCACGCTCTAGACAGGGGACCGGAGATCATAGACATCCACGCATAGACGCCACATTGGCCTTTGGATCGTACGTCAACGTCGCCGCCATATTGGTCCAGGCAAGACTGGCCTGTAAACAAGTACAAGTAAACGGGGGAGCTGCGGTTTTTCTGGATAAAAAGCACTGTAACGTTTACATTTCTCAACCGATTTCAGTTAGTCGTTTTTATATTCAAGGGTTTATGATCTACGTGGAGTACAAACAAGTTTTATCTCCAGTTACTTAAAATCTCCGATAGTTAGGCTATAATCGCTGCTAGACCCTCAAGAGAGGAGTGTGTAGCCTATCAACCAAGCGGCCAGAACCAGACCTCGTTTTTGAAGCTCATTTGGTCTTGTTGTTCCTGGTTGCTCACTAACGCCACTGCGGTTGGCTCCAGTATAGGTGTTTTCATATCCGGTTTCCATGTATGTCTACGGTACAAATGCGGTGAAAATACAAAGTCAATAATTTTTTCTCACAAGAACAAATAGTCACAATATGTGTATTTTATTCGTCTTATGACTGTCCATGGGTCGATTTCATGATTTATTGTGTCATTTGGGCACTGTTATAATATTTGTTGTGGACCAATGAGGTACAGTTTGCATCACTTCCTGATTACTGCAGAGGACTAAGCTACAGTAGGGGCTACAGTCTATGGTCACTGGGGTGGGAGGTGGCGCCTCTTGGCCTTGACATTCCGGCTCCGACTCATCGTCCACGGTCGACCAAAATGCAGGCATCCCATTTCGTAGTGATTTCATTATGGCGTGTGCTATTTACAGCTGCACTAGACGACCATAAAATAATCCTCCTCTGAAGTTTTTTTTGGTAGCCAAGTCATTTTTACTATATCCTTTAGCCTACTTAACCAAATAATCAGTTGGCAGAAAGCGTAATCAGCTAACGCTTATATTTGGTAGTCCAGTAGCCTATGCTAAAAAAGTTTGCAACTTCAGCTACCAAGCCATTTGACTAGCTAGCTAACCCTAACCGGCAAATATTCAATCTGTCAAACATGTTTGACGGCTTGTCAGTCGTGTAGCTACATTCCGTAAATGTCTACATATGGGCCATGCTTCACGGATGTGACAAAGCTACTATAATCCCGATTTTGGGATAAACCCTGCAAAATTGGGGTTAACCAATTTTAAGATACAAAATCATATGAATACAAAGAATGATAAAATGGTTTGGATTGCCTGAAAATTCCAACAATTGGATGCCAGCAAGCCATGTGGTTGACACCTAGACATAATTTGGCACATTTTCCCAAAATGACCAAATCCCCTGATGCTATGAAAGTCTCACATACATACAGGGCAGGATGTTTATTCTGAAAAACAACAAAGAAATTCAAAAAATCTTCATTCTGTAGAGATTACAAGTACTTCCGATGTTGTACAAAACCAGATTTCCTTTTCCAATCATGCTTCAAGAATGTCCAAAACACCAGGAAAAAAACTGGAAGAAAACAGCAAAATATGAGGCGTCAGAACAAAGGTCCAAATGTGTTGGACTGTTAATAAATCATCTGTAATGCAGGAAATACAGCAAATTGTATCCCCCAATTGAAACATTGTGAATATTTTTTCCCAGCTATCTTCCACTTCCAGAGGCTAATTCTTTGAAGGGTGGTACCCTCTGGAACCACACAAACCACATTCCTTATTTTTGGCTAAGCCCTGTATTTTAGTCAAAAGTTGTCATTTTGCAGAGCTTCTGTGTACAAAACTATTCATAATGGTTGCTTATCACACACACTAATAATCAAAACACTAGATTTTCCCTTGCTGTGTACTCTGACTACTTGTGCTCAATTGTCAGGGGAAGTGGAAGGAGGGGGGGCCAGCTGTAAGTAGACCCATAATTGGCATATGCAAACAGTGGCTCTGTTGATTGAGATTGGATTGGACTGAGATGGTTTGGACATGTGCGGAGGAGAGATGCTGGGTATATTGGGAGAAGGATGTTGGAGATGGAGCTGCCAGGCAGGAGGAAAAGAGGAAGGCCAAAGAGGAGGTTCATGGACATGGTGAGAGAGGACATGCAGGTGGTTGGTGCGACAGAGGAAGGTGCAGAGGACAGGAAGAGATAGAAATGGATGATCCACTATGCGACCCCTAACGGGAACAGCTGAAAGAAGAAGAAGAAACAGTGGCTCTGTGAAATGAGGCAGGTACTACTAAAGACACTGACAATCATTTTTAAATACAAGTGCCCATTCTTGAAGCACAGTATTCAGTAGATACTAGTACAACTGATAGTAATACTATTATTATCCATTACCTATACTTGCTTATCCAGGGCAGGGCTGGTCTGGAGCCTATCCCAGTGTGCATAGGGCAAGAGGCAGGAATACACCCTGGACAAGTCGACAATCGATCGCAGGGCACACACACCATTCACTCACACACTCATACCTATGGGCAATTTAGAGACTCCAATTTGCCTACCTGCATGTCTTTGGACTGTGGGAAGAAACCGGAGTACCCTGATGAAACCCACGTGGACACGGGGAGAACATGCAAACTCCACACAGAAAGGCCCCAAGCCGAGATTCGAACCCATGACCTTCTTGCTGTGAGGCAACAGTGCTACCATTATTATTATTATTATTATTATTATTATTATTATTATTATTATTATAACAATAATGATTATAATAATAGCTGAAAGCAGCAATGTGGTAGGCTAAGCACCAAGGGTGAACCACATAGCACCAAGTGAAATTTTAAATGTCTGAAAAAATATCAAAGTTTTTTTCATGTAACAATTTAGTTGCCTGTGTAACCCACGTAGAAACTGGTTAAAACTGGTTAGGAATGCACAGGGTTAAATTTGTCTCCACTGTGTTTTTTAAAATTGAACTTTTGATACCCTTCTAAGGTAACATCTTGACTGTCCGTGGAATATGATCTTTGCCTGCATTCCGGTGGAGTCGTGAAGATCAGAAGGCTGTAAACACAGCTGAAAAGACAATTGCCCTGCAATCTGGAGATTGGCGTGGGACAGTCTTGTGACCTTTTTACCCCACCAACACTTGTAGCCTGCAGGAACAAGGATAAACAGATGACCAGGACAGTGTCTGTTTTCCCATCATAAAAACACCCACAGACACTGTTTGGTCAGATGGGAACCTGTTGACCATTACCCACATTATGGACTGTTGAAAGCATTCTATGCATGTGCATGTAAATTACAGGGAATGATATGATAAATGTGGTGGACTGTTAATAATATCATCTGTGATGCAGGGAATACCGCATGTTATACAGACAGGCCACACTGAGCTGTTATAAGATGGTATAGGGAAGTTTATCCCAGGCATGTATTGCCTACAGAAGTGTTTGGATTATAGAAAGACCATCACCTTGGGCCTTCATAGAAAAGTATCTAAGAGACCGATAAAAGCATAAGGTCACGTTCCATCGTACAAATTATCTTATAACTGTCACTAGATTTTTTATGATTCCCCTGTGTCTACAGGGGAGGAGGAGTATGCTCCCTGGAGGAGGGGGGTCTCTTGGTGGTGGGGAGGGTGTTCCTGTCCAGACATTTTTTGGGCATACAAAGTGAAGTGTGTAAAGTAGAAGGCTTGCTCAGGATTTCATTTAAGGCAAGTCCAAAGAAACATTCAAGGAAAATCTGCTTGACAGCTCTCCTGGTACCATAGTCTTCTTTTTTGAGCACTCTGTAATTTGGGTATGCACCAATCATCTCTTTGTGTTCTTTTCTTTGTCTGAGTTTCTTAGATTGTATGTATTTTCTCTTATAGAATAGCTGTCTTTATTTGTCTTGTTTTGTTAATGGAATATTAACCATTCAGCATCATTGAAACTGCCTATCCTAGGTTAATGTTAACTGTCATAGTCATTATAAACTGTTTTCCCTTTTCAGTGCATCTAACGTACGTGGTTTGCGTATACGTTGACCCGGATGTGCATCTCTGTGAGGACCAGTCAGTATATTGGCCTTATATGCAGTTTAGGGGTAACACTGTAATATGAGTTGGGCATAGTGATAGTTTCACTTGACCAGAAGTGTGGCTGCTCCGAGACAGATGTTAGTTTCTGTGTCCAGATGGATCCTAGTATTATTTCAGATAAATAGTATTTGGGTTATAGTCCAGGATATTTATATATAGTTAGTTTCACTAACCAGATGGAGTAACCTTAGTTAGGGCTCCCTGGCATAGATGTTAGTTTCGGCTCCCGGACAAACATATTTTCCAGGTTGAAGTCGCTTATTCATGGCATGAAAACATTATTTGCAAGATTCCCAGATAAGTAGCACCTTAACCTGCCAGGATAGAAGGTTTTAGCATCAGAGAACAATTAGATGAATGCCTGGCAGCAATAGATACTCTTGCTCTCTGGGGTAAAAGTTTTGCCACCCACTATTTCAGCACACCCCAGTCAATACACGTACACACAAACCCGTATTTGCACAAACATCCACATTACATGTTAATGGAGGCAGATAAACTTGGTTTTCTCCATGCAAACATATCTAAATTAACTTTTTCTTACAGTTTGGTGACCGTGACATGACACCACTGGAAGGACATGCCTGGTCTTTTTAATCTCTTGGTTCCTGTCACAATTTTAAATCCTTACATGCTACTGACTTTGCAACTTGGTTTAATTATTGCATTAACACGCTGGTATAATAAAATAATGACCGTAAATATATATAGGCCTATATAGTCTGCTTCGTTCCGTTGCTACCATAATATAACAAACTTTCTTGTGTCTACGGCGACAGTTTCTCAATGAAATTACTAATATTGAATATAAACAAAAGACGCAATTAATGCTGTAGTCTACCAATGTCTAAATCTGGGGTCTCCAACAGGTCGCTCGCGAGCTACCGGTAGCTCGCAGGCCGTCAATTAGTAGCTCACCAAAAAAATTCAAAATGTAAAAAAATTAAAGCCGCAAGCGGTGTTGGGAGGGGTCCAAGCATTGGCACCATCGCGCCCCCTATGGAGCGATTTTAAAATGGCTTTGTCCTCATGATCATATGCCTTCACCCAACATATCTACTGAATATCATGATGATCGTATGAAATATTGATAACTTATGGCCAATTTTGTGCTAAGAGACGCTGTCGGATGACTTAGTTACGTCGCCATGGATATGTCCTGGCCGCTTCCCGTCAAGGCCTTTACTATGTCGTAACACTTAGATGGTCCGGCGTGTATGCACAGCTGCAGTGTTTCTGTGCCGCAACTAAAAAAGGCGTCACACTAGTAATGTCACGATACCAAAATTTTGACTTTGATAGTGATACCAAGTTTAGTATTACGATATTCAATACTGAAATGATACTTGAAACTTAAACGATGCTAATTCGATACTCGGTACCTAACGATACTGAAATTACCTTAATAGATCAGAAACATCCACAAGGGTTGCCCTCATTTTCGAATTCATGGTTTATTAACAACCTGGTTCATTAACAACCTTTAAGTTGAATCCTCTTCAACATATTAATATGCATAGGCCTATAGTGTTACAACACTGAACAATAGAAAAATATGTTAAATATATTTCAAAAATTAAACAGTTGTAAACTAAATAATATTTAAAACAGGTCTTTCACCTTTAAATAGATCTAAAAACAGCATATTTTAATAACAATACAGCATCTATCTATAATAAAATATTTCCAAATTGGAACACCTATTGCTACTGAAGTGAACTGAGTCAAAGCTTGCGCCGTATCAAGAAGCTGAGTGCACAAGCTCAAGTCACCTCACTTGGCAACCTTAGTTGCTACTGCCATCTAGCGAAGATTCTGACAAATTACACTTTTCATCCTCTAAAGCAGTAATGCGGGAGACAATTTTCCCTGGCTTTTACATTTGACTCAAAACTACCGAACGTCGGAATATTCTAATAAGGAACCGATTCTTCTTTTTTTTTTTTTTAAGTACCGAGAAAGTGCTGAAGTTTTGGTATACCGTGCAACACTACGTCAGACACATATTCCAATCCATTGCTCAGTTTAGCAGAGAATGCACATTTCAGAGCGCCACAGAGACAGATAGAATAATAACACATAAATACACATTTCAAATAATAAAGACGATATTGAGAAAAAACGAAAAAAAAGACGAAATATCAACTCGCGATCTGCATGCTGCACGCAAAGTAGCCTACCGTTTTGTTTTAGACATTGGCAGATAAGAAAATTTTCGGCTACGCTGCCCTATAAAACGCTATTCCAACAGCAAAATCAGACATGTTATACATCGTTAGAAAGCCTATACTCTCACCAACTGAATAAATGAATTGTCAATCAAGCCAAATTGCACTAAAAAGGGCGACAACGCCGTAAGCAACAGGTGTGGTATTACGCACAGCTATTTATGAAAATAGCCGACCCAGGCGTCACAGATGCGCTAATTTTTCACAAACGGATTGTCCAAGACAATATATGACCACTCATTCGCAAAAGGGACATCTACGCGTAAAACCAATGGTAAGATTGTATATTTATTCAATGTTTAGTCCCAGATATTGACTGTAGAATGACATGGTATAATTTTTTTTTTTAATTGTCTCGTTTATTTCGTTATTCAGTGAGCAGCGTTTTCACTGCTGTATTGGCATATTTTAGGGCTAATGTCGGGTTTATCTTGTTGCTACGGAATATTGCATTACATTACATTGCAGGCATTTGGCAGACGCTCCTATCCAGAGCGACGTACAACAAAGTGTGTCGAAAACCCTAGAGGGCAGTAGCCTACCGTTCCAAGTGCAGGGAACAATCGCATAGTTCAACTTGGACCCTGTAGGTTAAACTGATTAACACTAACACAAACAAGAACAGCAACAACGCAGTCTATGCACAAATACAAGCAACAGTTAAGACGAGTTAAGACTAAGTCACCTACAAAACAACTACCTAGTTACAACCCTAAGCTTACAGTCAATTTAGAGATTAAATTGAGAATACGATTTACAGCATAAATTGCGTCTTTTGTTTATATTCAATATTAGTAATTGCAGCGAGAAACAGCAGCTGTAGACACAAGATAGTTTATATTATGGTAGCAACGGAACGAAGCGGACTACATATGTATTACTGTCATTGTTTAATTATACCAGCGTGTTTTCGCGTGTTTACACGAAACTCAAATACTATCAATAAAATGGTTTAGCTATTTCTCAGCATAATGACAGATTCAAAGACTAAACGAACTCACCAGATATTGTCTTCAAATGGATGCATGCTCAAGAAAAGTAATTATTCATCCTCTGAAAAAGCTTTAACTAACAAACTTTTGGTAGCCTCTTCCAGTGCTTCCCCGACGTTCAGACCCTACCCTCACTGATAAAAACTAGACCCTACGGTGTCGGTTTACTTGCGTCGCCATGGATGTCGCTTGCCGTAAAGAAGTTTACTAGATGTCGTAACACTTAGAATTTGGAGGTACATCGCTACCGCACCCCACCATATAACAACGTCCAAATGGCGGGCAAACCATATGGCGGACATAGGTGGTCCCAAAAGCAAAGTTGTAGAGCACATTCAGATGCATCGGTCGATGAAGTTTTGTGTTGATCGGACTTACGGTGTGGCAGTTATAGCCTTTAAATGTATGATCCTTTGTTATAGCGCCACCATCTGGGCGACATAGGTGATTTTTCGTGGCTGAGTAGTGGGGGGCCATAGGAACCCACCTACCAAAGTTGGTTGGTCTACAACTTATGGTTGCTGAGCCTCAGACATTTTAGCGGAGAAAACTGCCACGCCCCAACGAAAAAGTCTAAATGGCGGGCAAACAATATGGCGGACATAGGTGGTGCCAATGGCAAAGTTGTAGAGCACCTTCAGATGCATCGGCCGATGAAGTTTTGTGTTGATCTAACTTATGGTGTGGGAGTTATGGCCTTTTACGCAAAACCCTTTGTTATAGCGCCACCATCTGGCCGACATAGGTGATTTTTAGTGCCTGAGTAGTGGGGGGCCATAGGAACCCACCTGCCAAATTTGGTTGCTCTAGGACTTATGGTTCCTGAGCCTCAGACACTTTTAGCGGAGAAAAATAATAATAAGAATAATTAAAGCCGCAAGCGGCGTTGGGAGGGGTCCAAGCATTGGCACCATCGCGCCCCTATGGAGCGATTTTAAAATGGCTTTGTCCTCTTGATCATATGCCTTCACCCAACTGAATATCATGATGATTGTATAAAACATTGATGACTTACGGCCAATTTTGTGCTAAGAGACGCTGGCGGATGACTTAGTTGCGTCACCATGGATGTGTCCTGGCCGCTTCCCACAAAGGCCTTTACTATGTCGTAACACTTAGATGGTCCGGCGTGTATGCACAGCTGCAGTGTTTCTGCGCCGCAACTAAAAAAGGTGTCACACTAGTGTTGTCACGATACCAAAATTTTGACTTTGATACTGATACCAGGTTTAGTATTACGATACTCAATACTGAAATGATACTTGAAACTTAAACGATGCTAATTCGATACTCGGTACCTAACAATACTGAAACTACCTTAATATTACATTACATTACATTACAGGCATTTAGCAGACGCTCTTATCCAGAGCGACTTACACAGCTTTTACATAGCATTTTACATTGTATCCATTTATACAGCTGGATATATACTGAAGCAATTTCGGTTAAGTACCTTGCTCAAGGGTACAACGGCAGTGCCCTACCCGGGAATCGAACCTGCGACCTTTCGGTTACAAGCCCAGTTCCTTACCCACTGTGCCACACTCCGTCCAGATCAGAAACGTCCACAAGGGTTGCCCTCATTTTCAAATTCATGATTTATGAACAACCTGGTTCATTAACAACCTTTAAGTTGAATCCTCTGCAACATATTAATATGCATAGGCCTATAGTGTTACAACACTGAACAATAGAAAAATATGTGAAATATATTTAAAAAATTAAACAGTTGTAAACTAAATAATCTTTAAAACAGGTCTTTCACCTTTAAATAGATTTGAAAAAAGCATATTTTAATAACAATACAGCATCTATCTATAATAAAATATTTCCAAATTGGAACACCTATTGCTACTGAAGTGAACTGAGTCAAAGCTTGCCTTGTATCAAAGAGCTGAGTGCACAAGCGCAAGTCACCTCACTTGGCAACCTTATTTGCTACTGCCTTCTAGCGAAGATTCTGACAAATTACACTTTTCAACCTCTCAATCAGTAATGCGGGAGACAATTTTCCCTGGCTTTTACATTTGACTCAAAACTACCGAACGTCGGAATATTCTAATACCGAACCGTTTCTTTTTTTTTTTTTTTTTTAAGTACTGAGAAAGTGCTGGTATACCGTCCAACACTACGTCAGACACATATTCGAATCCATTGCTCAGCTTAGCAGAGAATGCACATTTCAGAGCGCCACAGAGACGGATAGAATAATAACACATGAATGCACATTTAAAATAATAAATACGACATTGAGAAAAAACGGAAAAAAAGGCGTAATGTCAACTCGCGATCTGCGTGCCGCGCGCAAAGTAGCCTACCGTTTTTATGTGGTATTTATTTAGACATTGGCAGATAAGAAAATTTTCGGTTACGCTGACCTATAAAACGCTATTGCAAAAGCAAAGTCAGACATGTTATACATCGTTAGAAAGCTTATACTCTCACCTACTGAATAAATGAATTGTCAATCAAGCCACATTGCACTAAAAAGGGCGACAACGCCGTAAGCAACAAGTGTGGTATTACGCACAGCTATTTTTGAAGGTAGCCACAAATGTGCGTCTATTTCGCAAATGGATTGTCCAAGACAATATATGCTCACTCAGTCGCAAAAGGGACAGCTCTACGCGTAAAACCAATGTAAGATTGTATATTTATTCAATGTTTAGTCCCAGATATTGACTGTAGAATGACATGGTATAATTTTTTAAAAAAGTTAGTCTAGCTTATTTCGTAATTCAGTGAGCAGCGTTTTCACTGCTGTATTGGCATATGTTAGGGCTAATGTCGCGTTTATCTTGTTGCTACGGAATATTGCATTACATTAAATTACAGGCATTTGGCAGACGCTCTCATCCAGAGCGACGTACAACAAAATGTATAACCATAACCAGGAACAAGTGTGTCGAAAACCCTAGAGGGCAGTAGCCTACCGTTCCAAGTGCAAGGAACAACAGCATAGATCAACTTGGACCCTGTAGGTTAAACTGGTTAACACTAACACAAACAAGAACAGCAACAACGCAGTCTATGCAAAAATACAAGCAATAGTTAAGACGAGTTAAGTCACCTACGAAACAACTACCTAGTTACAACCCTAAGCTTACAGTCAATTTAGAGATTAAATTGAGAATACGATTTACAGCATAAATTGCCTCTTTTGTTTATATTCAATATTAGAAATTGCAGCGAGAAACTGCAGCTGTAGACACAATATAGTTTATGTTATGGTAGGATCGGAACGAAGCGGACTACATATGTATTACCGTCATTGTTATATTATACCAGCGTGTTTTCGCGCGTTTGCACAGAAACTCAAAACCTACCAATAAAATGGTTTAGCTATTTCTCACCATAATGACAGATTTAAAGACTTAACGAACTCACCCGATACTGTCTTCAAATGGATCCATGCCAAAAAAAGTAATTATTCATCCTCTCAAAACGCTTTTACTAACAAACTTTTGGTATCGTAGCACGCACTCTGGGTAGCACTGTCTTCAATTCCTTCCCCGACGTTCAGACCGTCCCCTCACTGATAAAAACTAACCCTACGGTGTCGGATTACTTGCGTCGCCATGGATGTCGCTTGCCGTAAAGAAGTTTACTAGATGTCGTAATCGTTTAGATTTGGAGGTCCAGCTCTTCCGCACCCCACCTAATAAAAAAGTCCAAATGGCAGGCAAACAATATGGCGGACATATGTAGCCCCAATAGCAAAGTTGTAGAGCACATTCAAATGCGTCGGTCTATGAAGTTTTGTGTTGATCTGACTTACGGTGTGGGAGTTATGACCTTTTAGGCAAACCCCTTTATTATAGCGCCACCATCTGGCCGACATAGGTGATTTTTAGTGGCTGAGTAATGGGGGGCAATAGGAACCCACCTGCCAAATTTGGTTGCTCTACGACTTATGGTTGCTGAGCCTCAGACACTTTTAGCGGAGAAAAATAATAAGAATAATAAAAATAATAATTAAAGCCGCAAGCGGCGTTGGGAGGGGTCCAAGCATTGGCACCATCGCGCCCCCTACGGAGCGGTTTTAAAATGGCTTTTTCCTCATGATCATATGCCTTCATCCAACATATCTACTGAATATCATGATGATTGTATAAAATATTGATGACCTATGGCCAATTTTGTGCTAAGAGACGCTGTCGGATGACTTAGTTGCATCGCCATGGATGTGTCCTGGCCGCTTCCCGTGAAAGCCTTTACTATGTCGTAACACTTAGATGGGATGTCGTAACACTTAGATGGCATGTCGTAACGCACATATGGCCTGGCGTGTTTGTACAGCTGCAGCGCTTCCATGCTGTAACAAAAAAAGGCATCACACTAGTGTTGTCACAATACCAAAATTTTGACTTTGATACCGATACCAAGTTTAGTACCACAATAATTAATACTGAAACGATACTGATTCAATACTCGGTACCTAACGATACTGAAATTACCTTAATAGATCAGAAACTCAATGTCCACAAGGGTTGACCTCATTTTCGAATTCACGGATTATTAAAAACCTGGTTTATTAACAACCTTTGAGTTGAAGCCTGTTCAAAATATCAATAAGCATAGGCCTATAGTGTTACAACGCTAAACCATAGAAAACTATATTAAATATATTTCAACCTTAAAAGATCAGAAACGTAATGTCCACAAGGGTTGACCTCATTTTCGAATTCATGGTTTATTAACAACCTGGTTCATTAACAACCTTTAAGTTGAAGCCTCTGCAACATATTAACATGCATAGGCCTATAGTGTTACAACACTAAACAACAGAAAAATATATCAAATAGATTTCAAAAATTAAACAGTTGTAAACTGAATAATCTTTAAAACAGGTCTTTCACCTGTAAATAGATTTAAAAAGCAGCATATTTTAATAACAATACAGCATCTATCTATAATAAAATATGTCCAAATTGGAACACCTATTGGTACTGAAGTGAACTGAGTCAAAGCCTGCGCTGTATCAAGGAGCTGAGTGCAAGCGCAAGTCACCTCACTTGGCAGCCTTAGTTGCTACTGCCTTCTAGCGAAGATTCTGACAAATTACACTTTTCATCCTCTAAATCAGTAATGCGGGAGACAATTTTCCCTGGCTTTTACATTTGACTCAAAACTACCGAACGTAGGAATATTCTAATACCGAACCTTTTCTTTTTTCTTTTTTTATTTTTTTTTAAGTACAGAGAAAGTGCTGAAGTTTTGGTATACTGTGCAACACTACGTCAGACACATATTCCAATCCATTGCTCAGCTTAGCAGAGAATGCACATTTCAGAGCGCCACAGAGACAGATAGATGAATAGCACATAAATACACATTTCAAATAATAAATAAGACATTGAGAAAAAACGGAAAAAAGACGTAATATCAACTCGCGATCTGCGCGCTGCGCGCAAAGTAGCCTACCGTTTTATTCATTTCGACATTGGCAGATAAGAAAAATTCTGGTTACACTGACCTATAAAACGCTATTCCAAAAGCAAAATCAGACATGTTATACATCGTTAGAAAGCTTATAGTCTCACCTACTGAATAAATGAATTGTCAATCAAGCCAAATTGCACTAAAAAGGGCGACAACGTCGTAAGCAACAGGTGTGGTATTACGCACAGCTATTGTTGAAGATATACGCGCATCTGTGATGCCAGGGTCGGCTATTTCGCAAACGGATTTTCCAAGACAATATATGACCACTCATTCCCAAAAGGGACATCTCTACGCGTAAAACCAATGGTGAGATTGTATATTTATTCAATGTTTAGTCCCAGATATTGACTGTGGAATGACATGGTATAATTTTTTTAAAAAGTTAGTCTCGCTTATTTTGTTATTCAGTGAGCAGCGTTTTCACTGCTGTTTTGGCATATTTTAGGGCTAATGTCGGGTTTATCTTGTTGCTACGGAATATTGCATTACATTACATTACAGCCATTTGGCAGACGCTCCTATCCAGAGCGACATACAACAAAGTGTTTAACCATAACCAGGAACAAGTGTGTCGAAAACCCTAGAGGGCAGTAGCCTACCGTTCTAAGTGCAGGGAACAACCGCATAGTTCAACTTGGACCCTGTAGGTTAAACTGATTAACACTAACACAAACAAGAACAGCAACAACGCAGTCTATGCAAAAATACAAGCAATTGTTAAGACGAGTTCAGACTAAGTCACCTACGAAACAACTACCTAGTTACAACCCCAAACTTACAGTCGATTTAGAGATTAAATTGAGAATACGATTTCTCTCAGCATAATGACGGATTTAAAGACTAAACGAACTCACCCGATATTGTCTTCAAATGGATCCATGCCAAAGAAAAGTAATGATTCATCCTCTCAAATAGCTTTTACTAACAAACTTTTAGTAGCAAAAAATGAAATACCAACTCGCCATCGATGCTACCTATGCGCAGAGTACCGTGTTATTTATTCAGACACTGGCAACTACAGCATAAATTGCGTCTTTTGTTTATATTCAATATTAGTAATTGCAGCGAGAAACAGCAGCTGTAGACACAAGATAGTTTATATTATGGTAGCAACGGAACGAAGCGGACTACATATGTATTAGTGTCATTGTTTAATTATACTAGCGTGTTTTCGCGTGTTTACACGAAACTCAAATACTATCAATAAAATGGTTTAGCTATTTCTCAGCAT
Source organism: Anguilla pacifica (assembly GCA_039654925.1). Lineage (NCBI taxonomy): Eukaryota > Metazoa > Chordata > Actinopteri > Anguilliformes > Anguillidae > Anguilla > Anguilla pacifica. The sequence goes on from CM077292.1 coordinate 42,061,262, forward strand.
AATGACAGATTGACAACGCAGTCTATGCAAAAATACAAGCAATTGTTAAGACGAGTTCAGACTAAGTCACCTACGAAACAACTACCTAGTTACAACCCCAAACTTACAGTCGATTTAGAGATTAAATTGAGAATACGATTTCTCTCAGCATAATGACGGATTTAAAGACTAAACGAACTCACCAGATATTGTCTTCAAATGGATGCATGCTCAAGAAAAGTAATTATTCATCCTCTGGAAAAGCTTTTACTAACAAACTTTTGGTAGCCTCTTCCAGTGCTTCCCCGACGTTCAGACCCTACCCTCACTGATAAAAACTAGACCCTACGGTGTCGGATTACTTGCGTCGCCATGGATGTCGCTTGCCGTAAAGAAGTTTACTCGATGTCGTAACACTTAGAATTTGGAGGTAGAGCGCTACCGCACCCCACCTAATACAAAAGTCCAAATGGCGAGCAAACCATATGGCAGACATAGGTGGTCCCAAAAGCAAAGTTGCAGAGCACATTCAGATGCATCGGTCGATGAAGTTTTGTGTTGATCGAACTTATGGTGTGGCAGTTATAGCCTTTAAATGTATGATCCTTTGTTATAGCGCCACCATCTGGGCGACATAGGTGATTTTTCGTGGCTGAGTAGTGGGGGGCCATAGGAACCCACCTACCAAAGTTGGTTGGTCTACAACTTATGGTTGCTGAGCCTCAGACATTTTAGCGGAGAAAACTGCCACGCCCCAACGAAAAAGTCTAAATGGCGGGCAAACAATATGGCGGACATAGGTGGTGCCAATGGCAAAGTTGTAGAGCACCTTCAGATGCATAGGTCGATGAAGTTTTGTGTTGATCTAACTCATGGTGTGGGAGTTATGGCCTTTTACGCAAAACCCTTTGTTATAGCGCCACCATCTGGCCGACATAGGTGATTTTTAGTGCCTGAGTAGTGGGGGGCCATAGGAACCCACCTGCCAAATTTGGTTGCTCTAGGACTTATGGTTGCTGAGCCTCAGACACTTTTAGCGGAGAAAAATAATAATAAGAATAATAATAATAATAATTAAAGCCGCAAGCGGCGTTGGGAGGGGTCCAAGCATTGGCACCATCGCGCCCCCTATGGAGCGATTTTAAAATGGCTTTTTCCTCATGATCATATGCCTTCACCCAACATATGTACTGAATATCATGATGATTGTAGAAAATATTGATGACTTATGGCCAATTTTGTGCTAAGAGACGCTGTCCGATGACTTAGTTGCGTCGCCATGGATGTGTCCTGGCCGCTTCCCGTAAAGGCCTTTACTATGTCGTAACACTTAGATGGGATGTCGTGACACATATATGGCCCGGCGTGTATGTACAGCTGCAGCGCTTCCATGCTGTAACTAAAAAAGGCGTCACACTAGTGTTGTCACGATACCAAAATGTTGACTTTCATACCGATACCAGGTTTAGTATCACGATACTGAATACTGAAATGATACTTGAAACTTAAACGATGCTAATTCGATACTCGGTACCTAACGATACTGAAATTACCTTAATAGATCAGAAACGTAATGTCCACAAAGGTTGACCTCATTTTCGAATTCATGGTTTATTAACAACCTGGTTCATTAACAACCTTTAAGTTGAAGCCTCTGCAACATATTAATATGCATAGGCCTAAAGTGTTACAACACTGAGCAATAGAAAAATATATGAAATATATTTCAAAAATTAAACAGTTGTAAACTAAATAATCTTTAAAACAGGTCTTTCACCTTTAAATAGATTTAAAAACAGCATACTTTAATAACAATACAGCATCTATCTATAATAAAATATTTCCAAATTGGAACACCTATTGCTACTGAAGTGAACTGAGTCAAAGCTTGCGCTGTATCAAGGAGCCGAGTGCCCAAGCGCAAGTCATCTCACTTGACAACCTTAGTTGCTACTGCCATCTAGCGATGATTCTGACAAATTACACCATTCATCCTCTCAATCAGTAATGCGTGAGACACATTTCCCTGGCTTTTACATTTGACACAGAACTACCGAACATCGGAAAACTCTAATACCGAACAGTTTCTTTTTTAAGGACCGAAAAAGTGCTGAAGTTTCGGTATACGGTGCAACACTACGTCAGACACATATTCCAATCCATTGCTCAGCTTAGCAGAGAATGCACATTTCAGAGCGCCTCACAGACAGATAGAATAATAACACATAAATACACATTTCAAATAATAAATACGACATTGAGAAAAAACGAAACAAAAGACGAGATATCAAGTCGCGACCTACGCGCAGAGCAGCCTACCGTTTTATTTATGTAGGCACTGGCATATAAGAGCATTTTCGGTTACGCTGACCTATAAAACGCTATTCCAAAAACAAAAACAGACATGTTATACATCGTTAGAAAGCTTATACTCTCACCTACTGAATAAACGAATAGTCAGTCAAGCCAAATTGCACTAAAAAGGGCGACAACGCCGTAAGCAACAGGTGTGGTATTAAGCACAGCTATTTTTGAAGATAGCCCAGGCGTCTATATTTCTCAAACGGATTGTCCAAGGCAATATATGACCACTCATTCGCAAAAGGGACAACTCTACGCGTAAAACCAGAGGTAAGATTGTATATTTATTCAATGTTTAGTCCCAGATATTGAATGTAGAATGACATGGCATAATTTAAAAATAATAACACGTAAATACGCATTTCAAATAATAAAGACGACATTACGAAAAAACGAAACAAAAGACGAAATATCAACTCGTGACCTGCGTGCTGGCCGCAGAGCAGCGTACCGTTTCATTTATTTAGACATTGGCAGATGAGAACATTTTCGGTTACGCTGACCAATAAAACGCTATTCCAAAAGCAAAATCAGACATGTTATACATCGTTAGAAAGCTTATACTCTCACCTACTGAATAAATGAATTGTCAATCAAGCCAAATTGCACTAAAAAGGGCGACAACGCCGTAAGCAACAGGTGTGGTATTACGCACAGCTGTTATTGAAAATAGCCGACCCTGGCGTCACAGATGCGCGTATATTTCGCAAACGGATTGTCCAAGACAATATATGACCACTCATTCGCAAAAGGGACATCTCTACGCGTAAAACCAGTGGTAAGATTGTATATTTATTCGATGTTTAGTCCCAGATATTGAATGTAGAATGACATGGCATAATTTAAAAAAACTTTGTCTCGTTTATTTCCTTATTCAGTGAGCAGCGTTTTGACTGCTATATTGGCATATTTTAGGGCTAACGTCGGGTTTATCTTGTTGCTACGGAATATTACATTACATTCCATTACAATACAGGCATTTGGCAGACGCTCTTGTCCAGAGTGACGTAGAACAAAGTGTATAACCATAACCAGGAACAAGTGTGTCGAAAACCCTAGAGAGAAATGCCGTTCCAAGTGCAGGGAACAACCGTTAGTTCAACTTGGACCCTGTAGGTTAAACTGATTAACACTAACACAAATAAGAACAGCAACAACGCAGTCTATGCAAAAATACAAGCAATAGTTAAGACGAGTGCATTAACTAAGTCACCAACGAAACAGCTAACTAGTTACAACCCTAAGCTTACACTCAATTTAGAGATTAAATTGAGAAAACAATTTCTCTCAGCATAATGACGGATTTAAAGACTAAACGAACTCACCCGATATTGTCTTCAAATGGACCGTATTATTTATTTAGACATTGGCAGACTACAGCATAAATTGCGTCTTTTGTTTATATTCAATATTAGAAATTGCAGCGAGAAACTGCAGCTGTAGACACAAGATAGTTTGTTATGTTATGGTAGCAACGGCACGAAGCGGACTATATGCATTACCGTCATTGTTTCATTGGACCAGCGTGTTTTCGCGCGTTTGCACAGAAACTCAGAACCTATCAATAAAATGGTTTAGCTATTTCTCAGCATAATGACAGATTCAAAGACTAAACGAAGTCACCCGATACTGTCTTCAAATAATGTCTGGCACCGTCTTCCACTGCTTCCCCGACGTTCAGACCGTCCCCTCACCGATAAAAACTAGACCCTACGGTGTCGGATTACTTGCGTCGCCATGGATGTCGCTTGCCGTAAAGAAGTTTACTCGATGTCGTAACCGTTTAGATTTGGAGCCACAGCTCATCCGCACCCCACCTAATAAAAACGGCCAAATGGCGGGCAAACCATATGGCGGGCATAGGTGGTCCCAATTGTAAAGTTGTAGAGCACATCCAGATGCATCGGTCGATGAGGTTTTGTGTTGATCGGACTTGCGGTGTGGCAGTTATAGCCTCTAAAAGTACGATCCTTTGTTATAGCGCCACCATCTGGCCGACATAGGTGATTTTTAGTGCCTGTGTAGTGGGGGGCCATAGGAACCCACCTGCCAAATTTGGTTGCTCTAGGACTTATGGTTGCTGAGCCTCAGACATTTTAGCGGAGAAAACTTCCACGCCCCAACAAAAAAGTTAAAATGGCGGGCAAACAATATGGCGGACATAGGTGGTGCCAATGGCAAAGTTGTAGAGCACGTTCAGATGCATCGGCCGATGAAGTTTTGTGTTGATCTAACTTATGGTGTGGGAGTTATGGCCTTTTACGCAAAACCCTTTGTTATAGCGCCACCATCTGGCCGACATAGGTGATTTTTAGTGCCTGAGTAGTGGGAGGCCATAGGAACCCACCTGCCAAATTTGGTTGCTCTAGGACTTATGGTTGCTGAGCCTCAGACACTTTTAGCGGAGAAAAATAATAAGAATTAAAGCCGCAAGCGGCGTTGGGAGGGGTCCAAGCATTGGCACCATCGCACCCCCTATGGAGCGATTTGAAAACGGCTTTGTCCTCATGATCATACACCTTTACCCAACATATCTACTGAATATCATGATTATTGTATAAAAAAATTGATGACTTATGGCCAATTTTGTGGTAAGAGACGCTGGCGGATGACTTAGTTGCGTCGCCATGGATGTGTCCTGGCCGCTTCTCGTGAAGGCATTTACTATGTCGTAACACTTAGATGGCATGTCGTAACACTTAGATGGCCCAGCGTGTATGTACAGCTGCAGCGCTTCCATGCTGTGACTAAAAAAGGCGTCACACTAGTGTTCTCACGATACCAAAATTTTGACTTTGATACCGATACCAGGTTTAGTATCATGATAATTGATACTGAAACAATACTGATTCAATACTCGGTACCTAACGATACTGAAATTACCTTAATTGATCAGAAAGGTAATGTCCACAAGGGTTGACCTCATTTTCGAATTCACGGTTTATAAAAAACCTGGTTTATTAACAACTTTTAAGTTGAAGCCTGTTCAGCATATCAATAAGAATAGGCCTATAGTGTTACAACACTAAACCATAGAAAACTATATTAAATATATTTCAAAAATTAAACAATTGTAAAGTAAATTATCTTTATACAGGTCTTTCACTTTAAAATATATCTAAAAACAGCATATTTCAATAACAATACAGCATCTTCCTTTAATAAAATATTTACAAATTAGAACAGCTATTGCTACTGAAGTGAACTGAGTCAAAGCTTGCCCTGTATCAAAGGGCTGAGTACACAAGCGCAAGTCACCTCACTTGGCAACCTTAGTTGCTACTGCCATCTAGCAAAGATTCTGACAAATTACACTTTTCATCCTCTAAATCAGTAATGCGGGAGACAATTTTCCTTGGCTTTTACATTTGACTCAAAACTACCGACCGTCGGAATATTCTAATAGCGAACCGTTTCTTTTATTTTTATTTTTTTTAAGTACCGAGAAAGTGCTGAAGTTTTGGAATACCGTGCAACACTACGTCAGACACATATTCCAATCCATTGCTCAGCTTAGCAGAGAATGCACATTTCAGAGCGCCACAGAGACAGATAGAATAATAACACATAAATACACATTTCAAGTAATAAATGCGACATTAAGAAAAAACGAAACAAAAGACGAGATATCAAGTCGCGACCTACGCGCAGAGCAGCCTACCGTTTTATTTATGTAGACACTGGCATATAAGAAAATTTTCGGTTACGCTGACATATAAAACGCTATTCCAAAAGCAAAAACAGACATGTTATACATCGTCAGAAAGCTTATACTCTCACCTACTGAATAAATTAATTGTCAGTCAAGCCAAATTGCACTAAAAAGGGCGACAACGCCGTAAGCAAGAGGTGTGGTATTACGCACAGCTATTTTTGAAGATAGCCCAGGCGTGACAAATGCGCGTAGCCTATATTTCTCAAACGGATTGTCCAGGACAATATATGACCACTCATTCGCAGAAGGGACAACTCTACGCGTAAAACCAGTAGTAAGATTGTATATTTATTCAATGTTTAGTCCCAGATATTGAATGTAGAATGACATGGCATAGTTTAAAAAAAACTTTTATGTTGTTGCTACGGAATATTATATTACATTATAGGCATTTGGCAGACGCTCTTATCCAGAGCGACGTACAACAAAATGTTTAACCATAACCAGGAACAAGTGTGTCGAAAACCCTAGAGGGCAGTAGCCTACCGTTCCAAGTGCATGGAACAACCGCATAGTTCAACTTGGACCCTGTAGGTTAAACTGGTTAACACTAACACAAACAAGAACAGCAACAACGCAGTCTATGCAAAAATACAAGCAATAGTTAAGACGAGTGCATTAACTAAGTCACCTACGAAACAGCTAACTAGTTACAACCCTAACCTTAGAATAAATTTAGAGATTAAATTGAGAATACGATTTCTCTCAGCATAATGACGGATTTAAAAACGAACCCGTTATTGTCTTCAAATGGATCCATGTCAAAGAAAAGTAATGATTCATCCTCTTAAAGCTGTGCCGTAGCGTATTATTTATTTAGACATTGGCAGAGTACAGTATAAATTGCGTCTTTTGTGAATATTCAATGTTAGAAATTGCAGTGAGGAACTGCAGCTGTAGACACAAGATAGTCTGTTATCTTATGGTAGCAACGGAACGAAGCGGACTATATATGTATTAGGCTACCGTCATTGTTTCATAATACCAGCGTGTTTTCGCGCGTTTGCACAGAAACTCAGAACCTATCAATAAAATGGTTTAGCTATTTCTCAGCATAATGACAGATTCAAAGACTAAACGAACTCACCCGATACTGTCTTCAAATAATGTCTGACACTGTCTTCCACTGCTTCCCCGACGTTCAGACCGTCCCCTCACTGATAAAAACTAGACCCTACGGTGTCGGATTACTTGCGTCGCCATGGATGTCGCTTGCCGTAAAGAAGTTTACTCGATGTCGTAACCGTTTAGATTTGGAGCCACAGCTCTTCCGCACCCCACCTAATAAAAAAGTCCAAATGGCGGGCAAACCATATGGCGGACATAGGTGGTCCCAAAAGCAAAGTTGTAGAGCACATTCCGATGCATCGGTCGATGAAGTTTTGTGTTGATCTGACTTACGGTGTGGGAGTTATGACCTTTTAAAGTATGACCCTTTGTTATAGCGCCACCATCTGGCCGACATAGATGATTTTTAGTGCCCGAGTAGTGGGGGGCCATAGGAACCCACCTCCAAAATTTGGTTGGTCTACAACTTATGGTTGCTGAGCCTCAGACATTTTAGTGGAGAAAACTGCCACGCCCCAACTAAAAAGTCGAAAGGGCAGGCAAACAATATGGCGGCCATAGGTGGTGCCAATGGCAAAGTGATAGAGCACGTTCAGATGCATATGTCGATGAAGTTTTGTGTTGATCTAACTTATGGTGTGAGAGTTATGGCCTTTTATGCCTAACCCTTTGTTATAGCGCCACCATCTGGCCGACATAGGTGATTTTTAGTGCCTGAGTAGTGGGGGGCCATAGGAACCCACCTGCCAAATTTGGTTGCTCTAGGCCTTATGGTTCCTGAGCCTCAGACACTTTTAGCGGAGAAAAATAATAATAATAATAATAATAATAATTAAAGCCGCAAGCGGCGTTGGGAGGGGTCCAAGCATTGACATCATCGCGCCCCCTATGGAGCGATTTTAAAATGGCTTTGTCCTCATGATCATATGCCTTCACCCAACTAAATATTATGATGATTGTATAAAATATTGATGACTTAGGGCCAATTTTGTGCTAAGAGACGCTGGCGGATGACTTAGTTGCGTCACCATGGATGTGTCCTGGCCGCTTCCCGTAAAGGCCTTTACTATGTCGTAACACTTAGATGGTATGTCGTAACACTTAGATGGCCCGGCGTGTATGCACAGCTGCAGTGTTTCTGTGCCGCAACTAAAAAAGGTGTCACACTAGTGTTGTCACGATACCAAAATTTTGACTTTGATACTGATACCAGGTTTAGTATCACGATACTCAATACTGAAATGATACTTGAAACTTAAACGATGCTAATTCAATGCTCGGTACCTAACAATCCTGAAATTACCTTAATAGATCAGAAACGTCCACAAGGGTTGCCCTCATTTTCGAATTCATGGTTTATTAACAACCTGGTTCATTAACAACCTTTAAGTTGAAGCCTCTTCAACATATTAATATGCGTAGGCCTATAGTGTTACAACACTGAACAATAGAGAAATATGTTAAATATATTTCAAAAATTAAACAGTTGTAAACTAAATAATCTTTAAAACAGGTCTTTCACCTGTAAATAGATTTAAAAAGCAGCATACTTTAATAACAATACAGCATCTATCTATAATAAAATATTTCCAAATTGGAACACCTATTGGTACTGAAGTGAACTGAGTCAAAGCTTGCGCTGTATCAAGGAGCTGAGTGCAAGCGCAAGTCACCTCACTTGGCAACCTTAGTTGCTACTGCCTTCTAGCGAAGATTCTGACAAATTACACTTTTCATCCTCTAAATCAGTAATGCGGGAGACAATTTTCCCTGGCTTTTACATTTGACTCAAAACTACCGAACGTCGGAATATTCTAATACCGAACCGTTTCTTTTTTATTTATTTATTTATTTATTTTAAGTACAGAGAAAGTGATGAAGTTTTGGTATACCGTGCAACACTACGTCAGACACATCTTCCAATCCATTGCTCAGCTTAGCAGAGAATGCACATTTCAGAGCGCCTCACAGACAGATAGAATAATAACACATAAATACACATTTCAAATAATAAATACGACATTGAGAAAAAACGAAACAAAAGACGAGATATCAAGTCGCGACCTACGCGCAGAGCAGCCTACCGTTTTATTTATGTAGACACTGGCATATAAGAGCATTTTCGGTTACGCTGACCTATAAAACGCTATTCCAAAAGCAAAAACAGACATGTTATACATCGTTAGAAAGCTTATACTCTCACCTACTGAATAAACGAATAGTCAATCAACCCAAATTGCACTAAAAAGGGCGACAACGCCGTAAGCAACAGGTGTGGTATTAAGCACAGCTATTTTTGAAGATAGCCCAGGCGTATATATTTCTCAAACGGATTGTCCAAGGCAATATATGACCACTCATTCACAAAAGGGACAACTCTACGCATAAAACCAGAGGTAAGATTGTATATTTATTCAATGTTTAGTCCCAGATATTGAATGTAGAATGACATGGCATAATTTAAAAATAATAACAGGTAAATACGCATTTCAAATAATAAAGACGACATTGCGAAAAAACGAAACAAAAGACGAAATATCAACTCGTGACCTGCGTGCTGGCCGCAGAGCAGCGTACCGTTTCATTTATTTAGACATTGGCAGATGAGAACATTTTCGGTTACGCTGACCAATAAAACGCTATTCCAAAAGCAAAATCAGACATGTTATACATCGTTAGAAAGCTTACACTCTCACCTACGGAATAAATGAGTTGTCAGTCAAGCAAAAAATTGCACTAAAAAGGGCGACAACGCCGTAAGCAACAAGTGTGGTATTACACACAGCTATTCATGAAGATAGCCGACCCAGGCGTCACATATGCGCGTATTTTTCACAAACGGATTGTCCAAGACAATATATGACCACTCATTCGCAAAAGGGACATCTACGCGTGAAACCAATGGTAAGATTGTATATTTATTCAATGTTTAGTCCCAGATATTGACTGTAGAATGATATGGTATAATTAAAAGAAAAATTGTCTCGTTTATTTCGTTAGTCGGTGAGCAGCATTTTCACTGCTGTATTGGCATATTTTAGGGCTAATGTCGGGTTTATCTTGTTGCTATGGAATATTGCATTACATTACATTACAGGCATTTGGCAGACGCTCCTATCCAGAGCGACGTACAACAAAGTGTTTAACCATAAACAGGAACAAGTGTGTCGAAAACCCTAGAGGGCAGTAGCCTACCGTTCCAAATGCAGGGAACAACCGCATAGTTCAACTTGGACCCTGTAGGTTAAAATGATTAACACTAACACAAACAAGAACAGCAACAACGCAGTCTATACAAAAATACAAGCAATAGTTAAGACGAGTTAAGTCACCTACGAAACAACTACCTAGTTACAACCCTAAGCTTACAGTCAATTTAGAGAATACGATGTAAAGCATAAATTGCGTCTTTTGTTTATATTCAATATTAGAAATTGCAGCGAGAAACTGCAGCTGTAGACACAAGATAATTTATGTTATGGTAGCAACGGAACGAAGCGGACTATACGTGTATTGCCATCATTGTTTTATTATACCAGTGTTTTCGCGCGTTTGCACAGAAACGCAAAACCTACCAATAAAATGGTTTAGCTATTTCTCACCATAATGACAGATTTAAAGACTAAACGAACTCACCCGATACTGTCTTCAAATCCATGCCAAACAAAAGTAATTATTCATCCTCTCAAAAAGCTTTTACTAACAAACCTTTAATAGCCTAGCATGCACTCTGGCTGGCACTGTATCACTTTCCCCAACGGTCAGACCTTCCCCTCACTGATAAAAACTAGACCCTACGGTGTCGGATTACTTGCGTCGCCATGGATGTCGCTTACCGTAAAGAAGTTTACTCGATGTCGTAACGCTTAGAATTTGCAGCAGCAGCTCTTCCGCACCCCACCTAATAAAAAAGTCCAAATGGCGGGCAAACCATATGGCGGACATAGGTGGTCCCAATAGCAAAGTTGTAGAGCACATTCAGATGCATCGGTCGATGAAGTTTTGTGTTGATCTGACTTATGGTGTGGGAGTTATGGCCTTTTAAAATATGAACCTTTGTTATAGCGCCACCATCTGGCCGACATAGGTGATTTGTAGTGCCTGAGTAGTGGGCGGCCATAGGAACCCACTTCCCAAATTTGGTTGGTGTACAACTGATGGTTGCTGAGCCTCAGACATATTAGTGAGGAAAACTGCCACACCCCAACTAAAAAGTTAAAATGGCGGGCAAACAATATGGCAGACATAGGTAGTGCCAATGGCAAAGTGATAGAGCAGGTTCAGCTGCACAAGTTGATGAGGTTTTGTGTTGATCTAACGTATGGTGTTGGAGTTATGGCCTTAAATGCAAAACCCTCTGTTATAGCGCCACCATCTGGCCGACATAGGTGATTTTTAGTGCCTGAGTAGTGGGGGGCCATAGGAACCCACCTGCCAAATTTGGTTGCTCTAGGACTTATGGTTGCTGAGCCTCAGACGCTTTTAGCGGAGAAAAATAAGAATAATAATAATCCTAACAGATACAATAGGGTTCCACCAGCTTCGCTGCTTGGACCCCTAATAATAATCCTAACAGATACAATAGGGTTCCACCAGCTTCGCTGCTTGGACCCCTAATAATAATCCTAACAGATACAATAGGGTTCCACCAGCTTCGCTGGTTGGACCCCTAATAATAATCCTAACAAAAACAATAGGGTTCCACCAGCTTCGCTGCTTGGACCCCTAATAATTAAAGCCGCAAGCGGCGTTGGGAGGGGTCCAAGCATTGGCACCATCGCGCCCCCTATGGAGCGATTTTAAAATGGCTTTGTCCTCATGATCATATGCCTTCACCCAACATATCTACAGAATATCATGATGATCGTATAAAATATTGATGACTTATGGCCAATTTTGTGCTAAGAGACGCTGTCGGATGACTTAGTTACATCGCCATGGATATGTCCTGGCCGCTTCCCGTAAAGGCCTTTACTATGTCGTAACACTTAGATGGCATGTCGTAACACTTAGATGGTCCGGCATGTATGCACAGCTGCAGTGTTTCTGCGCCGCAACTAAAAAAGGCGTCACACTAGTAATGTCACGATACCAAAATTTTGACTTTGATAGTGATACCAGGTTTAGTATTACGATACTCAATACTGAAATGATACTTGAAACTTAAATGATGCTAATTCGATACTCTGTACCTAACGATACTGAAATTACCTTAATAGATGAGAAACGTAATGTCCACAAGGGTTGACCTCATTTTCGAATTCATGGTTTATTAACAACCTGGTTCATTAACAACCTTTAAGTTGAAGCCTCTTCAACATATTAATATGCATAGGACTATAGTGTTACAACACTGAACAATAGAAAAATATATTAAATATATTTCAAAAATTAAACAGTTGTAAACTAAATAATCTTTACAACAGGTCTTTCACTTTTAAATAGATTTAAAAACAGCATATTTTAATAACAATACAGCATCTATATATAATCAAATATTTCCAAATTGGAACACCTATTGCTACTGAAGTGAACTGAGTCAAAGCTTGCGCTGTATCAAGGAGCTGAGTGCAAGCACAAGTCACCTCACTTGGCAACCTTAGTTGCTACTGCCTTCTAGCGAAGATTCTGACAAATTACACTTTTCATCCTCTCAATCAGTAATGCGGGAGACAATTTTCCCTGGCTTTTACATTTGACTCAAAACTACCGAACGTCGGAATATTCTAATACCGAACCGTTTCTATTTTTTTTTTTTTTTTTTTTTTTAAGTACCGAGAAAGTGCTGAAGTTTTGGAATACCGTGCCACACTACGTCAGACACATATTCCAATCCATTGCTCAGCTTAGCAGAGAATGGACATTTCAGAGCGCCACAGAGACAGACAGAATAATAACGCATAAATACGCATTTCAAATAATAAATACGACATTGAGAAAAAACGAAACAAAAGACGAGATATCAAGTCGCGACCTACGCCCAGAGCAGCCTACCGTTTTATTTATGTAGACACTGGCATATAAGAAAATGTTCGGTTACGCTGACCTATAAAACGCTATTCCAAAAGCAAAAACAGACATGTTATACATCGTTAGAAAGCTTATACTCTCACCTACTGAATAAATTAATTGTCAATCAAGCCAAATTGCACTAAAAAGGGCGACAACGCCGTAAGCAACAGGTGTGGTATTACGCACAGCTATTTTTGAAGATAGCCCAGGCGTGACAAATGCGCGTAGCCTATATTTCTCAAACGGATTGTCCAAGACAATATATGACCACTCATTCGCAAAAGGGACATCTCTACGCGTAAAACCAGTGGTAAGATTGTATAGTTATTCGATGTTTAGTCCCAGATATTGAATGTAGAATGACATGGCATAATTTTAAAAAACTTTGTCTCGTTTATTTCCTTATTCAGTGAGCAGCGTTTTCACTGCTATATTGGCATATTTTAGGGCTAACGTCGGGTTTATCTTGTTGCTACGGAATATTACATTACATTCCATTACAATACAGGCATTTGGCAGACGCTCTTATCCAGAGTGACGTACAACAAAGTGTATAACCATAACCAGGAACAAGTGTGTCGAAAACCCTAGAGAGAAATGCCGTTCCAAGTGCAGGGAACAACCGTTAGTTCAACTTGGACCCTGTAGGTTAAACTGATTAACACTAACACAAACAAGAACAGCAACAACGCAGTCTATGCAAAAATACAAGCAATAGTTAAGACGAGTGCATTAACTAAGTCACCAACGAAACAGCTAACTAGTTACAACCCTAAGCTTACAGTCAATTTAGAGATTAAATTGAGAAAACAATTTCTCTCAGCATAATGACGGATTTAAAGACTAAACGAACTCACCCGATATTGTCTTCAAATGGACCGTATTATTTATTTAGACATTGGCAGACTACAGCATAAATTGCGTCTTTTGTTTATATTCAATATTAGAAATTACAGCGAGAAACTGCAGCTGTAGACACAAGATAGTTTGTTATGTTATGGTAGCAACGGCACGAAGCGGACTATATGCATTACCGTCATTGTTCCATTGGACCAGCGTGTTTTCGCGCGTTTGCACAGAAACTCAGAACCTATCAATAAAATGGTTTAGCTATTTCTCAGCATAATGACAGATTCAAAGACTAAACGAACTCACCCGATACTGTCTTCAAATAATGTCTGGCACTGTCTTCCACTGCTTCCCCGACGTTCAGACCCTCCCCTCACTGATAAAAACTAGACCCTACGGTGTCGGATTACTTGCGTCGCCATGGATGTCGCTTGCCGTAAAGAAGTTTACTAGATGTCGAAATCGTTTAGATTTGGAGCCACAGCTCTTCCGCACCCCACCTAATAAAAAAGTCGAAATGGCAGGCAAACAATATGGCGGAGATATGTAGCCCCAACAGCAAAGTTGTAGAGCTCATTCACATGCGTCGGTCTATGAAGTTTTGTGTTGATCTGATTTACGGTGTGGGAGTTATGACCTTTTAGGCAAAATCCTTTGTTATAGCGCCACCATCTGGCCGACATAGGTGATTTTTGGTGCCTGAGTAGTGGGGGGCCATAGGAACCCACCTGCCAAATTTGGTTGCTCTAGGACTTATGGTTGCTGAGCCTCAGACATTTTAGCAGAGAAAGCTTCCACGCCCCAAGGTAAAAGTTAAAATGGCGGGCAAACAATATGGCGGACATGGGTGGTGCCAATGGCAAAGTTGTAGAGCACGTTCAGATGCATAGGTCGATGAAGTTTTGTGTTGATCTAACTTATGGTGTGGGAGTTATGGCCTTTTACGCAAAACCATTTGTTATAGCGCCACCATCTGGCCGACATAGGTGATTTTTAGTGCCTGAGTAGTGGGGGGCCATAGGAACCCACCTGCCAAATTTGGTTGCTCTACGACTTATGTTTGCTGAGCCTCAGACACTTTTAGCGGAGAAAAATAATAAGAATAATAATAATAATAATTAAAGCCGCAAGCGGCGTTGGGAGGGGTCCAAGCATTGGCACCATCGCGCCCCCTACGGAGCGGTTTTAAAATGGCTTTTTCCTCATGATCATATGCCTTCATCCAACATATCTACTGAATATCATGATGATTGTATAAAATATTGATGACCTATGGCCAATTTTGTGCTAAGAGACGCTGTCGGATGACTTAGTTGCATCGCCATGGATGTGTCCTGGCCGCTTCCCGTGAAAGCCTTTACTATGTCGTAACACTTAGATGGGATGTCGTAACACTTAGATGGCATGTCGTAACGCACATATGGCCTGGCGTGTTTGTACAGCTGCAGCGCTTCCATGCTGTAACAAAAAAAGGCATCACACTAGTGTTGTCACGATACCAAAATTTTGACTTTGATACCGATACCAAGTTTAGTACCACAATAATTAATACTGAAACGATACTGATTCAATACTCGGTACCTAACGATACTGAAATTACCTTAATAGATCAGAAACTCAATGTCCACAAGGGTTGACCTCATTTTCGAATTCACGGATTATTAAAAACCTGGTTTATTAACAACCTTTGAGTTGAAGCCTGTTCAAAATATCAATAAGCATAGGCCTATAGTGTTACAACGCTAAACCATAGAAAACTATATTAAATATATTTCAACCTTAAAAGATCAGAAACGTAATGTCCACAAGGGTTGACCTCATTTTCGAATTCATGGTTTATTAACAACCTGGTTCATTAACAACCTTTAAGTTGAAGCCTCTGCAACATATTAACATGCATAGGCCTATAGTGTTACAACACTAAACAACAGAAAAATATATCAAATAGATTTCAAAAATTAAACAGTTGTAAACTGAATAATCTTTAAAACAGGTCTTTCACCTGTAAATAGATTTAAAAAGCAGCATATTTTAATAACAATACAGCATCTATCTATAATAAAATATGTCCAAATTGGAACACCTATTGGTACTGAAGTGAACTGAGTCAAAGCCTGCGCTGTATCAAGGAGCTGAGTGCAAGCGCAAGTCACCTCACTTGGCAGCCTTAGTTGCTACTGCCTTCTAGCGAAGATTCTGACAAATTACACTTTTCATCCTCTAAATCAGTAATGCGGGAGACAATTTTCCCTGGCTTTTACATTTGACTCAAAACTACCGAACGTCGGAATATTCTAATACCGAACCTTTTCTTTTTTATTTTTTTATTTTTTTTTAAGTACAGAGAAAGTGCTGAAGTTTTGGTATACTGTGCAACACTACGTCAGACACATATTCCAATCCATTGCTCAGCTTAGCAGAGAATGCACATTTCAGAGCGCCACAGAGACAGATAGAATAATAGCACATAAATACACATTTCAAATAATAAATAAGACATTGAGAAAAAACGGAAAAAAGACGTAATATCAACTCGCGATCTGCGCGCTGCGCGCAAAGTAGCCTACCGTTTTATTCATTTCGACATTGGCAGATAAGAAAAATTCTGGTTACACTGACCTATAAAACGCTATTCCAAAAGCAAAATCAGACATGTTATACATCGTTAGAAAGCTTATAGTCTCACCTACTGAATAAATGAATTGTCAATCAAGCCAAATTGCACTAAAAAGGGCGACAACGTCGTAAGCAACAGGTGTGGTATTACGCACAGCTATTGTTGAAGATATACCCGCATCTGTGATGCCAGGGTCGGCTATTTCGCAAACGGATTTTCCAAGACAATATATGACCACTCATTCCCAAAAGGGACATCTCTACGCGTAAAACCAATGGTGAGATTGTATATTTATTCAATGTTTAGTCCCAGATATTGACTGTGGAATGACATGGTATAATTTTTTTAAAAAGTTAGTCTCGCTTATTTTGTTATTCAGTGAGCAGCGTTTTCACTGCTGTTTTGGCATATTTTAGGGCTAATGTCGGGTTTATCTTGTTGCTACGGAATATTGCATTACATTACATTACAGCCATTTGGCAGACGCTCCTATCCAGAGCGACATACAACAAAGTGTTTAACCATAACCAGGAACAAGTGTGTCGAAAACCCTAGAGGGCAGTAGCCTACCGTTCTAAGTGCAGGGAACAACCGCATAGTTCAACTTGGACCCTGTAGGTTAAACTGATTAACACTAACACAAACAAGAACAGCAACAACGCAGTCTATGCAAAAATACAAGCAATTGTTAAGACGAGTTCAGACTAAGTCACCTACGAAACAACTACCTAGTTACAACCCCAAACTTACAGTCGATTTAGAGATTAAATTGAGAATACGATTTCTCTCAGCATAATGACGGATTTAAAGACTAAACGAACTCACCAGATATTGTCTTCAAATGGATGCATGCTCAAGAAAAGTAATTATTCATCCTCTGGAAAAGCTTTTACTAACAAACTTTTGGTAGCCTCTTCCAGTGCTTCCCCGACGTTCAGACCCTACCCTCACTGATAAAAACTAGACCCTACGGTGTCGGATTACTTGCGTCGCCATGGATGTCGCTTGCCGTAAAGAAGTTTACTCGATGTCGTAACACTTAGAATTTGGAGGTACAGCGCTACCGCACCCCACCTAATACAAAAGTCCAAATGGCGAGCAAACCATATGGCAGACATAGGTGGTCCCAAAAGCAAAGTTGCAGAGCACATTCAGATGCATCGGTCGATGAAGTTTTGTGTTGATCGGACTTATGGTGTGGCAGTTATAGCCTTTAAATGTATGATCCTTTGTTATAGCGCCACCATCTGGGCGACATAGGTGATTTTTCGTGGCTGAGTAGTGGGGGGCCATAGGAACCCACCTACCAAAGTTGGTTGGTCTACAACTTATGGTTGCTGAGCCTCAGACATTTTAGCGGAGAAAACTGCCACGCCCCAACGAAAAAGTCTAAATGGCGGGCAAACAATATGGCGGACATAGGTGGTGCCAATGGCAAAGTTGTAGAGCACCTTCAGATGCATAGGTCGATGAAGTTTTGTGTTGATCTAACTCATGGTGTGGGAGTTATGGCCTTTTACGCAAAACCCTTTGTTATAGCGCCACCATCTGGCCGACATAGGTGATTTTTAGTGCCTGAGTAGTGGGGGGCCATAGGAACCCACCTGCCAAATTTGGTTGCTCTAGGACTTATGGTTGCTGAGCCTCAGACACTTTTAGCGGAGAAAAATAATAATAAGAATAATAATAATAATAATAATAATAATTAAAGCCGCAAGCGGCGTTGGGAGGGGTCCAAGCATTGGCACCATCGCGCCCCCTATGGAGCGATTTAAAAATGGCTTTGTCCTCATGATCATATACCTTCACCCAACATATCTACTGAATATCGTGATAAGCAATGGATTGGAATATGTGTCTGACGTAGTAAAATATTGATGACTTATGGCCAATTTTTGCTAAGAGACGCTGGCGGATGACTTAGTTGCGTCGCCATGGATGTGTCCTGGCCGCTTCCCGTAAATGTCTTTACTATGTTGTAACACTTAGATGGCATGTCGTAACACTTAGATGGCCCGGTGTGTGTGTACAGCTGCAGCGCTTCCATGCCGCAACTAAAAAAGGCGTCACACCAGTGTTGTCACGATACCAAAATTTTGACTTTGATACCGATGCCAGGTTTAGTATCATGATAATTCATACTGAAACAATACTGATTCAATACTCGGTACCTAACGATACTGAAATTACCTTAATTGATCAGAAACGTAATGTCCACAAGGAATGACCTCATTTTCGAATTCACGGTTTATTAAAAACCTGGTTTATTAACAACCTTTAAGTTGAAGCCTGTTCGGCATATCAATAAGCATAGGCCTATAGTGTTACAATACTAAACCATAGAAAACTATATTAAATATATTTCAGAAATTAAACAATTGCAAAGTAAATAATATTTAAACAGGTCTTTCACTTTTAAATAAATCTAAAAACAGCATATTTCAATAACAATACAGCATCTTCCTATAATCAAATATTTACAAATTAGAACACCTATTGCTACTGAAGTCAACTGAGTCTAAGCTTGCGCTGTATCAACCACGAAGAATGCACAAGCGCAAGTCACCTCACTTGGCAACCTTAGTTGCTACTGCCTTCTAGCGAAGATTCTGACAAATTACACTTTTCATCCTCTCAATCAGTAATGCCGGAGACAATTTTCCCTGGATTTTACATTTGACTCAAAACTACCGAACGTCGGAATATTCGAGCCAAGCGTGACAGATACGCGTATATTTCGCAAACGGATTGTCCAAGACAATATATGACCACTCATTCGCAAAAGGGACATCTCTACGCGTAAAACCAATGGTAAGATTGTATATTTATTCAATGTTTAGTCCAAGATATTGACTGTAGAATGACATGGTATATATATTTTTAAAAAGTTAGTCTAGCTTATTTCGTTATTCAGTTAGCAGCGTTTTCACTGCTGTATTGGCATATTTTAGGGTTAATGTCGAGTCTATCTTGTTGCTACGGAATATTGCATTACATTGCATTACAGGCATTTGGCAGACGCTCTTATCCAGAGCGACATAGGCTACAACAAAATGTAAAACCATAACCAGGAACAAGTGTGTCGAAAACCCTAGAGGGCAGTAGCCTACCGTTCTAAGTGCAGGGAACAACCGCATAGTTCAACTTGGACCCTGTAGGTTAAAGTGATTAACACCAACACAAACAAGAACAGCAACAACGCAGTCTATGCAAAAATACAAGCAATAGTTAAGACTAATTAAGTCACCTACGAAACAACTACCTAGTTACAACCCTAAGCTTACAGTCAATTTAGAGATTAAATTGAGAGTACGATTTCTCTCAACATAATGACGGATTTAAAGACTAAACGAACTCACCCGATATTGTCTCCAAATGGATCCATGCCAAAGAAAAGTAATGATTCATCCTCTCAGATAGCTTTTACTAACAAACTTTTAGTAGCAAAAAATGAAATACCAACTCGCCATCGATGCTACCTATGCGCAGAGTACCGTGTTATTTATTCAGACACCGGCAACTACAGCATAAATTGCGTCTTTTGTTTATATTCAATAATAGAAATTGCAGCGAGAAACAGCAGCTGTAGACACAAGATAGTTTATATTATGGTAGCAACGGAACGAAGCGGACTACATATGTATTACTGTCATTGTTTAATTATACCAGCGTGTTTTCGCGTGTTTACACGAAACTCAAATACTATCAATAAAATGGTTTAGCTATTTCTCAGCATAATGACAGATTCAAAGACTGAACGAACTCACCAGATATTGTCTTCAAATGGATGCATGCTCAAGAAAAGTAATTATTCATCCTCTGAAAAAGCTTTTACTAAGGTACAGAGGTACAGCGCTACCGCACCCCACCTAATAAAAAAGTCCAAATGGCGAGCAAACCATATGGCGGACATAGGTGGTCCCAAAAGCAAAGTTGTAGAGCACATTCAGATGCATCGGTCGATGAAGTTTTGTGTTGATCGGACTTATGGTGTGGCAGTTATAGCCTTTAAATGTATGATCCTTTGTTATAGCGCCACCATCTGGGCGACATAGGTGATTTTTCGTGGCTGAGTAGTGGGGGGCCATAGGAACCCACCTACCAAAGTTGGTTGGTCTACAACTTATGGTTGCTGAGCCTCAGACATTTGAGCGGAGAAAACTGCCACGCCCCAACGAAAAAGTCTAAATGGCGGGCAAACAATATGGCGGACATAGGTGGTGCCAATGGCAAAGTTGTAGAGCACCTTCAGATGCATAGGTCGATGAAGTGTTGTGTTGATCTAACTCATGGTATGGGAGTTATGGCCTTTTACGCAAAACCCTTTGTTATAGCGCCACCATCTGGCCGACATAGGTGATTTTTAGTGCCTGAGTAGTGGGGGGCCATAGGAACCCACCTGCCCAATTTGGTTGCTCTAGGACTTATGGTTGCTGAGCCTCAGACACTTTTAGCGGAGAAAAATAATAATAAGAATAATAATAATAATCCTAACAGATACAATAGGGTTCCACCAGCTTCGCTGCTTGGACCCCTAATAATAATCCTAACAGATACAATAGGGTTCCACCAGCTTCGCTGCTTGGACCCCTAATAATAATAATAATAATAATAATCCTAACAAAAACAATAGGGTTCCACCAGCTTCGCTGCTTGGACCCCTAATTAAAGCCGCAAGCGGCGTTGGGAGGGGTCCAAGCATTGGCACCATCGCGCCCCCTATGGAGCGATTTGGAAATGGCTGTTTTCTCATGATCATATGCCTTCATCCAACATATCTACTGAATATCATGATGATTGTATGAAATGTTGATGAGTTATGGCCAATTTTGTGCGAAGAGACGCTGTCGGATGACTTAGTTGCGTCGCCATGGATGTGTCCTGGCCGCTTCCCGTAAAGGTCTTTACTATGTTGTAACACTTAGATGGCATGTCGTAACACATATATGGCCTGGCGTGTATGTACAGCTGCAGCGCTTCCATGCCGCAACTGAAAAAGGTATCACACTAGCGTTGTCTTGATACCAAAAATTTGACTTTGATACCGATATCAGGTTTAGTATCACAATAATTGATACTGAAACGATACTGATTCAATACTCGGTACCTAACAATACAGAAAGTACCTTAATAGATCAGAAAAATAATGACCACAAGGGTTGACCTCATTTTCGAATTCACGGTGCATTAAAAACCTGGTTTATTAACAACCTTTAAGTTGAAGCCTGTTCAACATAATAATAAGCATAGGCCAATAGTGTTACAACACAAAACCATAGAAAACTATATTAAATATACTTCAAAAATTAAGCAGTTGTAAAGTAAATTATCTTTAAACAGATCTTTCACTTTAAAAGAGATCTAAAACAGCATATTTCAATAACAATACAGCATCTTCCTATAATAAAATATTTACAAATTAGACCAGCTATTGCTACTGAAGTGAACTGAGTCCAAGCTTACGCTGTACCAACGAGTAGTGCACAAGCGCGCTTCACCTCACTTACCAACCTTAGTTGCTACTGTCATCTAGCGAAGATTCTGACAAATTACACTTTTCATCCTCTCGATCAGTAATGCGGGAGACACATTTCCCTGGCTTTTACATTTGACGCAAAACTACGGAACGTCGGAAAATTCTAATACCGAACCGTTTATTTTTATTTTTATTTTTTTTAAGTACCGAAAAGGTGCTGAAGTTTCTGTATACCGTGCAACATTACGTCAGACACATACCTATTCCAATCCATTGCTCAGTTTAGCAGAGAATGCACATTTCAGAGCGCCTCAGAGACAGATAGAATAATAGCACATGAATACACATTTCAAATAATTACGACATTGAGAAAAAATGAAACAAAAGACGAGATATCAAGTCGCGACCTACGCACAGAGCAGCCTACCGTTTTATTTATTTAGACATTGGCAGATCAGAAAATTTTCGGTTACGCTGACCTATGAAACATTATTCCAAAAGCAAAACCTACATCGTTAGAAAGCTTATACTCTCACCTACAGAATAAATGAATTGTCAATCAAGCCAAATTGCACTAAAAAGGGCGACAACGCCGTAAGCAACAGGTGTCGTATTACGCACAGCTATTATTGAAGATAGCCGACCCAGGCGTCACAGATGCGCGTATATTTCGCAAACGGATTGTCCAAGACAATATATAACCACTCATTCGCAAAAGGGACATCTCTACGCGTAAAACCAAGGGTAAGATTGTATAGTTATTCAATGTTTAGTCCCAGATAGTGACTGTAGAATGACATGGAATAATTTTTAAAAAAACGTTGTCTCGTTTATTTCGTTCTTCAGTGAGCAGAGTTTTCACTGCTGTATTGGCATATTTTAAGGCTAATGTCTGGTTTATCTTGTTGCTACGGAATATTACATTACATCTTAAATTACAGGCATTTGGCAGACGCTCTTATCCAGAGCGACATACAACAAAGTGTATAACCATAATCAGGAACAATTGTGGCGAAAACCCTAGAGGGCAGTAGCCTACCGTTCCAAGTGCAGGGAACAACCGCATAGTTCAACTTGGACCTGTGGGCAGGAAAAACAAGCCCCGGCCTGGGCCAGGAATGCCAGGGTCGCTCTCCTCCACACTGTTAAATGCTTCTTCAAAAGATGCACACTTCTCAGAGTCTGATGCAACTGGGTTTATTGTTAGTGAATCAAAGATAACATGCAAGAACCCGGGCTGATCTGCACATATCAATACAAACTGTCTCAAAGCATTCCACAAGACACTTCACAGAAAACACATGACGCGCACACACACACACAGACAAGGCACACACACTCACAGACATACAAGACATACAAGACATACAAGACATACAAGACATACAAAACATACTGACATACTGCCCTCCCCTGGGGCCGAACACTCCCTTTTATCCTATCTTAGCTCCTCCTGTTGTGGAGCTCAAGCTTGGACTGTCCCATCATTTTACTTTACTCTTTTCCCACACTTCATTGTTTCTCATTTTTCAGACACCATTATTTCCCAATTCTCAGACATCATTATTTATCAGCCCCTTCCCTCCTTAATTTTTTAAAAATAGTACTGCTCGTCTCCCGCTTGAATCTCCCTCCCCCTTCTATCATAAATCACATATTCTGTCAACACATTTTCCAAAAAAGGCAGAAGCTTCCGTTAGTTCCACAGATGTGCTTTTATACAGCTTAATCAGCAGGGCAGAAATTGTGTGTATTATGTGTTTGTTCTAATCGCACTTATTTTAATATGAGGCGCTTCCCTGCTGCCGGTTGTTACCTTATGACCAAGGTCAAAGTATCCCTCTCGACCTTGGTCCACCTGTATCCTTCCTCCTTTGCCAGCCGGATAATACGTTAGGGAGGAGACAGCGTGTGCTCATTAATACATTCCTTTCCCATATACACTGGGCCTGTGCTCTCTAACTACATGTCTTTCCCAAACAATGGGCTTGTGTTTTCTGAGTATATCTATAATTATTTCCCACATTCCCCCCTTTGGAACTTCTAAGTTCCATATCTATTGTGATTACTTATAAAATAAGCAGTGCAGACAACTTGGTGCAGGAACATAACTAAATGCGGACTAAATTGACCAATACATAGCTTTAACATCAATGCAGAAACTGCGGGGCACCCTATGTGCTGCCCCCTACACGACAGCCCGTGAGAGTAGCCCTTGCGGCACACTCCATGTCTGGTCTAATCACGTACATCTATCACCCTCCTGCATCAGGATTCTTGCGTTTTCCAGCATTTATTTAATATGACTCTGGTACATGTGTTAGTATTTATACTTGGCAGCTTTCCCTAAGATCTGTTGTCAGACTCCGTCCGGCCTGACAGCAAGACGCTGTCTCAAGGCCTTAGCGATCATCAAAAGATGACTGTCACCTGGAGGGAGACCTAACAGCAGAGCAAGACATTGCGTGGAAAACATCCCCTCCCCAATTGGCTGGGAGTGGGTAAAAGCCACTCAATGCCTCTGTCCCTTACCGTTCTTGTCATTTCACTTTCCCTTCTTTCTGTAACTGTTAGTGATGGTTATATATTTATATAAATGCATAAGTTTAACAACCACACAATTAGCATGTGTATTCTTTATCTACTGGAGTGTGTTCAGTCCTCACTGCTTTGTTGAGAAATAAACAATTCAACAGATTCCTTATACGGCCTTTCTGTTGCTTCATGTGTACCACCAGTAAACCGATTTGCCCAACTGTCGTCCTGTCAGACACACCCCTGCATCCATCGTCAGACTCCCACAGCAATGTTGCGTGCTTTCTGGGTAAGCCCCCTCACTGCCCTTAAGGTGTTCTTGGACGTGTATTGTGTGGCCCCCGCCCACACGGATACCGCTGCTGATGCTGGTGGATAGAAGTCTTTCTGCGCCGCCTGGGCTGCCTAGACAACATCAGTAGGGCAAAGCGTGGTTAGTGTTTTCTCAACAAAATTCAGTGAGGACTGATCCTCCCCTCTAACACATATTTTACATACATACTGCGTGCTCAAGCCCGAATATACTTGTAATAAGATCAGCCACGGGTTACAAGTGCTTATAATTACACAATCATATAGAATGGTCACATGGATCTTTTTATCATGATTCTGGTCGGTTTTCTTCTTGATCATTCAGTCCATATGTGCTCAGCTATGTTGATATCTTGATTGCAGTTCCCCGTTTGTTTCCCTGGTTCCGCGGCCCAGTCATCTACTTCGTCCAGTTTAGCTCTTTGCAAGCTGTAGCCTGGCACTTTGTATACTGAGGAGAGGTTACTAGCACTAGAGGTTACTAGAGGTTACTAGCACATCACTCAGATACTCCTGCTGTTAGTGTGTCCTTGTGTCATCTTGTGAAGTTTTTTGGTCAAAGCATGTTTCTTCAACCCAGGTGCTTTACGTACCGTAGAGGGTCATCACTGTGGAGAGGTTGCTAGCACATTCGATGCACAGTGACTGGAGTTTCTTTATTCTTCGTCGGGCAGGCCGTCCCCCTCGTCCCTGGGACCTATATCCAAGATCTCTCTGGCATAGGCGTCCCAGAACTGGGGATCCCTGACCGCACAAGCGGCTTGTGGGTGGTAGTCCCAACACTCCCATCGGGCACCTGCTCTCACTTCCCATTCGCACAGTGGGTTTCTGAACGGACAGTCCAAGGTTCCACCTCTGGCGTTCACCAGGTTTCCTTGTTGATCGCGATACTCGTTCGGTCCTGTTTGAACGACAGTTACAACAAAACATTCCCCTTCCCCTGTACCATATTGAATCTCATGCAGTGGTTCTTCCCCCCTTGGTGACAGTTCCTCCTCCACCATAGGACCTTCTTCAGCTACCAGTTCAGGGAGGAGGGCTTCCGGGTCTGGTTCAGTAACCAGTGGGAATTGTCCAGTCACAGCAGCTATCATTCTCTTGACCATAGACTGTATCAGAGGAATCACACAGCATGTAGCAAACAACAACATCAACAGTACTGTCCCCATGACCATCCCTTAGATTCTCCCAATTCCAAGAAGGAGTTTGATGAATTTCCACTACTTCTAATGGTTCAGCCTTGTCTTTTTATAAAACAGCTACAGATAACACTGAAGTCACTCAGGTACACTGACCCTGACCTTGGTCCAATGAATAGAAACACGGCAGAACATAACACGAAATAATGAGGCAATATTTCAGTCGCTGAGACACTATGAACTATTGTTATGGCTGAAATGTCAAATCTTTTCTGTAGTTTAAAAGAAATAGTACAAACTATTTCAAACACCTATCTGGAATTCCAGCATTTTCCTAGCAAGCATATGCAGAGCTAAGACCTGCTGCACTGTATGATTGATGAACTCACATCCAGCAATCAGAAATGTTTAAATCCTCTGCATATTTTTATTTATATATATATATTTTTATTCATCTGGTGATAGTGATTAAATCGGTAGCTTCGTTTATGTCTTTGATTATTGTTGTTCAATCCACCTCTGTCTTGGGTTCCGTTAATGCCATGAAGGGGTCTACAGTCGAGGTCAGCCAAGACCTCCTACAAAGGAAAGTATGACAATCCCCCATGTCAGTAGCAGAACCGGGTGAAATTGAGCCGATTTATTTGAACCTTCAGGCATCATTTAAACTGGAAATAATAAACTATTTGCTCTTAATATAAGTTTATCTGCTCTTAAATGTAACCACCGTGTTTTGATAATCCAAACGCATCAAATCCGTTTACTCTTTCTTTGTGAGCAATCCACAAATGACCGTTTTGTCCACTCAAATTGTTACTCTCGTCACTGTCACAGTCACTGTCACCGTCAGTGTCATCCCTAAAAAGGTGTTTTACTTCAACATAGTCTGTATAAAATAAAGAGCCGGAAAAGTAATTTGAAAAAGTCAGTAACTTATTTCAAAGGGGCCTTTTGATTTAATTCTTAATGTAGGCCACCCCAGCTGGCCTTGGCTTGTGCTGCTGCACCCTTGTAATCTGTTTATAGTTGCTCGAGGTCGTCTGCTTCTCCGTCTTCTTAGGCCCGTATCTGCAGAGAAACCTAGTAATTTTGGTTAAATTCACACAAAAATTTTGTTAAAGTATCTTCAATTCAGTTCTTCACCACACATCGCCACTTCATAGGGACACCTACAAATTAGAAAGGGAAGTTAGTGGGTTCTGGCTCAGCTCGTATTAGCTCCAAGTCAACACCCAGTTCCTGTTAAAACAGAGGAAAGATGTTCTGTTAATTTCTAGTCAACCACTGTAACAGAGAAAAGTTGTGCGCATTCATTTTGTTATATAACAGCACCTTTTCTTTTCTTTCCATGATCTGTGCAGTCGTTTTTACTCCATTTACAGTGTCCCTCAAATCGTGACCTTCTCAGACACCTGGAGCAAGCTTCTTATCTCCCTTTTGTACCAAAAATTGTTGCAGTTGAAACTTGGCGGGACGCCCAGAACTTTATATATCTGACTCCCTTAGCTCATCCACATATCTTCCTCCTCGTAGGTTTCTCATTCCCAGTATCTTTATATTTTACACAATTAGTTACATACATAGTTTTGTTATTAACACATAAAAATACATTTCATATAGTAAAACACAATAAGCAGGTTTGTTTTCTATCACACTTCACTTCATCCTTTTGTTTTTAACAAAACTACTTTCATAGCATGACTTCCCCTTTTTTTTTTTAATGTGAGTTTTTAATTTCATTCTCATCATTCCTCTACTTCCCTCCTGTTTTTTCATCATGCTTCCAGAGCTATCCTGGAAGCTGTGATTCAGTGTTCCTACACATAATCTGGTGTAATGCCAAATTAATATCTGCTGCGTTCTATTTTGACACATCTAACATAGGATAAATGTCATTTTGCTTGAGAAAATCACTATTTGTTTTAGATGCATGTTTAACAGAGGAAAATTTATCAGACATTGCAATCATTTCGTATCCTGGTTCTTATTGGGTTCCACACATTTTTAAATAAGGAAATTCTCCATTTATGATAGAACTCCTCCAAAGTGCGCTCAATTTTTATGGATGTTTGTACTTAATTTAGTCATTTCACCTGACCACGTGGACTACAGAAGTTTTTTTATTTATTTATTTTTTTTCCTGACAAAATATCAAGGATAGCGTGAGGCACGACAATTTCCACATCTAGTGTTCCTATCAGTGGCAGTGCTTGCCTTACAGCATCCGTAGCCCCGTCTACTACATGTAAGCATCCAGCCTGGATGAAAAATAGGCAGCCAGCCGCTGCCGGTCCTCGTGCTTCTGTGTGAGCACCACAGACATATGCCCCCCCAAACCATGAGTGAACAAAGTGAACGGCCACACAGTTTTTCTTTCAAAGTGGCGAATGCCACCTCACAGTTCGACATCCACTCAATTGCATCATGGGGCCCTCCTGCCCCTTGCAATAAATCATTCAGTGGTTATACAATTTTAAAGTAATTTGAAATATGGTAACCAACAAAAGTTAAATAATCTCATAATTTTATGTACCCCCAAATGGTGTTTGGGCGATTGCACATGCTTATTGCCTCAGTGTGGTCAGCAGCCAGTTTTTTATTCCCCTGTGAAATTAAATATCCCAAATATACAACTTCCTCTGTGCAATTTGTGCTTTGTGAGGATTACACTTTACCCCTCTGTGGCCAAATGCTGCAGGAGTATCCCAAGGTCCTGCATGTGAGTCTCCTTGTCAGGAGATGAGATAAACAAATCATCAACATATTGGATCCCCTCAGATTCTAGCCCTGGGCATCGAGCCAACACATCAGCCACTGCTCGATTAAACAACATGTGTAAGTTATGGAATCCTTGTCTTAGTTCTGTATTATTTTCACCCACAGTGAAGGTAAACCAAAACTGGCTGTTCAGGTGCACTGGAACAGAGAAAAAACCATTGGACACATCCAAAACCAAACAATTCAGCATTCCCTTCTCCTGACACTGCTGCATGACCTGCTGTATTGCAGCCTCATAGCTCATCACAATATGCATTACAGCATATTTCTCTTTTAACATACTGTGCAATGTTTAAACTGCATTAGTGTGGACACAACATGAACTAATCTGTAGATTGATTGATCACTGCACAGTCACCCTACACTACTCTCACATATACAGAGGTAATTGCACATGTATAATTTGAGATTCAGTTTCAATCAGGCTGAAACAGTTTACAGACGCAGGCGCGCGTGTTCGAACACTTCTAGCATCAGACACACCCATACAGTCCACACCACTCATATGTACACAATGCTGTTCTCTAAGACACTGACACTCATCCCACAATGTACAAAAGTTATTTTGTTTCCATAAAATGCAAATATATTAAGATGCTGATTAATTTTTGACAGCAGTTCATAAACATAATTTATTTTATAATCTCAATTATTTTAGACATATTTCCTTTACTTAAAGAGAAACATATGATGGCGCCTTATTTTTATTCGGGAACCACTGCTTACACCACTGTAAAAAGAACTATTTAGTGTTGTTCATCTAATTTCAACTGTTATTACTCTTTCTTAACTGTCCCTGTAATTTGTATTTAGCTTTTCTAATGTATCTAAGGTGTTTATTTGTTTATTTTCTATTTCCGTGTGCGCCCCACAAATGCTTTGCAATATCAAAACGCCTCCCTTTAGTAATAAAAAATTACTTGCTATTTACTGGATAAAATATTCTTATTTTTGGTTCTCATAAATTTCTGGTTTCAACTGTTCCAGCAGGCTATATAAATCGAATTGGGCGCTGTCTGGCGCAATGGCCAGATCCTTTACACATAATACACTGATTATTTTGTCTTTTCAACTGTGTTGTTGCATTTGCGGCGGCAACTCTGTGTGTTGTGGCTCTCTACCGCGATATTGACAAGATTGAAAATCAGCCAAGGATACATACGCGGCTGCTACTTCTACCCCGTCAGCCTTTTTCTCTACGACTAACTTTAGGTGTTTTCTTACACCTAACACTACACGTTGCCTTTTATCTAACTCTCGCTGCTGGTCATGTATTATTTTCTCTAAACTTTGCCATTTACATCTTCAAACATGTTGCTCTCACCCACATCTCATCTCCATTTTTAACTTCCTCATTTACACTCTGTTGTAGCCTTTCTGCATCACGTCGCCACGCATCTCTCCTGGTGTCACTCAGCTTTGCTTCCTCATATAATTATTTTGCTCGACCCAATAGTCGCCTGACGTTCCACTCCTAATGATCAAACCACAAGCTTTGAATACCCGCGGCTCTCGCTTTTCGGTCACTCTTTTCATAGGGAAAGCCCTGTCCTTTTCATTTAAGCATTTACTCACACTATTAGCTATGAACTCCTTCACTCCTTTCAACTTCTTTCAGTTATTATGATTATAGTTCTAAAATATAAAACAATATTTATTCTGGGCCCACAAGATTAAAAACGTCACATTTTGACAAACAACACATATATCCTGCCTCCCTTTTTAATTTTATTTTTCCTGCTATTCTAATTCTGCTTTTAATCTATCCAACTGTGACCCCAGCTTTATATTTTCTGTGTGAATCTGGCTCAAAGGTCAGTGTTTCTGAATTATCAGACCCTTTCACCCTTTTAATGTCCGCCCACTCACCTGTCTCCCACTTAATCCTTCTTGAGCTAACCATAACACACAGTCGCGGATTCAACAACAGTCTTTCCCATCCTGCAGTAGCAAATCCCTCTGGTATCCCCAAGTGTGATGCAAGTGGTAGAGTCGCTACACTCTCTAATCCCAACGTTCCTGCCGTCCACAGTTGTCACAATAGCGATAACCACTGTACGTCTGGAAAACCTGTCTGACCCTGCCTCAAATTAACCCACTTAGTAAGCTGCCAAAGCTTTAAATTAATCAGCAGTGTGTCCTGTCGGTGCTCAACTCCCTCTAAATAGGTTTAGCCAAAAATGTGTCCTAATCCTTGTGTTTCTATGTCCCCATATGACAGTTATTGAGGCAAATTACAACAACCTTTTGAGTTGAGGATTTTCTTCACAATGCCGCGTATGCTGTGTCCACTAACACAATCCTGTGTAAGTTTGCACTGCGTATTGCGTTCCACTGTTCTTTGTCTACAGTATACACACAAAGTCTGTTCAATCTACGCATCCCATATACCCACTTTTCAGTTAAAATGCCCTCGTTGCTGCAGTCAGAATCGTCACTAAAATTTAAACACACAAAATGTTTTTCGAAAATTGCTCTGTTTGCTCTTTCGGATAATGAGTGAATCAGCATGATCAACACCTCAGCTAGTAATCTTAGATAGGATCAATTCTGATCCTTTGTGGCCACAGCACTTTATTTAAATTTTTCAGGATTACTATATATACATATATATTGCGCCTCTTACACACTGTCAGACTGGTCTTGACTTTGGCGGGTTTGATCGTACGCTTCACAAATTTTGTAGCCTAAATAACAAAGCACGCATGCAATCACAAAAATTTCATACATTTCCCGCTGCTTTTTCAAAACATGAATATGTACATACACATATATATACATATATATATATATGATTACAAAAGCAAAACAATTGGCAGAACAATGGCGAGAGTGATAAGGCCCAGCAGGCACAGGCCAATCTCAAGGCTGCACCCCAATCTCCACAAAGGATTGTGCATTTGTTTTGTTATGCTAGCGTGGTTAAATAATGTTATTTATATTTCTAGCACATATACTCATATACGTGAAACTTTCAGTAATATGGCTTACTTCCCCTTGTAAGGAACAGCCGTTGTGTTCCTGAACTTCAAACCTTCACACCAATACCATTATTACACATTCCTTTTTTACAGTGCTGTTGAACTAGTGGGGCCCCTGTTCATATTAACACCCTATGCAAATTAAATTGTTAGGTCACCTTTGCGCACAAGACAATACACAAGACAACACGTAAGACTGACAAAGCGCTTAAGACTCACAAAACTCACTTCTCATTCACACCAGCGCCGGCACATTCACACATTTCTGGCCAAGGTCACCGTCCCGTAGGCTTTTCAGTGACCTACTTTAATTGCCGCTTCCCAGAATTTTTCTATTCTAATATCTGTTAGTTACACTTGCTGTTTCACCGCAATTTTCTATTTATTTATTTATTAATAACCGTTGCTGTTTCTCCGCAATTTTTATTTATTTATTTATTTATTTATTTATCAGTAACCGTTGCTGTTTCTCCGCAACCTTCTTTTAATTGCTGTTTCACTGCAATTTTCTATTTATTTATTTATTAATAACCGTTGCTGTTTCTCTGCAATTTTTATTTATTTATTTATTTATTTATCAGTAACCGTTGCTGTTTCTCCGCAACCTTCTTTTAATTGCTGTTTCACTGCAATTTTCTATTTATTTATTTATTAATAACCGTTGCTGTTTCTCCGCAATTTTTATTTATTTATTTATTTATTTATTTATTTATTTATTTATCAGTAACCGTTGCTGTTTCTCCGCAACCTTCTTTTAATTGCTGTTTCACTGCAATTTTCTATTTATTTATTTATTAATAACCGTTGCTGTTTCTCCGCAATTTTTATTTATTTATTTATTTATTTATTTATTTATTTATTTATTTATTTATCAGTAACCGTTGCTGTTTCTCCGCAACCTTCTTTTAATTGCTGTTTCACAGCAATATTTCTAATACCTGTCAGTAACCGTTGCTGTTTCTCCGCAACCTTCTTTTAATTTATGACCCGTCGGGCCCCCAGCCAAGCCGCGACACGCCCCAAGCCAGCGGACCAGACCAGACACATGAGCACACGCAGGCCCAACGCAGCCCCGAACAGACAGCTGAGTGCACGAACACTAGGCGCGCAGACAAGCCACTGGCTGGGCGAAAACACACCGGACCAGCAGGGGCCCCGGCTGCAGTTAATGCAACAGCCGCCGATTGGGCGAAAACACACTGGGCCGGCAAATGGGCGACGACTGGAGCTGAATAGGCTTCAGACAGTCACACAACCCACCGTTTAGTCGGTCCAGCGGCTATATCGCACAACACGGCAGCCCGCGCCACAGACAGCCGAACAGCCCACTGCCTTAAGGCACGGCGGCTATATCGCCCAAGACAACTGACTGAATGCGCCCCCTTTGTGAACGGACAAACCGCCGAATGAGCGAGGGCCCCGCAGGTCCACGAGCACACACACGAACGGCCCAGGCGCCAACCCAGAACGGCCCCCGCAAACCTGGGCGCCCCTTGTGTGCTATCAGCTTCACCCGTTCTTAACCTTCCCCTGCCACACTTTTTCAATACCGACAGAACAGTATTTCACACAACACTTATCACTTTCTGAGCTGCTTTAACGCCAGATGCATCAAACCTCCCACAAACACAGCACAGACAATGAGCCAACACACTATCAGGATCTTTAACACACACTCCGGCATATCTCACACTTACGCTTCACTCTTTTCATTCATGCACATAACAGTTATTTCAAACACGCAGCACTTTATCACAAACCCGTACCATTCATCACAAACACATAACATTTAACTCAGACATACAATCACATCAGACTCTTTTCTCTTACCATAGGTTTTTACTGTAGTTTTTCTAGATTTTTTGGAGGAGAGGCCTCGCATTTGCTTAGGCCTGGGCGGATACGCACTGCTCTTAGATTCAACCAGTACATGCAGATTTTATAAATAGGCTCTGCTTACCTTATTGTTTTGTGGCCACTGTTGAACCCAAGAGTCAGCAGTTCCGTCCAGGCGTTCAGCTTCCTCGAGCCTCTCCTGGCTGGCTCGCCAATTCAATGTGGGCAGGAAAAACAAGCCCCGGCCTGGGCCAGGAATGCCAGGGTCGCTCTCCTCCACACTGTTAAATGCTTCTTCAAAAGATGCACACTTCTCAGAGTCTGATGCAACTGGGTTTATTGTTAGTGAATCAAAGATAACATGCAAGAACCCGGGCTGATCTGCACATATCAATACAAACTGTCTCAAAGCATTCCACAAGACACTTCACAGAAAACACATGACGTGCACACACACACACAGACAAGGCACACACACTCACAGACATACAAGACATACAAGACATACAAGACATACAAGACATACAAAACATACTGACATACTGCCCTCCCCTGGGGCCGAACACTCCCTTTTATCCTATCTTAGCTCCTCCTGTTGTGGAGCTCAAGCTTGGACTGTCCCATCATTTTACTTTACTCTTTTCCCACACTTCATTGTTTCTCATTTTTCAGACACCATTATTTCCCAATTCTCAGACATCATTATTTATCAGCCCCTTCCCTCCTTAATTTTTTAAAAATAGTACTGCTCGTCTCCCGCTTGAATCTCCCTCCCCCTTCTATCATAAATCACATATTCTGTCAACACATTTTCCAAAAAAGGCAGAAGCTTCCGTTAGTTCCACAGATGTGCTTTTATACAGCTTAATCAGCAGGGCAGAAATTGTGTGTATTATGTGTTTGTTCTAATCGCACTTATTTTAATATGAGGCGTTTCCCTGCTGCCGGTTGTTACCTTATGACCAAGGTCAAAGTATCCCTCTCGACCTTGGTCCACCTGTATCCTTCCTCCTTTGCCAGCCGGATGATACGTTAGGGAGGAGACAGCGTGTGCTCATTAATACATTCCTTTCCCATATACACTGGGCCTGTGCTCTCTAACTACATGTCTTTCCCAAACAATGGGCTTGTGTTTTCTGAGTATATCTATAATTATTTCCCACAGACCCTGTAGGTTAAACTGATTAACACTAACACAAACAAGAACAGCAACAACGCAGTCTATGCAGAAATGCAAGCAATAGTTAAGACGAGTGCATTAACTAAGTCACCTACGAAACAGCTAACTAGTTACAACCCAAAGCTTACAGTCAATGTGGAGATTAAATTGAGAATACGATTTCTCTCAGCATAATGACGGATTTAAAGAGTAAACGAACTCACCCGATATTGTCTTCAAATGGATCCATGCCAAAGAAAAGTAATGATTCACCCTCTCAAAGCTTTTACTAACAAACTTGTAGTAGCAAAAAATATCAACTCGCCATCCATGATACCTGCTTCATACGCTCAGAGTACACACAAGATAGTCTGTTATGTTATGGTAGCAACGGAATGAAGCGGACTACATATGTACGCTATATTTACCGTCATTGTTTTATTATACCAGCGCGTTTTCGCGCGTTTCCAGAGAAACTCAATTACTATCAATAAAAATGGTTTAGCTATTTCTCAGCATAATGACGGATGGGGATGGGACGAAAATAATTTTCAACCGTCCACCACGTTTTAGCAACGTTCCAACACTGTCGTCATCACTGTTCCATGGGTCACAAAAACTATTACACTGACGCTTACATTGCAGTGTCAAATATCCACATTAAATAGGTTAGTGGTACTATATAAAGACACTCAATTTCAAAAATAACGTATGTAACCGAAATATTTTGAGCAGTAATACTTACATAGCAACATGACATTTTATCTGTGTTTAGTAGTATAGAGACAGAAAATCAATGACAAAGTCCTATCCGCTTCTGTTTTGCGTCAGAAAACGATGTCAGATAGGTCTATCAGCAAAGAAATGGCTTAGCTATGCCCCGAAGTCCTCAATAATAAAAGTACTCTCCAAGAAATTATGAAAATCGTTGACAACGTTTTGTTAGGTGCATCGTCTTTAATGCTACGCCACAGTGAATGCGAGAAGAAAATATTCCATTACGCTGAACTATAAAACGCTATTCCAAATGCAAAATCAGACATGTTATACATCGTTAGAAAGCTTATACTCTCATCTACTGAATAAATGAACTGTCAATCAAGCCAAATTGTACTGAAAACGGCGACAACGCCGTAAGCCACAGGAATCACAAACGGATTGTCCAAGACAATGTATGACCACTCAGTCGCAAAAGGGACATCTCTACGCGTAAAACCAATGGTAAGATTGTATAGTTATTCAATGTTTAGTCCCAGATAGTGACTGTAGAATGACATGGAATAATTTTTAAAAAAACGTTGTCTCGTTTATTTCGTTCTTCAGTGAGCAGAGTTTTCACTGCTGTATTGGCATATTTTAAGGCTAATGTCTGGTTTATCTTGTTGCTACGGAATATTACATTACATCTTAAATTACAGGCATTTGGCAGACGCTCTTATCCAGAGCGACATACAACAAAGTGTATAACCATAATCAGGAACAATTGTGGCGAAAACCCTAGAGGGCAGTAGCCTACCGTTCCAAGTGCAGGGAACCACCGCATAGTTCAACTTGGACCCTGTAGGTTAAACTGATTAACACTAACACAAACAAGAACAGCAACAACGCAGTCTATGCAGAAATGCAAGCAATAGTTAAGACGAGTGCATTAACTAAGTCACCTACGAAACAGCTAACTAGTTACAACCCAAAGCTTACAGTCAATGTGGAGATTAAATTGAGAATACGATTTCTCTCAGCATAATGACGGATTTAAAGAGAAAACGAACTCACCCGATATTGTCTTCAAATGGATCCATGCCAAAGAAAAGTAATGATTCACCCTCTCAAAGCTTTTACTAACAAACTTGTAGTAGCAAAAAATATCAACTCGCCATCCATGATACCTGCTTCATACGCTCAGAGTACACACAAGATAGTCTGTTATGTTATGGTAGCAACGGAATGAAGCGGACTACATATGTACACTATATTTACCGTCATTGTTTTATTATACCAGCGCGTTTTCGCGCGTTTCCAGAGAAACTCAATTACTATCAATAAAAATGGTTTAGCTATTTCTCAGCATAATGACGGATGGGGATGGGACGAAAATAATTTTCAACCGTCCACCACGTTTTAGCAACGTTCCAACACTGTCGTCATCACTGTTCCATGGGTCACAAAAACTATTACACTGACGCTTACATTGCAGTGTCAAATATCCACATTACATAGGTTAGTGGTACTATATAAAGACACTCAATTTCAAAAATAACGTATGTAACCGAAATATTTTGAGCAGTAATACTTACATAGCAACATGACATTTTATCTGTGTTTAGTAGTATAGAGACAGAAAATCAATGACAAAGTCCTATCCGCTTCTGTTTTGCGTCAGAAAACGATGTCAGATAGGTCTATCAGCAAAGAAATGGCTTAGCTATGCCCCGAAGTCCTCAATAATAAAAGTACTCTCCAAGAAATTATGAAAATCGTTGACAACGTTTTGTTAGGTGCATCGTCTTTAATGCTACGCCACAGTGAATGCGAGAAGAAAATATTCCATTACGCTGAACTATAAAACGCTATTCCAAATGCAAAATCAGACATGTTATACATCGTTAGAAAGCTTATACTCTCATCTACTGAATAAATGAACTGTCAATCAAGCCAAATTGTACTGAAAACGGCGACAACGCCGTAAGCCACAGGAATCACAAACGGATTGTCCAAGACAATGTATGACCACTCAGTCGCAAAAGGGACATCTCTACGCGTAAAACCAATGGTAAGATTGTATATTTATTCAATGTTTAGTCCCAGATATTGACTGTAATATGAGATGGTATAATTAAAAAAAACTTTGTCTCGTTTATTTCGTTATTCAGTAAGCAGCGTTTTCACTGCTGTATTGGCATATTTTAGGGCAAATGTCGGGTTTATCTTGTTGTTACGGAATATTAGCCTACATTACATTACAGGCATTTGGCAGACGCTCATATTCAGAGCGACGTACAACAAAGTGTCTAACCATAACCAGGAACAAGTGTGTCGAAAACCCTAGAGGGCAGTATCCTACCGTTCCAAGTGCCCCAAGACCGTCCCCTCACTGATAAAAAACTAACTTTACGGTGTCGGATTAGTTGCGTCGCCATGGATGTCGCTTGCCGTAAAGAAGTTTACTCGATGTCGTAACACTTAGAATTTGGAGCTCCAGCTTTTCCGCACCCCACCTAATAAAAAAGTACAAATGGCGGGCAAACCATATGGCGGACATAGGTGGTCCCAAAAGCAAAGTTGTAGAGCACACTCAGATGCATCGGTCGATGAAGTTTTGTGTTGATCGGACTTATAGTGTGACAGTTATAGCCTTTAAAAGAGTGATCCTTTGTTATAGCGCCACCATCTGGGCGACATAGGAGATTTTTCGTGCGTGAGTAGTGGGGGGCCATAGGAACCCACCTACCAAAGTTGGTTGGTCTACAACTTATGGTTGCTGAGCCTCAGACATTTTAGCGGAGAAAACTGCCACGCCCCAACGAAAAAGTCTAAATGGCGGGCAAACAATATGGCGGACATAGGTGGTGCCAATGGCAAAGTTGTAGAGCACGTTCAGAGGCATAGGTCGATGAAGTTTTCTGTTGATCTAACTTATGGTGTGGGAGTTATGGCCTTTTACGCATAACCCTTTGTTATAGCGCCACCATTTGGCCGACATAGGTGATTTTTAGTGCCTGAGTAGTGGGGGGCCATAGGAACCCACCTGCCAAATTTGGTTGCTGTAGAACTTACGGTTGCTGAGCCTCAGACACTTTTAGCGGAGAAAAATAAGAATAATAATCCTAACAGATACAATAGGGTTCCACCAGCTTCGCTGCTTGGACCCCTAATAATAATCCTAACAGATACAATAGGGTTCCACCAGCTTCGCTGCTTGGACCCCTAATAATAATAATAATAATAATAATAATAATAATAATATTAATCCTAACAAAAACAATAGGGTTCCACCAGCTTCGCTGCTTGGACCCCTAATAATTCTTACAGATACAATAGGGTTCCACCAGCTTGGCTGTTTGGACCCCTAATAATAATAATCCGAACAGATACAATAGGGTTCCACCAGCTTCGCTGCTTGGACCCCTAATAACTAGACAATTCCTGCAGAAATTGTGAAGTGTGGTTGCTGCCAATGCAAAGTCGACTTTGTACTGAACAGAGTGAACAGTGCTAGGTAGTTGCTAGATTGGCCTCGGTGGTTGCTAGGGTGTTTTCGGTGGTGTCTATAGTGTTGCTAGGTGGTTGCTATGGAGTTATAGGGGGTGCTAGCGTGTTGCTAGGTGGTTCTATGTAGTTCTAGGCCATTGCTAGATTGTTGCATTGGAGTTCTAGGTAGTTGCTAGGGTGCTGCTAGGTGGTTGCTAGGGAGTTCTAGGCAGTTGCTAGGATGTTGCTAGTGGATGCTATGGAGTTCTAGGTGGTTACTAGGGTGTTGTAATGTGGTTGCAATGGAGTTCTATGCAGTTGCTAGGGGGTTGCTAGGTGGTTGCTAGGAGGTTGCTATGGAGTTATAGGTGGTTGTTAGGGTGTTGCTAGGCAGTTGTTATGGTGTTCCAGGTGGTTGCTAGGGTGTTGCTAGGTGGTTGCTGGGGTATTCTAGGTGGTTGCTATGGAGTTCTAGGTGGTTACTATGGTGTTGCTAGGTGGTTGCTATGGAGTAATAGCCGGTTGCTAGGGTGTTGCTAGGCATTTGCTATGAAGTTATAGGTGGTTGCTAGGGTGTTGCTAGGGTATTCTAGGTGGTTGCTAGGATGTTGCTAGGTGGTTGCTATGGAGTTATAGACGGTTGCTAGGGTGTTGCTAGGCAGTTGTTATGGTGTTCCAGGTGGTTGCTAGGGTGTTGCTAGGTGTTTGCAATGGTGTTCCAGGTGGTTGCTAGGGTGTTGCTAGGTGGTTGCTATGGTGTTCCAGGTGATTGCTATGGAATTATAGCCGGTTGCTAGGGTGTTGCTAGGCATTTGCTATGGTGTTCCAGGTGGTTGCTAGTGTGTTGTTAGGTGGTTGCTATGGAGTTCTAGGCGGTTGCTAGGTTGTTCTAGGTGGTTGCTAGGGTGTTGCTAAGTCGTTGCTATGGAGTTATAGGCGGTTGCTAGGGTGTTGCTAGGGTATTCTAGGTGGTTGCTAGGATGTTGCTAGGTGGTTGCTATGGAGTTATAGGTGGTTGCTAGGGTGTTGCTAGGCAGTTGTTATGGTGTTCCAGGTGGTTGCTAGGGTGTTGCTAGGTGGTTGCTATGGTGTTCCAGGTGGTTGCTAGGGTGTTGCTAGGTGGTTGCTATGAAGTACCAGGTGGTTGCTATGGTGTTGCTAGGTGGTTGCTATGGAGTTATAGCCGGTTGCTAGGGTGTTGCTAGGCATTTGCTATGGAGTTATAGATGGTTGCTAGGGTGTTGCAAGGGTATTCTAGGTGGTTGCTAGGATGTTGCTAGGTGGTTGGTATGAAGTGATAGGCGGTTGCTAGGGTGTTGCTACGCAGTTGTTATGGTGTTCCAGGTGGTTGCTAGGATGTTGCTAGGTGGTTACTATGGTGGTCTAGGTGGTTGCTAGGGTGTCGCTAAGTGGTTGCTATGAAGTTCTAGGTGGTTGCTATGGTGTTGCTAGGTCGTTGCTATGGAGTTATAGCCGGTTGCTAGGGTGTTCTAGGTGGTTGCTAGAGTGTTGCTAGGTGGTTCCTATGGTGTTCCAGGTGGTTGCTAGGTTGTTGCTAGGCATTTGCTCTGGAGTCATAGGCAGTTGCTAGGGTGTTGCTAGAGTATTCTAGGTGGTTGCTAGGATGTTGATAGATGGTTGCTATGGAGGTATAGCCAGTGACTAGGGTGTTGCTAGGCAGTTGTTATGGTGTTCCAGGTGGTTGCTAGGGTGTTGCTGAGTGGTTGCTATGGAGTTATAGCCGGTTTCTAGGGTGTTGCTAGGCAGTTGTTATGGTGTTCCAGGTGGTTGCTAGGGTGTTGCTAGGTGGTTGCTAGGGTATTCTAAGTGGTTGCTAGGGTGTTGCTAGGTGGAGGCTATAGAGTTCTAGATGGTTGCTATGGTGTTGCTAGGTGGTTGCTATGGAGGTATAGCCGGTTGCTACGGTGTTGCTAGGCATTTGCTATAGAGTTATAGGCGGTTGCTGGGGTGTTGCTAGGGTATTCTAGGTGGTTGCTATGGAGTTATAGCCGGTTGCTAGGATGTTGCTATGCATTTGCTATGGTGTTCCAGGTGGTTGCTAGGGTGTTGCTAGGTGGTTGCTAGGATGTTGCTAAATGGTTGCTATGGAGTTATAGGCGGTTGCTAGGGTGTTGCTAGGTGGTTGCTAGGGTTTTCTAGGTGGTTGCTATGAAGTTATAGGGTGTTGCTAGGGTGTTGCTAGGAAGTTGTTATGGTATTCCAGGTGGTTGCTAGGTTGTTGCTAGGTGGTTGCTATGGAGTTCTAGGTGGTTGCTATGGTTTTCCAGGTGGTTGCTAGGATGTTGCTAGGTGGTTGCAATGGAGTTATAGGTGGTTGCTAGGGTGTTGTTAGGCAGTTGTTATGGTGTTCCAGGTGGTTGCTAGGGTGTTGCTAAGTGGTTGCTATGGAGTTCTAGGTGGTTGCTCTGGTGTTGCTAGGTGGTTGCTATGGAGTTATAGCTGGTTGCTAGGGTGTTGCTAGACATTTGCTATGGTGTTCCAGGTGGTTGCTACGGTGTTGCAAGGTGGTTGCTATGCAGTTCTAGGTGGTTGCTGGGGTGTTGCTAGGTGGTTGCTATGGAGTTCTAGGCAGTTGCTATGGTGTTACAGGTGGTTACTAATGTGTTGTTAGGTTTTTGCTATGGAGTTATAAGTGGTTGCTAGGGTGTTGCTAGGCAGATGATATGGTGTTCCAGGTGGTTGCTATGGAGTTCTAGGTGGTTGCTCTGGCGTTTCTAGGTGGTTGCTATGGAGTTATAGCTGGTTGCTAGTGTGTTGCTAGGCATTTGCTATGGTGATCCAGATGGTTGCTAAGGTGTTGCTAGGTGGTTGCTAGGGTATTCTAGGTGGTTGCTAGGGTGTTGCTAGGTGGATGCTATGGAGTTCTAGGTGGTTACTATGGTGTTGCTAGGTGGTTGCTATGTACTTATAGCCGGTTGCTAGGGTGTTGCTAGGCATTTGCTATGGAGTTATAGGCGGTTGCTAGGGTGTTGCTAGGGTATTCTAGGTGGTTGCTAGGATGTTGCTAGGTGGTTGCTATGGAGTTATAGGTGGTTGCTAGGCAGTTGTTATGGTGTTCCAGGTGGTTGCTAGGGTGTTGCTAGGTGGTTGCTATGGTGTTCCAGGTGGTTGCTAGGGTGTTGCAAGGTGGTTGCTATGGAGTTATAGCCGGTTGCTAGGGTGTTGCTAGGCATTTGCTATGGTGTTCCAGGTGGTTGCTAGCGTGTTGTTAGGTGGTTGCTATGGAGTTCTAGGCGGTTGCTAGGTTGTTCTAGGTGGTTGCTAGGGTGTTGCTAGGTCGTTGCTATGGAGTTATAGGCGGTTGCTAGGATGTTGCTAGGGGGTTGCTATGGAGTTCTAGGCGGTTGCTAGGTCTTTACTGAGTCCAATGACGCAACCTATAGTTCTCTATGACAAACGGTCCAAAGGTTATGAAATATCAAACATCGGCCAATCAGGAAGGGGGGCGAGGCTGATCTACACCAATGGACAAAGGACACTCTACCCTGTCCAATGAGGTATTGCACAATTTTGCGGCATTTTTTCCCCATAGAGATGAATGGCAGAATGTTCAAATCAAGAGACCAGAGTACTGCTGCTAGAAGACAGAGCATTGTGACATCACAATGGTGAGAAGACATAGCATTGTGACATCACAAGGGTGAACATTCCGCCATTCATTCTCTATGGGAAAAATTTCCCAAAAAAAGTCAAATATCTTAAACACCGTCCACCGAAACTTTCCACAAAGTAATAGCACACCATTCCCGATCAAGCCGCTCGATTTGACATATTGCACGTGGCATTCTGGGTGGTTGCTATGGTGTTGCTACGTGGTTGCTATGGTGTTCCAGGTGATTGCTAGGGTGTTGCTACGTGGTTGCTATGGTGTTCCAGGTGATTGCTATGGAATTATAGCCAGTTGCTAGGGTGTTGCTAGGCATTTGCTATGGTGTTCCAGGTGGTTGCTAGTGTGTTGATAGACATTTGCTATGGTGTTCCAGGTGGTTGCTAGGGTGTTGCTAGGTGGTTGCTAGGCTATTCTAGGTGGTTGCTAGGGTGTTGCTAGGTCGTTGCTATGGAGTTCTAGGTGGTTGCTATGGTGTTGCTAGGTGGTTGCTAAGGCATTCTAGGCAGTTGTTAGGGTGCTCTAGGTGGTTGCTAGTATGTTGTTAGGTGGTTGCTATGGAGTTCTAGGCAGTTGTTAGGGTGTTGCTAGATGGTTGCTATGGAGTTCAGGGCGATTGCTACGGCATTCTAGGCGGTTGCTTGGGTGTTGCTAGGTGGTTGCTATGGTGTTCCAGGTGGTTGCTAGGGTGTTGCTAGGTGGTTGCTATGGAGTTCTAGGTGGTTGCTAGGGTGTTGCTAGGTGGTTGCTATGGAGTTCTAGGTTGTTGCTAGGGTGTTGCTAGGTGGTTACTATGGAGTTATAGCTGGTTGCTAGGGTGTTGCTAGGCATTTGCTATGGTGTTCCAGGTGGTTGCTATAGTGTTGCTATGTGGTTGGTAGGGTTTTCTAGGTGGTTGCTAGGATGTTGCTAGGTGGTTGCTATGGAGTTATAGGCGGTTGCTAGGGTGTTGCTAGGCAATTGTTTGGTGTTCCAGGTGGTTGCTAGGGTGTTGCTATGCATTTGCTATGGTGTTCCAGGTGGTTGCTAGGGTGTTGCTAGGTGGTTGCTAGGGTATTCTAGGTGGTTGCTAGGATGTTGCTAGGTGGTTGCTATGGAGTTATAGGCGGTTGCTAGGG
Organism: Anguilla pacifica; assembly: GCA_039654925.1. Classification (NCBI taxonomy): domain Eukaryota; kingdom Metazoa; phylum Chordata; class Actinopteri; order Anguilliformes; family Anguillidae; genus Anguilla; species Anguilla pacifica. The sequence continues at coordinate 42,105,013 of CM077292.1, forward strand.
TGTTGCTAGGCAGTTGTTTTGGTGTTCCAGGTGGTTGCTAGAGTGTTGCTAGGTGGTTGCTATGGTGTTCCAGGTGGTTGCTAGAGTGTCGCTAGGTGGTTGCTATGGAGTTCTAGGTGGTTGCTATGGTGTTGCTAGGTGGTTGCTATGTAGTTAAATTTGGTTGCTAAGGTGTTGCTAGGCATTTGCTGTGGTGTTCCAAGTGGTTGCTAGGGTGTTGCAAGGTGGTTGCTATGCTGTTCTAGGTGGTTGCCAGGGTGTTGCTAGGTGGTTGCTATGGAGTTCTAAGCAGTTGCTATGGTGTTCCAGGTGGTTGCTAGTGTGTTGTTAGGTGGTTGCTATGGAGTTCTAGGCGGTTGCTAGGGTGTTCTAGGTGGTTGCTAGGGTGTTGCTAGGTTGTTGCTATGGAGTTACAGGCGGTTGCTAGGATGTTGCTAGGGGGTTGCTATGGAGTTCTAGGCGGTTGCTAGGTCTTTACTGAGTCCAATGACGCAACACATAGTTCTCTATGACAAACGGTTCAAAGGTTATGAAATATAAAACATCAGCCAATCAGGAAGGGGGGCAAGGCTGATCTCCACCAATGGACAAAGGACTCTCTAACAAGTCCAATGAGGCATCCCAGAATTTGTGGGCAATTTTGCCCCATAGAGATGAATGTTAAATGTCCGAAGCCAGAGAGATACCAGAGCACTGCTGCTAGAAGACAGACCATTGTGACATCACAGAGGTGAGAAGACAGAGCATTGTGACATCACAAGGGTGAACATTCCGCCATTCATTCTCTATGGGAAAAATTTCCCAAAAAAATTCAAATTTTTCAAAAACCTTGCAACGAAACTTTCCACAAAGTAATAGCACACCATTCCCGATGAAGCCGCTCGATTTGACATATTGCACGTGTATGTGGTGCGAAAACTCTGGGAGGAGTAGCGGTCCAAAAAACTGGCGGAATAATAATAATAATAACTAGACAATTCCTGCAGAAATTGTGAAGTGTGGTTGCCGCCAACACAAAGTGACGGCGAATCACAAAGCTAGCTGGCATGTTCAGAGGGTCTTGGAAAAACCCTAAGTCTGACGTGTAATGCAGACTGATGTGTAATGCAGTTATAACGAGACCAAAGTTTCCAACTCGCTGGAATATAAAACGGTATTACAAAAGTAAAATTTGACATATTATACATTGTTAGAAAGCTTATTCTGTCACCTATTAGATCGATGATGTGTAGATCAAGCCAGATTGTACTACAAAGTTCGACAACACCCAAAGCAACATGTGTGGTATTACAAGATGACACCGTTTTCTGGAGTAAGAGCGGACCAGAAGCTGCTGCACACCTGTTGTTGACGGCGTTGTTGCCCTTTTTAGGTCCGTCTGGCTTGATTGAGAATTCGTTTATTCAGTAGGTGAGAGCATAAGCTTTCTAACCAGGTATAACACGTGTAGTTTTGGTTTTGGAATATCGTTTTTTAGGTCAACCGAAAGTGTTTTAATCGTCGCATTCAATGCATGCACTCTTTGTTAGCACTAGTAGCATTCAAAGACGCTGCATTTGACGAAACGTTGTCAACGATTTTGCGTAATATCTTGTGAAATACTATTATTTTTGAGGAAATCTGGGTATGCCTAAGTCATATGTTTGTTGATATACCTAGCTGACAGCGTTTTGCATTTGGAATACTGTTTTATCCGTTCACTTCCGCGTTCACCTATATCCTTTCTGGTGGCTGGTGAGGACGAACAGCCAACCGCATCACGTGTGCAAAGCCGACCAATGCTGTAACTTCATAATTCACATATTTCATGACGTCACCGCCCCATTCATTTTCAATGGGAAAAATTGGCCATAAAAAGTCATATTTCTCAAAAACCGTGCAGCGAAAATTTCCACAAAGTAATAGCCATCGATTCCCAAAGAAGCCGGTCAATTTGACATATGGCATGTGTATGTGGTGCGAAAACTCTGGGAGGAGTAGCGGTCCAAAAAACTGGCGGAATAATAATAATAATAATAAATATGTGCAATAATAATAGTGTGTTTGCCTAAGGCAACCACACTAATAATAATATGTGCAATAATAATAGTGTGTTTGCCTAAGGCAACCACACTAACTAGACAATTCCTGCAGAAATTGTGAAGTGTGGTTGCCGCCAACGCAAAGTCGACTTTGTGCTGAACGGAGTGAACAGTTTCTGTAGTATAAGCAGAGACAGGGCATTGTGTACCTGCTATAACATCACTACAACGAGTTGATTTGCGACACATATATTCAGAGCTAAATTATCCTTTCATCAAAATTTGAGATCTCAGTGTTTTACTTGCGGTATGCGGTGACGAGTGACGGCGAATCACAAAGCTAGCTGGCATGTTCAGAGGGTCTTGGAAAAAAAGTCTGACGTGTAATGCAGACTGATGTGTAATGCAGTTATAACGAGACCAAAGTTTCCAACTCGCTGGAATATAAAACGGTATTACAAAAGTAAAATTTGACATATTATACATTGTTAGAAAGCTTATTCTGTCACCTATTAGATCGATGATGTGTAGATGAAGGCAGATTGTACTACAAAGTTCGACAACACCCAAAGCAACATGTGTGGTGTTACAAGCCCACTGAAGACCGGATCAGAAGCTGCTGCACACGTGTTGTTGACGGCGTTGTTGCACTCTTTAGTACAGTCTGGCTTGTTTGAGAATTCGTTTATTCAGTAGGTGAGAGCATAAGCTTTCTAACCAGGTATAACAGCACGTCTAATTTTGGTTTTGGAATATCGTTTTTTTAGGTCAACCGAAAGTTTTTTAATCGTCGCATACAATGCATGTAGTCTTTGTTAGCATTAGCATTCAAAGACGCTGGACCTGACGAAACGTCGTCAAAGAATTTGCGTAATATCTTGTGAAATACTGTTATTATTGAGGACTTCTGGGTATGCCTAAGCCATATGTTTTGTTGATATACCTAGCTGACAGCGTTTTCATTTGAAATTTTGCATTTGGAATACTGTTTTATCCATTCACTTCCGCGTTCAGCTATATCCTTTCTGGTGGCTGGTGAGGACGAACAGCGGACCACATCACGTGTGCAAAGCCGACCAATGCTGTAACTTCATAATTCACATTTTTTATGACGTCACCGCCCCATTCATTTTCAATGGGAAAAATTGGCCATAAAAAGTCATATTTCTCAAAAACCGTGCAGCGAAAATTTCCACAAAGTAATAGCCATCGATTCCCAAAGAAGCCGGTCAATTTGACATATGGCATGTGTATGTGGTGCGAAAACTCTGGGAGGAGTAGCGGTCCAAAAAATGGGTGGAATAAATAAATAATAACTAGACAATTCCTGCAGAAATTGTGAAGTGTGGTTGCCGCCAACACAAAGTCGACTTTGTGCTGAACAGAGCGAACAGTTTCTGTAGTATAAGCAGAGACAGAGTATTGTGTACATGCTATAACATCACGGCAACGAGTTTATTTGCGACACATATATTCAGAGCTAAATTATCCTTTCATAAAAACTTGAGATCTCAGTGTTTTACTCGCGGTATGCGGTGACGAGTGACGGCGAATCATAAAGCTAGCTGGCATGTTCAGAGGCTCATGGAAAAACCGTACGTCTACACTGCGTGATCGCACCATTTAAAGAAAGCAAGACGGGGCTAGGGAGATTAATTTGATTGACGTATGATGTTGCGTGAATATCAGCTCATTTTAACCACACAACTAAAAACATTTCATTTGGCTGTAATTCAGAGTGTAATCTGTTATCTCTGAGACCAACTCATAGACAGAGTAGCCTATTACGTGTTAGCCGAGCCGAATTTCCAAGAACGAAAATGAGGCGAGAAATATGTGTTAAAATAGTTGCATTTTAACTAATTTTAAATACAGCTTCTGTGAATAAGGTTCGGCTGGTAGCCAGTACTACTAGCTTCTGTTGCAGCAAGGGGTGCATCAACAACATGCAAGTGGAGTTGTGTACTTCAGCAAACGCGTTGGGTGAGAAAGCGTTGCTTTCCCTGCTACAACAGAATAAATACGTAATGCAGCTCTAATGAGACCAAAGTTTCCAATACGCTGGGATTTTAAACGGTGTTACAAAAGAGAAATTTGACATATTATACATAGTTAGAAAGCTTATTGTGTCACCTACTGAATAAATGAATTCTCAATCAAGCCAGTTTGTACTACAAAGTTCGACAACACCCAAAGCAACGTGTGGTATTACAAGATGACACCGTTTTCTGGAGTAAGACCGGACCAGAAGCTGCTGCACACATGTTGTTGACGGCGTTGTTGCCCTTTTTAGGTCCGTCTGGCTTGATTGAGAATTCGTTTATTCAGTAGGTGAGAGCATAAGCTTTCTAACCAGGTATAACAGCACGTGTAATTTTGGTTTTGGAATATCGTTTTTTTAGGTCAACCGAAAGTTTTTTAATCGTCGCATACAATGCATGTAGTCTTTGTTAGCATTAGCATTCAAAGACGCTGGACCTGACGAAACGTCGTCAAAGAATTTGCGTAATATCTTGTGAAATACTGTTATTATTGAGGACTTCTGCGTATGCCTAAGCCATATGTTTTGTTGATATACCTAGCTGACAGCGTTTTCATTTGTAATTTTGCATTTGGAATACTGTTTTATCCGTTCACTTCCGCGTTCAGCTATATCCTTTCTGTTGGCTGGTGAGGACGTACAGCGGACCGCATCACGTGTGCAAAGCCGACCAATGCTGTAACTTCATAATTCACATTTTTATGACGTCACCGCCCCATTCATTTTCAATGGGAAAAATTGGCCATAAAAAGTCATATTTCTCAAAGACCGTGCAGCGAAAATTTCCACAAAGTAATAGCCATCGATTCCCAAAGAAGCCGGTCAATTTGACATATGGCATGTGTATGTGGTGCGAAAACTCTGGGAGGAGTAGCGGTCCAAAAAACTGGCGGAATAATAATAATAATAATAATAAATATGTGCAATAATAATAGTGTGTTTGCCTAAGGCAACCACACTAACTAGACAATTCCTGCAGAAATTGTGAAGTGTGGTTGCCGCCAATGTAAAGTCGACTTCCTGCTGAACAAAGTGAACAGTGGTAGGTAGTTGCTATGATGTTCTGGTGGTGACTATGGTGTTTTAGGTGGTCTCTAGGGTGTTGCTATGGAGTTCTAGGCGGTTGCTATGGAATTCTAGGCGGTTGCTAGGGTGTTCTAGGTAGTTCTATGGAGTTCTAGGCAGTTGCAATGGAATTCTAGGCGGTTGCTAGGGTGATCTAGGTGGTTCTATGGAGTTCTAGGCGGTTGCTATGGAATTCTATGCGGTTGCTAGGGTGTTCTAGGTGGTTGCTATGGAGTTCTAGGAAGTTGCTAGGATGTTGCTAGGTGGTTGCTATGGAGCTCCAGGTGGTTGCTAGGGCATTGCTAGGTGGTTGCTAGGGTATTCCAAGTGGTTGCTAGGATGTTGCTAGGTGGTTGCTATGGAGTTATAGGTGGTTGCTAGGGTGTTGCTAGGCAATTGTTTGGTGTTCCAGGTCGTTGCTAGGCTGTTGATAGGTGGTTGCTATGGAGTTATAGGCGGTTGCTAGGTGGTTGCTATGGAGTTCTAGGCGGTTGCTAGGGTGTTGCTACGTGGTTGCTTGGGTATTCAACGTGGTTGATATGGTGTTATAGGTGGTTTCTAGGGTGTTGCTGTGTTGTTGCTATGGAGTTCTAGGCGGTTGCTAGGGTGTTCTTGGTGGTTGCTAGGGTGCTGCAAGGTTGTTGCTAGGGTATTCTAGGTGGTTGTTAGGGTGTTGTTAGGTGGTTGCTATGGAGTTCTAGGTGGTGGCTAGGGTGTTACAAGGTGGTTGCTATGCAGTTCTAGGTGGTTGCTAGGGTGTTGCTAGACATTTGCTATGGTGTTCTAGGTGGTTGTTAGGGTGTTGCTAGGTCGTTGCTATGGAGTTATAGGTGGTTGCTAGGGTGTTGCTAGGTAGATGTTATGGAGTTATAGCTGGTTGCTAGGGTGTTGCTAGGCGTTTGCTATGGTGTTCTTGGTATTTGCTAGGGTGCTGCTAGATGGTTGCTAGGGAGTTCTAGGCGGTTGATAGGGCGTTGCTAGGTGGTTGCTATGCTGTTTTATGCAGTTGCTAGGGTGTTAGAGGTGGTTACTAGGGTGTTGCTAGGTGGTTGGTATGGAGTTCTAGGTGGTTGCTAGGGTGTTGCTAGGTGGTTGCTAGGGTGTTCTAGGAGGTTGGTAGGGTGTTGCTAGGTGGTTGCTATGGAGTTCTTGGCGGTTGCTATGGAGTTCTAGGTGGTTGCTAGGGTGTTCTAGGAGGTTGCTATGGTGCTGCTAGGTGGTTGCTATCGAGTGCTAGGTGGTTGCTAGGGTGTTGCTAGGTGGTTGCTATGGCTTTCCAGGTGGTTGTTAGGTTGTTTTAGGTTGTTGCTAGGGTGTTGCTAGGTCTTTACTGAGTCCAATGACGCGAGCCATAGTTCTCTATGAAAAACGGGTCAATAGTTACAAAATATCAAACATCGGCCAATCAGGATGGGGCGCAAGGCTGATCTACACCAATGGACAAAGGACTCTCTACCATGTCCAATGAGGCATTGCACAATTTGTGGGCAATTTTTCCCCATAGAGATGAATGGCAGAATGGTCAAAGCTTGAGAGAGACCAGAGTACAGCTGCTAGAAGACAGACCATTGTGACATCACAAGGCTGGGAAGACAGCATTGTGACATCACAATGGTGAACATTCCACCATTCATTCTCTATGGGAAAAATTCCCCAATAAAAGTCAAATTTCTCAAAAACCGTCCACCCAAACTTTCCACAAAGTAATAGCACTTCATTCCTGATCAAGCCGCTCGATTTGACACATTGCACATTTATGTGGTGTGAAAACTCTGGGAGGAGTAGCGGTCCAAAAAATGGGTGGAAAGATAGAATAATAATAATAATAATAACTAGACAATTCCTGCAGAAATTGTGAAGTGTGGTTGCCGCCAATGCAAAGTTGACTTTCTGCTGAACAGAGTGAACAGTGGTAGGTAGTTGCTATGATGTTTGAGGCGGTTGCTAGGGTGTTGCTAGGTTTCTATAAAGTTTTAGGCAGTTGCTAGGATGTTGCTAGGTGGTTGATATGGTGTTCCAGGTGGTTGCTAGGGTGGTGCTAGGTGGTTGCTATGGAGCTCCAGGTGGTTGCAAGGGCATTGCTAGGTGGTTGCTAGGGTAATCTAAGTGGTTACTAGGATGTTGCTAGGTGGTTGCTATGGAGTTATAGGTGGTTGCTAGGGTGTTGTTAGCAGTTGTTATGGTGTTCCAGGTGGTTGCTAGGATGTTGCTAGGTGGTTGCTATGGAGTTATTGGCGGTTGCTAGACTGTTGCTAGGTGGTTGCTATGAGGTTGCTATTGAGTTATAGGTGGGTGTTAGGGTGTTGCTAGGTAGTTGTTATGGTGTTCCAGGTGGTTGCTAGGGCATTGCTAGGTGTTTGCTAGGGTATTCAAGGTGGTTGCTATGGTGTTCCAGGTGGTTGCTGAGGTGTTGCTAGGTGGTTGCTATGGAGTTATAGCCGGTTGCTAGGGTGGTGCTAGGCATTTGCTTTGGTGTTCCAGGTGGTTGCTAGGGTGGTGCTAGGTGGTTGCTATGGAGCTCCAGGTGGTTGCTAGGGCATTGCTAGGTGGTTGCTAGGGTAATCTAAGTGGTTACTAGGATGTTGCTAGGTGGTTGCTATGGAGTTATAGGTGGTTGCTAGGGTGTTGCTAGCAGTTGTTATGGTGTTCCAGGTGGTTGCTAGGGTTTTGCTAGGTGGTTGCTAGGATGTTGCTAGGTGGTTGCTATGGAGTTATAGGCGGTTGCTAGGCTGTTGCTAGGTGGTTGCTATGAGGTTGCTATTGAGTTATAGGTGGTTGTTAGGGTGTTGCTAGGTAGTTGTTATGGTGTTCCAGGTGGTTGCTAGGGCATTGCTAGGTGGTTGCTAGGGTAATCTAAGTGGTTACTAGGATGTTGCTAGGTGGTTACTATGGAGTTCTTGGTGGTTGCTGTGGTGTTGCTATGTGGTTGCTATGGAGTTATAGCCGGTTGCTAGGGTGGTGCTAGGCATTTGCTATGGAGTTATAGGCGGTTGCTAGGTTGTTGCTAGGGTATTCTAGGTGGTTGCTAGGATGTTGCTAGGTGGTTGCTATGGAGTTATAGGCGTTTGCTAGGGTGTTGCTAGGCAGTTGTTATGGTGTTCCAGGTGGTTGCTAGGGTGTTGCTAAGTGGTTGCTATGGTGTTCCAGGTGGATGCTAGGGTGTTGCTAGGTGGTTGCTATGGAGTTCTAGGTGGTTGCTATGGTGTTGCTAGGTGGTTGCTATGGAGTTATAGCCATTTGCTAGGGTGTTGCTAGGGTATTCTAGGTGGTTCCTAGGATGTTGCTAGGGTGTTGCTAGGTATTTGCTATGGAGTTATAGGCGGTTGCTAGGGTGTTGCTAGGGTATTCTAGGTGGTTGCGAGGATGTTGCTAGGTGGTTGCTATGGAGTTATAGGCGGTTGCTAGAGTGTTGCTAGCCAGTTGTTATGGTGTTCCAGGTGGTTGCTAGGGTGTTGCTAGGTGGTTGCTATGGTGTTCCAGGTGGTTGCTGTGGTGTTGCTAGGTGGTTGCTATGGAGTTCTTGGTGGTTGCTGAGGTGTTGCTAGGTGGTTGCTATGGAGTTATAGCCGGTTGCTAGGGTGGTGCTAGGCATTTGCTATGGTGTTCCAGGTGGTTGCTAGTGTGTTGTTAGGTGGTTGCTATGGAGTTCTAGATGGTTGCTAGGTTCTTCTAGGTGGTTGCTAGGGTGTTGCTAGGTCGTTGCTATGGAGTTATAGGTGGTTGGTAGGATGTTGCTAGGGGGTTGCTATGGAGTTATAGGCGGTTGCTAGGGTGTTGCTAGGCAGTTTTTATGGTGTTCCAGGTGGTTGCTAGGGTGTTGCTAGGTGGTTGCTAGGATGTTGCTAGGTGGTTGCTATTGAGTTATAGGCAGTTGCTAGGTGGTTGCTAGGAGGTTGCTATGGAGTTATAGGCAGTTGTTAGGGTGTTGCTAAGCAGTTGTTATGGTGTTCCAGGTGGTTGCTAGGGTGTTGCTAGGTGGTTGCCAGGGTATTCTAGGGGGTTGCTATGGAGTTCTAGGTGGTTACTATAGTGTTGCTAGGTGGTTGCTAGCGTATTCTAAGTGGTTGCTAGGATGTTGCTAGGTGGTTGCTATTGAGTTATAGGCAGTTGCTAGGTGGTTGCTAGGAGGTTGCTATGGAGTTATAGGCAGTTGTTAGGGTGTTGCTAAGCAGTTGTTATGGTGTTCCCAGTGGTTGCTAAGTGGTTGCTAGGATGTTGCTAGGTGTTGCTAGGTGGATGCTATGGAGATTTAGGTGGTCGCTAAGGTGTTGCTAGGTGGTTGCTATGGACTTATAGCCGGTTGCTAGGGTGTTGCTAGGCATTTGCTATGGAGTTATAGGCGGTTGCTAGGGTGTTGCTAGGGTATTCTAGATGGTTGCTAAGATTTTGCTAGGTGGTTGCTATGGAGTTATAGGCAGTTGCTAGGGTGTTGCTAGGCAGTTGTTATGGTGTTCCAGGTGGTTGCTATGGTGTTCCAGGTGGTTGCTAGGGTGTTGCTAGGTGGTTGCTATGGAGTTCTAGGTGGTTGCTATGGGGTTGCTAGGTGGTTGCTATGGAGATCTAGGCTGTTGCAAGACTGTTCTAAGTGGTTGCTAGGGTGATGCTAGGTCGTTCCCATAGAGTTCTAAGCGGTTGCTATGGTGTTGCTAGGTGGTTGCTATGGAGTTCTAAGCAGTTGCTAGGGTGTTTTAGGTGGTTGCTAGGGTGTTGCTAGATGGTTGTTATGGAGTTCCAGGTCGTTGCTAGGGTTTTCTAGGTATTTGCTATAGAGTTCTAGGCAGTTGCTATGCTGTTGCTAGGTGGTTGCTATGGAGTTCCAGGCTGTTGCTAGGCTGTTCTAGGTGGTTGCTAGGGTGTTGCTAGGTGGTTGCTCCGTCTTTACTGAGTCCAATGACGCGATCCACAATTCTCTATGACAAACGGTTGAAAAGTTATTAAATATCAAATGTCGGCCAATCAGGAAAGGGGGCGAGGTTAATTTACACCAATGGACAATCGACTCTCTAACACGTCCAATGAGGCATCCCACAATTTGAGGGCAATTTTGCCCCATAGAGATGAATGCTGAATGTCCAAAGCCAGAGAGAGACCAGAGCACTGCTGCTAGAAGACAGACCATTGTGACATCATAAAGGTGAGAAGACAGCATTGTGACATCACAAGGGTGAACATTCCACCATTCATTCTCTATGGGAAAAATTCCCCCAAAAAAGTCAAATTTCTCAAAAACCGTCCACCCAAACTTTCCACAAAGTAATAGCACTTCATTCCCGATCAAGCCGCTCGATTTGACACATTGCACATGTATGTGGTGCGAAAACTCTGGGAGGAGTAGCGGTCCAAAAAATGGGTGGAATAATAATAATAATAATAAATAAATAATATGTGCAATAATAATAGTGTGTTTGCCTAAGGCAACCACACTAACTAGACAATTCCTGCAGAAATTGTGAAGTGTGGTTGCCGCCAAAGCAAAGTCGACTTTCTGCTGAACAGAGTGAACAGTGGTAGGTAGTTGCTATGATGTTTGAGGCGGTTGCTAGGGTGTTGCTAGGTTTCTATAGAGTTTTAGGCAGTTGCTAGGATGTTGCTAGGTGGTTGATATGGTGTTCCAGGTGGTTGCTAGGGTGGTGCTAGGTGGTTGCTATGGAGCTCCAGGTGGATGCTAGGGCATTGCTAGGTGGTTGCTAGGGTAATCTAAGTGGTTACTAGGATGTTGCTAGGTGGTTGCTATGGAGTTCTAGGTGGTTGCTAGGGTGTTGCTAGCAGTTGTTATAGTGTTCCAGGTGGTTGCTAGGGTGTTGCTAGGTGGTTGCTAGGATGTTGCTAGGTGGTTGCTATGGAGTTATAGGCGGTTGCTAGGCTGTTGCTAGGTGGTTGCTATGAGGTTGCTATTGAGTTATAGGTGGTTGTTAGGGTGTTGCTAGGTAGTTGTTATGGTGTTCCAGGTGGTTGCTAGGGCATTGCTAGGTGTTTGCTAGGGCATTCTAGGTGGTTGCTAGGGTGTTGCTAGGTGGTTGCTATGGTGTTCCAGGTGGTTGCTATGGTGTTGCTAGGTGGTTGCTATGGAGTTCTTGGTGGTTGCTGTGGTGTTGCTATGTGGTTGCTATGGAGTTATAGCCGGTTGCTAGGGTGGTGCTAGGCATTTGCTATGGAGTTATAGGCGGTTGCTAGGTTGTTGCTAGGGTATTCTAGGTGGTTGCTAGGATGTTGCTAGGTGGTTGCTATGGAGTTATAGGTGTTTGCTAGGGTGTTGCTAGGCAGTTGTTATGGTGTTCCAGGTGGTTGCTAGGGTGTTGCTAAGTGGTTGCTATGGTGTTCCAGGTGGATGCTAGGGTGTTGTTAGGTGGTTGCTATGGAGTTCTAGATGGTTGCTAGGTTGTTCTAGGTGGTTGCTAGGGTGTTGCTAGGTCGTTGCTATGGAGTTATAGGTGGTTGCTAGGATGTTGCTAGGGGGTTGCTATGGAGTTATAGGCGGTTGCTAGGGTGTTGCTAGGCAGTTTTTATGGTGTTCCAGGTGGTTGCTAGGGTGTTGCTAGGTGGTTGCTAGGATGTTGCTAGGTGGTTGCTATTGAGTTATAGGCAGTTGCTAGGTGGTTGCTAGGAGGTTGCTATGGAGTTATAGGCAGTTGTTAGGGTGTTGCTAAGCAGTTGTTATGGTGTTGCTAGGGTGTTGCTAGGTGGTTGCTAGGGTATTCTAGGTGGTTGCTAGGATTTTGCTAGGTGGTTGCTATGGAGTTATAGGTGTTTGCTAGGGTGTTGCTAGGCAGTTGTTATGGTGTTCCAGGTGGTTGCTAGGGTGTTGCTAAGTGGTTGCTATGGTGTTCCAGGTGGATGCTAGGGTGTTGTTAGGTTGTTGCTATGGAGTTCTAGATGGTTGCTAGGTTGTTCTAGGTGGTTGCTAGGGTGTTGCTAGGTCGTTGCTATGGAGTTATAGGTGGTTGCTAGGATGTTGCTAGGGGGTTGCTATGGAGTTATAGGCGGTTGCTAGGGTGTTGCTAGGCAGTTTTTATGGTGTTCCAGGTGGTTGCTAGGGTGTTGCTAGGTGGTTGCTAGGATGTTGCTAGGTGGTTGCTATTGAGTTATAGGCAGTTGCTAGGTGGTTGCTAGGAGGTTGCTATGGAGTTATAGGCAGTTGTTAGGGTGTTGCTAAGCAGTTGTTATGGTGTTGCTAGGGTGTTGCTAGGTGGTTGCTAGGGTATTCTAGGTGGTTGCTATGGAGTTCTAGGTGGTTACTATAGTGTTGCTAGGTGGTTGCTAGCGTATTCTAAGTGGTTGCAAGGATGTTGTTAGGTGGTTGTTATGGAGTTATAGGCCGTTGCTAGGGTGTTGCTAGACAGTTGTTATGGTGTTCCCAGTGGTTGCTAAGTGGTTGCTAGGATGTTGCTAGGTATTGCTAGGTGGATGCTATGGAGATTTAGGTGGTTGCTAAGGTGTTGCTAGGTGGTTGCTATGGACTTATAGCCGGTTGCTAGGGTGTTGCTAGGCATTTGTTATGGAGTTATAGGCGGTTGCTAGGGTGTTGCTAGGGTATTCTAGATGGTTGCTACGATGTTGCTAGGTGGTTGCTATGGAGTTATAGGCAGTTGCTAGGGTGTTGCTAGGCAGTTGTTATGGTGTTCCAGGTGGTTGCTAGGGTGTTGCTAGGTGGTTGCTATGGTGTTCCAGGTGGTTGCTAGGGTGTTGCTAGGTGGTTGCTATGGAGTTCAAGGTGGTTGCTATGGTGATGCTAGGTGGTTGCTATGGAGATCTAGGTTGTTGAAAGACTGTTCTAAGTGGTTGCTAGGGTGTTGCTAGGTCGTTCCCATAGAGTTCTAAGCGGTTGCTAAGGTGTTGCTAGGTGGTTGCTATGGAGTTCTAAGCAGTTGCTAGGGTGTTTTAGGTGGTTGCAAGGGTGTTGCTAGATGGTTGTTATGGAGTTCCAGGTCGTTGCTAGGGTTTTCTAGGTATTTGCTATAGAGTTCTAGGCAGTTGCTATGCTGTTGCTAGGTGGTTGCTATGGAGTTCCAGGCTGTTGCTAGGCTGTTCTAGGTGGTTGCTAGGGTGTTGCTAGGTGGTTGCTATGGAGTTCCAGGCTGTTGCTAGGCTGTTCTAGGTGGTTGCTAGGGTGTTGCTAGGTGGTTGCTCCGTCTTTACTGAGTCCAATGACGCGATCCACAATTCTCTATGACAAACGGTTGAAAAGTTATTAAATATCAAATGTCGGCCAATCAGGAAAGGGGGCGAGGTTAATTTACACCAATAGACAATCGACTCTCTAACACGTCCAATGAGGCATCCACAATTTGAGGGCAATTTTGCCCCATAGAGATGAATGCTGAATGTCCAAAGCCAGAGAGAGACCAGAGCACTGCTGCTAGAAGACAGACCATTGTGACATCATAAAGGTGAGAAGACAGCATTGTGACATCACAAGGGAGAACATTCCACCATTCATTCTCTATGGGAAAAATTCCCCCAAAAAAGTCAAATTTCTCAAAAACCGTCCACCCAAACTTTCCACAAAGTAATAGCACTTCATTCCCGATCAAGCCGCTCGATTTGACACATTGCACATGTATGTGGTGCGAAAACTCTGGGAGGAGTAGCGGTCCAAAAAATGGGTGGAATAATAATAATAATAATAATAATAATAATAATAAATAAATAAATAATATGTGCAATAATAATAGTGTGTTTGCCTAAGGCAACCACACTAACTAGACAATTCCTGCAGAAATTGTGAAGTGTGGTTGCCGCCAACGCAAAGTCGACTTTCTGCTAAAAAGAGTGAACAGTGGTAGGTAGTTGCTATGATGTTTGAGGCGGTTGCTAGGGTGTTGCTAGGTGGTTTCCATGGAATTCTAGGCGGTTGCTAGGGTGTTCTAGGTGGTTGCTATGGAGTTCTAGGCAGTTGCTAGGATGTTGCGAGGTGGTTGATATGGTGTTCCAGGTGGTTGCTAGGGTGGTGCTAGGTGGTTGCTATGGAGTTCCAGGTGGTTGCTATGGAGTTCCAGGCGGTTGCTAGGGCATTGCTAGGTGGTTGCTAGGGTAATCTAAGTGGTTGCTAGGATGTTGCTAGGTGGTTGCTATGGAGTTATAGGTGGTTGCTAGGACGTTGCTAGGCAGTTGTTTTGGTGTTCCAGGTGGTTGCTAGGATGTTGCTAGGTGGTTGCTATGGAGTTATAGGCGGTTGCTAGGGTGTTGCTAGGTGGTTGCTATGGAGTTATAGCCGGTTGCTAGGGTGTTGCTAGGCATTTCTATGGAGTTATAGGCGGTTGCTATGGTGTTGCTAGGGTATTCTAGGTGGTTGCTAGGATGTTGCTAGGTGGTTGCTATCGAGTTATAGGTGGTTGCTAGGGTGTTGCTAGGCAGTTGTTATGGTGTTCCAGATGGTTGCTAGGGTGTTGCTAGGTGGTTGCTAGGGTATTCTAGGTGGTTACTATGGTGTTGCTAGGTCGTTGCTATGTACTTATAGCCGGTTGCTAGGGTGTTGTTAGGCATTTGCTATGGAGTTATAGGCGGTTGCTAGGGTGTTGCTAGGGTATTCTAGGTGGTTGCTAGGATGTTGCTAGGTGGTTGCTATGGAGTTATAGGCGGTTGCTAGGGTGTTGCTAGGCAGTTGTTATGGTGTTCCAGGTGGTTGCTAGGGTGTTGCTAGGTGGTTGCTATGGTGTTCCAGGTGGTTGCTAGGGCATTGCTAGGTGGTTGCTAGGGTATTCTAAGTGGTTGCTAGGATGTTGCTAGGTGGTTGCTATGGAGTTATAGGCGGTTGCTGGGGTGTTGCTAGGCAGTTGTTATGGTGTTCCAGGTGGTTGCTAGGGTGTTGCTAGGTGGTTGCTAGGATGTTACTAGGTGGTTGCTATGGAGTTATAGGCGGTTGCTAGGGTGTTGCTAGGTGGTTGCTGTGGAGTTCTAGGTGGTTGCTAGGGCATTGCTACGTGGTTGCAAGGGTATTCTAAGTGGTTGCTAGGATGTTGCTAGGTGGTTGCTATGGAGTTATAGGCGGTTGCTAGGGTGTTGCTAGGCGGTTGTTATGGTGTTCCAGGTGGTTGCTAGGGTGTTGCTAGGTGGTTGCTAGGATGTTGCTAGGTGTTTGCTATGGAGTTATAGGCGGTTGCTAGAGTGTTGCTAGGTGGTTGCTAGGAGGTTGCTATGGAGTTATAGGCGGTTGCTAGGGTGTTGCTAGGCAGTTATTATGGTGTTCTAGGTGGTTGCTAGGGTGTTGCTAGGTGGTTGCTAGGGTGTTGCTAGGTGGATGCTATGGAGTTCTAGGTGGTTACTATTTTGTTGCTAGGTGGTTGCTATGGAGTTATAGCCTGTTGCTAGGGTGTTGCTAGGCATTTGCTATGGAGTTATAGGCGTTTGTTAGGGTGTTGCTAGGGTATTCTAGGTGGTTGCTAGGATGTTGTTAGGTGGTTGCTATGGAGTTATAAGTGGTTGCTAGGGTGTTGCTAGGCAGTTGTTATGGTGTTCCTGGTGGTTGCTAGGGTGTTGCTAGGTGGTTGCTATGGTGTTCCAGGTGGTTGCTAGGGTGTTGCTAGGTGGTTGCTAGGTGGTTGCTATGAAGTTATAGGCGGTTGCTAGGTGGTTGCTATAAGGTTGCTATGGAGTTGTTGGTGGTTGTTAGGGTGTTGCTAGGTGGTTGCTAGGGTATTCTAGGAGGTTGCTATGGAGTTCTAGGTGGTTACTATGGTGTTGCTAGGTGGTTGCTATGGAGTTATAGCCGGTTGCTAGGGTGTTGCTAGGCATTTGCTATGGAGTTATAGGCGGTTGCTAGGGTGTTGCTAGGGTATTCTAGATGGTTGCTATGGTGTTTCTAGGATGTTGCTAGATATTTGCTATGGAGTTATCGGTGGTTGCTAGGGTGTTGCTAGGGTATTCTAGGTGGTTGCGAGGATGTTGCTAGGTGGTTGCTATATAGTTATAGGCGGTTGCTAGGCTGTTGCTAGGCAGTTGTTATGGTGTTCCAGGTGGTTGCTAGGGTGTTGCTAGGTGGTTGGTATAGTGTTACAGGTGGTTGCTAGGGTGTTGCTAGGTGGTTGCTATGGGGTTCCATGTGGTTGCTAGGATGTTGCTAGGTGGTTGCTATGTAGTTAAATTTGGTTGCTAAGGTGTTGCTAGGCATTTGCTGTGGTGTTCCAAGTGGTTGCTAGGGTGTTGCAAGGTGGTTGCTATGCTGTTCTAGGTGGTTGCCAGGGTGTTGCTAGGTGGTTGCTATGGAGTTCTAAGCAGTTGCTATGGTGTTCCAGGTGGTTGCTAGTGTGTTGTTAGGTGGTTGCTATGGAGTTCTAGGCGGTTGCTAGGGTGTTCTAGGTGGTTGCTAGGGTGTTGCTAGGTTGTTGCTATGGAGTTACAGGCGGTTGCTAGGATGTTGCTAGGGGGTTGCTATGGAGTTCTAGGCGGTTGCTAGGTCTTTACTGAGTCCAATGACGCAACACATAGTTCTCTATGACAAACGGTTCAAAGGTTATGAAATATAAAACATCAGCCAATCAGGAAGGGGGGCAAGGCTGATCTCCACCAATGGACAAAGGACTCTCTAACAAGTCCAATGAGGCATCCCAGAATTTGTGGGCAATTTTGCCCCATAGAGATGAATGTTAAATGTCCGAAGCCAGAGAGATACCAGAGCACTGCTGCTAGAAGACAGACCATTGTGACATCACAGAGGTGAGAAGACAGAGCATTGTGACATCACAAGGGTGAACATTCCGCCATTCATTCTCTATGGGAAAAATTTCCCAAAAAAATTCAAATTTTTCAAAAACCTTGCAACGAAACTTTCCACAAAGTAATAGCACACCATTCCCGATGAAGCCGCTCGATTTGACATATTGCACGTGTATGTGGTGCGAAAACTCTGGGAGGAGTAGCGGTCCAAAAAACTGGCGGAATAATAATAATAATAACTAGACAATTCCTGCAGAAATTGTGAAGTGTGGTTGCCGCCAACACAAAGTGACGGCGAATCACAAAGCTAGCTGGCATGTTCAGAGGGTCTTGGAAAAACCCTAAGTCTGACGTGTAATGCAGACTGATGTGTAATGCAGTTATAACGAGACCAAAGTTTCCAACTCGCTGGAATATAAAACGGTATTACAAAAGTAAAATTTGACATATTATACATTGTTAGAAAGCTTATTCTGTCACCTATTAGATCGATGATGTGTAGATCAAGCCAGATTGTACTACAAAGTTCGACAACACCCAAAGCAACATGTGTGGTATTACAAGATGACACCGTTTTCTGGAGTAAGAGCGGACCAGAAGCTGCTGCACACCTGTTGTTGACGGCGTTGTTGCCCTTTTTAGGTCCGTCTGGCTTGATTGAGAATTCGTTTATTCAGTAGGTGAGAGCATAAGCTTTCTAACCAGGTATAACACGTGTAGTTTTGGTTTTGGAATATCGTTTTTTAGGTCAACCGAAAGTGTTTTAATCGTCGCATTCAATGCATGCACTCTTTGTTAGCACTAGTAGCATTCAAAGACGCTGCATTTGACGAAACGTTGTCAACGATTTTGCGTAATATCTTGTGAAATACTATTATTTTTGAGGAAATCTGGGTATGCCTAAGTCATATGTTTGTTGATATACCTAGCTGACAGCGTTTTGCATTTGGAATACTGTTTTATCCGTTCACTTCCGCGTTCACCTATATCCTTTCTGGTGGCTGGTGAGGACGAACAGCCAACCGCATCACGTGTGCAAAGCCGACCAATGCTGTAACTTCATAATTCACATATTTCATGACGTCACCGCCCCATTCATTTTCAATGGGAAAAATTGGCCATAAAAAGTCATATTTCTCAAAAACCGTGCAGCGAAAATTTCCACAAAGTAATAGCCATCGATTCCCAAAGAAGCCGGTCAATTTGACATATGGCATGTGTATGTGGTGCGAAAACTCTGGGAGGAGTAGCGGTCCAAAAAACTGGCGGAATAATAATAATAATAATAAATATGTGCAATAATAATAGTGTGTTTGCCTAAGGCAACCACACTAATAATAATATGTGCAATAATAATAGTGTGTTTGCCTAAGGCAACCACACTAACTAGACAATTCCTGCAGAAATTGTGAAGTGTGGTTGCCGCCAACGCAAAGTCGACTTTGTGCTGAACGGAGTGAACAGTTTCTGTAGTATAAGCAGAGACAGGGCATTGTGTACCTGCTATAACATCACTACAACGAGTTGATTTGCGACACATATATTCAGAGCTAAATTATCCTTTCATCAAAATTTGAGATCTCAGTGTTTTACTTGCGGTATGCGGTGACGAGTGACGGCGAATCACAAAGCTAGCTGGCATGTTCAGAGGGTCTTGGAAAAAAAGTCTGACGTGTAATGCAGACTGATGTGTAATGCAGTTATAACGAGACCAAAGTTTCCAACTCGCTGGAATATAAAACGGTATTACAAAAGTAAAATTTGACATATTATACATTGTTAGAAAGCTTATTCTGTCACCTATTAGATCGATGATGTGTAGATGAAGGCAGATTGTACTACAAAGTTCGACAACACCCAAAGCAACATGTGTGGTGTTACAAGCCCACTGAAGACCGGATCAGAAGCTGCTGCACACGTGTTGTTGACGGCGTTGTTGCACTCTTTAGTACAGTCTGGCTTGTTTGAGAATTCGTTTATTCAGTAGGTGAGAGCATAAGCTTTCTAACCAGGTATAACACGTGTAGTTTTGGTTTTGGAATATCGTTTTTTAGGTCAACCGAAAGTGTTTTAATCGTCGCATTCAATGCATGCACTCTTTGTTAGCACTAGTAGCATTCAAAGACGCTGCATTTGACGAAACGTTGTCAACGATTTTGCGTAATATCTTGTGAAATACTATTATTTTTGAGGAAATCTGGGTATGCCTAAGTCATATGTTTGTTGATATACCTAGCTGACAGCGTTTTGCATTTGGAATACTGTTTTATCCGTTCACTTCCGCGTTCACCTATATCCTTTCTGGTGGCTGGTGAGGACGAACAGCCAACCGCATCACGTGTGCAAAGCCGACCAATGCTGTAACTTCATAATTCACATATTTCATGACGTCACCGCCCCATTCATTTTCAATGGGAAAAATTGGCCATAAAAAGTCATATTTCTCAAAAACCGTGCAGCGAAAATTTCCACAAAGTAATAGCCATCGATTCCCAAAGAAGCCGGTCAATTTGACATATGGCATGTGTATGTGGTGCGAAAACTCTGGGAGGAGTAGCGGTCCAAAAAACTGGCGGAATAATAATAATAATAATAAATATGTGCAATAATAATAGTGTGTTTGCCTAAGGCAACCACACTAATAATAATATGTGCAATAATAATAGTGTGTTTGCCTAAGGCAACCACACTAACTAGACAATTCCTGCAGAAATTGTGAAGTGTGGTTGCCGCCAACGCAAAGTCGACTTTGTGCTGAACGGAGTGAACAGTTTCTGTAGTATAAGCAGAGACAGGGCATTGTGTACCTGCTATAACATCACTACAACGAGTTGATTTGCGACACATATATTCAGAGCTAAATTATCCTTTCATCAAAATTTGAGATCTCAGTGTTTTACTTGCGGTATGCGGTGACGAGTGACGGCGAATCACAAAGCTAGCTGGCATGTTCAGAGGGTCTTGGAAAAAAAGTCTGACGTGTAATGCAGACTGATGTGTAATGCAGTTATAACGAGACCAAAGTTTCCAACTCGCTGGAATATAAAACGGTATTACAAAAGTAAAATTTGACATATTATACATTGTTAGAAAGCTTATTCTGTCACCTATTAGATCGATGATGTGTAGATGAAGGCAGATTGTACTACAAAGTTCGACAACACCCAAAGCAACATGTGTGGTGTTACAAGCCCACTGAAGACCGGATCAGAAGCTGCTGCACACGTGTTGTTGACGGCGTTGTTGCACTCTTTAGTACAGTCTGGCTTGTTTGAGAATTCGTTTATTCAGTAGGTGAGAGCATAAGCTTTCTAACCAGGTATAACAGCACGTCTAATTTTGGTTTTGGAATATCGTTTTTTTAGGTCAACCGAAAGTTTTTTAATCGTCGCATACAATGCATGTAGTCTTTGTTAGCATTAGCATTCAAAGACGCTGGACCTGACGAAACGTCGTCAAAGAATTTGCGTAATATCTTGTGAAATACTGTTATTATTGAGGACTTCTGGGTATGCCTAAGCCATATGTTTTGTTGATATACCTAGCTGACAGCGTTTTCATTTGAAATTTTGCATTTGGAATACTGTTTTATCCATTCACTTCCGCGTTCAGCTATATCCTTTCTGGTGGCTGGTGAGGACGAACAGCGGACCACATCACGTGTGCAAAGCCGACCAATGCTGTAACTTCATAATTCACATTTTTTATGACGTCACCGCCCCATTCATTTTCAATGGGAAAAATTGGCCATAAAAAGTCATATTTCTCAAAAACCGTGCAGCGAAAATTTCCACAAAGTAATAGCCATCGATTCCCAAAGAAGCCGGTCAATTTGACATATGGCATGTGTATGTGGTGCGAAAACTCTGGGAGGAGTAGCGGTCCAAAAAATGGGTGGAATAAATAAATAATAACTAGACAATTCCTGCAGAAATTGTGAAGTGTGGTTGCCGCCAACACAAAGTCGACTTTGTGCTGAACAGAGCGAACAGTTTCTGTAGTATAAGCAGAGACAGAGTATTGTGTACATGCTATAACATCACGGCAACGAGTTTATTTGCGACACATATATTCAGAGCTAAATTATCCTTTCATAAAAACTTGAGATCTCAGTGTTTTACTCGCGGTATGCGGTGACGAGTGACGGCGAATCATAAAGCTAGCTGGCATGTTCAGAGGCTCATGGAAAAACCGTACGTCTACACTGCGTGATCGCACCATTTAAAGAAAGCAAGACGGGGCTAGGGAGATTAATTTGATTGACGTATGATGTTGCGTGAATATCAGCTCATTTTAACCACACAACTAAAAACATTTCATTTGGCTGTAATTCAGAGTGTAATCTGTTATCTCTGAGACCAACTCATAGACAGAGTAGCCTATTACGTGTTAGCCGAGCCGAATTTCCAAGAACGAAAATGAGGCGAGAAATATGTGTTAAAATAGTTGCATTTTAACTAATTTTAAATACAGCTTCTGTGAATAAGGTTCGGCTGGTAGCCAGTACTACTAGCTTCTGTTGCAGCAAGGGGTGCATCAACAACATGCAAGTGGAGTTGTGTACTTCAGCAAACGCGTTGGGTGAGAAAGCGTTGCTTTCCCTGCTACAACAGAATAAATACGTAATGCAGCTCTAATGAGACCAAAGTTTCCAATACGCTGGGATTTTAAACGGTGTTACAAAAGAGAAATTTGACATATTATACATAGTTAGAAAGCTTATTGTGTCACCTACTGAATAAATGAATTCTCAATCAAGCCAGTTTGTACTACAAAGTTCGACAACACCCAAAGCAACGTGTGGTATTACAAGATGACACCGTTTTCTGGAGTAAGACCGGACCAGAAGCTGCTGCACACATGTTGTTGACGGCGTTGTTGCCCTTTTTAGGTCCGTCTGGCTTGATTGAGAATTCGTTTATTCAGTAGGTGAGAGCATAAGCTTTCTAACCAGGTATAACAGCACGTGTAATTTTGGTTTTGGAATATCGTTTTTTTAGGTCAACCGAAAGTTTTTTAATCGTCGCATACAATGCATGTAGTCTTTGTTAGCATTAGCATTCAAAGACGCTGGACCTGACGAAACGTCGTCAAAGAATTTGCGTAATATCTTGTGAAATACTGTTATTATTGAGGACTTCTGCGTATGCCTAAGCCATATGTTTTGTTGATATACCTAGCTGACAGCGTTTTCATTTAGCTATGGAGTTATAGCCGGTTGCTAGGGTGGTGCTAGGCATTTGCTATAATGTTCCAGGTGGTTGCTAGTGTGTTGTTAGGTGGTTGCTATGGAGTTCTAGATGGTTGCTAGGTTCTTCTAGGTGGTTGCTAGGGTGTTGCTAGGTCGTTGCTATGGAGTTATAGGTGGTTGGTAGGATGTTGCTAGGGGGTTGCTATGGAGTTATAGGCGGTTGCTAGGGTGTTGCTAGGCAGTTTTTATGGTGTTCCAGGTGGTTGCTAGGGTGTTGCTAGGTGGTTGCTAGGATGTTGCTAGGTGGTTGCTATTGAGTTATAGGCAGTTGCTAGGTGGTTGCTAGGAGGTTGCTATGGAGTTATAGGCAGTTGTTAGGGTGTTGCTAAGCAGTTGTTATGGTGTTCCAGGTGGTTGCTAGGGTGTTGCTAGGTGGTTGCCAGGGTATTCTAGGGGGTTGCTATGGAGTTCTAGGTGGTTACTATAGTGTTGCTAGGTGGTTGCTAGCGTATTCTAAGTGGTTGCTAGGATGTTGCTAGGTGGTTGCTATTGAGTTATAGGCAGTTGCTAGGTGGTTGCTAGGAGGTTGCTATGGAGTTATAGGCAGTTGTTAGGGTGTTGCTAAGCAGTTGTTATGGTGTTCCCAGTGGTTGCTAAGTGGTTGCTAGGATGTTGCTAGGTGTTGCTAGGTGGATGCTATGGAGATTTAGGTGGTCGCTAAGGTGTTGCTAGGTGGTTGCTATGGACTTATAGCCGGTTGCTAGGGTGTTGCTAGGCATTTGCTATGGAGTTATAGGCGGTTGCTAGGGTGTTGCTAGGGTATTCTAGATGGTTGCTAAGATTTTGCTAGGTGGTTGCTATGGAGTTATAGGCAGTTGCTAGGGTGTTGCTAGGCAGTTGTTATGGTGTTCCAGGTGGTTGCTATGGTGTTCCAGGTGGTTGCTAGGGTGTTGCTAGGTGGTTGCTATGGAGTTCTAGGTGGTTGCTATGGTGTTGCTAGGTGGTTGCTATGGAGATCTAGGCTGTTGCAAGACTGTTCTAAGTGGTTGCTAGGGTGATGCTAGGTCGTTCCCATAGAGTTCTAAGCGGTTGCTATGGTGTTGCTAGGTGGTTGCTATGGAGTTCTAAGCAGTTGCTAGGGTGTTTTAGGTGGTTGCTAGGGTGTTGCTAGATGGTTGTTATGGAGTTCCAGGTCGTTGCTAGGGTTTTCTAGGTATTTGCTATAGAGTTCTAGGCAGTTGCTATGCTGTTGCTAGGTGGTTGCTATGGAGTTCCAGGCTGTTGCTAGGCTGTTCTAGGTGGTTGCTAGGGTGTTGCTAGGTGGTTGCTCCGTCTTTACTGAGTCCAATGACGCGATCCACAATTCTCTATGACAAACGGTTGAAAAGTTATTAAATATCAAATGTCGGCCAATCAGGAAAGGGGGCGAGGTTAATTTACACCAATGGACAATCGACTCTCTAACACGTCCAATGAGGCATCCCACAATTTGAGGGCAATTTTGCCCCATAGAGATGAATGCTGAATGTCCAAAGCCAGAGAGAGACCAGAGCACTGCTGCTAGAAGACAGACCATTGTGACATCATAAAGGTGAGAAGACAGCATTGTGACATCACAAGGGTGAACATTCCACCATTCATTCTCTATGGGAAAAATTCCCCCAAAAAAGTCAAATTTCTCAAAAACCGTCCACCCAAACTTTCCACAAAGTAATAGCACTTCATTCCCGATCAAGCCGCTCGATTTGACACATTGCACATGTATGTGGTGCGAAAACTCTGGGAGGAGTAGCGGTCCAAAAAATGGGTGGAATAATAATAATAATAATAAATAAATAATATGTGCAATAATAATAGTGTGTTTGCCTAAGGCAACCACACTAACTAGACAATTCCTGCAGAAATTGTGAAGTGTGGTTGCCGCCAAAGCAAAGTCGACTTTCTGCTGAACAGAGTGAACAGTGGTAGGTAGTTGCTATGATGTTTGAGGCGGTTGCTAGGGTGTTGCTAGGTTTCTATAGAGTTTTAGGCAGTTGCTAGGATGTTGCTAGGTGGTTGATATGGTGTTCCAGGTGGTTGCTAGGGTGGTGCTAGGTGGTTGCTATGGAGCTCCAGGTGGATGCTAGGGCATTGCTAGGTGGTTGCTAGGGTAATCTAAGTGGTTACTAGGATGTTGCTAGGTGGTTGCTATGGAGTTCTAGGTGGTTGCTAGGGTGTTGCTAGCAGTTGTTATAGTGTTCCAGGTGGTTGCTAGGGTGTTGCTAGGTGGTTGCTAGGATGTTGCTAGGTGGTTGCTATGGAGTTATAGGCGGTTGCTAGGCTGTTGCTAGGTGGTTGCTATGAGGTTGCTATTGAGTTATAGGTGGTTGTTAGGGTGTTGCTAGGTAGTTGTTATGGTGTTCCAGGTGGTTGCTAGGGCATTGCTAGGTGTTTGCTAGGGCATTCTAGGTGGTTGCTAGGGTGTTGCTAGGTGGTTGCTATGGTGTTCCAGGTGGTTGCTATGGTGTTGCTAGGTGGTTGCTATGGAGTTCTTGGTGGTTGCTGTGGTGTTGCTATGTGGTTGCTATGGAGTTATAGCCGGTTGCTAGGGTGGTGCTAGGCATTTGCTATGGAGTTATAGGCGGTTGCTAGGTTGTTGCTAGGGTATTCTAGGTGGTTGCTAGGATGTTGCTAGGTGGTTGCTATGGAGTTATAGGTGTTTGCTAGGGTGTTGCTAGGCAGTTGTTATGGTGTTCCAGGTGGTTGCTAGGGTGTTGCTAAGTGGTTGCTATGGTGTTCCAGGTGGATGCTAGGGTGTTGTTAGGTGGTTGCTATGGAGTTCTAGATGGTTGCTAGGTTGTTCTAGGTGGTTGCTAGGGTGTTGCTAGGTCGTTGCTATGGAGTTATAGGTGGTTGCTAGGATGTTGCTAGGGGGTTGCTATGGAGTTATAGGCGGTTGCTAGGGTGTTGCTAGGCAGTTTTTATGGTGTTCCAGGTGGTTGCTAGGGTGTTGCTAGGTGGTTGCTAGGATGTTGCTAGGTGGTTGCTATTGAGTTATAGGCAGTTGCTAGGTGGTTGCTAGGAGGTTGCTATGGAGTTATAGGCAGTTGTTAGGGTGTTGCTAAGCAGTTGTTATGGTGTTGCTAGGGTGTTGCTAGGTGGTTGCTAGGGTATTCTAGGTGGTTGCTAGGATTTTGCTAGGTGGTTGCTATGGAGTTATAGGTGTTTGCTAGGGTGTTGCTAGGCAGTTGTTATGGTGTTCCAGGTGGTTGCTAGGGTGTTGCTAAGTGGTTGCTATGGTGTTCCAGGTGGATGCTAGGGTGTTGTTAGGTTGTTGCTATGGAGTTCTAGATGGTTGCTAGGTTGTTCTAGGTGGTTGCTAGGGTGTTGCTAGGTCGTTGCTATGGAGTTATAGGTGGTTGCTAGGATGTTGCTAGGGGGTTGCTATGGAGTTATAGGCGGTTGCTAGGGTGTTGCTAGGCAGTTTTTATGGTGTTCCAGGTGGTTGCTAGGGTGTTGCTAGGTGGTTGCTAGGATGTTGCTAGGTGGTTGCTATTGAGTTATAGGCAGTTGCTAGGTGGTTGCTAGGAGGTTGCTATGGAGTTATAGGCAGTTGTTAGGGTGTTGCTAAGCAGTTGTTATGGTGTTGCTAGGGTGTTGCTAGGTGGTTGCTAGGGTATTCTAGGTGGTTGCTATGGAGTTCTAGGTGGTTACTATAGTGTTGCTAGGTGGTTGCTAGCGTATTCTAAGTGGTTGCAAGGATGTTGTTAGGTGGTTGTTATGGAGTTATAGGCCGTTGCTAGGGTGTTGCTAGACAGTTGTTATGGTGTTCCCAGTGGTTGCTAAGTGGTTGCTAGGATGTTGCTAGGTATTGCTAGGTGGATGCTATGGAGATTTAGGTGGTTGCTAAGGTGTTGCTAGGTGGTTGCTATGGACTTATAGCCGGTTGCTAGGGTGTTGCTAGGCATTTGTTATGGAGTTATAGGCGGTTGCTAGGGTGTTGCTAGGGTATTCTAGATGGTTGCTACGATGTTGCTAGGTGGTTGCTATGGAGTTATAGGCAGTTGCTAGGGTGTTGCTAGGCAGTTGTTATGGTGTTCCAGGTGGTTGCTAGGGTGTTGCTAGGTGGTTGCTATGGTGTTCCAGGTGGTTGCTAGGGTGTTGCTAGGTGGTTGCTATGGAGTTCAAGGTGGTTGCTATGGTGATGCTAGGTGGTTGCTATGGAGATCTAGGTTGTTGAAAGACTGTTCTAAGTGGTTGCTAGGGTGTTGCTAGGTCGTTCCCATAGAGTTCTAAGCGGTTGCTAAGGTGTTGCTAGGTGGTTGCTATGGAGTTCTAAGCAGTTGCTAGGGTGTTTTAGGTGGTTGCAAGGGTGTTGCTAGATGGTTGTTATGGAGTTCCAGGTCGTTGCTAGGGTTTTCTAGGTATTTGCTATAGAGTTCTAGGCAGTTGCTATGCTGTTGCTAGGTGGTTGCTATGGAGTTCCAGGCTGTTGCTAGGCTGTTCTAGGTGGTTGCTAGGGTGTTGCTAGGTGGTTGCTCCGTCTTTACTGAGTCCAATGACGCGATCCACAATTCTCTATGACAAACGGTTGAAAAGTTATTAAATATCAAATGTCGGCCAATCAGGAAAGGGGGCGAGGTTAATTTACACCAATAGACAATCGACTCTCTAACACGTCCAATGAGGCATCCACAATTTGAGGGCAATTTTGCCCCATAGAGATGAATGCTGAATGTCCAAAGCCAGAGAGAGACCAGAGCACTGCTGCTAGAAGACAGACCATTGTGACATCATAAAGGTGAGAAGACAGCATTGTGACATCACAAGGGAGAACATTCCACCATTCATTCTCTATGGGAAAAATTCCCCCAAAAAAGTCAAATTTCTCAAAAACCGTCCACCCAAACTTTCCACAAAGTAATAGCACTTCATTCCCGATCAAGCCGCTCGATTTGACACATTGCACATGTATGTGGTGCGAAAACTCTGGGAGGAGTAGCGGTCCAAAAAATGGGTGGAATAATAATAATAATAATAATAATAATAATAAATAAATAAATAATATGTGCAATAATAATAGTGTGTTTGCCTAAGGCAACCACACTAACTAGACAATTCCTGCAGAAATTGTGAAGTGTGGTTGCCGCCAACGCAAAGTCGACTTTCTGCTAAAAAGAGTGAACAGTGGTAGGTAGTTGCTATGATGTTTGAGGCGGTTGCTAGGGTGTTGCTAGGTGGTTTCCATGGAATTCTAGGCGGTTGCTAGGGTGTTCTAGGTGGTTGCTATGGAGTTCTAGGCAGTTGCTAGGATGTTGCGAGGTGGTTGATATGGTGTTCCAGGTGGTTGCTAGGGTGGTGCTAGGTGGTTGCTATGGAGTTCCAGGTGGTTGCTATGGAGTTCCAGGCGGTTGCTAGGGCATTGCTAGGTGGTTGCTAGGGTAATCTAAGTGGTTGCTAGGATGTTGCTAGGTGGTTGCTATGGAGTTATAGGTGGTTGCTAGGACGTTGCTAGGCAGTTGTTTTGGTGTTCCAGGTGGTTGCTAGGATGTTGCTAGGTGGTTGCTATGGAGTTATAGGCGGTTGCTAGGGTGTTGCTAGGTGGTTGCTATGGAGTTATAGCCGGTTGCTAGGGTGTTGCTAGGCATTTCTATGGAGTTATAGGCGGTTGCTATGGTGTTGCTAGGGTATTCTAGGTGGTTGCTAGGATGTTGCTAGGTGGTTGCTATCGAGTTATAGGTGGTTGCTAGGGTGTTGCTAGGCAGTTGTTATGGTGTTCCAGATGGTTGCTAGGGTGTTGCTAGGTGGTTGCTAGGGTATTCTAGGTGGTTACTATGGTGTTGCTAGGTCGTTGCTATGTACTTATAGCCGGTTGCTAGGGTGTTGTTAGGCATTTGCTATGGAGTTATAGGCGGTTGCTAGGGTGTTGCTAGGGTATTCTAGGTGGTTGCTAGGATGTTGCTAGGTGGTTGCTATGGAGTTATAGGCGGTTGCTAGGGTGTTGCTAGGCAGTTGTTATGGTGTTCCAGGTGGTTGCTAGGGTGTTGCTAGGTGGTTGCTATGGTGTTCCAGGTGGTTGCTAGGGCATTGCTAGGTGGTTGCTAGGGTATTCTAAGTGGTTGCTAGGATGTTGCTAGGTGGTTGCTATGGAGTTATAGGCGGTTGCTGGGGTGTTGCTAGGCAGTTGTTATGGTGTTCCAGGTGGTTGCTAGGGTGTTGCTAGGTGGTTGCTAGGATGTTACTAGGTGGTTGCTATGGAGTTATAGGCGGTTGCTAGGGTGTTGCTAGGTGGTTGCTGTGGAGTTCTAGGTGGTTGCTAGGGCATTGCTACGTGGTTGCAAGGGTATTCTAAGTGGTTGCTAGGATGTTGCTAGGTGGTTGCTATGGAGTTATAGGCGGTTGCTAGGGTGTTGCTAGGCGGTTGTTATGGTGTTCCAGGTGGTTGCTAGGGTGTTGCTAGGTGGTTGCTAGGATGTTGCTAGGTGTTTGCTATGGAGTTATAGGCGGTTGCTAGAGTGTTGCTAGGTGGTTGCTAGGAGGTTGCTATGGAGTTATAGGCGGTTGCTAGGGTGTTGCTAGGCAGTTATTATGGTGTTCTAGGTGGTTGCTAGGGTGTTGCTAGGTGGTTGCTAGGGTGTTGCTAGGTGGATGCTATGGAGTTCTAGGTGGTTACTATTTTGTTGCTAGGTGGTTGCTATGGAGTTATAGCCTGTTGCTAGGGTGTTGCTAGGCATTTGCTATGGAGTTATAGGCGTTTGTTAGGGTGTTGCTAGGGTATTCTAGGTGGTTGCTAGGATGTTGTTAGGTGGTTGCTATGGAGTTATAAGTGGTTGCTAGGGTGTTGCTAGGCAGTTGTTATGGTGTTCCTGGTGGTTGCTAGGGTGTTGCTAGGTGGTTGCTATGGTGTTCCAGGTGGTTGCTAGGGTGTTGCTAGGTGGTTGCTAGGTGGTTGCTATGAAGTTATAGGCGGTTGCTAGGTGGTTGCTATAAGGTTGCTATGGAGTTGTTGGTGGTTGTTAGGGTGTTGCTAGGTGGTTGCTAGGGTATTCTAGGAGGTTGCTATGGAGTTCTAGGTGGTTACTATGGTGTTGCTAGGTGGTTGCTATGGAGTTATAGCCGGTTGCTAGGGTGTTGCTAGGCATTTGCTATGGAGTTATAGGCGGTTGCTAGGGTGTTGCTAGGGTATTCTAGATGGTTGCTATGGTGTTTCTAGGATGTTGCTAGATATTTGCTATGGAGTTATCGGTGGTTGCTAGGGTGTTGCTAGGGTATTCTAGGTGGTTGCGAGGATGTTGCTAGGTGGTTGCTATATAGTTATAGGCGGTTGCTAGGCTGTTGCTAGGCAGTTGTTATGGTGTTCCAGGTGGTTGCTAGGGTGTTGCTAGGTGGTTGGTATAGTGTTACAGGTGGTTGCTAGGGTGTTGCTAGGTGGTTGCTATGGGGTTCCATGTGGTTGCTAGGATGTTGCTAGGTGGTTGCTATGGTGTTCCAGGTGGTTGCTAGGGTGTTGCTAGGTGGTTGCTATGGTGTTCCAGGTGGTTGCTAGGGTGTTGCTAGGTGGTTGCTATGGAGTTCTAGGTAGTTGGTATGGTGTTGTAGGTGGTTGCTATGGAGTTATAGCCGGTTGCTAGGGTGTTGCTAGGCATTTGCTATGGTGTTCCGGGTGGTTGCTAGTGTGTTGTTAGGTGGTTGCTATGGAGTTCTAGGCGGTTGCTAGGTTGTTCTAGGTGGTTGCTAGGGTGTTGCTAGGTGGTTGCTAGGGTGTTGCTAGGCGCTTGCTATGCAGGTCTAGGTGGTTGCTAGGGTATTGCTAGGTGGTTGCTATGGAGTGGTAGGCATTTGCTAGGATGTTGCTAGGGGGTTGCTATGTTGTTTTAGGCGGTTGCTAGGTATTTACTGAGTCCAATGACGCGACCCATAGTTCTCAATGACAAACGGTTCAAAAGTTATGAAATATCAAACATCGGCCAATCAGGAAGGGGGGCAAGGCTGATCTACACCAATGGACAAAGGACTCTACCATGTCCAATGAGGCATTGCAAAATTTGTGGGCAATTTTTCCCCATAGAGATGAATGGCAGAATGTTCAAATCTAGAGAGAGACCAGAGTACTGCTGCTAGAAGACAGAGCATTGTGACATCACAATGGTGAGAAGACAGAGCATTGTGACATCACAAGGCTGAACATTCTGCCATTCATTCCCTATGGGGAAAAATTGCCCACAAAAATTCAAATTTTTCAAAAACCGTGCAACGAATCTTTCCACAAAGTAATAGCACACCATTCCCGATCAAGCCGCTCGATTTGACATATTGCACGTGTACGTGGTGCGAAAACTCTGGGAGGAGTAGCGGTCCAAAAAATGGGTGGAAAGAAAGAATAATAATAACTAGACAATTCCTGCAGAAATTGTGAAGTGTGGTTGCCGCTAATGCAAAGTCGACTTTGTGGGGCACAGAGTGAACTGTGCTAAGTAGTTGGTTTACTGTTCTAAGGCAGTTGGTAGAGTGTTTTGGGTGGTGTCTAGGGGATTTCTAAAACATGGCTATGGAGTGTTCTAGGTGGTTGCTAGGGTGTTGTTAGGTAGTTGCTATGGAGTTCTAGGGTGTTGCTAAGGTGTTGCTAGGTGGTTGCTAAGGCATTGCTAGGTGGTTGCTAGGGTATTCTAAGTGGTTGCTAGGATGTTGCTAGGTGGTTGCTATGGAGTTATAGGCAGTTGCTAGGGTGTTGCTAGGCAGTTATGGTGTTCCAGGTGGTTGCTAGGGTGTTACTAGGTGGCTGCTATGGAGTTATAATCGGTTGCAAGGTGTGTTGCTAGGTGGTTGCTTGGGTATTCTAGGTGGTTGTTAGGAGGTTGCTATGGAGTTATAGGTCGTTGCTAGGGTGTTGCTAGGCAGTTGTTATGGTGTTACAGGTGGTTGCTAGGGTGTTGCTACGTGGTTGCTAGGGTATTCTAGGTGGTTGCTAGGTGGATGCTATGGAGTTCTAGGTGGTTGCTATGGTGTTGCTATGCGGTTGCTATGGAGTTATAGCCGGTTGCTAGGGTTTTGCTATGCATTTGCTATGGAGTTATAGGCGGTTGCTAGGGTGTTGCTAGGGTATTCTAGGTGGTTGCTAGGGTGTTGCTAGGCATTTGCTATGGAGTTATAGGCGGTTGCTAGGGTGTTGCTAGGGTATTCTAGGTGGTTGCTAAGATGTTGCTAGGTGGTTGCTATGGAGCTATAGGCAGTTGCTAGGGTGTTGCTAGGCAGTTGTTATGGTGTTCCAGGTGGTTGCTACGGTGTTGCTAGGTGGTTGCTATGGAGTTCTAGGTGGTTGCTATGGTGTTGCTAAGTGGTTGCTATGGAGATCTAGGCTGTTGCAAGACTGTTCTAAGTGGTTGCTAGGGTGTTGCTAGGTGATTCCCATAGAGTTCAAAGCGGTTGCTAAGGTGTTGCTAGGTGGTTGCTATGGGGTTCTAAGCAGTTGCTAGGGTGTTCTAGGTGGTTGCTAGGGTGTTGCTAGATGGTTGTTATGGAGTTCCAGGTGGTTGCTAGGGTTTTCTAGGTATTTGCTATAGAGTTCTAGGCAGTTGCTATGTTGTTGCTAGGTGGTTGCTATGGAGTTCCAGGCTGTTGCTAGGCTGTTCTAGGTGGTTGCTAGGGTGTTGCTAGGTGGGTGTTCCGTCTTTACTGAGTCCAATGACGCGATCCATAATTCTCTATGACAAACGGTTGAAAAGTTATGAAATATCAAATGTCGGCCAATCAGGAAAGGGGGCGAGGTTAATTTACACCAATGGACAATCGACTCTCTAACACGTCCAATGAGGCATCCCACAATTTGAGGGCAATTTTGCCCCATAGAGATGAATGCTGAATGTCCAAAGCCAGAGAGAGACCAGAGCACTGCTGCTAGAAGACAGACCATTGTGACATCATAAAGGTGAGAAGACAGCATTGTGACATCACAAGGGTGAACATTCCACCATTCATTCTCTATGGGAAAAATTCCCCCAAAAAAGTCAAATTTCTCAAAAACCGTCCAACCAAACTTTCCACAAAGTAATAGCACTTCATTCCCGATCAAGCCGCTCGATTTGACACATTGCACATGTATGTGGTGCGAAAACTCTGGGAGGAGTAGCGGTCCAAAAAATGGGTGGAATAATAATAATAATAATAATAAATAAATAATATGTGCAATAATAATAGTGTGTTTGCCTAAGGCAACCACACTAACTAGACAATTCCTGCAGAAATTGTGAAGTGTGGTTGCCGCCAATGCAAAGTTGACTTTCTGCTGAACAGAGTGAACAGTGGTCGGTAGTTGCTATGATGTTCTGGTGGTGACTATGGTGTTTTAGGTGGTTTCTAGGGTGTTGCTAGGTGGTAGCTATGGAGTTTGAGGGGGTTGCTAGGGTGTTGCTAGGTGGTTCTATGGAGTTCTAGGCGGTTGCTATGGAATTCTAGGCGGTTGCTAGGGTATTCTAGGTGGTTGCTAGGAGGTTGCTATGGAGTTATTGATGGTTGCTAGGGTGTTGCTAGGCAGTTATTTTGGTGTTCCAGGTGGTTGCTAGGGTATTCTAGGTGGTTGCTAGGGTGTTGCTAGGTGGTTAGTAGGGTTTTCTAGGTGGTTGCTAGGATGTTGCTAAGTGGTTGCTATGGAGTTATAGGCGGTTGCTAGGGTGGTGCTAGGTGGTTGCTAGGGTATTCTAGGTGGTTGCTATGGAGTTATTGATGGTTGCTAAGGTGTTGCTAGGCAGTTATTTTGGTGTTCCAGGTGGTTGCTAGGGTATTCTAGGTGGTTGCTAGGGTGTTGCTAGGTGGTTAGTAGGGTTTTCTAGGTGGTTGCTAGGATGTTGCTAGGTGGTTGCTATGGAGTTATAAGTGGTTGCTAGGGTGTTGCTAGGCAGTTGTTATGGTGTTCCAGGTGGTTGCTAGGGTATTCTAGGTGGTTGCTAGGGTGTTGCAAGGTGGTTGCTATGGAGTTATAGCCGGTTGCTAGGGTGTTGCTAGCCATTTGCTATGGTGTTCCAGGTGGTTGCTAGGGTGTTGCAAGGTGGTTGCTATGTAGTTCTAGGTGGTTGCTAGGGTGTTGCTAGGTGGTTGCTATGGAGTTCTAGGCAGTTGCTATGGTGTTACAGTTAGTTGCTAGTGTGTTGTTAGGTGGTTGTTATGGCGTTCTAGGCGGTTGCTAGGGAGTTCCAGGTGGTTGCTAGGGTGTTGCTAGGTCATTGCTATGGAGTTATAGGCTGTTGCTAGGATGTTGCTAGGGGGTTACTATGGAGTTCTAGGCTGTTGCTAGGGCGTTGTTATGGTGTTCCAGGTGGTTGCTAGGGTATTCTAGGTGGTTGCTAGGGTGTTGCAAGGTGGTTGCTATGGATTTATAGCCGGTTGCTAGGGTGTTGCTAGCCATTTGCTATGGTGTTCCAGGTGGTTGCTAGGGTGTTGCAAGGTGGATGCTCTGCAGTTCTAGATGGTTGCTAGGGTGTTGCTAGGTGGTTGCTATGGAGTTCTAGGCAGTTGCTATGGTGTTACAGTTAGTTGCTAGTGTGTTGTTAGGTGGTTGTTATGGCGTTCTAGGCGGTTGCTAGGGTGTTCCAGGTGGTTGCTAGGGTGTTGCTAGGTCATTGCTATGGAGTTATAGGCTGTTGCTAGGATGTTGCTAGGGGGTTACTATGGAGTTCTAGGCTGTTGCTAGGGTGTTGCTAGGTCGTTGCTATGGAATTCTAGGCAGTTGCTAGGGTGGTCTAGGTGGTTACTAGTGTGTTGTTACGTGGTTGTTATGAAGTTCTCGGGGGTTGCTAGGGTGTTCTAGTTGGTTGCTAGGGTGTTGCTATGTGGATGCCATATAGTTCTAGGTAGTTGCTAGCGTGTTGTAGGTGGTTGCTAGGGCGTTCTAGGCGCTTGCCTGGGTGTTGCTAGGTGGTTGCTATGGCATTCTAGGCGGTTGCTAGTGTGTTGCTAAGTGGTTGCTATGGAGATCTAGGCTGTTGCAAGGCTGTTCTAGGTGGTTGCTAGGGTGTTTCTAGGTGGTTCCCATAGAGTTCTAAGCGGTTGCTAAGGTGTTGCTAGGTGGTTCCTATGGAGTTCTAAGCAGTTGCTAGGGTGTTCTAGGTGGTTGCTAGGGTGTTGCTAGATGGTTGCTATGGAGTTCCAGGCGGTTGCTAGGGTTTTCTAGGTATTTGTTATAGAGTTCTAGGCAGTTGCTATGCTGTTGCTAGGTGGTTGCTATGGAGTTCCAGGCTGTTGCTAGACTGTTCTAGGTGGTTGCTAGGGTGTTGCTAGGTGGTTGCTCTTTCTTTACTGAGTCCAATGACGTGATCCATAATTCTCTATGACAAACGGTTGAAAAGTTATGAAATATCAAATGTCGGCCAATCAGGAAAGGGGGCAAGGTTAATTTACACCAATGGACAAAGGACTCGCTAACACGTCCAATGAGGCATCCCACAATCTGAGGGCAATTTTTCCCCATAGAAATGAATGCTGAATGTCCAAAGCCAGAGAGAGACCAGAGCACTGCTGCTGGAAGACAGACCATTGTGACATCACAAGGCTGAGAAGACAGCATTGTGACATCACAATGGTGAACATTCCACCATTCATTCTCTATGGGAAAAATTCCCCAAAAAAAGTCAAATTTCTTAAAAACCGTCCACCCAAACTTTCCACAAAGTAATAGCACTTCATTCCCGATCAAGCCGCTCGATTTGACACATTGCACATGTATGTGGTGTGAAAACTCTGGGAGGAGTAGCGGTCCAAAAAATGGGTGGAAATAATAATAATAATAACTAGACAATTCCTGCAGAAATTGTGAAGTGTGGTTGCCGCCAACGCAAAGTCGACTTTCTGCTGAAAAGAGTGAACAGTGGAAGGTAGTTGCTATGATGTTTGAGGCTGTTGCTAGGGTGTTGCTAGGTGGTTTCCATGGAATTCTAGGCGGTTGCTAGGGTGTTCTAGGTGGTTGCTATGGAGTTCTAGGCAGTTGCTAGGATGTTGCGAGGTGGTTGATATGGTGTTCCAGGTGGTTGCTAGGGTGGTGCTAGGTGGTTGCTATGGAGTTCCAGGCGGTTGCTAGGGCATTGCTAGGTGGTTGCTAGGGTAATCTAAGTGGTTGCTAGGATGTTGCTAGGTGGTTGCTATGGAGTTATGGGTGGTTGCTAGGATGTTGCTAGGCAGTTGTTATGGTGTTCCAGGTGGTTGCTAGGATGTTGCTAGGTGGTTGCTATGGAGTTATAGGCGGTTGCTAGGGTGTTGCTAGGTGGTTGCTATGGAGTTATAGCCGGTTGCTAGGGTGTTGCTAGGCATTTCTATGGAGTTATAGGTGGTTGCTATGGTGTTGCTAGGGTATTCTAGGTGGTTGCTAGGATGTTGCTAGGTGGTTGCTATCGAGTTATAGGTGGTTGCTAGGGTGTTGCTAGGCAGTTGTTATGGTGTTCCAGGTGGTTGCTAGGGTGTTGCTAGGTGGTTGCTAGGGTATTCAAGGTGGTTGCTAGGGTGTTGCTAGGTGGATGCTATGGAGTTCTAGGTGGTTACTATGGTGTTGCTAGGTCATTGCTATGTACTTATAGCCGGTTGCTAGGGTGTTGTTAGGTATTTGCTATGGAGTTATAAGCGGTTGCTAGGGTGTTGCTAGGGTATTCTAGGTGGTTGCTAGGATGTTGCTAGGTGGTTGCTATGGAGTTATAGGCGGTTGCTAGGGTGTTGCTAGGCAGTTGTTATGGTGTTCCAGGTGGTTGCTAGGGTGTTGCTAGGTGGTTGCCATGGTGTTCCAGGTGGTTGCTAGGGCATTGCTTGGTGGTTGCTAGGGTATTCTAAGTGGTTGCTAGGATGTTGCTAGGTGGTTGCTATGGAGTTATAGGCGGTTGCTGGGGTGTTGCTAGGCAGTTGTTATGGTGTTCCAGGTGGTTGCTAGGGTGTTGCTAGGTGGTTGCTAGGATGTTACTAGGTGGTTGCTATGGAGATATAGGCGGTTGCTAGGGTGTTGCTAGGTGGTTGCTGTGGAGTTCTAGGTGGTTGCTAGGGCATTGCTAGGTGGTTGCTAGGGTATTCTAAGTGGTTGCTAGGATGTTGCTAGGTGGATGCTATGGAGTTATATGTGGTTGCTAGGGTGTTGCTAGGCGGTTGTTATGGTGTTCCAGGTGGTTGCTAGGGTGTTGCTAGGTGGTTGCTAGGATGTTGCTAGGTGTTTGCTATGGAGTTATAGGCGGTTGCTAGGGTGTTGCTAGGTGGTTGCTAGGAGGTTGCTATGGAGTTATAGGCGGTTGCTAGGGTGTTGCTAGGCAGTTATTATGGTGTTCTAGGTGGTTGCTAGGGTGTTGCTAGGTGGTTGCTAGGGTGTTGCTAGGTGGATGCTATGGAGTTCTAGGTGGTTACTATTTTGTTGCTAGGTGGTTGCTATGGAGTTATAGCCTGTTGCTAGGGTGTTGCTAGGCATTTGCTATGGAGTTATAGGCGTTTGTTAGGGTGTTGCTAGGGTATTCTAGGTGGTTGCTAGGATGTTGCTAGGTGGTTGCTATGGAGTTATAAGTGGTTGCTAGGGTGTTGCTAGGCAGTTGTTATGGTGTTCCTGGTGGTTGCTAGGGTGTTGCTAGGTGGTTGCTATGGTGTTCCAGGTGGTTGCTAGGGTGTTGCTAGGTGGTTGCTATAGTGTTACAGGTGGTTGCTAGGGTGTTCCATGTGGTTGCTAGGATGTTGCTAGGTGGTTGCTATGGTGTTCCAGGTGGTTGCTAGGGTGTTGCTAGGTGGTTGCTATGGTGTTCCAGGTGGTTGCTAGGGTGTTGCTAGGTGGTTGCTATGGAGTTCTAGGTAGTTGGTATGGTGTTGTAGGTGGTTGCTATGGAGCTATAGCCGGTTGCTAGGGTGTTGCTAGGCATTTGCTATGGTGTTCCGGGTGGTTGCTAGTGTGTTGTTAGGTGGTTGCTATGGAGTTCTAGGGGGTTGCTAGGTTGTTCTAGGTGGTTGCTAGGCTGTTGCTAGGTCGTTGCTATGGTGTTATAGGCGGTTTATAGGATGTTGCTAGGGGGTTGCTCTGGAGTTCTAGGCGGTTGGTAGGTCTTTACTGAGTCCAAAGACGGAACCCATAGTTCTCTATGACAAACGGTTCAAAAGTTATGAAATATAAAACATCGGCCAATCAGGAAGGGGGGCGAGGCTGATCTACACCAATGGACAAAGGACTCTCTACCATGTCCAATGAGGCATTGCACAATTTGTGGGCAATTTTTCCCCATAGAGATGAATGGCAGAATGTTCAAATCTAGAGAGAGACCAGAGTACTGCTGCTAGAAGACAGAGC
Organism: Anguilla pacifica; assembly: GCA_039654925.1. Taxonomy (NCBI): domain Eukaryota; kingdom Metazoa; phylum Chordata; class Actinopteri; order Anguilliformes; family Anguillidae; genus Anguilla; species Anguilla pacifica. The sequence continues at coordinate 42,142,248 of CM077292.1, forward strand.
ATTGTGACATCACAAAGGTGAGAAGACAGCATTGTGACATCACAAAGGTGAACATTCCACCATTCATTCTCTATGGGAAAAATTTCCCAAAAAAAGTGGAATTTCTCAAAAACCGTGCACCGAAACTTTCCACAAAGTAATAGCACACCATTCCCGATCAAGCCGCTCGATTTGACATATTGCACATGTATGTGGTGCGAAAACTCTGGGAGGAGTAGCGGTCCAAAAAATGGGTGGAATAATAATAATAATAATAATAATAATAAATAATATGTGCAATAATAATAGTGTGTTTGCCTAAGGCAACCACACTAACTAGACAATTCCTGCAGAAATTGTGAAGTGTGGTTGCCGCCAATGCAAAGTCGACTTTCTGCTGAACAGAGTGAACAGTGGTAGGTAGTTGCTATGATGTTCTGGTGGTGACTATGGTGTTTTAAGTGGTGTCTAGGGTGTTGGTAGGTGGTTTGTATGGAGTTTGAGGCGGTTGCTAGGGTGTTGCTAGGTGGTTCTATGGAGTTCCAGGCGGTTGCTATGGAATTCTAGGCGGTTGCTAGGGTGTTGTAGGTGGTTGCTGTGGAGTTCTAGGCAGTTGCTAGGATGTTGCTAGGTGGTTGATATGGTGTTCCAGGTGGTTGCTTGGGTGTTCTAGGTAGTTCCTATGGAGTTCTAGTTGGTTGCTAGGGTGATGCTAGGTGCTTGCTATGGGAATCTAGGCAGTTGCTAGGTTGTTGCTAGGTGGTTGCTATGGAGTTCAGGGCGGTTGCTAAGGCATTCTAGGTGGTTGCTTGGATGTTGCTAGGTGGTTGCTATGGTGTTCCAGGTGGTTGCTATGGTGTTGCTAGGTGGTTGCTATGGAGTTATGGCTGGTTGCTAGGGTTTTGCTAGGCTTTTGTTATGGCGTTACAGGTGGTTGCTAGAGTGTTGCTAGGTGGTTGCTATGGAGTTCTAGGTGGTTGCTAGGGTGTTGCTAGGTGGTTGCTATGGAGTTCTAGGCAGTTGCTAGGATGTTGCTAGGTGGTTGATATGGTGTTCCAGGTGGTTGCTAGGGTGTTCTAGGTAGTTCCTATGGAGTTCTTGTTGGTTGCTAGGGTGATGCTAGGTGCTTGCTATGGGAATCTAGGCAGTTGCTAGGTTGTTGCTAGGTGGTTGCTATGGAGTTCAGGGCAGTTGCTAAGGCATTCTAGGTGGTTGCTTGGATGTTGCTAGGTGGTTGCTATGGTGTTCCAGGTGGTTGCTATGGTGTTGCTAGGTGGTTGCTATGGAGTTCTTGGTGGTTGCTAGGGTGTAGCTAGGTGGTTGCTATGGAGTTATGGCTGGTTGCTAGGGTTTTGCTAGGCTTTTGTTATGGCGTTACAGGTGGTTGCTAGAGTGTTGCTAGGTGGTTGCTATGGAGTTCTAGGTGGTTGCTAGGGTGTTGCTAGGTGGTTGTTATGAAGTTATAGCTGGTTGCTAGGGTGTTGCTAGGCATTTGCTATGGTGTTCCAGGTGGTTGCTAGGGTGTTGCTAGGTGGTTGCTAGGATGTTGGTAGGTGGTTGCTATTGAGTTATAGGCAGTTGCTAGGGTGTTGCTATGTGTTTGCTAGGAGGTTGCTATGGAGTTATAGGCGGTTGCTAGGGTGTTGCTAGGCAGTTATGCTGTTTCAGGTGGTTGCTATGGTGTTGCTAGGTGGTTGCTAGGGTATTCTAGGTGGTTGCTAGGGTGTTGCTAGGTGGATGCTATGGAGTTCTGGGTGGTTACTATGGTGTTGCTAGGTGGTTGCTATGGAGTTATAGCCGGTTGCTAGGGTGTTGCTAGGCATATGCTATGGAGCTATAGACGGTTGCTAGGGTGTTGCTAGGGTATTCTAGGTGGTTGCTAGGATGTTGCTAGGTGGTTGCTATGGAGTTATAGGCGGTTGCTAGGGTGTTGCTAGGCATTTGCTATGGAGCTATAGACGGTTGCTAGGGTGTTGCTAGGGTATTCTAGGTGGTTGCTAGGATGTTGCTAGGTGGTTGCTATGGAGTTATAGGCGGTTGCTAGGGTGTTGCTACGCAGTTGCTATGGTGTTCCAGGTGGTTGCTAGGGGGTTGCTAGGTGGTTGCTATGGTGTTCCAGGTGGTTGCTAGGGTGTTGCTAGGTGGTTGCTATGGAGTTCTAGGTGGTTGCTATGGTGTTGCTAGGTGGTTGCTATGGAGTTAAAGCTGGTTGTTAGGGTGTTCTAGGTGGTTGCTAGGGTGTTGCTAGGTGGTTGCTATGGTGTTCCAGGTGGTTGCTATGGTGTTGCTAGGTGGTTGCTATGATGTTCTAGGTGGTTGCTAGGGTGTTGCTAGGTGGTTGCTATGGAGTTCCAGGTGGTTGCTAGGGTGTTGTTAGGTGGTTGCTATGGAGTTCTAGGTGGTTGCTATGGTGTTGCTAGGTGGTTGCTATGGTGTTCCAGGTGGTTGCTAGTGTGTTGTTAGGTGGTTGCTATGGAGTTATAGCCGGTTGCTAAGGTGTTGCTAGGCATTTGCTATGGTGTTCCAGGTGGTTGCTAGTGTGTTGTTAGGTGGTTGCTATGGAGTTCTAGGTGGTTGCTAGGGTGTTGCTAGGTCATTGCTATGGAGTTATAGGCGGTTGCTAGGGTGCTGCTAGGCAGTTGTTATGGTGTTCCAGGTGGTTGCTAGGATGTTGCTGGGTGGTTGCTATGGAGTTATAGGCGGTTGCTATGGAGTTCTAGGTGGTTGCTAGGGCATTGCTAGGCGGTTGCTATGGAGTTCTAGGTGGTTGCTAGGGTGTTGCTAGGTCATTGCTATGGAGTTATAGGCGGTTGCTAGGGTGCTGCTAGGCAGTTGTTATGGTGTTCCAGGTGGTTGCTAGGATGTTGCTGGGTGGTTGCTATGGAGTTATAGGCATTTGCTATGGTGTTCCAGGTGGTTGCTAGTGTGTTGTTAGGTGGTTGCTATGGAGTTCTAGGTGGTTGCTAGGGTGTTGCTAGGTCATTGCTATGGAGTTATAGGCGGTTGCTAGGGTGCTGCTAGGCAGTTGTTATGGTGTTCCAGGTGGTTGCTTGGATGTTGCTAGGTGGTTGCTATGGAGTTATAGGCGGTTGCTAGGGTGTTGCTAGGCACTGTTATGGTGTTCCAGGTGGTTGCTAGGTTGTTGCTAGGGGGTTGCTATGGTGTGTTCCAGGTGGTTGCTAGGGTGTTGCTAGGTGGTTGCTATGGAGTTCTAGGTGGTTGCTATGGTGTTGCTAGGTGGTTGCTATGGAGTTATAGGCGGTTGCTAGGGTGTTGCTAGGCATTTGCTATGGTGTTCCACGTGGTTGCTAGGGTGTTGCAAGGTGGTTGCTATGCAGTTCTAGGTGGTTGCTAGGGTGTTGCTAGGTGGTTGCTATGGAGTTCTAGGCAGTTGCTATGGTATTACAGGTGGTTGCTAGTTTGTTGTTAGGTAGTTGCTATGGAGTTCTAGGTGGTTGCTATGGTGTTGCTAGGTGGTTGCTATGGAGTTATAGGCGGTTGCTAGGGTGTTGCTAGGCGGTTGTTATGGTGTTCCAGGTGGTTGCTAGGGTGTTGCTAGGTGGTTGCTAGGATGTTGCTAGGTGTTTGCTATGGAGTTATAGGCGGTTGCTAGAGTGTTGCTAGGTGGTTGCTAGGAGGTTGCTATGGAGTTATAGGCGGTTGCTAGGGTGTTGCTAGGCAGTTATTATGGTGTTCTAGGTGGTTGCTAGGGTGTTGCTAGGTGGTTGCTAGGGTGTTGCTAGGTGGATGCTATGGAGTTCTAGGTGGTTACTATTTTGTTGCTAGGAGGTTGCTATGGAGTTATAGCCTGTTGCTAGGGTGTTGCTAGGCATTTGCTATGGAGTTATAGGCGTTTGTTAGGGTGTTGCTAGGGTATTCTAGGTGGTTGCTAGGATGTTGTTAGGTGGTTGCTATGGAGTTATAAGTGGTTGCTAGGGTGTTGCTAGGCAGTTGTTATGGTGTTCCTGGTGGTTGCTAGGGTGTTGCTAGGTGGTTGCTATGGTGTTCCAGGTGGTTGCTAGGGTGTTTCTAGGTGGTTGCTAGGTGGTTGCTATGAAGTTATAGGCGGTTGCTAGGTGGTTGCTATAAGGTTGCTATGGAGTTGTTGCTGGTTGTTAGGGTGTTGCTAGGTGGTTGCTAGGGTATTCTAGGAGGTTGCTATGGAGTTCTAGGTGGTTACTATGGTGTTGCTAGGTGGTTGCTATGGAGTTATAGCCGGTTGCTAGGGTGTTGCTAGGCATTTGCTATGGAGTTATAGGCGGTTGCTAGGGTGTTGCTAGGGTATTCTAGATGGTTGCTATGGTGTTTCTAGGATGTTGCTAGATGTTTGCTATGGAGTTATCGGTGGTTGCTAGGGTGTTGCTAGGGTATTCTAGGTGGTTGCGAGGATGTTGCTAGGTGGTTGCTATATAGTTATAGGCGGTTGCTAGGCTGTTGCTAGGCAGTTGTTATGGTGTTCCAGGTGGTTGCTAGGGTGTTGCTAGGTGGTTGCTATAGTGTTACAGGTGGTTGCTAGGGTGTTGCTAGGTGGTTGCTATGGGGTTCCATGTGGTTGCTAGGATGTTGCTAGGTGGTTGCTATGGTGTTCCAGGTGGTTGCTAGGGTGTTGCTAGGTGGTTGCTATGGTGTTCCAGGTGGTTGCTAGGGTGTTGCTAGGTGGTTGCTATGGAGTTCTAGGTAGTTGGTATGGTGTTGTAGGTGGTTGCTATGGAGTTATAGCCGGTTGCTAGGGTGTTGCTAGGCATTTGCTATGGTGTTCCGGGTGGTTGCTAGTGTGTTGTTAGGTGGTTGCTATGGAGTTCTAGGCGGTTGCTAGGTTGTTCTAGGTGGTTGCTAGGGTGTTGCTAGGTGGTTGCTAGGGTGTCGCTAGGCGCTTGCTATGCAGGTCTAGGTGGTTGCTAGGGTGTTGCTAGGTGGTTGCTATGGAGTGGTAGGCATTTGCTAGGATGTTGCTAGGGGGTTGCTATGTTGTTTTAGGCGGTTGTTAGGTATTTACTGAGTCCAATGACGCGACCCATAGTTCTCAATGACAAACGGTTCAAAAGTTATGAAATATCAAACATCGGCCAATCAGGAAGGGGGGCAAGGCTGATCTACACCAATGGACAAAGGACTCTACCATGTCCAATGAGGCATTGCAAAATTTGTGGGCAATTTTTCCCCATAGAGATGAATGGCAGAATGTTCAAATCTAGAGAGAGACCAGAGTACTGCTGCTAGAAGACAGAGCATTGTGACATCACAATGGTGAGAAGACAGAGCATTGTGACATCACAAGGCTGAACATTCTGCCATTCATTCCCTATGGGGAAAAATTGCCCACAAAAATTCAAATTTTTCAAAAACCGTGCAACGAATCTTTCCACAAAGTAATAGCACACCATTCCCGATCAAGCCGCTCGATTTGACATATTGCACGTGTACGTGGTGCGAAAACTCTGGGAGGAGTAGCGGTCCAAAAAATGGGTGGAAAGAAAGAATAATAATAACTAGACAATTCCTGCAGAAATTGTGAAGTGTGGTTGCCGCCAATGCAAAGTCGACTTTGTGCTGAACAGAGTGAACAGTGGTCGGTAGTTGCTATGATGTTCTGGTGGTGACGATGGTGTTTTAGGTGGTGTCTAGGGTGTTGCTAGTTGGTTCTATGGTGTTCTAGGTGGTTGGTATGGAATTCTAGGTGGTTGCTAGGGTGTTTTAGGTAGTTGCTATGGAGTTCTAGGCAGTTGCTAGGATGTTGCTAGGTGGTTGATATGGTGTTCCAGGTGGTTACAAGCGTGGTGCTAGGTGGTTGCTATGATGCTCCAGGTGGTTGCTAGGGCATTGCTAGGTGATTGCTAGGGTTTTCTATGTGGTTGCTATGATGTTGCTAGGTGGTTGCTATGGTGTTATAGGCAGTTGCTAGGGTGTTGCTAGGCAGTAATGGTGTTCCAGGTGGTTGCTAGGATGTTGCTAGGTTGTTACTATGGAATTCTATGTGGTTGCTAGGTGGTTGCTATGGTGTTATAGGCGGTTGCTAGGGTGTTACTAGGCAGTTGTTATGGTGTTCCAGGTGGTTGCTAGGGTGTTGCTAGGTGGTTGCTAGGGTATTGTAGGTGGTTGCTAGGGTGTTGCTAGGTGGATGCTATGGTGTTCTAGATGGTTGCTATACTGTTGCTAGGTGGTTGCTATGGAGTTATAGCTGGTTGCTAGGGTGTTGCTAGGCAGTTGTTATGGTATTCCAGGTGGTTACTAGGGTGTTGCTAGGTGGTTGCTATGGTGTTCCAGGTGGTTGCTATGGTGTTGCTAGGTGGTTGCTATGGAGTTATAGCCGGTTGCTAGGGTGTTGCTAGGCATTTGCTATGGTGTTCCAGGTGGTTGCTAGGGTGTTGCAAGGTGGTTGCTATGCAGTTCTAGGTGGTTGCTAGGTTGTTGCTAGGTGGTTGCTATGGAGTTATAGGTGGTTGCTAGGGTGTTGCTAGGTGGTTACTAGGGTATTCTAGGTGGTTGCTAGGGTGTTGCTAGGTGGATGCTATAGAGTTCTAGGTGGTTACTATGGTGTTGCTAGGTGGTTGCTATGGAGTTCTAGGTGGTTGCTAGGGTGTTGCTAGGTGGATGCTATGGAGTTATAGCTGGTTGCTAGGGTGTTGCTAGGTGGTTGCTATGGAGTTGTAGGCATTTGCTATGGTGTTACAGGTGGTTGCTAGTGTGCTGTTAGGTCTTTGCTATGGAGTTATAGGCGGTTGCTAGGATGTTGCTAGGGGGTTGCTATGGAGTTCTAGGCGGTTGCTAGGGTGTTGCTAGGCAGTTGTTATGGTGTTCCAGGTGGTTGCTAGGTTGTTGCTAGGTGGTTACTATGGTGTTCCAGGTGGTTGCTAGGGTGTTGCTAGGTGGTTGCTATGGAATTCTAGGTGGTTGCTATGGTGTTGCTAGGTGGTTGCTATGGAGTTATAGGCGGTTGCTAGGGTGTTGCTAGGCATTTGCTATGGTCTTCCAGGTGGTTACTAGGGTGTTGCAAGGTGGTTGCTATGCAGTTTTAGGTGGTTGCTAGGGTGTTGCTAGGTGGTTGCTGTGGAGTTCTAGGCATTTGCTATGGTGTTACAGGTGGTTGCTATGGAATTCTAGGCGGTGGCTAAGGTGTTCTAGGTGGTTGCTAGGGTGTTGCTAGGTCTTTGCTATGGAGTTATAGGCGGTTGCTAGGATGTTGCTAGGGGGTTGCTATGGAATTCTAGGCGGTTGCTAGGTCTTTACTGAGTCCAATGACGCGACACATAGTTCTCTATGACAAACGGTTCAAAAGTTATGAAATATCAAACATCGTCCAATCAGGAGGGGGCGCAAGGCTGATCTCCACCATTGGACAAAGGACTCTCTACCATGTCCAATGAGGCATTGCACAGTTTGTGGGCAATTTTGCCCCATAGAGATGAATGGCAGAATGTTCAAAACTAGAGAGAGACCAGAGTACTGCTGCTAGAAGACAGAGCATTGTGACATCACAGGGGTGAGAAGACAGAGCATTGTGACATCACAAGGGTGAACATTCCACCATTCATTCTCTATGGGAAAAATTGTGCACAAAAATTCAAATTTTTCAAAAACCCTCAACGAAACTTTCCACAAAGTAATAGCACACCATTCCCGTTCAAGCCGCTCGATTTGACATATTGCACGTGTATGTGGTGTGAAAACTCTGGGAGGAGTAGCGGTCCAAAAAATGGGTGGAATAATAATAATAATAATAATAATAAATAATATGTGCAATAATAATAGTGTGTTTGCCTAAGGCAACCACACTAACTAGACAATTCCTGCAGAAATTGTGAAGTGTGGTTGCCGCCAATGCAAAGTCGACTTTGTGCTGATCGGAGTGAACAGTTTCTGTAGTATAAGCAGAGACAGGGCATTGTGTACCTGCTATAACATCACTACAACGAGTTGATTTGCGACACATATATTCAGAGCTAAATTATCCTTTCATCAAAATTTGAGATCTCAGTGTTTTACTTGCGGTATGCGGTGACGAGTGACGGCGAATCACAAAGCTAGCTGGCATGTTCAGAGGGTCTTGGAAAAACCCTAAGTCTGACGTGTAATGCAGACTGATGTGTAATGCAGTTATAACGAGACCAAAGTTTCCAACTCGCTGGAATATAAAACGGTATTACAAAAGTAAAATTTGACATATTATACATTGTTAGAAAGCTTATTCTGTCACCTATTAGATCGATGATGTGTAGATGAAGGCAGATTGTACTACAAAGTTCGACAACACCCAAAGCAACATGTGTGGTATTACAAGCCCACATCGTTTTCTGAAGACCGGATCAGAAGCTGCTGCACACGTGTTGTTGACGGCGTTGTTGCACTCTTTAGTACAGTCTGGCTTGTTTGAGAATTCGTTTATTCAGTAGGTGAGAGCATAAGCTTTCTAACCAGGTATAACAGCACGTCTAATTTTGGTTTTGGAATATCGTTTTTTTAGGTCAACCGAAAGTTTTGTAATCGTCGCATACAATGCATGTAGTCTTTGTTAGCATTAGCATTCAAAGACGCTGGACCTGACGAAACGTCGTCAAAGAATTTGCGTAATATCTTGTGAAATACTGTTATTATTGAGGACTTCTGGGTATGCCTAAGCCATATGTTTTGTTGATATACCTAGCTGACAGCGTTTTCATTTGTAATTTTGCATTGGAATACTGTTTTATCCGTTCACTTCCGCGTTCAGCTATATCCTTTCTGGTGGCTGGTGAGGACACGTACAGCGGACCGCATCACGTGTGCAAAGCCGACCAATGCTGTAACTTCATAATTCACATTTTTATGACGTCACCGCCCCATTCATTTTCAATGGGAAAAATTGGCCATAAAAAGTCATATTTCTCAAAAACCGTGCAGCGAAAATTTCCACAAAGTAATAGCCATCGATTCCCAAAGAAGCTGGTCAATTTGACATATGGCATGTGTATGTGGTGCGAAAACTCTGGGAGGAGTAGCGGTCCAAAAAACTGGCGGAATAATAATAATAATAATAATAATAATAATAAATATGTGCAATAATAATAGTGTGTTTGCCTAAGGCAACCACACTAACTAGACAATTCCTGCAGAAATTGTGAAGTGTGGTTGCCGCCAATGCAAAGTCGACTTTGTGCTGAACGGAGTGAACAGTTTCTGTAGTATAAGCAGAGACAGGGCATTGTGTACCTGCTATAACATCACTACAACGAGTTGATTTGCGACACATATATTCAGAGCTAAATTATCCTTTCATCAAAATTTGAGATCTCAGTCTTTTACTTGCGGTATGCGGTGACGAGTGACGGCGAATCACAAAGCTAGCTGGCATGTTCAGAGGGTCTTGGAAAAACCCTAAGTCTGACGTGTAATGCAGACTGATGTGTAATGCAGTTATAACGAGACCAAAGTTTCCAACTCGCTGGAATATAAAACGGTATTACAAAAGTAAAATTTGACATATTATACATTGTTAGAAAGCTTATTCTGTCACCTATTAGATCGATGATGTGTAGATCAAGCCAGATTGTACTACAAAGTTCGACAACACCCAAAGCAACATGTGTGGTATTACAAGCCCACTGAAGACCGGATCAGAAGCTGGTGCACACGTGTTGTTGACGGCGTTGTTGCACTCTTTAGTACAGTCTGGCTTGTTTGAGAATTCGTTTATTCAGTAGGTGAGAGCATAAGCTTTCTAACCAGGTATAACAGCACGTCTAATTTTGGTTTTGGAATATGGTTTTTTTAGGTCAACCGAAAGTGTTTTAATCGTCGCATTCAATGCATGCACTCTTTGTTAGCACTAGTAGCATTCAAAGACGCTGCATTTGACGAAACGTTGTCAACGATTTTGCGTGATATCTTGTGAAATACTATTATTTTTGAGGAAATCTGGGTATGCCTAAGTCATATGTTTGTTGATATACCTAGCTGACAGCGTTTTCATTTGTAATTTTGCATTTGGAATACCGTTTTTATCGCGTGCACTTCCGCATTAAGCTATATCCACTGTGGTGGCTAAGTCGCCAGGAAACCTCGTTTGAACAACACAATCCGTGCATGTACGTGTTCGTCAAGGTTTTATCTACATTGTGGTATGAATCATTTGAAGTTTACGAATGTGTGTTTTCTGTAATTACGACGAAAACGGAGATATGCACCGCATCTGGATTCTAAATTTCCTGTAGATGAAGCAGGTTAAAAGTGCATCACGTGTGCTAAGCCGACCAATGCTGTGACTTCACCGCTCACATATGTATGACGTCACGTTTTACATTCATCCCTATGGGGAAAAATTGGCCATAAAAAGTCATATTTCTCAAAAACCGTGCAGCGAAACTTTCCACAAAGTAATAGCACACGATTCCCAAAGAAGCCGGTCAATTTGACATATGGCACGTGTATGTGGTGCGAAAACTCTGGGAGGAGTAGCGGTCCAAAAAATGGGTGGAATAATAATAATAATAATAATAATAATAATATGTGCGATAATAATAGTGTGATTGCCTAAGGCAACCACACTAACTAGACAATTCCTGCAGAAATTGTGAAGTGTGGTTGCCGCCAATGCAAAGTCGACTTTCTGCTGAACAGAGTGAACAGTGGTAGGTAGTTGCTATGATGTTCTGGTGGTGACTATGGTGTTTTAAGTGGTGTCTAGGGTGTTGGTAGGTGGTTGCTATGGAGTTTGAGGCGGTTGATAGGGTGTTGCTAGGTGGTTCTATGGAGTTCCAGGCGGTTGCTATGGAATTCTAGGCGGTTGCTAGGGTGTTGTAGGTGGTTGCTGTGGAGTTTTAGGCAGTTGCTAGGATGTTGCTAGGTGGTTGATATGGTGTTCCAGGTGGTTGCTAGGGTGTTCTAGGTAGTTCCTATGGAGTTCTAGTTGGTTGCTAGGGTGATGCTAGGTGCTTGCTATGGGAATCTAGGCAGTTGCTAGGTTGTTGCTAGGTGGTTGCTATGGAGTTCAGGGCGGTTGCTAAGGCATTCTCGGTGGTTGCTTGGATGTTGCTAGGTGGTTGCTATGGTGTTCCAGGTGGTTGCTATGGTGTTGCTATGTGGTTGCTATGGAGTTCTTGGTGGTTGCTAGGGTGTTGCTAGGTGGTTGCTATGGAGTTATGGCTGGTTGCTAGGGTTTTGCTAGGCTTTTGTTATGGTGTTACAGGTGGTTGCTAGAGTGTTGCTAGGTGGTTGCTATGGAGTTCTAGGTGGTTGCTAGGGTGTTGCTAGGTGGTTCCTATGGAGTTATAGCTGGTTGCTAGGGTGTTGCTAGGCATTTGCTATGGTGTTCTAGGTGGTTGCTTGGGTTTTGCTGGATGGTTGCTATGGAGTTCAAGGTGGTTGCTAGGGTGTTGCTAGGTGGTTGTTATGAAGTTATAGCTGGTTGCTAGGGTGTTGCTAGGCATTTGCTATGGTGTTCCAGGTGGTTGCTAGGGTGTTGCTAGGTGGTTGCTAGGATGTTGGTAGGTGGTTGCTATTGAGTTATAGGCAGTTGCTAGGGTGTTGCTATGTGTTTGCTAGGAGGTTGCTATGGAGTTATAGGCGGTTGCTAGGGTGTTGCTAGGCAGTTATGCTGTTTCAGGTGGTTGCTATGGTGTTGCTAGGTGGTTGCTAGGGTATTCTAGGTGGTTGCTAGGGTGTTGCTAGGTGGATGCAATGGAGTTCTGGGTGGTTACTATGGTGTTGCTAGGTGGTTGCTATGGAGTTATAGCCGGTTTCTAGGGTGTTGCTAGGCATTTGCTATGGAGCTATAGACGGTTGCTAGGGTGTTGCTAGGGTATTCTAGGTGGTTGCTAGGATGTTGCTAGGTGGTTGCTATGGAGTTATAGGCGGTTGCTAGGGTGTTGCTAGGCATTTGCTATGGAGCTATAGACGGTTGCTAGGGTGTTGCTAGGGTATTCTAGGTGGTTGCTATGGTGTTGCTAGGTGGTTGCTATGGAGTTAAAGCTGGTTGCTAGGGTGTTCTAGGTGGTTGCTAGGGTGTTCCTAGGTGGTTGCTATGGTGTTCCAGGTGGTTGCTAGGGTGTTGCTAGGTGGTTGCTATGGAGTTCTCGGTGGTTGCTATGGTGTTGCTAGGTGGTTGCTATGGAGTTATAGCCTGTTGCTAGGGTGTTCTAGGTGGTTGCTAGGGTGTTGCTAGGTGGTTGCTATGGAGTTCCAGGTGGTTGCTAGGTGGTTGCTATGGAGTTCTAGGTGGTTGCTATGGTGTTGCTAGGTGGTTGCTATGGTGTTCCAGGTGGTTGCTAGTGTGTTGTTAGGTGGTTGCTATGGAGTTCTAGGCGGTTGCTAGGTTATTCTAGGTGGTTGCTAGGGTGTTGCTAGGTCGTTGCTTTGGAGTTATAGGCGGTTGCTAGGGTGTTGCTAGGAGGTTGCTATGGAGTTCTAGGCGGTTGCTAGGTCTTTACTGAGTCCAATGACGTGACCCATAATTTTCTATGACAAACGGTTCAAAAGTTATGAAATATCAAACATCGGCCAATCAGGAATGGGGGCGAGGCTGATCTACACCAATGGACAAAGGACTCTCTACCATGTCCAATGAGGCATTGCACAATTTGTGGGCAATTTTTCCCCATAGAGATGAATGGCAGAATGTTCAAATCTAGAGAGAGACCAGAGTACTGCTGCTAGAAAACAGAGCATTGTGACATCATAAAGGTGTGAAGACAGCATTGTGACATCACAAGGGTGAACATTCCACCATTCATTCTCTATGGGAAAAATTTCCCAAAAAACGTGGAATTTCTCAAAAACCGTGCACCGAAACTTTCCAAAAAGTAATAGCACACCATTCCCGATCAAGCCGCTCGATTTGACATATTGCACGTGTATGTGGTGCGAAAACTCTGGGAGGAGTAGCGGTCCAAAAAACTGGCGGAATAATAATAATAATAATAATAATAACTAGACAATTCCTGCAGAAATTGTGAAGTGTGGTTGCCGCCAATGCAAAGTCGACTTTGTGCTGAACGGAGTGAACAGTTTCTGTAGTATAAGCAGAGACAGGGCATTGTGTACCTGCTATAACATCACTGCAACGAGTTGATTTGCGACACATATATTCAGAGCTAAATTATCCTTTCATCAAAATTTGAGATCTCAGTGTTTTACTTGCGGTATGCGGTGACGAGTGACGGCGAATCACAAAGCTAGCTGGCATGTTCAGAGGGTCTTGGAAAAACCCTAAGTCTGACGTGTAATGCAGACTGATGTGTAATGCAGTTATAACGAGACCAAAGTTTCCAACTCGCTGGAATATAAAACGGTATTACAAAAGTAAAATTTGACATATTATACATTGTTAGAAAGCTTATTCTGTCACCTATTAGATCGATGATGTGTAGATCAAGCCAGATTGTACTACAAAGTTCGACAACACCCAAAGCAACATGTGTGGTATTACAAGCCCACTGAAGACCGGATCAGAAGCTGGTGCACACGTGTTGTTGACGGCGTTGTTGCACTCTTTAGTACAGTCTGGCTTGTTTGAGAATTCGTTTATTCAGTAGGTGAGAGCATAAGCTTTCTAACCAGGTATAACAGCACGTCTAATTTTGGTTTTGGAATATGGTTTTTTTAGGTCAACCGAAAGTGTTTTAATCGTCGCATTCAATGCATGCACTCTTTGTTAGCACTAGTAGCATTCAAAGACGCTGCATTTGACGAAACGTTGTCATCGATTTTGCGTGATATCTTGTGAAATACTATTATTTTTGAGGAAATCTGGGTATGCCTAAGTCATATGTTTGTTGATATACCTAGCTGACAGCGTTTTAATTTGTAATTTTGCATTTGGAATACCGTTTTTATCGCGTGCACTTCCGCATTAAGCTATATCCACTGTGGTGGCTAAGTCGCCAGGAAACCTCGTTTGAACAACACAATCCGTGCATGTACGTCTTCGTCAAGGTTTTATCTACATTGTGGTATGAATCATTTTAAGTTTACGAATGTGTGTTTTCTGTAATTACGACGAAAATGGAGATATGCACCGCATCTGGATTCTAAATTTCCTGTAGATGAAACAGGTTAAAAGTGCATCACGTGTGCTAAGCCGACCAATGCTGTGACTTCACCGCTCACATATGTATGACGTCACGTTTTACATTCATCCCTATGGGGAAAAATTGGCCATAAAAAGTCATATTTCTCAAAAACCGTGCAGCGAAACTTTCCACAAAGTAATAGCACACGATTCCTAAAGAAGCCGGTCAATTTGACATATGGCACGTGTATGTGGTGCAAAAACCCTGGGAGGAGTAGCGGTCCAAAAAATGGGTGGAAAGAAAGAATAATAATAATAATAATATGTGGGATAATAGTAGTGTGGTTGCCTGAGGCAACCACACTAATAATAAATAAATATGTGCAATAATAATAGTGTGTTTGCCTAAGGCAACCACACTAACTAGACAATTCCTGCAGAAATTGTGAAGTGTGGTTGCCGCCAATGCAAAGTTGACTTTCTGCTGAACAGAGTGAACAGTGGTCGGTAGTTGCTATGATGTTCTGGTGGTGACTATGGTGTTTTAGGTGGTTTCTAGGGTGTTGCTAGGTGGTAGCTATGGAGTTTGAGGGGGTTGCTAGGGTGTTGCTAGGTGGTTCTATGGAGTTCTAGGCGGTTGCTATGGAATTCTAGGCGGTTGCTAGGGTATTCTAGGTGGTTGCTAGGAGGTTGCTATGGAGTTATTGATGGTTGCTAGGGTGTTGCTAGGCAGTTATTTTGGTGTTCCAGGTGGTTGCTAGGGTATTCTAGGTGGTTGCTAGGGTGTTGCTAGGTGGTTAGTATGGTTTTCTAGGTGGTTGCTAGGATGTTGCTAAGTGGTTGCTATGGAGTTATAGGCGGTTGCTAGGGTGTTGCTAGGTGGTTGCTAGGGTATTCTAGGTGGTTGCTATGGAGTTATTGATGGTTGCTAAGGTGTTGCTAGGCAGTTATTTTGGTGTTCCAGGTGGTTGCTAGGGTATTCTAGGTGGTTGCTAGGGTGTTGCTAGGTGGTTAGTAGGGTTTTCTAGGTGGTTGCTAGGATGTTGCTAGGTGGTTGCTATGGAGTTATAAGTGGTTGCTAGGGTGTTGCTAGGCAGTTGTTATGGTGTTCCAGGTGGTTGCTAGGGTATTCTAGGTGGTTGCTAGGGTGTTGCAAGGTGGTTGCTATGGAGTTATAGCCGGTTGCTAGGGTGTTGCTAGCCATTTGCTATGGTGTTCCAGGTGGTTGCTAGGGTGTTGCAAGGTGGTTGCTATGCAGTTCTAGGTGGTTGCTAGGGTGTTGCTAGGTGGTTGCTATGGAGTTCTAGGCAGTTGCTATGGTGTTACAGTTAGTTGCTAGTGTGTTGTTAGGTGGTTGTTATGGCGTTCTAGGCGGTTGCTAGGGAGTTCCAGGTGGTTGCTAGGGTGTTGCTAGGTCATTGCTATGGAGTTATAGGCTGTTGCTAGGATGTTGCTAGGGGGTTACTATGGAGTTCTAGGCTGTTGCTAGGGCGTTGTTATGGTGTTCCAGGTGGTTGCTAGGGTATTCTAGGTGGTTGCTAGGGTGTTGCAAGGTGGTTGCTATGGATTTATAGCCGGTTGCTAGGGTGTTGCTAGCCATTTGCTATGGTGTTCCAGGTGGTTGCTAGGGTGTTGCAAGGTGGATGCTCTGCAGTTCTAGATGGTTGCTAGGGTGTTGCTAGGTGGTTGCTATGGAGTTCTAGGCAGTTGCTATGGTGTTACAGTTAGTTGCTAGTGTGTTGTTAGGTGGTTGTTATGGCGTTCTAGGCGGTTGCTAGGGTGTTCCAGGTGGTTGCTAGGGTGTTGCTAGGTCATTGCTATGGAGTTATAGGCTGTTGCTAGGATGTTGCTAGGGGGTTACTATGGAGTTCTAGGCTGTTGCTAGGGTGTTGCTAGGTCGTTGCTATGGAATTCTAGGCAGTTGCTAGGGTGGTCTAGGTGGTTACTAGTGTGTTGTTACGTGGTTGTTATGAAGTTCTCGGGGGTTGCTAGGGTGTTCTAGTTGGTTGCTAGGGTGTTGCTATGTGGATGCCATATAGTTCTAGGTAGTTGCTAGCGTGTTGTAGGTGGTTGCTAGGGCGTTCTAGGCGCTTGCCTGGGTGTTGCTAGGTGGTTGCTATGGCATTCTAGGCGGTTGCTAGTGTGTTGCTAAGTGGTTGCTATGGAGATCTAGGCTGTTGCAAGGCTGTTCTAGGTGGTTGCTAGGGTGTTGCTAGGTGGTTCCCATAGAGTTCTAAGCGGTTGCTAAGGTGTTGCTAGGTGGTTCCTATGGAGTTCTAAGCAGTTGCTAGGGTGTTCTAGGTGGTTGCTAGGGTGTTGCTAGATGGTTGCTATGGAGTTCCAGGCGGTTGCTAGGGTTTTCTAGGTATTTGTTATAGAGTTCTAGGCAGTTGCTATGCTGTTGCTAGGTGGTTGCTATGGAGTTCCAGGCTGTTGCTAGACTGTTCTAGGTGGTTGCTAGGGTGTTGCTAGGTGGTTGCTCTTTCTTTACTGAGTCCAATGACGTGATCCATAATTCTCTATGACAAACGGTTGAAAAGTTATGAAATATCAAATGTCGGCCAATCAGGAAAGGGGGCAAGGTTAATTTACACCAATGGACAAAGGACTCGCTAACACGTCCAATGAGGCATCCCACAATCTGAGGGCAATTTTTCCCCATAGAGATGAATGCTGAATGTCCAAAGCCAGAGAGAGACCAGAGCACTGCTGCTGGAAGACAGACCATTGTGACATCACAAGGCTGAGAAGACAGCATTGTGACATCACAATGGTGAACATTCCACCATTCATTCTCTATGGGAAAAATTCCCCAAAAAAAGTCAAATTTCTTAAAAACCGTCCACCCAAACTTTCCACAAAGTAATAGCACTTCATTCCCGATCAAGCCGCTCGATTTGACACATTGCACATGTATGTGGTGTGAAAACTCTGGGAGGAGTAGCGGTCCAAAAAATGGGTGGAAATAATAATAATAATAACTAGACAATTCCTGCAGAAATTGTGAAGTGTGGTTGCCGCCAATGCAAAGTCGACTTTCTGCTGAACAGAGTGAACAGTGGTAGGTAGTTGCTATGATGTTCTGGTGGTGACTATGGTGTTTTAAGTGGTGTCTAGGGTGTTGGTAGGTGGTTTGTATGGAGTTTGAGGCGGTTGCTAGGGTGTTGCTAGGTGGTTCTATGGAGTTCCAGGCGGTTGCTATGGAATTCTAGGCGGTTGCTAGGGTGTTGTAGGTGGTTGCTGTGGAGTTCTAGGCAGTTGCTAGGATGTTGCTAGGTGGTTGATATGGTGTTCCAGGTGGTTGCTAGGGTGTTCTAGGTAGTTCCTATGGAGTTCTAGTTGGTTGCTAGGGTGATGCTAGGTGCTTGCTATGGGAATCTAGGCAGTTGCTAGGTTGTTGCTAGGTGGTTGCTATGGAGTTCAGGGCGGTTGCTAAGGCATTCTAGGTGGTTGCTTGGATGTTGCTAGGTGGTTGCTATGGTGTTCCAGGTGGTTGCTATGGTGTTGCTAGGTGGTTACTATGGAGTTCTTGGTGGTTGCTAGGGTGTTGCTAGGTGGTTGCTATGGAGTTATGGCTGGTTGCTAGGGTTTTGCTAGGCTTTTGTTATGGCGTTACAGGTGGTTGCTAGAGTGTTGCTAGGTGGTTGCTATGGAGTTCTAGGTGGTTGCTAGGGTGTTGCTAGGTGGTTGCTATGGAGTTCTAGGCAGTTGCTAGGATGTTGCTAGGTGGTTGATATGGTGTTCCAGGTGGTTGCTAGGGTGTTCTAGGTAGTTCCTATGGAGTTCTTGTTGGTTGCTAGGGTGATGCTAGGTGCTTGCTATGGGAATCTAGGCAGTTGCTAGGTTGTTGCTAGGTGGTTGCTATGGAGTTCAGGGCAGTTGCTAAGGCATTCTAGGTGGTTGCTTGGATGTTGCTAGGTGGTTGCTATGGTGTTCCAGGTGGTTGCTATGGTGTTGCTAGGTGGTTGCTATGGAGTTCTTGGTGGTTGCTAGGGTGTAGCTAGGTGGTTGCTATGGAGTTATGGCTGGTTGCTAGGGTTTTGCTAGGCTTTTGTTATGGCGTTACAGGTGGTTGCTAGAGTGTTGCTAGGTGGTTGCTATGGAGTTCTAGGTGGTTGCTAGGGTGTTGCTAGGTGGTTGTTATGAAGTTATAGCTGGTTGCTAGGGTGTTGCTAGGCATTTGCTATGGTGTTCCAGGTGGTTGCTAGGGTGTTGCTAGGTGGTTGCTAGGATGTTGGTAGGTGGTTGCTATTGAGTTATAGGCAGTTGCTAGGGTGTTGCTATGTGTTTGCTAGGAGGTTGCTATGGAGTTATAGGCGGTTGCTAGGGTGTTGCTAGGCAGTTATGCTGTTTCAGGTGGTTGCTATGGTGTTGCTAGGTGGTTGCTAGGGTATTCTAGGTGGTTGCTAGGGTGTTGCTAGGTGGATGCTATGGAGTTCTGGGTGGTTACTATGGTGTTGCTAGGTGGTTGCTATGGAGTTATAGCCGGTTGCTAGGGTGTTGCTAGGCATATGCTATGGAGCTATAGACGGTTGCTAGGGTGTTGCTAGGGTATTCTAGGTGGTTGCTAGGATGTTGCTAGGTGGTTGCTATGGAGTTATAGGCGGTTGCTAGGGTGTTGCTAGGCATTTGCTATGGAGCTATAGACGGTTGCTAGGGTGTTGCTAGGGTATTCTAGGTGGTTGCTAGGATGTTGCTAGGTGGTTGCTATGGAGTTATAGGCGGTTGCTGGGGTGTTGCTACGCAGTTGCTATGGTGTTCCAGGTGGTTGCTAGGGGGTTGCTAGGTGGTTGCTATGGTGTTCCAGGTGGTTGCTAGGGTGTTGCTAGGTGGTTGCTATGGAGTTCTAGGTGGTTGCTATGGTGTTGCTAGGTGGTTGCTATGGAGTTAAAGCTGGTTGTTAGGGTGTTCTAGGTGGTTGCTAGGGTGTTGCTAGGTGGTTGCTATGGTGTTCCAGGTGGTTGCTATGGTGTTGCTAGGTGGTTGCTATGATGTTCTAGGTGGTTGCTAGGGTGTTGCTAGGTGGTTGCTATGGAGTTCCAGGTGGTTGCTAGGGTGTTGCTAGGTGGTTGCTATGGAGTTCTAGGTGGTTGCTATGGTGTTGCTAGGTGGTTGCTATGGTGTTCCAGGTGGTTGCTAGTGTGTTGTTAGGTGGTTGCTATGGAGTTATCGCCGGTTGCTAAGGTGTTGCTAGGCATTTGCTATGGTGTTCCAGGTGGTTGCTAGTGTGTTGTTAGGTGGTTGCTATGGAGTTCTAGGTGGTTGCTAGGGTGTTGCTAGGTCATTGCTATGGAGTTATAGGCGGTTGCTAGGGTGCTGCTAGGCAGTTGTTATGGTGTTCCAGGTGGTTGCTAGGATGTTGCTGGGTGGTTGCTATGGAGTTATAGGCGGTTGCTATGGAGTTCTAGGTGGTTGCTAGGGCATTGCTAGGCGGTTGCTATGGAGTTCTAGGTGGTTGCTAGGGTGTTGCTAGGTCATTGCTATGGAGTTATAGGCGGTTGCTAGGGTGCTGCTAGGCAGTTGTTATGGTGTTCCAGGTGGTTGCTAGGATGTTGCTGGGTGGTTGCTATGGAGTTATAGGCATTTGCTATGGTGTTCCAGGTGGTTGCTAGTGTGTTGTTAGGTGGTTGCTATGGAGTTCTAGGTGGTTGCTAGGGTGTTGCTAGGTCATTGCTATGGAGTTATAGGCGGTTGCTAGGGTGCTGCTAGGCAGTTGTTATGGTGTTCCAGGTGGTTGCTTGGATGTTGCTAGGTGGTTGCTATGGAGTTATAGGCAGTTGCTAGGGTGTTGCTAGGCACTGTTATGGTATTCCAGGTGGTTGCTAGGTTGTTGCTAGGGGGTTGCTATGGTGTGTTCCAGGTGGTTGCTAGGGTGTTGCTAGGTGGTTGCTATGGAGTTCTAGGTGGTTGCTATGGTGTTGCTAGGTGGTTGCTATGGAGTTATAGGCGGTTGCTAGGGTGTTGCTAGGCATTTGCTATGGTGTTCCACGTGGTTGCTAGGGTGTTGCAAGGTGGTTGCTATGCAGTTCTAGGTGGTTGCTAGGGTGTTGCTAGGTGGTTGCTATGGAGTTCTAGGCAGTTGCTATGGTATTACAGGTGGTTGCTAGTTTGTTGTTAGGTAGTTGCTATGGAGTTCTAGGTGGTTGCTATGGTGTTGCTAGGTGGTTGCTATGGAGTTATAGGCGGTTGCTAGGGTGTTGCTAGGTATTTGCTATGGTGTTCCATGTGGTTGCTAGGGTGTTGAATGGCGGTTGCTAGGTCTTTACTGAGTCCAATGACGCGACCCATAGTTCTCTAGGACAAACGGTTCAAAAGTTATGAAATATCAAACAGCGGCCAATCAGGAAGGGGGGCAAGGCTGATCTCCACCAATGGACAAAGGACTCTCTACCATGTCCAATGAGGCATTGCACAATTTGTGGGCAATTTTTCCCCATAAAGATGAATGGCAGAATGTTCAAAACTAGAGAGAGACCAGAGTACTGCTGCTAGAAGACAGAGCATTGTGACATCACAGGGGTGAGAAGACAGAGCATTGTGACATCACAAGGCTGAACATTCCGCCATTCATTCTCTATGGGGAAAAATTGCCCACAAAAATTCAAATTTTTCAAATACCGTGCAACGAAACTTTCCACAAAGTAATAGCACACCATTCCCGATGAAGCCGCTCGATTTGACATATTGCACGTGTATGTGGTGCGAAAACTCTGGGAGGAGTAGCGGTCCAAAAAACTGGCGGAATAATAATAATAATAATAATAATAATAAATATGTGCAATAATAATAGTGTGTTTGCCTAAGGCAACCACACTAATAATATGTGGGATAATAGTAGTGTGATTGCCTAAGGCAACCACACTAATAAATAATATGTGCAATAATAATAGTGTGTTTGCCGAAGGCAACCACACTAACTACACAATTCCTGCAGAAATTGTGAAGTGTGGTTGCCGCCAACGCAACGTCGACTTTGTGCTGAATAGAGCGAACAGTTTCTGTAGTATAAGCAGAGATAGAGTATTGTGTACATGCTATAACATCACGGCAATGAGTTTATACATACAGTTTATTGAATACAGCTTCTGTGAATAAGCACCGGCTGGTAGCCAGTACTTGTCACGGGTGTGGGGGGTTAGGACCCAAATGCAGAGTGAAAACACAAAACTCCAAATGATAAGAACAAAACTTTACTTAAACAAGGGAACAAAGGGAACAAAAAGCCTCGCAGGGCAACTTTAGCTAAACACAAAGAAAGACTTCAAAAACACGGGGAAACAAAAATACAAAGAGCAGAACAGGCAAGGAACAGGCAACAGGCAGGCAAGAAGCAGGCAGGGAAACAGGCAACAAACCGACAAACCGACAAAGAGCAAGGATCCAGCCCCTGAGTCAAGGGGAAGGGAAACTTAAATAGACATGACACAGACGAGACACAGGAGGGCACAATGAACAATTAGGCCACAGAGAGGGAAGGGCAAACGAGACAGCCAACTAACAATAATTGGATAATGAAAAACAATAAAGCAATTAAACAGGACACAAAACGGAAGTGCCGCCATCTGGCGGCCCAACAAGGAAAGAACAGGGAGAAAACACAGAACCCTGACAGTACCCCCCCCCCAAGGGACGGCTCCTGACGTCCCAAGAGGCCGACCCTGGGAGGGGGTGAACAGGAGGGTGGGAACAGGAAACAGGACGAGACAGGAACAGGAACAGGACTCGGGACGGGGGACTGGACTCGGGCAGGAACAGGGCTCGGGACTGGACTCGACTCGACAGGAACAGGACTCAGGAACGGAACTTGACAGGAACGGAACAGGACTCAGGAACGGAACAGGACTCAGGAACGGACTCAGGAACTAGGGCAGGAACAGGACTGGACTGGACTCAGGACTGGGGCAGGAACAGGACTGGACTCAGGACTGGGGCAGGAACAGGACTGGACTCAGGACTGGGGCAGGAACAGGACTCAGGACTGGACTGGGGCAGGAACAGGACTCGACAGGGACTGGACTCGACAGGGACTGGGGCAGGAACAGGAAACACAGGACCGGGGCGCGGTAGAGTCAAGGGGAAGGGAAACTTAAATAGACATGACACAGACGAGACACAGGAGGGCACAATGAACAATTAGGCCACAGAGAGGGAAGGGCAAACGAGACAGCCAACTAACAATAATTGGATAATGAAAAACAATAAAGCAATTAAACAGGACACAAAACGGAAGTGCCGCCATCTGGCGGCCCAACAAGGAAAGAACAGGGGGAAAACACAGAACCCTGACAGTACTAGTAACTTCTGTTATAACGAGGGGTGCATCAACAAGCAAGCGGAGTTGTCTACTGTAGCAAACGCGTTGGGGTGAGAAAGCGTTGCTTTCACAGGCTGAATGCGTAATGCGGTTATAAAGAGACGTTTTACATTCATCCCTATGGGGAAAAATTGGCCATAAAAAGTCATATTTCTCAAAAACCGTGCAGCGAAACTTTCCACAAAGTAATAGCACACGATTCCCAAAGAAGCCGGTCAATTTGACATATGGCACGTGTATGTGGTGCGAAAACTCTGGGAGGAGTAGCGGTCCAAAAAATGGGTGGAATAATAATAATAATAAATAATATGTGCGATAATAATAGTGTGATTGCCTAAGGCAACCACACTAACTAGACAATTCCTGCAGAAATTGTGAAGTGTGGTTGCCGCCAATGCAAAGTCGACTTTGTGCTGAACAGAGTGAACAGTTTCTGTAGTATAAGCAGAGACAGGGCATTGTGTACCTGCTATAACATCACTACAACAAGTTGATTTGCGACACATATATTCAGAGCTAAATTATCCTTTCATCAAAATTTGAGATCTCAGTGTTTTACTTGCGGTATGCGGTGATGAGTGACGGCGAATCACAAAGCTAGCTGGCATGTTCAGAGGGTCTTGGAAAAACCCTAAGTCTGACGTGTAATGCAGACTGATGTGTAATGCAGTTATAACGAGACTAAAGTTTCCAACTCGCTGGAATATAAAACGGTATTACAAAAGTAAAATTTGACATATTATACATTGTTAGAAGGCTTATTCTGTCACCTATTAGATCGATGATGTGTAGATCAAGCCAGATTGTACTACAAAGTTCGACAACACCCAAAGCAACATGTGTGGTATTACAAGCCCACTGAAGACCGGATCAGAAGCTGCTGCACACGTGTTGTTGACGGCGTTGTTGCACTCTTTAGTACAGTCTGGCTTGTTTGAGAATTCGTTTATTCAGTAGGTGAGAGCATAAGCTTTCTAACCAGGTATAACAGCACGTCTAATTTTGGTTTTGGAATATCGTTTTTTTAGGTCAACCGAAAGTTTTTTAATCGTCGCATACAATGCATGTAGTCTGTTAGCATTAGCATTCAAAGACGCTGGACCTGACGAAACGTCGTCAAAGAATTTGTGTAATATCTTGTGAAATACTGTTATTATTGAGGACTTCTGGGTATGCCTAAGCCATATGTTTTGTTGATATACCTAGCTGACAGCGTTTTCATTTGAAATTTTGCATTTGGAATACTGTTTTATCCGTTCACTTCCGCGTTCAGATATATCCTTTCTGGTGGCTGGTGAGGACGAACAGCCAACCGCATCACGTGTGCAAAGCCGACCAATGCTGTAACTTCATAATTCACATTTTTATGACGTCACCGCCCCATTCATTTTCAATGGGAAAAATTGGCCATAAAAAGTCATATTTCTCAAAAACCGTGCAGCGAAAATATCCACAAAGTAATAGCCATCGATTCCCAAAGAAGCCGGTCAATTTGACATATGGCATGTGTATGTGGTGCGAAAACTCTGGGAGGAGTAGCGGTCCAAAAAATGGGTGGAATAATAATAATAATAATAATAATAATAATAATAAATAATATGTGCGATAATAATAGTGTGATTGCCTAAGGCAACCACACTAACTAGACAATTCCTGCAGAAATTGTGAAGTGTGGTTGCTGCCAATGCAAAGTTGACTTTCTGCTGAACAGAATGAACAGTGGTAGGTAGTTGCTATGATGTTCTGGTGGTGACTATGGAGTTATAGGCGGTCGCTAGGGTGTTGATAGGCAGTTGTTATGGTGTTCGAGGTGGTTGCTAGGGTGTTGCTAGGTGGTTGCTATGGAGATATAGCCAGTTGCTAGGGTGTTGCTAGGCAGTTGTTTTGGTGTTCTAGGTGGTTGCTAGGGTGTTGCTAGGTGGTTGCTAGGGGATTCTAGGTGGTTGCTAGGGTGTTCCTAGGTGGATGCTATGGACTTCTAGGTGTTTGCTATGGTGTTGCTATGGAGTTATAGGCAGTTGTAGGGTGTTGCTAGGCAGTTGTTTTGGTGTTCCAGGTGGTCGCTAGGGTGTTGCTATGTGTTTGCTAGGGTATTCTAGGGGGTTGCTATGGAGTTCTAGGTGGTTACTATTGTGTTGCTAGGAGGTTGCTATGGAGTTATAGCCGGTTGCTAGGGTGTTGCTATGCATTTGCTATGGAGTTATAGGCGGTTGCTAGGGTGTTGCTATGTGGTTGGTAGGATTTTCTAGGTGGTTGCTAGGATGTTGCTAGGTGGTTACTATGGAGTTATAGGCGGTTGCTAGGGTGTTGCTAGGGAGTTGGTATGGTGTTCCTGGTGGTTGCTATGTTGTTGCTAGGTGGTTGCTATGGTGTTCCAGGTGGTTGCTAGGGTGTTGCTAGGTGGTTGCTATGGAGTTCTAGGTGGTTGCTATGGTGTTGCTAGGTGGTTGCTATGTAGTTATAGGCGGTTGCTAGGGTGTTGCTAGGCATTTAATATGGAGTTATATGCGGTTGCTAGGGTGTTGCAAGATGGTTGCTATGGCGTTCTAGGCGGTTGCTATGGTGTTCTAGGTGATTGCTAGGGTGTTGCTAGGTCGTTGCTATGAAGTTATAGGCGGTTGCTAGGGTGTTGCTAGGCAGTTGTTATGGTGTTCCAGGTGGTTGCTAGGGTGTTGCTAGGTGGTTGCTCTGGAGTTATAGGCAGTTGCTAGGGTGTTGCTAGCTGGTTGCTATGGAGTTCTAGGTGGTTGCTAGGGCATTGCTAGGCGGTTGCTAGAGTATTCTAAGTGGTTGCTAGGATGTTGCTAGGTGGTTGCTATGGAGTTATAGGTGGTTGCTAAGGTTTTGCTAGGCAGTTGTTATGGTGTTCCAGGTGTTTGCTAGGGTGTTGCTAGGTGGTTGCTAGGATGTTGCTAGGTCGTTGCTATGGAGTTATAGGCAGTTGCTAGGATGTTGCTAGGTGGTTGCTAGGAGGTTGCTATGGAGTTATAGGTGGTTGCTAGGGTGTTGCTAGGCAGTTATTATGGTGTTCTAGGTGGTTGCTAGGGTATTCTAGGTGGTTGTTAGGGTGTTGCTAGGTGGATGCTATGGAGTTTTAGGAGGTTGCTAGGGTGTTCCTAGGGTATTCTAGGTGGTGGCTAGGATGTTGCTAGGTGCTTGCTATGGAGTTATAAGCGGTTGCTAGGGTGTTGCTAGGCAGTTATTATGGTGTTCCAGGTGGTTGCTAGAGTGTTGCTAGGCAGTTGCTATGGTGTTCCAGGTGGTTGCTAGGGTGTTCCTAGGTGTTTTTGTTATGGAGTTCTAGCTGGTTGCTATGGTGTTGCTAGCTGGTTGCTATGGAGTTATAGCCGGTTGCTAAGGTGTTGCTAGGCATTTGCTATGGTGTTCCAGGTGGTTGCTAGTGTGTTGTTAGGTGGTTGGTATGGAGTTTTAGGTGGTTGCTAGGGTGTTGCTAGGTCATTGATATGGAGTTATAGGCAGTTGCTAGGGTGCTGCTAGGCAGTTGTTATGGTGTTCCAGGTGGTTGCTAGGATGTTGCTGGGTGGTTGCTATGGAGTTATAGGCGGTTGCTATGGAGTTCTAAATGGTTGCTAGGGCATTGCTAGGTGGTTGCTATGGAGTTATAGGCGGTTGCTAGGGTGTTGCTAGGTGGTTGCTATGGAGTTTTAGGCGGTTGCTAGGGTGTTGCTAGGCATTTGCTATGGTGTTCCACGTGGTTGCTAGGGTGTTGCAAGGTGGTTGCTATTCAGTTCTAGGTGGTTGCTAGGGTGTTGCTAGGTGGTTGCTATGGAGTTCTAGGCAGTTGCTATGGTATTACAGGTGGTTGCTAGTTTGTTGTTAGGTAGTTGCTATGGAGTTCTAGGCGGTTGCTATGGAGTTCTAGGTGGTTGCTATGGTGTTGCTAGGTGGTTGCTATGGAGTTATAGGCGGTTGCTAGAGTGTTGCTAGGCATCTGCTATGGTGTTCCACGTGGTTGCTAGGGTGTTGCATGGTGGTTGCTATGCAGTTCTAGGTGGTTGCTAGGGTGTTGCTAGGTGGTTGCTATGGAGTCCTAGGCAGTTGCTATGGTGTTCCAGGTGGATGCTAGTGTGTTGTTAGGTGGTTGCTATGGAGTTCTAGGCGGTTGCTAGGTTGTTCTAGGTGGTTGCTAGGGTGTTGCTAGGTCTTTGCTATGGAGTCATAGGCGGTTGCTAGGATGTTACTAGGGGGTTGCTATGGAGTTCTAGGCGGTTGCTAGGTCTTTACTGAGTCCAATGACGCGACCCATAGTTCTCTAGGACAACCGGTTCAAAAGTTATGAAATATCAAACATCGGCCAATCAGGAAGGGGGTAAGGCTGATCTCCACCAATGGACAAAGGACTCTCTACCATGTCCAATGAGGCATTGCACAATTTGTGGGCAATTTTTCCCCATAGAGATGAATGGCAGAATGTTCAAACCTAGAGAGAGACCAGAGTACTGCTGCTAGAAGACAGACCATTGTGACATCACAGGGGTGAGAAGACAGAGCATTGTGACATCACAAGGCTGAACATTCCGCCATTCATTCTCTATGGGGCAAAATTGCACACAAAAATTCAAATTTTTCAAAAACCGTGCAACGAAACTTTCCACAAAGTAATAGCACACCATTCCCGATCAAGCCGCTCGATTTGACATATTGCACGTGCGTGTGGTGTGAAAACTCTGGGAGGAGTAGCGGTCCAAAAAATGGGTGGAATAATAATAATAATAATAATAATAATAAACTAGACAATTCCTGCAGAAATTGTGAAGTGTGGTTGCCGCCAATGCAAAGTCGACTTTGTGCTGAACGGAGTGAACAGTTTCTGTAGTA
Organism: Anguilla pacifica; assembly: GCA_039654925.1. Lineage (NCBI taxonomy): Eukaryota > Metazoa > Chordata > Actinopteri > Anguilliformes > Anguillidae > Anguilla > Anguilla pacifica. The sequence goes on from CM077292.1 coordinate 42,169,361, forward strand.
TAAGCAGAGACAGGGCATTGTGTACCTGCTATAACATCACTACAACGAGTTGATTTGCGACACATATATTCAGAGCTAAATTATCCTTTCATCAAAATTTGAGATCTCAGTGTTTTACTTGCGGTATGCGGTGACGAGTGACGGCGAATCAGAAAGCTAGCTGGCATGTTCAGAGGGTCTTGGAAAAACCCTAAGTCTGACGTGTAATGCAGACTGATGTGTAATGCAGTTATAACAAGACCAAAGTTTCCAACTCGCTGGAATATAAAACGGTATTACAAAAGTAAAATTTGACATATTATACATTGTTAGAAAGCTTATTCTGTCACCTATTAGATCGATGATGTGTAGATCAAGCCAGATTGTACTACAAAGTTCGACAACACCCAAAGCAACATGTGTGGTATTACAAGCCCACTGAAGACCGGATCAGAAGCTGCTGCACACGTGTTGTTGACGGCGTTGTTGCACTCTTTAGTACAGTCTGGCTTGTTTGAGAATTCGTTTATTCAGTAGGTGAGAGCATAAGCTTTCTAACCAGGTATAACAGCACGTCTAATTTTGGTTTTGGAATATGGTTTTTTTAGGTCAACCGAAAGTGTTTTAATCGTCGCATTCAATGCATGCACTCTTTGTTAGCACTAGTAGCATTCAAAGACGCTGCATTTGACGAAACGTTGTCAACGATTTTGCGTAATATCTTGTGAAATACTATTATTTTTGAGGAAATCTGGGTATGCCTAAGTCATATGTTTGTTGATATACCTAGCTGACAGCGTTTTCATTTGTAATTTTGCATTTGGAATACCGTTTTTATCGCGTGCACTTCCGCATTAAGCTATATCCACTGTGGTGGCTAAGTCGCCAGGAAACCTCGTTTGAACAACACAATCCGTGCATGTACGTGTTCGTCAAGGTTTTATCTACATTGTGGTATGAATCATTTGAAGTTTACGAATGTGTGTTTTCTGTAATTACGACGAAAATGGAGATATGCACCGCATCTGGATTCTAAATTTCCTGTAGATGAAGCAGGTTAAAAGTGCATCACGTGTGCTAAGCCGACCAATGCTGTGACTTCACCGCTCACATATGTATGACGTCACGTTTTACATTCATCCCTATGGGGAAAAATTGGCCATAAAAAGTCATATTTCTCAAAAACCGTGCAGCGAAACTTTCCACAAAGTAATAGCACACGATTCCCAAAGAAGCCGGTCAATTTGACATATGGCACGTGTATGTGGTGCAAAAACTCTGGGAGGAGTAGCGGTCCAAAAAATGGGTGGAATAATAATAATAATAATAATAAATAATATGTGCGATAATAATAGTGTGATTGCCTAAGGCAACCACACTAACTAGACAATTCCTGCAGAAATTGTGAAGTGTGGTTGCCGCCAACACAAAGTCGACTTTGAGCTGAACAGAGCGAACAGTTTCTGTAGTATAAGCAGAGACAGGGCATTGTGTACCTGCTATAACATCACTACAACGAGTTGATTTGCGACACATATATTCAGAGCTAAATTCTCATTTCATCAAAATTTGAGATCTCAGTGTTTTACTTGCGGTATGCGGTGACGAGTGACGGCGAATCACAAAGCTAGCTGGCATGTTCAGAGGGTCTTGGGAAAACCCTAAGTCTGACGTGTAATGCAGACTGATGTGTAATACAGTTATAACGAGACCAAAGTTTCCAACTCGCTGGAATATAAAACGGTATTACAAAAGTAAAATTTGACATATTATACATTGTTAGAAAGCTTATTCTGTCACCTATTAGATCGATGATGTGTAGATCAAGCCAGATTGTACTACAAAGTTCGACAACACCCAAAGCAACATGTGTGGTATTACAAGATGACACCGTCTTCTGGAGTAAGACCGGACCAGAAGCTGCTGGACACATGTTGTTGACGGCGTTGTTGCCCTTTTTAGGTCCGTCTGGCTTGATTGAGAATTCGTTTATTCAGTAGGTGAGAGCATAAGCTTTCTAACCAGGTATAACACGTGTAGTTTTGGTTTTGGAATATCGTTTTTTAGGTCAACCGAAAGTGTTTTAATCGTCGCATTCAATGCATGCACTCTTTGTTAGCACTGGTAGCATTCAAAGACGCTGCATTTGACGAAACGTTGTCAACGATTTTGCGTAATATCTTGTGAAATACTATTATTTTTGAGGAAATCTGGGTATGCCTAATTCATATGTTTGTTGATATACCTAGCTGACAGCGTTTTCATTTGTAATTTTGCATTTGGAATACCGTTTTTATCGCGTGCACTTCCGCATTAAGCTATATCCACTGTGGTGGCTAAGTCGCCAGGAAACCTCGTTTGAACAACACAATCCGTGCATGTACGTCTTCGTCAAGGTTTTATCTACATTGTGGTATGAATCATTTGAAGTTTACGAATGTGTGTTTTCTGTAATTACGACGAAAATGGAGATATGCACCGCATCTGGATTCTAAATTTCCTGTAGATGAAGCAGGTTAAAAGTGCATCACGTGTGCTAAGCCGACCAATGCTGTGACTTCACCGCTCACATATGTATGACGTCACGTTTTACATTCATCCCTATGGGGAAAAATTGGCCATAAAAAGTCATATTTCTCAAAAACCGTGCAGCGAAACTTTCCACAAAGTAATAGCCATCTATTCCCAAAGAAGCCGGTCAATTTGACATATGGCACGTGTATGTGGTGCGAAAACTCTGGGAGGAGTAGCGGTCCAAAAAATGGGTGGAAAGAAAGAATAATAATAACTAGACAATTCCTGCAGAAATTGTGAAGTGTGGTTGCCGCCAATGCAAAGTCGACTTTCTGCTGAACAGGGTGAACAGTGGTAGGTAGTTATATGATGTTCTGGTGGTGACTATGGTGTTTTAGGTGGTGTCTAGGGTGTTGCTAGGTGGTTGCTATGGAGTTTGAGGCGGTTGCAAGGGTGTTGCTAGGTAGTTCTATGGAGTTTTGGCGATTGCTATGTAATTCTAGGCGGTTGCTAGGGTGTTCTAGGTGGTTGCTATGGAGTTCTAGCCAGTTGTTAGGATGTTGCTAGGTGGTGGATATGGTGTTCCGGGTGGTTGCTAGGGTGGTGCTAGGTAGTTGCTATGGAGCTCCAGGTGGTTGCTAGGGCATTGCTAGCTGGTTGCTAGGGTGTTCTAAGTGGTTGCTAGGATGTTGCTAGGTGGTTGCTATGGAGTTATAGGCGGTTGCTATGGTGTTGCTAGGCTGTTGTTATGGTGTTCCAGCTGGTTGCTAGGATGTTGCTAGGTGGTTGCTATGGAGTTATAGGCGGTTGCTAGGGTGTTACTAGGTGGTTGCTAGGAGGTTGCTATGGAGTTATAGGCGGTTGTTAGGGTGTTGCTAGGCAGTTGTTGGGTGTTCCAGGTGGGTGCTAGGATGTTGCTAGGTGGTTGCTATGGAGTTATAGGCGGTTGCTAGGGTGTTGCTATGCAGTTGTTATGGTGTTCCAGGTGGTTGCTAGGGTGTTGCTAGGTGGTTGCTAAGGTGTTCCAGGTTGTTGCTAGGGTGTTGCTAGGTGGTTGCTATGGAGTTCTAGGTGGTTGCTATGGAGTTATAGCCGGTTGCTAGGGTTTTGCTAGGCATTTGCTATAGAGTTATAGACGGTTGCAAGGGTGTTGCTAGGGTATTCTAGGTGGTTGCTAGGTTGTTGCTAGGTGGTTGCTATGGAGTTATAGGCCGTTGCTAGGGTGTTGCTACGCAGTTGTTATGGTGTTCCAGGTGGTTGGTAGGGTGTTGCTAGGTGGTTGCTATGGTGTTCCAGGCGGTTGCTAGGGTGTTGCTAGGTGGTTGCTATGGAGTTCTAGGTGGTTGCTATGGTGTTGCTAGGTGGTTGCTATGGAGTTATAGGCGGTTGCTAGGGTGTTGCTAGGCATTTTCTATGGAGTTATAGGCGGTTGCTAAGGTGTTGCTAGAGTATTCTAAATGGTTGTGAGGATGTTGCTAGGTGGTTGCTATGGAGTTATAGGCGGTTACTAGGGTGTTGCTAGGCAGTTATGATGTTCCAGGTGGTTTCTAGGTTGTTGCTAGGTGGTTGCTATTGTGTTCCAGGTGGTTGCTAGGGTGTTGCTAGGTGGTTGTTATGGTGTTCCAGGTGGTTGCTAGGGTGTTGCTAGGTGGTTGTTATGGTGTTCCAGGTGGTTGCTATGCAGTTCTAGGTGGTTGTTTGGGTGTTTCTAGGAAGTTGCTGTGGAGTTCTAGGCTGTTGCAATGGTGTTTTATGTGGTTGCTAGGGTGTTGCTAGGTGGTTGCTATGGCCTGGTAGGTTGTTGCTAGGGTGTTGCTATGGAGTTCTAGGCCGTTTCTACGTTTTTACTGAGTCCAATGATGCAACTCATAAATCTCTATGACAAACGGTTCAAAAGTTATGAAATATCAAACGTCGGCCAATCAGGAAAAGGGGCGAGGTTAATTTACACCAATACGCAAAGGACTCTCTACCATGTCCAATGAGGCATTGCACAATTTGTGGGCAATTTTGCCCCATACAGATGAATGCCCAGTGTTCAAAGCCAGAGAGAGACCAGGGTACAGCTGCTAGAAGACAGAGCATTGTGACATCACAAGGCTGAGAGGCCAGCATTGTGACATCACAAGGGTGAACATTCCGCCATTGATTCTCTATGGGAAAAAACTTTTTTTTTTGCCCGAAAAAAGTGGAATTTCTCACAAACCGTGTACCGAAACTTCCCACAAAGTAATAGCACACCATTCCCGATCAAGCCGCTCGATTTGACATATTGCACGTGTATGTAGTGCGAAAACTCTGGGAGGAGTAGCGGTCCAAAAAATGGGTGGAATAAATAATAAATAATAACTAGACAATTCCTGCAGAAATTGTGAAGTGTGGTTGCCGCTAATGCAAAGTCGACTTTGTGGTGAACAGAGTGAACCGTGCTAAGCAGTTGGTTTACTGTTCTAAGGCATTTGGTAGGGTGTTTTGGGTGGTGTCTAGGGTGTTTCTAGGTCATGGCTATGGAGTGTTCTAGGTGGTTGCTATGGAGTTTTAGGCATTTGCTAGGTGGTTGCTATAGAGATTTAAGCGGTTGCTAGGGTGTTGCTAGGTGGTTGCTATTAAGATCTAAGCGGTTGCTAGGGTGTTGCTAGGTAGTTGCTATGGAGTTCCAGGCGGTTGCTAGGGCGTTATAGGTAGTTGCTATAAAGTTCTAGGTGGTTGCTCGGGTGTTGCTAGGTGGTTGCTATGGGAATCTAGGCATTTGCTAGGTTGTTGCTAGGTGGTTGCTATGGACTTCTACACGGTTGCTAAGGTGTTGCTAGGTGGTTGCTATGGAGTTTTAGGTGGTTGCTAGGGTGTTCTAGGTGGTTGCTAGGGTGTTGCTAGGTTGTTGCTATGGAGTTCTGGGCAGTTGCTAGGATGTTGCTAGGTGGTTGATATGGTGTTCCAGGTGGTTGCTAGGGTGGTGCTAGGTGGTTGCTATGGAGTTCCAGGTGGTTGCTATGGCATTGCTAGGTGGTTGCTAGGGTATTCTATGTGGTTGCTAGGATGTTGCTAGGTGGTTGCTATGGAGTTATAGGCCGGTTGCTAGGCAGTTGTTATGGTGTTCCAGGTGGTTGCTACATTGTTGCTAGACAGTTGCTATGGTTTTCCAGGTGGTTGCTAGGGTGTTGCTAGGTGGTTGCTATGGAGTTCTAGGTGGTTGCTATGGTGTTGCTAGGTGGTTGCTATGGAGATATAGCCGGTTGCTAGGGTGTTGCTAGGCATTTGCTATGGTGTTCCATGTGGTTGCTAGGGTGTTGCAAGGTGGTTGCTATGCAGTTCTAGGTGGTTGCTAGGGTGTTGCTAGGTGGTTGCTATGGAGTTCTAGGCAGTTGCTATGGTTTTACAGGTGGTTGCTAGTGTGTTGTTAGGTGGTTGCTAGGATGTTGCTAGGGGGTTGCTAGGGTGTTGCTAGGTCGTTGCTAGGAGGTTGCTATGGAGTTATAGGCGGTTGCTAGGGTGTTGCTAGGCAGTTGTTATGGTGTTCCAGGTGGTTGCTATGGAGTTCTAGGTGGTTGCTATGGTGTTGCTAGGTGGTTGCTATGGAGTTCTGGGCAGTTGCTATGGTGTTACAGGTGGTTGCTAGTGTGTTGTTAGGTGGTTATTATGGCATTCTAGGCGGTTGCTAGGGTGTTTCAGGTGGTTGCTAGGGTGTTGCTAGGTCATTGCTATGGAGTTATAGGCGGTTGCTACGATGTTGCTAGGGGGTTACTATGGAGTTCTAGGCGGTTGCTAGGGTGTTGCTAGGTGGTTGCTATGGAATTCTAGGCAGTTGCTAGGGTGTTCTAGTTGGTTGCTAGGGCGTTGCTATGTGGATGCCATGTAGTTCTAGGTAGTTGCTAGCGTGTTGTAGGTGGTTGCTATGGCGTTCTAGGCGGTTGCCTGGGTGTTGCTAGGTGGTTGCTATGGCATTCTAGGCAGTTGCTAAGGTGTTGCTAGGTGGTTGCTATGGAGTTCTAAGCAGTTGCTAGGGTGTTCTAGGTGGTTGCTAGGGTGTTGCTAGATGGTTGCTATGGAGTTTCAGGCGGTTGCTATGGTTTTCTAGGTATTTGTTATAGAGTTCTAGGCAGTTGCTATGCTGTTGCTAGGTGGTTGCTATGGAGTTACAGGCTGTTGCTAGGCTGTTCTAGGTGGTTGCTAGGGTGTTGCTAGGTGGTTGCTCTTTCTTTACTGAGTCCAATGACACGATCCATAATTCTCTATGACAAACGGTTGAAAAGATATGAAATATCAAATGTCGACCAATCAGGAAAGGGGGCGAGGTTAATTTACACCAATGGACAAAGGACTCTCTAACACGTCCAATGAGGCATCCCACAATTTGAGGGCAATTTTGCCCCATAGAGATGAATGCTGAATGTCCAAAGCCAGAGAGAGACCAGAGCACTGCTGCTAGAAGACAGACCATTGTGACATCACAAGGCTGAGAAGACAGCATTGTGACATCACAAGGGTGAACATTCCACCATTCATTCTCTATGGGAAAAATTCCCCAAAAAAAGTCAAATTTCTCAAAAACCGTCCACCCAAACTTTCCACAAAGTAATAGCACTTCATTCCCGATCAGGCCGCTCGATTTGAGACATTGCACATGTATGTGGTGCCAAAACTCTGGGAGGAGTAGCGGTCCAAAAAATGGGTGGAATAATAATAATAATAATAATAATAAATAAATAAATAATATGTGCAATAATAATAGTGTGTTTGCCTAAGGCAAATTGTGAAGTGTGGTTGCCGCCAATGCAAAGTCGACTTTCTGCTGAACAGAGTGAACAGTGGTAGGTAGTTGCTATGATGTTCTTGTGGTGACTATGGTGTTTTAGGTGGTGTCTAGGGTGTTGCTAGGAGGTTGCTAGGGAGTTTGAGGCGGTTGCTAGGGTGTTGCTAGGTGGTTCTATGGAGTTCTAGGTGGTTTCTATGAAATTCTAGGCGGTTGCTAGGGTGTTCTAGGTGGTTGCTATGGAGTTCTAGGCAGTTGCTAGGATGTTGCTAGGTGGTTGATATGGTGTTCCAGGTGGTTGCTAGGGTGGTGCTAGGTGGTTGCTATGGAGTTCCAGGTGGTTTCTATGGAGATCCAGGTGGTTGCTAGGGCATTGCTCGGTGGTTGCTATGGTATTCTAAGTGGTTGCTAGGATGTTGCTAGGTGGTTGCTATGGAGTTATAGGCGGTTGCTAGGGTGTTGCTAGGCAGTTGTTATGGTGTGCCAGGTGGTTGCTAGGGTGTTGCTAGGTGGTTGCTAGGATGTAGCTAGGTGGTTGCTATGGAGTTATAGGCGGTTACTAGGGTGTTCTAGGTGGTTGCTAGGATGTTGCTAGGTGGTTGCTATGGGGTTATAGGCGGTTGTTAGGGTGTTGCTAGGCAGTTGTTATGGTGTTCCAGGTGGTTGCTAGGGTATTCTAGGTGGTTGCTAGGGTGTTGCAAGGTGGTTGCTATGGTGTTGCTAGGTGGTTGCTATGGACCTATAGCCGGTTGCTAGAGTGTTGCAATGCATTTGCTATGGTGTTCCAGATGGTTGCTAGGGTGTTGCTAGGTGTTTGCTAGGATGTTGCTAGGTGGTTACTATGGAGTTATAGGCGGTTGCTAGGGTGTTGCTAGCTGGTTGGTAGGGTTTTCTAGGTGGTTGCTAGGATGTTGCTAGGTGGTTGCTATGGAGTTATAGGCGGTTGCTAGGGTGTTGCTAGGCAGTTGTTATTTTGTTCCAGGTGGACACTAGGTTGTTGCTAGGTGGTTGCTATGGTGTTCCAGGTGGTTGCTAGGGTGTTGCTATGGAATTCTAGGTGGTTGCTATGGTGTTGCTAGGTGGTTGCTAGGGAGTTAAAGGCGGTTGCTAGGGTGTTGCTAGGCATTTGCTATGGTGTTCCAGGTGGTTGCTAGGGTCTTGCTAGGTGGTTGCTATGCAGTTCTAGGTGGTTGCTAGGGTGTTGCTAGGTGGTTGCTGTGGAGTTCTAGGCAGTTGCTATGGAGTTCTAGGCAGTTGCTAGGGTGTTGCTAGGTGGTTGCTATGGTGTTCCAGGTGGTTGCTATGGCATTGCTAGGTGGTTGCTAGGGTATTCTATGTGGTTGCTAGGATGTTGCTAGGTGGTTGCTATGGAGTTATAGGCCGGTGCAAGGGTTTTGCTAGGCAGTTGTTATGGTGTTCCAGGTGGTTGCTACATTGTTGCTAGACAGTTGCTATGGTTTTCCAGGTGGTTGCTAGGGTGTTGCTAGGTGGTTGCTATGGAGTTCTAGGTGGTTGCTATGGTGTTGCTAGGTGGTTGCTATGGAGATATAGCCGGATGCTAGGGTGTTGCTAGGCATTTGCTATGGTGTTCCATGTGGTTACTAGGGTGTTGCAAGGTGGTTGCTATGCAGTTCTAGGTGGTTGCTAGGGTGTTGCTAGGTGGTTGCTATGGAGTTCTAGGCAGTTGCTATGGTTTTACAGGTGGTTGCTAGTGTGTTGTTAGGTGGTTGCTAGGATGTTGCTAGGGGGTTGCTAGGGTGTTGCTAGGTCGTTGCTAGGAGGTTGCTATGGAGTTATAGGCGGTTGCTAGGGTGTTGCTAGGCAGTTGTTATGGTGTTCCAGGTGGTTGCTATGGAGTTCTAGGTGGTTGCTATGGTGTTGCTAGGTGGTTGCTATGGAGTTCTGGGCAGTTGCTATGGTGTTACAGGTGGTTGCTAGTGTGTTGTTAGGTGGTTATTATGGCATTCTAGGCGGTTGCTAGGGTGTTTCAGGTGGTTGCTAGGGTGTTGCTAGGTCATTGCTATGGAGTTATAGGCGGTTGCTACGATGTTGCTAGGGGGTTACTATGGAGTTCTAGGCGGTTGCTAGGGTGTTGCTAGGTGGTTGCTATGGAATTCTAGGCAGTTGCTAGGGTGTTCTAGTTGGTTGCTAGGGCGTTGCTATGTGGATGCCATGTAGTTCTAGGTAGTTGCTAGCGTGTTGTAGGTGGTTGCTATGGCGTTCTAGGCGGTTGCCTGGGTGTTGCTAGGTGGTTGCTATGGCATTCTAGGCAGTTGCTAAGGTGTTGCTAGGTGGTTGCTATGGAGTTCTAAGCAGTTGCTAGGGTGTTCTAGGTGGTTGCTAGGGTGTTGCTAGATGGTTGCTATGGAGTTTCAGGCGGTTGCTATGGTTTTCTAGGTATTTGTTATAGAGTTCTAGGCAGTTGCTATGCTGTTGCTAGGTGGTTGCTATGGAGTTACAGGCTGTTGCTAGGCTGTTCTAGGTGGTTGCTAGGGTGTTGCTAGGTGGTTGCTCTTTCTTTACTGAGTCCAATGACACGATCCATAATTCTCTATGACAAACGGTTGAAAAGATATGAAATATCAAATGTCGACCAATCAGGAAAGGGGGCGAGGTTAATTTACACCAATGGACAAAGGACTCTCTAACACGTCCAATGAGGCATCCCACAATTTGAGGGCAATTTTGCCCCATAGAGATGAATGCTGAATGTCCAAAGCCAGAGAGAGACCAGAGCACTGCTGCTAGAAGACAGACCATTGTGACATCACAAGGCTGAGAAGACAGCATTGTGACATCACAAGGGTGAACATTCCACCATTCATTCTCTATGGGAAAAATTCCCCAAAAAAAGTCAAATTTCTCAAAAACCGTCCACCCAAACTTTCCACAAAGTAATAGCACTTCATTCCCGATCAGGCCGCTCGATTTGAGACATTGCACATGTATGTGGTGCCAAAACTCTGGGAGGAGTAGCGGTCCAAAAAATGGGTGGAATAATAATAATAATAATAATAATAATAAATAAATAAATAATATGTGCAATAATAATAGTGTGTTTGCCTAAGGCAAATTGTGAAGTGTGGTTGCCGCCAATGCAAAGTCGACTTTCTGCTGAACAGAGTGAACAGTGGTAGGTAGTTGCTATGATGTTCTTGTGGTGACTATGGTGTTTTAGGTGGTGTCTAGGGTGTTGCTAGGAGGTTGCTAGGGAGTTTGAGGCGGTTGCTAGGGTGTTGCTAGGTGGTTCTATGGAGTTCTAGGTGGTTTCTATGAAATTCTAGGCGGTTGCTAGGGTGTTCTAGGTGGTTGCTATGGAGTTCTAGGCAGTTGCTAGGATGTTGCTAGGTGGTTGATATGGTGTTCCAGGTGGTTGCTAGGGTGGTGCTAGGTGGTTGCTATGGAGTTCCAGGTGGTTTCTATGGAGATCCAGGTGGTTGCTAGGGCATTGCTCGGTGGTTGCTATGGTATTCTAAGTGGTTGCTAGGATGTTGCTAGGTGGTTGCTATGGAGTTATAGGCGGTTGCTAGGGTGTTGCTAGGCAGTTGTTATGGTGTGCCAGGTGGTTGCTAGGGTGTTGCTAGGTGGTTGCTAGGATGTAGCTAGGTGGTTGCTATGGAGTTATAGGCGGTTACTAGGGTGTTCTAGGTGGTTGCTAGGATGTTGCTAGGTGGTTGCTATGGGGTTATAGGCGGTTGTTAGGGTGTTGCTAGGCAGTTGTTATGGTGTTCCAGGTGGTTGCTAGGGTATTCTAGGTGGTTGCTAGGGTGTTGCAAGGTGGTTGCTATGGTGTTGCTAGGTGGTTGCTATGGACCTATAGCCGGTTGCTAGAGTGTTGCAATGCATTTGCTATGGTGTTCCAGATGGTTGCTAGGGTGTTGCTAGGTGTTTGCTAGGATGTTGCTAGGTGGTTACTATGGAGTTATAGGCGGTTGCTAGGGTGTTGCTAGCTGGTTGGTAGGGTTTTCTAGGTGGTTGCTAGGATGTTGCTAGGTGGTTGCTATGGAGTTATAGGCGGTTGCTAGGGTGTTGCTAGGCAGTTGTTATTTTGTTCCAGGTGGACACTAGGTTGTTGCTAGGTGGTTGCTATGGTGTTCCAGGTGGTTGCTAGGGTGTTGCTATGGAATTCTAGGTGGTTGCTATGGTGTTGCTAGGTGGTTGCTAGGGAGTTAAAGGCGGTTGCTAGGGTGTTGCTAGGCATTTGCTATGGTGTTCCAGGTGGTTGCTAGGGTCTTGCTAGGTGGTTGCTATGCAGTTCTAGGTGGTTGCTAGGGTGTTGCTAGGTGGTTGCTGTGGAGTTCTAGGCAGTTGCTATGGAGTTCTAGGCAGTTGCTAGGGTGTTGCTAGGTGGTTGCTATGGTGTTCCAGGTGGTTGCTATGGCATTGCTAGGTGGTTGCTAGGGTATTCTATGTGGTTGCTAGGATGTTGCTAGGTGGTTGCTATGGAGTTATAGGCCGGTGCAAGGGTTTTGCTAGGCAGTTGTTATGGTGTTCCAGGTGGTTGCTACATTGTTGCTAGACAGTTGCTATGGTTTTCCAGGTGGTTGCTAGGGTGTTGCTAGGTGGTTGCTATGGAGTTCTAGGTGGTTGCTATGGTGTTGCTAGGTGGTTGCTATGGAGATATAGCCGGTTGCTAGGGTGTTGCTAGGCATTTGCTATGGTGTTCCATGTGGTTACTAGGGTGTTGCAAGGTGGTTGCTATGCAGTTCTAGGTGGTTGCTAGGGTGTTGCTAGGTGGTTGCTATGGAGTTCTAGGCAGTTGCTATGGTTTTACAGGTGGTTGCTAGTGTGTTGTTAGGTGGTTGCTAGGATGTTGCTAGGGGGTTGCTAGGGTGTTGCTAGGTCGTTGCTAGGAGGTTGCTATGGAGTTATAGGCGGTTGCTAGGGTGTTGCTAGGCAGTTGTTATGGTGTTCCAGGTGGTTGCTATGGAGTTCTAGGTGGTTGCTATGGTGTTGCTAGGTGGTTGCTATGGAGTTCTGGGCAGTTGCTATGGTGTTACAGGTGGTTGCTAGTGTGTTGTTAGGTGGTTATTATGGCATTCTAGGCGGTTGCTAGGGTGTTTCAGGTGGTTGCTAGGGTGTTGCTAGGTCATTGCTATGGAGTTATAGGCGTTTGCTACGATGTTGCTAGGGGGTTACTATGGAGTTCTAGGCGGTTGCTAGGGTGTTGCTAGGTGGTTGCTATGGAATTCTAGGCAGTTGCTAGGGTGTTCTAGTTGGTTGCTAGGGCGTTGCTATGTGGATGCCATGTAGTTCTAGGTAGTTGCTAGCGTGTTGTAGGTGGTTGCTATGGCGTTCTAGGCGGTTGCCTGGGTGTTGCTAGGTGGTTGCTATGGCATTCTAGGCAGTTGCTAAGGTGTTGCTAGGTGGTTGCTATGGAGTTCTAAGCAGTTGCTAGGGTGTTCTAGGTGGTTGCTAGGGTGTTGCTAGATGGTTGCTATGGAGTTTCAGGCGGTTGCTATGGTTTTCTAGGTATTTGTTATAGAGTTCTAGGCAGTTGCTATGCTGTTGCTAGGTGGTTGCTATGGAGTTACAGGCTGTTGCTAGGCTGTTCTAGGTGGTTGCTAGGGTGTTGCTAGGTGGTTGCTCTTTCTTTACTGAGTCCAATGACACGATCCATAATTCTCTATGACAAACGGTTGAAAAGATATGAAATATCAAATGTCGACCAATCAGGAAAGGGGGCGAGGTTAATTTACACCAATGGACAAAGGACTCTCTAACACGTCCAATGAGGCATCCCACAATTTGAGGGCAATTTTGCCCCATAGAGATGAATGCTGAATGTCCAAAGCCAGAGAGAGACCAGAGCACTGCTGCTAGAAGACAGACCATTGTGACATCACAAGGCTGAGAAGACAGCATTGTGACATCACAAGGGTGAACATTCCACCATTCATTCTCTATGGGAAAAATTCCCCAAAAAAAGTCAAATTTCTCAAAAACCGTCCACCCAAACTTTCCACAAAGTAATAGCACTTCATTCCCGATCAGGCCGCTCGATTTGAGACATTGCACATGTATGTGGTGCCAAAACTCTGGGAGGAGTAGCGGTCCAAAAAATGGGTGGAATAATAATAATAATAACTAGACAATTCCTGCAGAAATTGTGAAGTGTGGTTGCCGCCAATGCAAAGTCGACTTTGTGCTGAACGGAGTGAACAGTTTCTGTAGTATAAGCAGAGACAGGGCATTGTGTACCTGCTATAACATCACTACAACGAGTTGATTTGCGACACATATATTCAGAGCTAAATTATCCTTTCATCAAAATTTGAGATCTCAGTGTTTTACTTGCGGTATGCGGTGACGAGTGACGGCGAATCACAAAGCTAGCTGGCATGTTCAGAGGGTCTTGGAAAAACCGTGTCTGACGTGTAATGCAGACTGATGTGTAATGCAGTTATAACGAGACCAAAGTTTCCAACTCGCTGGAATATAAAACGGTATTACAAAAGTAAAATTTGACATATTATACATTGTTAGAAAGCTTATTCTGTCACCTATTAGATCGATGATGTGTAGATCAAGCCAGATTGTACTACAAAGTTCGACAACACCCAAAGCAACATGTGTGGTATTACAAGATGACACCGTCTTCTGGAGTAAGACCGGACCAGAAGCTGCTGGACACATGTTGTTGACGGCGTTGTTGCCCTTTTTAGGTCCGTCTGGCTTGATTGAGAATTCGTTTATTCAGTAGGTGAGAGCATAAGCTTTCTAACCAGGTATAACACGTGTAGTTTTGGTTTTGGAATATCGTTTTTTAGGTCAACCGAAAGTGTTTTAATCGTCGCATTCAATGCATGCACTCTTTGTTAGCACTAGTAGCATTCAAAGACGCTGCATTTGACGAAACGTTGTCAACGATTTTGCGTAATATCTTGTGAAATACTATTATTTTTGAGGAAATCTGGGTATGCCTAAGTCATATGTTTGTTGATATACCTAGCTGACAGCGTTTTCATTTGTAATTTTGCATTTGGAATACCGTTTTTATCGCGTGCACTTCCGCATTAAGCTATATCCACTGTGGTGGCTAAGTCGCCAGGAAACCTCGTTTGAACAACACAATCCGTGCATGTACGTCTTCATCAAGGTTTTATCTACATTGTGGTATGAATCATTTGAAGTTTACGAATGTGTGTTTTCTGTAATTACGACGAAAATGGAGATATGCACCGCATCTGGATTCTAAATTTCCTGTAGATGAAGCAGGTTAAAAGTGCATCACGTGTGCTAAGCCGACCAATGCTGTGACTTCACCGCTCACATATGTATGACGTCACGTTTTACATTCATCCCTATGGGGAAAAATTGGCCATAAAAAGTCATATTTCTCAAAAACCGTGCAGCGAAACTTTCCACAAAGTAATAGCACACGATTCCCAAAGAAGCCGGTCAATTTGACATATGGCACGTGTATGTGGTGCAAAAACTCTGGGAGGAGTAGCGGTCCAAAAAATGGGTGGAATAATAATAATAATAATATGTGCGATAATAATAGTGTGATTGCCTAAGGCAACCACACTAATAACTAGACAATTCCTGCAGAAATTGTGAAGTGTGGTTGCCGCCAATGCAAAGTCGACTTTGTGCTGAACGGAGTGAACAGTTTCTGTAGTATAAGCAGAGACAGGGCATTGTGTACCTGCTATAACATCACTGCAACGAGTTGATTTGCGACACATATATTCAGAGCTAAATTATCCTTTCATCAAAATTTGAGATCTCAGTGTTTTACTTGCGGTATGCGGTGACGAGTGACGGCGAATCACAAAGCTAGCTGGCATGTTCAGAGGGTCTTGGAAAAACCCTAAGTCTGACGTGTAATGCAGACTGATGTGTAATGCAGTTATAACGAGACCAAAGTTTCCAACTCGCTGGAATATAAAACGGTATTACAAAAGTAAAATTTGACATATTATACATTGTTAGAAAGCTTATTCTGTCACCTATTAGATCGATGATGTGTAGATCAAGCCAGATTGTACTACAAAGTTCGACAACACCCAAAGCAACATGTGTGGTATTACAAGCCCACTGAAGACCGGATCAGAAGCTGGTGCACACGTGTTGTTGACGGCGTTGTTGCACTCTTTAGTACAGTCTGGCTTGTTTGAGAATTCGTTTATTCAGTAGGTGAGAGCATAAGCTTTCTAACCAGGTATAACAGCGCGTCTAATTTTGGTTTTGGAATATGGTTTTTTTAGGTCAACCGAAAGTGTTTTAATCGTCGCATTCAATGCATGCACTCTTTGTTAGCACTAGTAGCATTCAAAGACGCTGCATTTGACGAAACGTTGTCAACGATTTTGCGTGATATCTTGTGAAATACTATTATTTTTGAGGAAATCTGGGTATGCCTAAGTCATATGTTTGTTGATATACCTAGCTGACAGCGTTTTCATTTGTAATTTTGCATTTGGAATACCGTTTTTATCGCGTGCACTTCCGCATTAAGCTATATCCACTGTGGTGGCTAAGTCGCCAGGAAACCTCGTTTGAACAACACAATCCGTGCATGTACGTCTTCGTCAAGGTTTTATCTACATTGTGGTATGAATCATTTGAAGTTTACGAATGTGTGTTTTCTGTAATTACGACGAAAATGGAGATATGCACCGCATCTGGATTCTAAATTTCCTGTAGATGAAACAGGTTAAAAGTGCATCACGTGTGCTAAGCCGACCAATGCTGTGACTTCACCGCTCACATATGTATGACGTCACGTTTTCCATTCATCCCTATGGGGAAAAATTGGCCATAAAAAGTCATATTTCTCAAAAACCGTGCAGCGAAACTTTCCACAAAGTAATAGCACACGATTCCTAAAGAAGCCGGTCAATTTGACATATGGCACGTGTATGTGGTGCAAAAACCCTGGGAGGAGTAGCGGTCCAAAAAATGGGTGGAAAGAAAGAATAATAATAATAATAATATGTGGGATAATAGTAGTGTGGTTGCCTGAGGCAACCACACTAATAATAAATAAATAAATAATATGTGCAATAATAATAGTGTGTTTGCCTAAGGCAAATTGTGAAGTGTGGTTGCCGCCAATGCAAAGTCGACTTTCTGCTGAACAGAGTGAACAGTGGTAGGTAGTTGCTATGATGTTCTTGTGGTGACTATGGTGTTTTAGGTGGTGTCTAGGGTGTTGCTAGGAGGTTGCTAGGGAGTTCGAGGCGGTTGCTAGGGTGTTGCTAGGTGGTTCTATGGAGTTCTAGGTGGTTTCTATGAAATTCTAGGCGGTTGCTAGGGTGTTCTAGGTGGTTGCTATGGAGTTCTAGGCAGTTGCTAGGATGTTGCTAGGTGGTTGATATGGTGTTCCAGGTGGTTGCTAGGGTGGTGCTAGGTGGTTGCTATGGAGTTCCAGGTGGTTTCTATGGAGATCCAGGTGGTTGCTAGGGCATTGCTCGGTGGTTGCTATGGTATTCTAAGTGGTTGCTAGGATGTTGCTAGGTGGTTGCTATGGAGTTATAGGCGGTTGCTAGGGTGTTGCTAGGCAGTTGTTATGGTGTTCCAGGTGGTTGCTATGGAGTTCTAGGTGGTTGCTATGGTGTTGCTAGGTGGTTGCTATGGAGTTCTGGGCAGTTGCTATGGTGTTACAGGTGGTTGCTAGTGTGTTGTTAGGTGGTTATTATGGCATTCTAGGCGGTTGCTAGGGTGTTTCAGGTGGTTGCTAGGGTGTTGCTAGGTCATTGCTATGGAGTTATAGGCGGTTGCTACGATGTTGCTAGGGGGTTACTATGGAGTTCTAGGCGGTTGCTAGGGTGTTGCTAGGTGGTTGCTATGGAATTCTAGGCAGTTGCTAGGGTGTTCTAGTTGGTTGCTAGGGCGTTGCTATGTGGATGCCATGTAGTTCTAGGTAGTTGCTAGCGTGTTGTAGGTGGTTGCTATGGCGTTCTAGGCGGTTGCCTGGGTGTTGCTAGGTGGTTGCTATGGCATTCTAGGCAGTTGCTAAGGTGTTGCTAGGTGGTTGCTATGGAGTTCTAAGCAGTTGCTAGGGTGTTCTAGGTGGTAGCTAGGGTGTTGCTAGATGGTTGCTATGGAGTTTCAGGCGGTTGCTATGGTTTTCTAGGTATTTGTTATAGAGTTCTAGGCAGTTGCTATGCTGTTGCTAGGTGGTTGCTATGGAGTTACAGGCTGTTGCTAGGCTGTTCTAGGTGGTTGCTAGGGTGTTGCTAGGTGGTTGCTCTTTCTTTACTGAGTCCAATGACACGATCCATAATTCTCTATGACAAACGGTTGAAAAGATATGAAATATCAAATGTCGACCAATCAGGAAAGGGGGCGAGGTTAATTTACACCAATGGACAAAGGACTCTCTAACACGTCCAATGAGGCATCCCACAATTTGAGGGCAATTTTGCCCCATAGAGATGAATGCTGAATGTCCAAAGCCAGAGAGAGACCAGAGCACTGCTGCTAGAAGACAGACCATTGTGACATCACAAGGCTGAGAAGACAGCATTGTGACATCACAAGGGTGAACATTCCACCATTCATTCTCTATGGGAAAAATTCCCCAAAAAAAGTCAAATTTCTCAAAAACCGTCCACCCAAACTTTCCACAAAGTAATAGCACTTCATTCCCGATCAGGCCGCTCGATTTGAGACATTGCACATGTATGTGGTGCCAAAACTCTGGGAGGAGTAGCGGTCCAAAAAATGGGTGGAATAATAATAATAATAACTAGACAATTCCTGCAGAAATTGTGAAGTGTGGTTGCCGCCAATGCAAAGTCGACTTTGTGCTGAACGGAGTGAACAGTTTCTGTAGTATAAGCAGAGACAGGGCATTGTGTACCTGCTATAACATCACTACAACGAGTTGATTTGCGACACATATATTCAGAGCTAAATTATCCTTTCATCAAAATTTGAGATCTCAGTGTTTTACTTGCGGTATGCGGTGACGAGTGACGGCGAATCACAAAGCTAGCTGGCATGTTCAGAGGGTCTTGGAAAAACCCTAAGTCTGACGTGTAATGCAGACTGATGTGTAATGCAGTTATAACGAGACCAAAGTTTCCAACTCGCTGGAATATAAAACGGTATTACAAAAGTAAAATTTGACATATTATACATTGTTAGAAAGCTTATTCTGTCACCTATTAGATCGATGATGTGTAGATGAAGGCAGATTGTACTACAAAGTTCGACAACACCCAAAGCAACATGTGTGGTATTACAAGCCCACATCGTTTTCTGAAGACCGGATCAGAAGCTGCTGCACACGTGTTGTTGACGGCGTTGTTGCACTCTTTAGTACAGTCTGGCTTGTTTGAGAATTCGTTTATTCAGTAGGTGAGAGCATAAGCTTTCTAACCAGGTATAACAGCACGTCTAATTTTGGTTTTGGAATATCGTTTTTTTAGGTCAACCGAAAGTTTTTTAATCGTCGCATACAATGCATGTAGTCTTTGTTAGCATTAGCATTCAAAGACGCTGGACCTGACGAAACGTCGTCAAAGAATTTGCGTAATATCTTGAAATACTGTTATTATTGAGGACTTCTGGGTATGCCTAAGCCATATGTTTTGTTGATATACCTAGCTGACAGCGTTTTCATTTGAAATTTTGCATTTGGAATACTGTTTTATCCGTTCACTTCCGCGTTCAGCTATATCCTTTCTGGCTGGTGAGGACGAACAGCGGACCGCATCACGTGTGCAAAGCCGACCAATGCTGTAACTTCATAATTCACATTTTTTATGACGTCACCGCCCCATTCATTTTCAATGGGAAAAATTGGTCATAAAAAGTCATATTTCTCAAAAACCGTGCGGCGAAAATTTCCACAAAGTAATAGCCATCGATTCCCAAAGAAGCCGGTCAATTTGACATATGGCATGTGTATGTGGTGCAAAAACTCTGGGAGGAGTAGCGGTCCAAAAAACTGGCGGAATAATAATAATAATAATAAATATGTGCAATAATAATAGTGTGTTTGCCTAAGGCAACCACACTAACTAGACAATTCCTGCAGAAATTGTGAAGTGTGGTTGCCGCCAATGCAAAGTCAACTTTGTGCTGAACGGAGTGAACAGTTTCTGTAGTATAAGCAGAGACAGGGCATTGTGTACCTGCTATAACATCACTACAACGAGTTGATTTACGACACATATATTCAGAGCTAAATTATCCTTTCATCAAAATTTGAGATCTCAGTGTTTTACTTGCGGTATGCGGTGACGAGTGACGGCGAATCACAAAGCTAGCTGGCATGTTCAGATGGTCTTGGAAAAACCCTAAGTCTGACGTGTAATGCAGACTGATGTGTAATGCAGTTATAACGAGACCAAAGTTTCCAACTCGCTGGAATATAAAACGGTATTACAAAAGTAAAATTTGACATATTATACATTGTTAGAAAGCTTATTCTGTCACCTATTAGATCGATGATGTGTAGATGAAGGCAGATTGTACTACAAAGTTCGACAACACCCAAAGCAACATGTGTGGTATTACAAGCCCACATCGTTTTCTGAAGACCGGATCAGAAGCTGCTGCACACGTGTTGTTGACGGCGTTGTTGCACTCTTTAGTACAGTCTGGCTTGTTTGAGAATTCGTTTATTCAGTAGGTGAGAGCATAAGCTTTCTAACCAGGTATAACAGCACGTCTAATTTTGGTTTTGGAATATCGTTTTTTTAGGTCAACCGAAAGTTTTTTAATCGTCGCATACAATGCGTGTAGTCTGTTAGCATTAGCATTCAAAGACGCTGGACCTGACGAAACGTCGTCAAAGAATTTGCATAATATCTCGTGAAATACTGTTATTATTGAGGACTTCTGGGTATGCCTAAGCCATATGTTTTGTTGATATACCTAGCTGACAGCGTTTTCATTTGAAATTTTGCATTTGGAATACTGTTTTATCCGTTCACTTCCGCGTTAAGCTATATCCTTTCTGGTGGCTGGTGAGGACGAACAGCCAACCGCATCACGTGTGCAAAGCCGACCAATGCTGTAACTTCATAATTCACATTTTTTATGACGTCACCGCCCCATTCATTTTCAATGGGAAAAATTGGCCATAAAAAGTCATATTTCTCAAAAACCGTGCAGCGAATCTTTCCACAAAGTAATAGCACGCGATTCCCAAAGAAGCCGGTCAATTTGACATATGGCACGTGTATGTGGTGCGAAAACTCTGGGAGGAGTAGCGGTCCAAAAAATGGGTGGAAAGAAATAAAAATAATAATAATAACTAGACAATTCCTGCAGAAATTGTGAAGTGTGGTTGCCGCCAATGCAAAGTCGACTTTGTGCTGAACGGAGTGAACAGTTTCTGTAGTATATGCAAAGACAGGGCATTGTGTACCTGCTATAACATCACTACAACGAGTTGATTTGCGACATATATATTCAGAGCTAAATTATCCTTTCATCAAATTTTGAGATCTCAGTGTTTTACTTGCGGTATGCGGTGACGAGTGACGGCGAATCACAAAGCTAGCTGGCATGTTCAGAGGGTCTTGGAAAAACCCTAAGTCTGACGTGTAATCCAGACTGATGTGTAATGCAGTTATAACGAGACCAAAGTTTCCAACTCGCTGGAATATAAAACGGTATTACAAAAGTAAAATTTGACATATTATACATTGTTAGAAAGCTTATTCTGTCACCTATTAGATCGATGATGTGTAGATCAAGCCAGATTGTACTACAAAGTTCGACAACACCCAAAGCAACATGTGTGGTATTACAAGCCCACTGAAGACCGGATCAGAAGCTGCTGCACACGTGTTGTTGACGGCGTTGTTGCACTCTTTAGTACAGTCTGGCTTGTTTGAGAATTCGTTTATTCAGTAGGTGAGAGCATAAGCTTTCTAACCAGGTATAACAGCACGTCTAATTTTGGTTTTGGAATATCGTTTTTTTAGGTCAACCGAAAGTTTTTTAATCGTCGCATACAATGCGTGTAGTCTGTTAGCATTAGCATTCAAAGACGCTGGACCTGACGAAACGTCGTCAAAGAATTTGCATAATATCTCGTGAAATACTGTTATTATTGAGGACTTCTGGGTATGCCTAAGCCATATGTTTTGTTGATATACCTAGCTGACAGCGTTTTCATTTGAAATTTTGCATTTGGAATACTGTTTTATCCGTTCACTTCCGCGTTAAGCTATATCCTTTCTGGTGGCTGGTGAGGATGAACAGCCAACCGCATCACGTGTGCAAAGCCGACCAATGCTGTAACTTCATAATTCACATTTTTTATGACGTCACCGCCCCATTCATTTTCAATGGGAAAAATTGGCCATAAAAAGTCATATTTCACAAAAACCGTGCAGCGAATCTTTCCACAAAGTAATAGCACGCGATTCCCAAAGAAGCCGGTCAATTTGACATATGGCACGTGTATGTGGTGCGAAAACTCTGGGAGGAGTAGCGGTCCAAAAAATGGGTGGAAAGAAATAAAAATAATAATAATAATAATAATATGTGAGATAATAGTAGTGTGATTGCCTAAGGCAACCACACTAACTAGACAATTCCTGCAAAAATTGTGAAGTGTGGTTGCCCTCAATGCAAAGTCGACTTTCTGCTGAACAGAATGAACAGTGGTAGGTAGTTGCTATGATGTTCTGGTGGTGACTATGGAGTTATAGACGGTTGCTAGGGTGTTGATAGGCAGTTGTTATGGTGTTCCAGGAGGTTGCTAGGGTGTTGCTAGGTGGTTGCTATGGAGTTATAGGCAGTTGCTAGGGTGTTGCTAGGCAGTTATGGTGTTCCAGCTGGTTGCTAGGTGGTTGCTATGGAGTTATAAGCGGTTGCTATGGTGTTCTAGGTGGTTGCTAGGGTGTTGCTAGGTGGTTGCTATGGAGTTATAGGCGGTTGCTACGGTGTTGCTATGTGGTTGGTAGGGTTTTCTAGATGGTTGCTAGGATGTTGCTAGGTGGTTGCTATGGAGTTATAGGCGGTTGCTAGGGTGTTGCTAGGCAGTTGTTATGGTGTTCCAGGTGGTTGCTAGGGTGTTGCTAGGTGGTTGCTAAGGTTTTCTAGGTGGTTGCTAGGGTGTTGCAAGGTGGTTGCTATGGTGTTGCTAGGTGGTTGCTATGGAGTTATAGCCGGTTGCTAGGGTGTTGTTAGGCATTTGCTATGGAGTTATAGGCGGTTGCTAGGTGTTGCTAGGGTATTCAAGGTAGTTGCTAGGATGTTGCTAGGTGGTTGCTATGCAGTTATAGGCGGTTGCTAGGCAGTTGTTATGGTGTTCCAGGTGTTTGATAGGGTGTTGCTAGGTGGTTGCTAGGGTATTCAAGGTAGTTGCTAGGATGTTGCTAGGTGGTTGCTATGCAGTTATAGGCGGTTGCTAGGCAGTTGATATGGTTTTCCAGGTGGTTGATAGGGTGTTGCTAGGTGGTTGCTATGGAGTTATAGCCGGTTGCTAGGGTGTTGCTAGGCATTTGCTATGGTGTTCCATGTGGTTGCTAGGGTGTTGCTAGGTGGTTGCTATGGAGTTCTAGGCAGTTGCTATGGTGTTACAGGTGGTTGCTAGTGTGTTGTTAGGTGTTTGCTATGGAGTTCTAGGCTGTTGCTAGGGTGTTTTAGGTGGTTGCTAGGGTTTTCTAGGTAGTTGCTAGGATGTTGCTAGGTGGTTGCTATGGAGTTATAAGCGGTTGCTAGGGTGTTGCTAGGCAGTTGTTTTGGTGTTCCAGGTGGTTTCTAGGTTGTTGCTTGGTGGTTGCTATGGTGTCCAGGTGGTTGCTAGGGTGTTGCTAGGTGGTTGCTATGGAGTTCTAGGTGGTTGCTATGGTGTTGCTAGGTGGTTGCTATGGAGTTATAGCTGGTTGCTAGGGTGTTGCTAGGCAGTTATGGTGTTCCAGCTGGTTGCTAGGTGTTTGCTATGGAGTTATAAGCGGTTGCTATGGTGTTCCAGGTGGTTGCTAGGGTGTTGCTAGGTGGTTGCTATGGAGTTATAGGCGGTTGCTACGGTGTTGCTATGTGGTTGGTAGGGTGTTCTAGATGGTTGCTAAGATGTTGCTAGGTGGTTGCTATGGAGTTATAGGCAGTTGCTAGGGTGTTGCTAGGCAGTTGTTATGGTGTTCCAGGTGGTTGCTAGGGTGTTGCTAGGTGGTTGCTATGGTGTTCCAGGTGGTTGCTAGGGTGTTGCTAGGTGGTTGCTATGGAGATCTAGGCTGTTGCAAGACTGTTCTAAGTGGTTGCTAGGGTGTTGCTAGGTCGTTTCCATAGAGTTCTAAGCGGTTGCTAAGGTGTTGCTAGGTTGTTGCTATGGAGATCTAGGCTGTTGCAAGACTGTTCTAAGTGGTTGCTAGGGTGTTGCTAGGTCGTTTCCATAGAGTTCTAAGCGGTTGCTAAGGTGTTGCTAGGTGGTTGCTATGGAGTTCTAAGCAGTTGCTAGGGTGTTTTAGGTGGTTGCTAGGGTGTTGCTAGATGGTTGTTATGGAGTTCCAGGTCGTTGCTAGGCTTTTCTAGGTATTTGCTATAGAGTTCTAGGCAGTTGCTATGCTGTTGCTAGGTGGTTGCTATGGAGTTCCAGGCTGTTGCTAGGCTGTTCTAGGTGGTTGCTAGGGTGTTGCTAGGTGGTTGCTCCGTCTTTACTGAGTCCAATGACGCGATCCACAATTCTCTATGACAAACGGTTGAAAAGTTATTAAATATCAAATGTCGGCCAATCAGGAAAGGGGGCGAGGTTAATTTACACCAATAGACAATCGACTCTAACACGTCCAATGAGGCATCCCACAATTTGAGGGCAATTTTGCCCCATAGAGATGAATGCTGAATGTCCAAAGCCAGAGAGAGACCAGAGCACTGCTGCTAGAAGACAGACCATTGTGACATCATAAAGGTGAGAAGACAGCATTGTGACATCACAAGGGTGAACATTCCACCATTCATTCTCTATGGGAAAAATTCCCCCAAAAAAGTCAAATTTCTCAAAAACCGTCCACCCAAACTTTCCACAAAGTAATAGCACTTCATTCCCGATCAAGCCGCTCGATTTGACACATTGCACATGTATGTGGTGCGAAAACTCTGGGAGGAGTAGCGGTCCAAAAAATGGGTGGAATAATAATAATAATAATAACTAGACAATTCCTGCAGAAATTGTGAAGTGTGGTTGCCGCCAATGCAAAGTCGACTTTGTGCTGAACGGAGTGAACAGTTTCTGTAGTATAAGCAGAGACAGGGCATTGTGTACCTGCTATAACATCACTACAACGAGTTGATTTGCGACACATATATTAAGAGCTAAATTATCCTTTCATCAAAATTTGAGATCTCAGTGTTTTACTTGCGGTATGCGGTGACGAGTGACGGCGAATCACAAAGCTAGCTGGCATGTTCAGATGGTCTTGGAAAAACCCTAAGTCTGACGTGTAATGCAGACTGATGTGTAATGCAGTTATAACGAGACCAAAGTTTCCAACTCGCTGGAATATAAAACGGTATTACAAAAGTAAAATTTGACATATTATACATTGTTAGAAAGCTTATTCTGTCACCTATTAGATCGATGATGTGTAGATCAAGCCAGATTGTACTACAAAGTTCGACAACACCCAAAGCAACATGTGTGGTATTACAAGCCCACTGAAGACTGGATCAGAAGCTGCTGCACACGTGTTGTTGACGGCGTTGTTGCACTCTTTATTACAGTCTGGCTTGTTTGAGAATTCGTTTATTCAGTAGGTGAGAGCATAAGCTTTCTAACCAGGTATAACAGCACGTCTAATTTTGCTTTTGGAATATCGTTTTTTTAGGTCAACCGAAAGTTTTTTAATCGTCGCATACAATGCATGTAGTCTGTTAGCATTAGCATTCAAAGACGCTGGACCTGACGAAACGTCGTCAAAGAATTAGCGTAATATCTTGTGAAATACTGTTATTATTGAGGACTTCTGGGTATGCCTAAGCCATATGTTTTGTTGATATACCTAGCTGACAGCGTTTTCATTTGTAATTTTGCATTTGGAATACCGTTTTTATCGCGTGCACTTCCGCATTAAGCTATATCCACTGTGGTGGCTAAGTCGCCAGGAAACCTCGTTTGAACAACACAATCCGTGCATGTACGTCTTCGTCAAGGTTTTATCTACATTGTGGTATGAATCATTTGAAGTTTACGAATGTGTGTTTTCTGTAATTACGACGAAAATGGAGATATGCACCGCATCTGGATTCTAAATTTCCTGTAGATGAAGCAGGTTAAAAGTGCATCACGTGTGCAAAGCCGACCAATGCTGTAACTTCATAATTCACATTTTTATGACGTCACCGCCCCATTCATTTTCAATGGGAAAAATTGGCCATAAAAAGTCATATTTCTCAAAAACCGTGCAGCGAAACTTTCCACAAAGTAATAGCCATCGATTCCCAAAGAAGCTGGTCAATTTGACATATGGCATGTGTATGTGGTGCGAAAACTCTGGGAGGAGTAGCGGTCCAAAAAACTGGCGGAATAATAATAATAATAATAAATAAATATGTGCAATAATAATAGTGTGTTTGCCTAAGGCAACCACACTAACTAGACAATTCCTGCAGAAATTGTGAAGTGTGGTTGCCGCCAATGCAAAGTCGACTTTGTGCTGAACGGAGTGAACAGTTTCTGTAGTATAAGCAGAGACAGGGCATTGTGTACCTGCTATAACATCACTACAACGAGTTGATTTGCGACACATATATTCAGAGCTAAATTATCCTTTCATCAAAATTTGAGATCTCAGTGTTTTACTTGCGGTATGCGGTGACGAGTGACGGCGAATCACAAAGCTAGCTGGCATGTTCAGAGGGTCTTGGAAAAACCGTGTCTGACGTGTAATGCAGACTGATGTGTAATGCAGTTATAACGAGACCAAAGTTTCCAACTCGCTGGAATATAAAACGGTATTACAAAAGTAAAATTTGACATATTATACATTGTTAGAAAGCTTATTCTGTCACCTATTAGATCGATGATGTGTAGATCAAGCCAGATTGTACTACAAAGTTCGACAACACCCAAAGCAACATGTGTGGTATTACAAGATGACACCGTCTTCTGGAGTAAGACCGGACCAGAAGCTGCTGGACACATGTTGTTGACGGCGTTGTTGCCCTTTTTAGGTCCGTCTGGCTTGATTGAGAATTCGTTTATTCAGTAGGTGAGAGCATAAGCTTTCTAACCAGGTATAACACGTGTAGTTTTGGTTTTGGAATATCGTTTTTTAGGTCAACCGAAAGTGTTTTAATCGTCGCATTCAATGCATGCACTCTTTGTTAGCACTAGTAGCATTCAAAGACGCTGCATTTGACGAAACGTTGTCAACGATTTTGCGTAATATCTTGTGAAATACTATTATTTTTGAGGAAATCTGGGTATGCCTAAGTCATATGTTTGTTGATATACCTAGCTGACAGCGTTTTCATTTGTAATTTTGCATTTGGAATACCGTTTTTATCGCGTGCACTTCCGCATTAAGCTATATCCACTGTGGTGGCTAAGTCGCCAGGAAACCTCGTTTGAACAACACAATCCGTGCATGTACGTCTTCGTCAAGGTTTTATCTACATTGTGGTATGAATCATTTGAAGTTTACGAATGTGTGTTTTCTGTAATTACGACGAAAATGGAGATATGCACCGCATCTGGATTCTAAATTTCCTGTAGATGAAGCAGGTTAAAAGTGCATCACGTGTGCTAAGCCGACCAATGCTGTGACTTCACCGCTCACATATGTATGACGTCACGTTTTACATTCATCCCTATGGGGAAAAATAGGCCTATTTCACATTTCCGGGTATGTAAACCGGATGTAGGGGTCTCTCACTTCCGGTTATCTTAACAGCCACCAAAACAATGGCAGCGACGAAGAGCTTTTTTTGTTTCGTAGCGTTCCCCTGTGTACCAATTCGAAAAAGAATTTATTTGCCCTTTCACAGCTTTCCCACAGATTTACTCCAAACTAAGAAAAAAACTTGCTAGGTAGCATGACTGTCATAATGTTGCAAACTAACATAAACTAACTCATTACGATAGCTAGCTAGTTAGCTACTGCTTTGTGAATAAGATTACACTCGACCCTAACCCTAACCCTAACCCTAACTCATTACGATAGCTAGCTAGTTAGCTACTGCTTTGTGAATAAGATTACACTCGATACTGAACTTTTCTCCTCACATACATTTATCTAAATGTCTGAGTCCCCTACCAACTCCTTCGTTTTTTATTTTTGTTTTCTTTATCATTCACCACTAACGCGGTTTCAGTCATGTCGTACTTGTTACTGAAGAATGTCATAAAATCAGTTAGCTAGCTATATTTTATGTTATGATTAGCAAATTACGTTTTAGCCAGCTAGCTTGTTAGCAAGCACATATTTGGATATTCAATGTTGAAACTGCAGATGCACGTTTATTTTAGTTGTTAATTGTAATTACAAAATGTATTGACGGACATCGCGACAAGCCTACTTAAGATATATCAGCTGATTTAAAAATGTGTGCGTAGTTTTTATCAGCGATGAAAACAAACAGCTCGGTAGTGAACTGAATACTGCATTACACAGGCGATTTGACAAGCAATATAAATCTTTATTAGAACAAGTACAGCACAAACAACATGTCACAAAATAGTAACGGTAGTACAAAACTTAGTTCAGAGATATTTCACTTCGGTATAACATAAATAATTGTGTGGAGCCTAACACACTGTACTTACATAGCTTTGCCTCCCCTGCTGACCGTCAACGTAATAACAGAATCGCTTTTCCTCACAGTTGTCAGGCTCCCTAATAATTCATTTTCGGGACAACCGAGAGGAACAGATACGCTGTTAACGGACAGCAGATGTTGCTTCACGCTACGAAAACACAATGGAGTCGCCACCAGAAAATAATTTATGTTATGTCGAAGTGAAATATCTCTTTAATCGGCTAACTTGCTGTGGTTAGCAAGCTAGCTATTTAGCTTTCTGGCGAACCAGAGCTAACGTTATACTTACCTTCATAACCGAATATAAACTTCTCAAAAAAGAATTTATAGCCCTTGTCTAGTTTAGACCGCTTAACATTCACTGGCAATGCTTCGACAATGCGGATAACATCGGACATAGTGACCTTTGGCAGAGCTATTAGGGACTGTGAGAACACGTCGCTGTTTAGGCTCAATTTTTCGCTGTCAGAAATGGACTTGCGTCCGTAGCAACGGCAACCGGAAACAAAGTATCCCTACATCCGGTTTTGGTCGCCATCTTGTGAAATAGGCCTATTGGCCATAAAAAGTCATATTTCTCAAAAACCGTGCAGCGAAACTTTCCACAAAGTAATAGCACACGATTCCCAAAGAAGCCGGTCAATTTGACATATGGCACGTGTATGTGGTGCAAAAACTCTGGGAGGAGTAGCGGTCCAAAAAATGGGTGGAATAATAATAATAATAATATGTGCGATAATAATAGTGTGATTGCCTAAGGCAACCACACTAATAACTAGACAATTCCTGCAGAAATTGTGAAGTGTGGTTGCCGCCAATGCAAAGTCGACTTTGTGCTGAACGGAGTGAACAGTTTCTGTAGTATAAGCAGAGACAGGGCATTGTGTACCTGCTATAACATCACTGCAACGAGTTGATTTGCGACACATATATTCAGAGCTAAATTATCCTTTCATCAAAATTTGAGATCTCAGTGTTTTACTTGCGGTATGCGGTGACGAGTGACGGCGAATCACAAAGCTAGCTGGCATGTTCAGAGGGTCTTGGAAAAACCCTAAGTCTGACGTGTAATGCAGACTGATGTGTAATGCAGTTATAACGAGACCAAAGTTTCCAACTCGCTGGAATATAAAACGGTATTACAAAAGTAAAATTTGACATATTATACATTGTTAGAAAGCTTATTCTGTCACCTATTAGATCGATGATGTGTAGATCAAGCCAGATTGTACTACAAAGTTCGACAACACCCAAAGCAACATGTGTGGTATTACAAGCCCACTGAAGACCGGATCAGAAGCTGGTGCACACGTGTTGTTGACGGCGTTGTTGCACTCTTTAGTACAGTCTGGCTTGTTTGAGAATTCGTTTATTCAGTAGGTGAGAGCATAAGCTTTCTAACCAGGTATAACAGCGCGTCTAATTTTGGTTTTGGAATATGGTTTTTTTAGGTCAACCGAAAGTGTTTTAATCGTCGCATTCAATGCATGCACTCTTTGTTAGCACTAGTAGCATTCAAAGACGCTGCATTTGACGAAACGTTGTCAACGATTTTGCGTGATATCTTGTGAAATACTATTATTTTTGAGGAAATCTGGGTATGCCTAAGTCATATGTTTGTTGATATACCTAGCTGACAGCGTTTTCATTTGTAATTTTGCATTTGGAATACCGTTTTTATCGCGTGCACTTCCGCATTAAGCTATATCCACTGTGGTGGCTAAGTCGCCAGGAAACCTCGTTTGAACAACACAATCCGTGCATGTACGTCTTCGTCAAGGTTTTATCTACATTGTGGTATGAATCATTTGAAGTTTACGAATGTGTGTTTTCTGTAATTACGACGAAAATGGAGATATGCACCGCATCTGGATTCTAAATTTCCTGTAGATGAAACAGGTTAAAAGTGCATCACGTGTGCTAAGCCGACCAATGCTGTGACTTCACCGCTCACATATGTATGACGTCACGTTTTACATTCATCCCTATGGGGAAAAATTGGCCATAAAAAGTCATATTTCTCAAAAACCGTGCAGCGAAACTTTCCACAAAGTAATAGCACACGATTCCTAAAGAAGCCGGTCAATTTGACATATGGCACGTGTATGTGGTGCAAAAACCCTGGGAGGAGTAGCGGTCCAAAAAATGGGTGGAAAGAAAGAATAATAATAATAATATGTGGGATAATAGTAGTGTGGTTGCCTGAGGCAACCACACTAATAATAAATAAATAAATAATATGTGCAATAATAATAGTGTGTTTGCCTAAGGCAAATTGTGAAGTGTGGTTGCCGCCAATGCAAAGTCGACTTTCTGCTGAACAGAGTGAACAGTGGTAGGTAGTTGCTATGATGTTCTTGTGGTGACTATGGTGTTTTAGGTGGTGTCTAGGGTGTTGCTAGGAGGTTGCTAGGGAGTTTGAGGCGGTTGCTAGGGTGTTGCTAGGTGGTTCTATGGAGTTCTAGGTGGTTTCTATGAAATTCTAGGCGGTTGCTAGGGTGTTCTAGGTGGTTGCTATGGAGTTCTAGGCAGTTGCTAGGATGTTGCTAGGTGGTTGATATGGTGTTCCAGGTGGTTGCTAGGGTGGTGCTAGGTGGTTGCTATGGAGTTCCAGGTGGTTTCTATGGAGATCCAGGTGGTTGCTAGGGCATTGCTCGGTGGTTGCTATGGTATTCTAAGTGGTTGCTAGGATGTTGCTAGGTGGTTGCTATGGAGTTATAGGCGGTTGCTAGGGTGTTGCTAGGCAGTTGTTATGGTGTGCCAGGTGGTTGCTAGGGTGTTGCTAGGTGGTTGCTAGGATGTAGCTAGGTGGTTGCTATGGAGTTATAGGCGGTTACTAGGGTGTTCTAGGTGGTTGCTAGGATGTTGCTAGGTGGTTGCTATGGGGTTATAGGCGGTTGTTAGGGTGTTGCTAGGCAGTTGTTATGGTGTTCCAGGTGGTTGCTAGGGTATTCTAGGTGGTTGCTAGGGTGTTGCAAGGTGGTTGCTATGGTGTTGCTAGGTGGTTGCTATGGACCTATAGCCGGTTGCTAGAGTGTTGCAATGCATTTGCTATGGTGTTCCAGATGGTTGCTAGGGTGTTGCTAGGTGTTTGCTAGGATGTTGCTAGGTGGTTACTATGGAGTTATAGGCGGTTGCTAGGGTGTTGCTAGCTGGTTGGTAGGGTTTTCTAGGTGGTTGCTAGGATGTTGCTAGGTGGTTGCTATGGAGTTATAGGCGGTTGCTAGGGTGTTGCTAGGCAGTTGTTATTTTGTTCCAGGTGGACACTAGGTTGTTGCTAGGTGGTTGCTATGGTGTTCCAGGTGGTTGCTAGGGTGTTGCTATGGAATTCTAGGTGGTTGCTATGGTGTTGCTAGGTGGTTGCTAGGGAGTTAAAGGCGGTTGCTAGGGTGTTGCTAGGCATTTGCTATGGTGTTCCAGGTGGTTGCTAGGGTCTTGCTAGGTGGTTGCTATGCAGTTCTAGGTGGTTGCTAGGGTGTTGCTAGGTGGTTGCTGTGGAGTTCTAGGCAGTTGCTATGGAGTTCTAGGCAGTTGCTAGGGTGTTGCTAGGTGGTTGCTATGCAGTTCTAGGCGGTTGTTAGGGTGTTGCTAGATGGTTGCTATGGAGTTATAGGCGGTTGCTATGGTGTTCTAGGTGGTTTCTAGGATGTTTCTAGGTGGTTGCTATGGAGTTATAGGCGGTTGATAGGGTGTTGCTAGGCAGTTGTTATGGTGTTCCAGGTGGTTGCTAGGCTGTTGCTAGGTGGTTGCTATGGTGTTCCAGGTGGTTGCTAGGGTGTTGCTAGGTGGTTGCTATGGTGTTCCAGGTGGTTGCTAGGGTGTTGCTAGGTGGTTGCTATGGGGTTTTAGGTGGTTGCTATGGTGTTGCTAGGTGGTTGCTATGCAGTTCTAGGTGGTTGCTAGGGTGTTGCTAGGTAGTTGCTATGGAGTTCTGGGCGGTTGCTAGGATGTTGCTAGGGGGTTGCTCTGGAGTTCTAGGCGGTTGGTAGGTCTTTACTGAGTCCAAAGACGCAACCCATAGTTCTCTATGACAAACGGTTCAAAAGTTATGAAATATAAAACATCGGCCAATCAGGAAGGGGGGCAAGGCTGATCTCCACCAATGGACAAAGGACTCTCTACCATGTCCAATGAGGCATTGCACAATTTGTGGGCAATTTTTCCCCATAGAGATGAATGGCAGAATGTTCAAATCTAGAGAGAGCCCAGAGTACTGCTGCTAGAAGACAGAGCATTGTGACATCACAAAGGTGAGAAGACAGCATTGTGACATCACAAAGGTGAACATTCCACCATTCATTCTCTATGGGGAAAAATTTCCCAAAAAAAGTGGAATTTCTCAAAAACCGTGCACCGAAACTTTCCACAAAGTAATAGCACACCATTCCCGATCAAGCCGCTCGATTTGACATATTGCACATGTATGTGGTGCGAAAACTCTGGGAGGAGTAGCGGTCCAAAAAATGGGTGGAATAATAATAATAACTAGACAATTCCTGCAGAAATTGTGAAGTGTGGTTGCCGCCAATGCAAAGTCGACTTTGTGCTGAACGGAGTGAACAGTTTCTGTAGTATAAGCAGAGACAGGGCATTGTGTACCTGCTATAACATCACTACAACGAGTTGATTTGCGACACATATATTCAGAGCTAAATTATCCTTTCATCAAAATTTGAGATCTCAGTGTTTTACTTGCGGTATGCGGTGACGAGTGACGGCGAATCACAAAGCTAGCTGGCATGTTCAGAGGGTCTTGGAAAAACCCTAAGTCTGACGTGTAATGCAGACTGATGTGTAATGCAGTTATAACGAGACCAAAGTTTCCAACTCGCTGGAATATAAAACGGTATTACAAAAGTAAAATTTGACATATTATACATTGTTAGAAAGCTTATTCTGTCACCTATTAGATCGATGATGTGTAGATCAAGCCAGATTGTACTACAAAGTTCGACAACACCCAAAGCAACATGTGTGGTATTACAAGCCCACTGAAGACCGGATCAGAAGCTGCTGCACACGTGTTGTTGACGGCGTTGTTGCACTCTTTAGTACAGTCTGGCTTGTTTGAGAATTCGTTTATTCAGTAGGTGAGAGCATAAGCTTTCTAACCAGGTATAACACGTATAGTTTTGGTTTTGGAATATCGTTTTTTAGGTCAACCGAAAGTGTTTTAATCGTCGCATTCAATGCATGCACTCTTTTTTAGCACTAGTAGCATTCAAAGACGCTGCATTTGACGAAACGTTGTCAACGATTTTGCGTAATATGTTGTGAAATCCTATTATTTTTGAGGAAATCTGGGTATGCCTAAGTCATATGTTTGTTGATATACCTAGCTGACAGCGTTTTCATTTGTAATTTTGCATTTGGAATACCGTTTTTATCGCGTGCACTTCCGCATTAAGCTATATCCACTGTGGTGGCTAAGTCGCCAGGAAACCTCGTTTGAACAACACAATCCGTGCATGTACGTCTTCGTCAAGGTTTTATCTACATTGTGGTATGAATCATTTGAAGTTTACGAATGTGTGTTTTCTGTAATTACGACGAAAATGGAGATATGCACCGCATCTGGATTCTAAATTTCCTGTAGATGAAGCAGGTTAAAAGTGCATCACGTGTGCTAAGCCGACCAATGCTGTGACTTCACCGCTCACATATGTATGACGTTACGTTTTACATTCATCCCTATGGGGAAAAATTGGCCATAAAAAGTCATATTTCTCAAAAACCGTGCAGCGAATCTTTCCACAAAGTAATAGCACGCGATTCCCAAAGAAGCCGGTCAATTTTACATATGGCACGTGTATGTGGTGCGAAAACTCTGGGAGGAGTAGCGGTCCAAAAAATGGGTGGAAAGAAAGAAACAATAATAATAATAACTAGACAATTCCTGCTGAAATTGTGAAGTGTGGTTGCCGCCAACGCAAAGTCGACTTTCTGCTGAACAGAGTGAACAGTGGTAGGTAGTTGCTATGATGTTTGAGGCGGTTGCTAGGGTGTTGCTAGGTGGTCTCCATGGAATTTTAGGAGGTTGCTAGGGTGTTCTAGGTGGTTGCTATGGAGTTCTAGGCAGTTGCTAGGATGTTGCTAGGTGGTTGATATGGTGTTCCAGGTTAGGCTAGGGTGTTGCTAGGCAGTTGTTATGGTGTTCCAGGTGGTTGCTAGGGTGTTGCTAGGTGGTTGCTATAGTGTTCCAGGTGGTTGCTAGGGTGGTGCTAGGTGGTTGCTATGGAGTTCTAGGTGGTTGCTAAGGCATTGCTAGTTGGTTGCTGGGGAATTCTATGTGGTTGCTAGGATGTTGCTAGGTGGTAGCCATGGAGTTATAGGCGGGTGCTAGGGTGTTGCTAGGCAGTTGTTATGGTGTTCCAGGTGGTTGCTAGGGTGTTGCTAGGATGTTGCCAGGTGGTTGCTATGGCGTTATAGGCGGTTGCTAGTGTGTTGCTAGGTGGTTGCTAGGGTATTCTAGGTGGTTGCTAGGAGGTTGCTATGGAGTTATTGATGGTTGCTAAGGTGTTGCTATGCAGTTATTTTGGTGTTCCAGGTGGTTGCTAGGGTATTCTAGGTGGTTGCTAGGGTGTTGCTAGGTGGTTAGTAGGGTTTTCTAGGTGGTTGCTAGGATGTTGCTAGGTGGTTGCCATGGAGTTATAAGTGGTTGCTAGGCAGTTGTTATGGTGTTCCAGGTGGTTGCTAGGGTATTCTAGGTGGTTGCTAGGGTGTTGCAAGGTGGTTGCTATGGAGTTATAGCCAGTTGCTAGGGTGTTGCTAGCCATTTGCTATGGTGTTCCAGGTGGTTGCTAGGGTGTTGCAAGGTGGTTGCTATGCAGTTCTAGGTGGTTGCTAGGGTGTTGCTAGGTGGTTGCTATGGAGTTCGAGGCAGTTGCTATGGTGTTACAGTTAGTTGCTAGTGTGTTGTTAGGTGGTTGTTATGGCGTTCTAGGCGGTTGCTAGGGTGTTCCAAGTGGTTGCTAGGGTGTTGCTAGGTCATTGCTATGGAGTTATAGGCTGTTGCAAGGATGTTGCTAGGGGGTTACTATGGAGTTCTAGGCTGTTGCTAGGGTGTTGCTAGGTCGTTGCTATGGAATTCTAGGCAGTTGCTAGGGTGGTCTAGGTGGTTACTAGTGTGTTGTTAGGTGGTTGCTATGAAGTTCTAGGGGGTTGCTAGGGTGTTCTAGTTGGTTGCTAGGGTGTTGCTATGTGGATGCCATATAGTTCTAGGTAGTTGTTGGCGTGTTGTAGGTGGTTGCTATGGCATTCTAGGCGCTTGCCTGGGTGTTGCTAGGTGGTTGCTATGGCATTCTAGGCGGTTGCTAGTGTGTTGCTAAGTGGTTGCTATGGAGATCTAGGCTGTTGCAAGGCTGTTCTAGGTGGTTGCTAGGGTGTTGCTAGGTGGTTCCCATAGAGTTCTAAGCGGTTGCTAAGGTGTTGCTAGGTGGTTGCTATGGAGTTCTAAGCAGTTGCTAGGGTGTTCTAGGTGGTTGCTAGGGTGTTGCTAGATGGTTGCTATGGAGTTCTAGGCGGTTGCTAGGGTTTTCTAGGTATTTGTT
The DNA here is from genome assembly GCA_039654925.1 of Anguilla pacifica. Lineage (NCBI taxonomy): Eukaryota > Metazoa > Chordata > Actinopteri > Anguilliformes > Anguillidae > Anguilla > Anguilla pacifica. The sequence continues at coordinate 42,204,830 of CM077292.1, forward strand.
ATAGAGTTCTAGGCAGTTGCTATGCTGTTGCTAGGTGGTTGCTATGGAGTTCCAGTCTGTTGCTAGACTGTTCTAGGTGGTTGCTAGGGTGTTGCTAGGTGGTTGCTCTTTCTTTACTGAGTCCAATGACGCGATCCATAATTCTCTATGACAAACGGTTGAAAAGTTATGAAATATCAAATGTTGGCCAATCAGGAAAGGGGGCAAGGTTAATTTACACCAATGGACAAAGGACTCGCCTACACGTCCAATGAGGCATCCCACAATTTGAGGGCAATTTTGCCCCATAGAGATGAATGCTGAATGTCCAAAGCCAGAGAGAGACCAGAGCACTGCTGCTGGAAGACAGACCATTGTGACATCACAAGGCTGAGAAGACAGCATTGTGACATCACAATGGTGAACATTCCACCATTCATTCTCTATGGGAAAAATTCCCCAAAAAAAGTCAAATTTCTCAAAAACCGTGCACCCAAACTTTCCACAAAGTAATAGCACTTCATTCCCGATCAAGCCGCTCGATTTGACACATTGCACATGTATGTGGTGTGAAAACTCTGGGAGGAGTAGCGGTCCAAAAAATGGGTGGAAAGAATAATAATAATAACTAGACAATTCCTGCAGAAATTGTGAAGTGTGGTTGCCGCCAATGCAAAGTCGACTTTCTGCTGAACAGAGTGAACAGTGGTAGGTAGTTGCTATGATGTTCTGGTGGTGACTATGGTGTTTTAAGTGGTGTCTAGGGTGTTGGTAGGTGGTTGCTATGGAGTTTGAGGCGGTTGCTAGGGTGTTGTAGGTGGTTGCTTTGGAGTTCTAGGCAGTTGCTAGGATGTTGCTAGGTGGTTGATATGGTGTTCCAGGTGGTTGCTAGGGTGTTCTAGGTAGTTCCTATGGAGTTCTAGTTAGTTGCTAGGGTGATGCTAGGTGCTTGCTATGGGAATCTAGGCAGTTGCTAGGTTCTTGCTAGGTGGTTGCTATGGAGTTCAGGGCGGTTGCTATGGTGTTGCTAGGTGGTTGCTATGGAGTTCCTGGTGGTTGCTAGGGTGTTGCTAGGTGGTTGCTATGGAGTTATGGCTGGTTGCTAGGGTTTTGCTAGGCTTTTGTTATGGTGTTACAGGTGGTTGCTAGAGTGTTGCTAGGTGGTTGCTATGGAGTTCTAGGTGGTTGCTAGGGTGTTGCTAGGTGGTTGCTATGGAGTTATAGCTGGTTGCTAGGGTGTTGCTAGGCATTTGCTATGGTGTTCTAGGTGGTTGCTAGGGTTTTGCTGGATGGTTGCTATGGAGTTCAAGGTGGTTGCTAGGGTGTTGCTAGGTGGTTGTTATGAAGTTTTAGCTGGTTGCTAGGGTGTTGCTAGGCATTTGCTATGGTGTTCCAGGTGGTTGCTAGGGTGTTGCTAGGTGGTTGCTAGGATGTTGGTAGGTGGTTGCTATTGAGTTATAGGCAGTTGCTAGGGTGTTGCTATGTGTTTGCTAGGAGGTTGCTATGGAGTTATAGGCGGTTGCTAGGGTGTTGCTAGGCAGTTATGCTGTTTCAGGTGGTTGCTATGGTGTTGCTAGGTGGTTGCTAGGGTATTCTAGGTGGTTGCTAGGGTGTTGCTAGGTGGATGCTATGGAGTTCTGGGTGGTTACTATGGTGTTGCTAGGTGGTTGCTATGGAGTTATAGCCGGTTGCTAGGGTGTTGCTAGGCATTTGCTATGGAGCTATAGACTGTTGCTAGGGTGTTGCTAGGGTATTCTAGGTGGTTGCTAGGATGTTGCTAGGTGGTTGCTATGGAGTTATAGGCGGTTGCTAGGGTGTTGTTAGGCATTTGCTATGGAGCTATAGACGGTTGCTAGGGTGTTGCTAGGGTATTCTAGGTGGTTGCTAGGATGTTGCTAGGTGGTTGCTATGGAGTTATAGGCGGTTGCTAGGGTGTTGCTACGCAGTTGCTATGGTGTTCCAGGTGGTTGCTAGGGGGTTGCTAGGTGGTTGCTATGGTGTTCCAGGTGGTTGCTAGGGTGTTGCTAGGTGGTTGCTATGGAGTTCTAGGTGGTTGCTATGGTGTTGCTAGGTGGTTTCTATGGTGTTCCAGGTGGTTGCTAGGGTGTTGCTAGGTGGTTGCTATGGAGTTCTAGGTGGTTGCTATGGTGTTGCTAGGTGGTTGCTATGGAGTTATAGCCGGTTGCTAGGGTGTTCTAGGTGGTTGCTAGGGTGTTGCTAGGTGGTTGCTATGGAGTTCCAGGTGGTTGCTAGGGTGTTGCTAGGTGGTTGCTATGGAGTTCTAGGTGGTTGCTATGGTGTTGCTAGGTGGTTGCTATGGTGTTCCAGGTGGTTGCTAGTGTGTTGTTAGGTGGTTGCTATGGAGTTCTAGGCGGTTGCTAGGTTATTCTAGGTGGTTGCTAGGGTGTTGCTAGGTCGTTGCTTTGGAGTTATAGGCGGTTGCTAGGGTGTTGCTAGGAGGTTGCTATGGAGTTCTAGGTGGTTGCTAGGTCTTTACTGAGTCCAATGACGTGACCCATAATTATCTATGACAAACGGTTCAAAAGTTATGAAATATCAAACATCGGCCAATCAGGAATGGGGGCGAGGCTGATCTACACCAATGGACAAAGGACTCTCTACCATGTCCAATGAGGCATTGCACAATTTGTGGGCAATTTTTCCCCATAGAGATGAATGGCAGAATGTTCAAATCTAGAGAGAGACCAGAGTACTGCTGCTAGAAAACAGAGCATTGTGACATCATAAAGGTGTGAAGACAGCATTGTGACATCACAAGGGTGAACATTCCACCATTCATTCTCTATGGGAAAAATTTCCCAAAAAACGTGGAATTTCTTAAAAATCCGTGCACCGAAACTTTCCACAAAGTAATAGCACACCATTCCCGATCAAGCCACTCGATTTGACATATTGCACGTGTATGTGGTGCGAAAACTCTGGGAGGAGTAGCGGTCCAAAAAACTGGCGGAATAATAATAATAATAATAATAAATATGTGCAATAATAATAGTGTGTTTGCCTAAGGCAACCACACTAATAATATGTGGGATAATAATAGTGTGATTGCCTAAGGCAACCACACTAATAATAATATGTGGGATAATAGTAGTGTGGTTGCCTGAGGCAACCACACTAATAACTAGACAATTCCTGCAGAAATTGTGAAGTGTGGTTGCCGCCAATGCAAAGTCGACTTTGTGCTGAACGGAGTGAACAGTTTCTGTAGTATAAGCAGAGACAGGGCATTGTATACCTGCTATAACATCACTACAACGAGTTGATTTGCGACACATATATTCAGAGCTAAATTATCCTTTCATCAAAATTTGAGATCTCAGTGTTTTACTTGCGGTATGCGGTGACGAGTGACGGCGAATCACAAAGCTAGCTGGCATGTTCAGAGGGTCTTGGAAAAACCCTAAGTCTGACGTGTAATGCAGACTCATGTGTAATGCAGTTATAACGAGACCAAAGTTTCCAACTCGCTGGAATATAAAACGGTATTACAAAAGAAAAATTTGACATATTATACATTGTTAGAAAGCTTATTCTGTCACCTATTAGATCGATGATGTGTAGATCAAGCCAGATTGTACTACAAAGTTCGACAACACCCAAAGCAACATGTGTGGTATTACAAGCCCACTGAAGACCGGACCAGAAGCTGCTGAACACGTGTTGTTGACGGCGTTGTTGCACTCTTTAGTACAGTCTGGCTTGTTTGAGAATTCGTTTATTCAGTAGGTGAGAGCATAAGCTTTCTAACCAGGTATAATAGCACGTCTAATTTTGGTTTTGGAATATGTTTTTTTAGGTCAACCGAAAGTGTTTTAATCGTCGCATTCAATGCATGCACTCTTTGTTAGCACTAATAGCATTCAAAGACGCTGCATTTGACGAAACGTTGTCAACGATTTTGCGTAATATCTTGTGAAATACTATTATTTTTGAGGAAATCTGGGTATGCCTAAGTCATATGTTTGTTGATATACCTAGCTGACAGCGTTTTCATTTGTAATTTTGCATTTGGAATACCGTTTTTATCGCGTGCACTTCCGCATTAAGCTATATCCACTGTGGTGGCTAAGTCGCCAGGAAACCTCGTTTGAACAACACAATCCGTGCATGTACGTCTTCGTCAAGGTTTTATCTACATTGTGGTATGAATCATTTGAAGTTTACGAATGTGTGTTTTCTGTAATTACGACGAAAATGGAGATATGCACCGCATCTGGATTCTAAATTTCCTGTAGATGAAGCAGGTTAAAAGTGCATCACGTGTGCTAAGCCGACCAATGCTGTGACTTCACCGCACACATATGTATGACGTCACGTTTTACATTCATCCCTATGGGGAAAAATTGGCCATAAAAAGTCATATTTCTCAAAAACCGTGCAGCGAAACTTTCCACAAAGTAATAGCACACGATTCCCAAAGAAGCTGGTCAATTTGACATATGGCACGTGTATGTGGTGCAAAAACTCTGGGAGGAGTAGCGGTCCAAAAAATGGGTGGAAAGAAAGAATAATAATAACTAGACAATTCCTGCAGAAATTGTGAAGTGTGGTTGCCGCCAATGCAAAGTCGACTTTGTGCTGAACGGAGTGAACAGTTTCTGTAGTATAAGCAGAGACAGGGCATTGTGTACCTGCTATAACATCACTACAACGAGTTGATTTGCGACACATATATTCAGAGCTAAATTATCCTTTCATCAAAATTTGAGATCTCAGTGTTTTACTTGCGGTATGCGGTGACGAGTGACGGCGAATCACAAAGCTAGCTGGCATGTTCAGAGGGTCTTGGAAAAACCCTAAGTCTGACGTGTAATGCAGACTGATGTGTAATGCAGTTATAACGAGACCAAAGTTTCCAACTCGCTGGAATATAAAACGGTATTACAAAAGTAAAATTTGACATATTATACATTGTTAGAAAGCTTATTCTGTCACCTATTAGATCGATGATGTGTAGATCAAGCCAGATTGTACTACAAAGTTCGACAACACCCAAAGCAACATGTGTGGTATTACAAGATGACACCGTCTTCTGGAGTAAGACCGGACCAGAAGCTGCTGGACACATGTTGTTGACGGCGTTGTTGGCCTTTTTAGGTCCGTCTGGCTTGATTGAGAATTCGTTTATTCAGTAGGTGAGAGCATAAGCTTTCTAACCAGGTATAACACGTGTATTTTTGGTTTTGGAATATCGTTTTTTAGGTCAACCGAAAGTGTTTTAATCGTCGCATTCAATGCATGCACTCTTTGTTAGCACTAGTAGCATTCAAAGACGCTGCATTTGACGAAACGTTGTCAACGATTTTGCGTAATATCTTGTGAAATACTATTATTTTTGAGGAAATCTGGGTATGCCTAAGTCATATGTTTGTTGATATACCTAGCTGACAGCGTTTTCATTTGTAATTTTGCATTTGGAATACCGTTTTTATCGCGTGCACTTCCGCATTAAGCTATATCCACTGTGGTGGCTAAGTCGCCAGGAAACCTCGTTTGAACAACACAATCCGTGCATGTACGTCTTCGTCAAGGTTTTATCTACATTGTGGTATGAATCATTTGAAGTTTACGAATGTGTGTTTTCTGTAATTACGACGAAAATGGAGATATGCACCGCATCTGGATTCTAAATTTCCTGTAGATGAAGCAGGTTAAAAGTGCATCACGTGTGCTAAGCCGACCAATGCTGTGACTTCACCGCTCACATATGTATGACGTCACGTTTTACATTCATCCCTATGGGGAAAAATTGGCCATAAAAAGTCATATTTCTCAAAAACCATGCAGCGAAAATTTCCACAAAGTAATAGCCATCGATTCCCAAAGAAGCCGGTCAATTTGACATATGGCATGAGTATGTGGTGCGAAAACTCTGGGAGGAGTAGCGGTCCAAAAAACTGGCGGAATAATAATAATAATAATAATAATAATAATAAATATGTGCAATAATAATAGTGTGTTTGCCTAAGGCAACCACACTAATAATAATATGTGCGATAATAATAGTGTGATTGCCTAAGGCAACCACACTAACTAGACAATTCCTGCAGAAATTGTGAAGTGTGGTTGCCGCCAATGCAAAGTCAACTTTGTGCTGAACGGAGTGAACAGTTTCTGTAGTATAAGCAGAGACAGGGCATTGTGTACCTGCTATAACATCACTACAACGAGTTCATTTGCGACACATATATTCAGAGCTAAATTATCCTTTCATCAAAATTTGAGATCTCAGTGTTTTACTTGCGGTATGCGGTGACGAGTGACGGCGAATCACAAAGCTAGCTGGCATGTTCAGAGGGTCTTGGAAAAACCCTAAGTCTGACGTGTAATGCAGACTGATGTGTAATGCAGTTATAACGAGACCAAAGTTTCCAACTCGCTGGAATATAAAACGGTATTACAAAAGTAAAATTTGACATATTATACATTGTTAGAAAGCTTATTCTGTCACCTATTAGATCGATGATGTGTAGATCAAGCCAGATTGTACTACAAAGTTCGACAACACCCAAAGCAACATGTGTGGTATTACAAGATGACACCGTTTTCTGGAGTAAGAGCGGACCAGAAGCTGCTGCACACCTGTTGTTGACGGCGTTGTTGCCCTTTTTAGGTCCGTCTGGCTTGATTGAGAATTCGTTTATTCAGTAGGTGAGAGCATAAGCTTTCTAACCAGGTATAACACGTGTAGTTTTGGTTTTGGAATATCGTTTTTTAGGTCAACCGAAAGTGTTTTAATCGTCGCATTCAATGCATGCACTCTTTGTTAGCACTAGTAGCATTCAAAGACGCTGCATTTGACGAAACGTTGTCAACGATTTTGCGTAATATCTTGTGAAATACTATTATTTTTGAGGAAATCTGGGTATGCCTAAGTCATATGTTTGTTGATATACCTAGCTGACAGCGTTTTCATTTGTAATTTTGCATTTGGAATACCGTTTTTATCGCGTGCACTTCCGCATTAAGCTATATCCACTGTGGTGGCTAAGTCGCCAGGAAACCTCGTTTGAACAACACAATCCGTGCATGTACGTCTTCGTCAAGGTTTTATCTACATTGTGGTATGAATCATTTGAAGTTTACGAATGTGTGTTTTCTGTAATTACGACGAAAATGGAGATATGCACCGCATCTGGATTCTAAATTTCCTGTAGATGAAGCAGGTTAAAAGTGCATCACGTGTGCTAAGCCGACCAATGCTGTGACTTCACCGCTCACATATGTATGACGTCACGTTTTACATTCATCCCTATGGGGAAAAATTGGCCATAAAAAGTCATATTTCTCAAAAACCGTGCAGCGAAACTTTCCACAAAGTAATAGCCATCGATTCCCAAAGAAGCCGGTCAATTTGACATATGGCACGTGTATGTGGTGCGAAAACTCTGGGAGGAGTAGCGGTCCAAAAAATGGGTGGAAAGAAAGAAACAATAATAATAATAATAATAATAATATGTGGGATAATAGTAGTGTGGTTGCCTGAGGCAACCACACTAATAATAACTAGACAATTCCAGCAGAAATTGTGAAGTGTGGTTGCCGCCAATGCAAAGTCGACTTTGCGCTGAACGGAGTGAACAGTTTCTGTAGTATAAGCAGAGACAGGGCATTGTGTACCTGCTATAACATCACTACAACGAGTTGATTTGCGACACATATATTCAGAGCTAAATTATCCTTTCATCAAAATTTGAGATCTCAGTGTTTTACTTGCGGTATGCGGTGACGAGTGACGGCGAATCACAAAGCTAGCTGGCATGTTCAGAGGGTCTTGGAAAAACCCTAAGTCTGACGTGTAATGCAGACTGATGTGTAATGCAGTTATAACGAGACCAAAGTTTCCAACTCGCTGGAATATAAAACGGTATTACAAAAGTAAAATTTGACATATTATACATTGTTAGAAAGCTTATTCTGTCACCTATTAGATCGATGATGTGTAGATCAAGCCAGATTGTACTACAAAGTTCGACAACACCCAAAGCAACATGTGTGGTATTACAAGCCCACTGAAGACCGGATCAGAAGCTGCTGCACACGTGTTGTTGACGGCGTTGTTGCACTCTTTAGTACAGTCTGGCTTGTTTGAGAATTCGTTTATTCAGTAGGTGAGAGCATAAGCTTTCTAACCAGGTATAACAGCACGTCTAATTTTGGTTTTGGAATATCGTTTTTTTAGGTCAACCGAAAGTTTTTTAATCGTCGCATACAATGCGTGTAGTCTGTTAGCATTAGCATTCAAAGACGCTGGACCTGACGAAACGTCGTCAAAGAATTTGCATAATATCTCGTGAAATACTGTTATTATTGAGGACTTCTGGGTATGCCTAAGCCATATGTTTTGTTGATATACCTAGCTGACAGCGTTTTCATTTGAAATTTTGCATTTGGAATACTGTTTTATCCGTTCACTTCCGCGTTAAGCTATATCCTTTCTGGTGGCTGGTGAGGACGAACAGCCAACCGCATCACGTGTGCAAAGCCGACCAATGCTGTAACTTCATAATTCACATTTTTTATGACGTCACCGCCCCATTCATTTTCAATGGGAAAAATTGGCCATAAAAAGTCATATTTCTCAAAAACCGTGCAGCGAATCTTTCCACAAAGTAATAGCACGCGATTCCCAAAGAAGCCGGTCAATTTGACATATGGCACGTGTATGTGGTGCGAAAACTCTGGGAGGAGTAGCGGTCCAAAAAATGGGTGGAAAGAAATAAAAATAATAATAATAACTAGACAATTCCTGCAGAAATTGTGAAATGTGGTTGCCGCCAATGCAAAGTCGACTTTGTGCTGAAGGGAGTGAACAGTTTCTGTAGTATATGCAAAGACAGGGCATTGTGTACCTGCTATAACATCACTACAACGAGTTGATTTGCGACATATATATTCAGAGCTAAATTATCCTTTCATCAAAATTTGAGATCTCAGTGTTTTACTTGCTGTATGCGGTGACGAGTGACGGCGAATCACAAAGCTAGCTGGCATGTTCAGAGGGTCTTGGAAAAACCCTAAGTCTACACTGTGTGATCGCACCATTTTCTTAAAAAAAAGCAAGACAGGGCTAGGGAGATTAATTTGATTGACGTATGATTATGCGCGAATTTCAGTTCATTTTAACCAGACAACTAAAAACATTTAATTTTGCTGTAATTCAGAGTCGAATCTCTTATCTCTGAGACCAACTCATTGACAGAGTAGCCTATTACGTGTTAGCCGAGCCGAATTTCCAAGGACGAAAATGACGCGAGAAATATGTGTTAAAATAGTTGCATTTTAACTCATTTTAAATACAGCTTCTGTGCATAAGTATCGGCTGGTAGCCAGTACTATTAGCTTCTGTTGCAGCAAGGGGTGCATCAACAACATGCAAGAGGAGTTGTGTACTTTAGCAAACGGGTTGGGGTGAGAGAGCGTTGCTGTCCCTGCTACAACAGACTGATGTGTAATGCAGCTCTAATGAGACCAAAGTTTCCAATACGCTGGGATATTACACAGTGTTACAAAAGCAAAATATAACATATTATACATAGTTAGAAAGCTTATTGTGTCACCTACTGAATAAATGAATTCTCAATCAAGCAAGTTTGTACTACAAAGTTCGACAACACCCAAAGCAACATGTGTGGTATTACAAGCTGACGTCTTTTTCTGGAGTAAGACCGGACCAGAAGCTGCTGCACACGTGTTGTTGACGGCGTTGTTGCACTTTTTAGTACAGTCTGGCTTGTTTGAGAATTTGTTTATTCAGTAGGTGAGAGCATAAGCTTTCTAACCAGGTATAACAGCACGTCTAATTTTGGTTTTGGAATATCGTTTTTTTATGTCAACCGAAAGTTTTTTAATCGTCGCATACAATGCATGTAGTCTGTTAGCATTAGCATTCAAAGACGCTGGACCTGACGAAACGTCGTCAAAGAATTTGCGTAATATCTTGTGAAATACTGTTATTATTGAGGACTTCTGGGTATGCCTAAGCCATATGTTTTGTTGATATACCTAGCTGACAGCGTTTTCATTTGAAATTTTGCATTTGGAATACTGTTTTATCCGTTCACTTCCGCGTTCAGCTATATCCTTTCTGGTGGCTGGTGAGGACGAACAGCCAACCGCATCACGTGTGCAAAGCCGACCAATGCTGTAACTTCATAATTCACATTTTTTATGACGTCACCGCCCCATTCATTTTCAATGGGAAAAATTGGCCATAAAAAGTCATATTTCTCAAAAACCGTGCAGCGAAAATTTCCACAAAGTAATAGCCATCGATTCCCAAAGAAGCCGGTCAATTTGACATATGGCATGTGTATGTGGTGCGAAAACTCTGGGAGGAGTAGCGGTCCAAAAAATGGGTGGAATAATAATAATAATAAATAAATAATATGTGCGATAATAATAGTGTGATTGCCTAAGGCAACCACACTAATAATAATAATATGTGAGATAATAGTAGTGTGATTGCCTAAGGCAACCACACTAATAATATGTGCAATAATAATAGTGTGTTTGCCTAAGGCAACCACACTAATAATAATAATAAATATGTGCAATAATAATAGTGTGTTTGCCTAAGGCAACCACACTAAATATGTGCGATAATAATAGTGTGATTGCCTAAGGCAACCACACTAATAATAATAATATGTGGGATAATACTAGTGTGATTGCCTAAGGCAACCACACTAATAATAATAATAAATATGTGCAATAATAATAGTGTGTTTGCCTAAGGCAACCACACTAATAACTAGACAATTCCTGCAGAAATTGTGAAGTGTGGTTGCCGCCAACGCAAAGTCGACTTTGTGCCGAACGAGTGAACAGTTTCTGTAGTATAAGCAGAGACAGAGTATGGTATATATGCTATAACATCACGGCAACGACTTGATTTGCAACACACATATTCAGAGCTAAATTATCATTTCATCAAAACTTGAGATCTCAGTGTTTTACTCACGGTATGCTGTGACGAGTGACGGCGAATCATAAAGCTAGCTGGCATGTTCAGAGGGTCTTGGAAAAACCCTACGTATAAACTGCGTGATCGCACCATTTAAAAAGCAAGACAGGAGAGATTTATTTGATTGACGTATGGTTTAGCATGAATTTCAGCTCATTTAACCATACAACTGTAAATCTGTTACCTTAGAGACCAACTCATAGACAGAGTAGCCTATTACGTGTTAGCCGAGCCGAATTTCCAAGAACGAAAATGACGCGAGAAATATGTGTTAAAATAGTCGCATTTTAACTAATTTTAAATACAGCTTCTGTGAATAAGGTTCGGCTGGTAGCCAGCACTACTAGCTTCTGTTGCAGCAAGGGGTGCATCAACAGCATGCAAGAGGAGTTCTGTACTTTAGCAAACGCGTTGGGGTGAGAGCGCGTTGCTGTCCCTGCTACGACGGACTGAATGTGTAATGCAGCTCTAATGAGACCAAAGTTTCCAATACGATGGGATATTACACAGTGTTACAAAAGCAAAATTTGACATATTATACATAGTTAGAAAGCTTATTCTGTCACCTACTGAATAAATGAATTATCAATCGAGCCAGTTTGTACTAGAAAGTTCGACAACACCCAAAGCAACATGTGTGGTATTACACGCCCACATCGTTTTCTGAAGTAAGACCGGACCAGAAGCTGCTGCACACGTGTTGTTGACGGCGTTGTTGCACTCTTTAGTACAGTCTGGCTTGTTTGAGAATTCGTTTATTCAGTAGGTGAGAGCATAAGCTTTCTAACCAGGTATAACAGCACGTCTAATTTTGGTTTTGGAATATCGTTTTTTTAGGTCAACCGAAAGTTTTTTAATCGTCGCATACAATGCATGTAGTCTTTGTTAGCATTAGCATTCAAAGACGCTGGACCAGACGAAACGTCGTCAAAGAATTTGCGTAATATCTTGTGAAATACTGTTATTATTGAGGACTTCTGGGTATGCCTAAGCCATATGTTTTGTTGATATACCTAGCTGACAGCGTTTTCATTTGTAATTTTGCATTTGGAATAGTGTTTTATCCGTTCACTTCCGCGTTCAGCTATATCCTTTCTGTTGGCTGGTGAGGACGTAGAGTGGACCGCATCACGTGTGCAAAGCCGACCAATGCTGTAACTTCATAATTCACATTTTTATGACGTCACCGTCCCCATTCATTTTCAATGGGAAAAATTGGCCATAAAAAGTCATATTTCTCAAAAACCGTGCAGCGAATCTTTCCACAAAGTAATAGCACGCGATTCCCAAAGAAGCCGGTCAATTTGACATATGGCACGTGTATGTGGTGCGAAAACTCTGGGAGGAGTAGCGGTCCAAAAAATGGGTGGAAAGAAATAATAATAATAACTAGACAATTCCTGCAGAAATTGTGAAGTGTGGTTGCCGCCAATGCAAAGTCGACTTTGTGCTGAACGGAGTGAACAGTTTCTGTAGTATAAGCAGAGACAGGGCATTGTGTACCTGCTATAACATCACTGCAACGAGTTGATTTGCGACACATATATTCAGAGCTAAATTATCCTTTCATCAAAATTTGAGATCTCAGTGTTTTACTTGCGGTATGCGGTGACGAGTGACGGCGAATCACAAAGCTAGCTGGCATGTTCAGAGGGTCTTGGAAAAACCCTAAGTCTGACGTGTAATGCAGACTGATGTGTAATGCAGTTATAACGAGACCAAAGTTTCCAACTCGCTGGAATATAAAACGGTATTACAAAAGTAAAATTTGACATATTATACATTGTTAGAAAGCTTATTCTGTCACCTATTAGATCGATGATGTGTAGATCAAGCCAGATTGTACTACAAAGTTCGACAACACCCAAAGCAACATGTGTGGTATTACAAGCCCACTGAAGACCGGATCAGAAGCTGGTGCACACGTGTTGTTGACGGCGTTGTTGCACTCTTTAGTACAGTCTGGCTTGTTTGAGAATTCGTTTATTCAGTAGGTGAGAGCATAAGCTTTCTAACCAGGTATAACAGCGCGTCTAATTTTGGTTTTGGAATATGGTTTTTTTAGGTCAACCGAAAGTGTTTTAATCGTCGCATTCAATGCATGCACTCTTTGTTAGCACTAGTAGCATTCAAAGACGCTGCATTTGACGAAACGTTGTCAACGATTTTGCGTGATATCTTGTGAAATACTATTATTTTTGAGGAAATCTGGGTATGCCTAAGTCATATGTTTGTTGATATACCTAGCTGACAGCGTTTTCATTTGTAATTTTGCATTTGGAATACCGTTTTTATCGCGTGCACTTCCGCATTAAGCTATATCCACTGTGGTGGCTAAGTCGCCAGGAAACCTCGTTTGAACAACACAATCCGTGCATGTACGTCTTCGTCAAGGTTTTATCTACATTGTGGTATGAATCATTTGAAGTTTACGAATGTGTGTTTTCTGTAATTACGACGAAAATGGAGATATGCACCGCATCTGGATTCTAAATTTCCTGTAGATGAAACAGGTTAAAAGTGCATCACGTGTGCTAAGCCGACCAATGCTGTGACTTCACCGCTCACATATGTATGACGTCACGTTTTACATTCATCCCTATGGGGAAAAATTGGCCATAAAAAGTCATATTTCTCAAAAACCGTGCAGCGAAACTTTCCACAAAGTAATAGCACACGATTCCTAAAGAAGCCGGTCAATTTGACATATGGCACGTGTATGTGGTGCAAAAACCCTGGGAGGAGTAGCGGTCCAAAAAATGGGTGGAAAGAAAGAATAATAATAATAATATGTGGGATAATAGTAGTGTGGTTGCCTGAGGCAACCACACTAATAATAAATAAATAAATAATATGTGCAATAATAATAGTGTGTTTGCCTAAGGCAAATTGTGAAGTGTGGTTGCCGCCAATGCAAAGTCGACTTTCTGCTGAACAGAGTGAACAGTGGTAGGTAGTTGCTATGATGTTCTTGTGGTGACTATGGTGTTTTAGGTGGTGTCTAGGGTGTTGCTAGGAGGTTGCTAGGGAGTTTGAGGCGGTTGCTAGGGTGTTGCTAGGTGGTTCTATGGAGTTCTAGGTGGTTTCTATGAAATTCTAGGCGGTTGCTAGGGTGTTCTAGGTGGTTGCTATGGAGTTCTAGGCAGTTGCTAGGATGTTGCTAGGTGGTTGATATGGTGTTCCAGGTGGTTGCTAGGGTGGTGCTAGGTGGTTGCTATGGAGTTCCAGGTGGTTTCTATGGAGATCCAGGTGGTTGCTAGGGCATTGCTCGGTGGTTGCTATGGTATTCTAAGTGGTTGCTAGGATGTTGCTAGGTGGTTGCTATGGAGTTATAGGCGGTTGCTAGGGTGTTGCTAGGCAGTTGTTATGGTGTGCCAGGTGGTTGCTAGGGTGTTGCTAGGTGGTTGCTAGGATGTAGCTAGGTGGTTGCTATGGAGTTATAGGCGGTTACTAGGGTGTTCTAGGTGGTTGCTAGGATGTTGCTAGGTGGTTGCTATGGGGTTATAGGCGGTTGTTAGGGTGTTGCTAGGCAGTTGTTATGGTGTTCCAGGTGGTTGCTAGGGTATTCTAGGTGGTTGCTAGGGTGTTGCAAGGTGGTTGCTATGGTGTTGCTAGGTGGTTGCTATGGACCTATAGCCGGTTGCTAGAGTGTTGCAATGCATTTGCTATGGTGTTCCAGATGGTTGCTAGGGTGTTGCTAGGTGTTTGCTAGGATGTTGCTAGGTGGTTACTATGGAGTTATAGGCGGTTGCTAGGGTGTTGCTAGCTGGTTGGTAGGGTTTTCTAGGTGGTTGCTAGGATGTTGCTAGGTGGTTGCTATGGAGTTATAGGCGGTTGCTAGGGTGTTGCTAGGCAGTTGTTATTTTGTTCCAGGTGGACACTAGGTTGTTGCTAGGTGGTTGCTATGGTGTTCCAGGTGGTTGCTAGGGTGTTGCTATGGAATTCTAGGTGGTTGCTATGGTGTTGCTAGGTGGTTGCTAGGGAGTTAAAGGCGGTTGCTAGGGTGTTGCTAGGCATTTGCTATGGTGTTCCAGGTGGTTGCTAGGGTCTTGCTAGGTGGTTGCTATGCAGTTCTAGGTGGTTGCTAGGGTGTTGCTAGGTGGTTGCTGTGGAGTTCTAGGCAGTTGCTATGGAGTTCTAGGCAGTTGCTAGGGTGTTGCTAGGTGGTTGCTATGCAGTTCTAGGCGGTTGTTAGGGTGTTGCTAGATGGTTGCTATGGAGTTATAGGCGGTTGCTATGGTGTTCTAGGTGGTTTCTAGGATGTTTCTAGGTGGTTGCTATGGAGTTATAGGCGGTTGATAGGGTGTTGCTAGGCAGTTGTTATGGTGTTCCAGGTGGTTGCTAGGCTGTTGCTAGGTGGTTGCTATGGTGTTCCAGGTGGTTGCTAGGGTGTTGCTAGGTGGTTGCTATGGTGTTCCAGGTGGTTGCTAGGGTGTTGCTAGGTGGTTGCTATGGGGTTTTAGGTGGTTGCTATGGTGTTGCTAGGTGGTTGCTATGCAGTTCTAGGTGGTTGCTAGGGTGTTGCTAGGTAGTTGCTATGGAGTTCTGGGCGGTTGCTAGGATGTTGCTAGGGGGTTGCTCTGGAGTTCTAGGCGGTTGGTAGGTCTTTACTGAGTCCAAAGACGCAACCCATAGTTCTCTATGACAAACGGTTCAAAAGTTATGAAATATAAAACATCGGCCAATCAGGAAGGGGGGCAAGGCTGATCTCCACCAATGGACAAAGGACTCTCTACCATGTCCAATGAGGCATTGCACAATTTGTGGGCAATTTTTCCCCATAGAGATGAATGGCAGAATGTTCAAATCTAGAGAGAGCCCAGAGTACTGCTGCTAGAAGACAGAGCATTGTGACATCACAAAGGTGAGAAGACAGCATTGTGACATCACAAAGGTGAACATTCCACCATTCATTCTCTATGGGGAAAAATTTCCCAAAAAAAGTGGAATTTCTCAAAAACCGTGCACCGAAACTTTCCACAAAGTAATAGCACACCATTCCCGATCAAGCCGCTCGATTTGACATATTGCACATGTATGTGGTGCGAAAACTCTGGGAGGAGTAGCGGTCCAAAAAATGGGTGGAATAATAATAATAACTAGACAATTCCTGCAGAAATTGTGAAGTGTGGTTGCCGCCAATGCAAAGTCGACTTTGTGCTGAACGGAGTGAACAGTTTCTGTAGTATAAGCAGAGACAGGGCATTGTGTACCTGCTATAACATCACTACAACGAGTTGATTTGCGACACATATATTCAGAGCTAAATTATCCTTTCATCAAAATTTGAGATCTCAGTGTTTTACTTGCGGTATGCGGTGACGAGTGACGGCGAATCACAAAGCTAGCTGGCATGTTCAGAGGGTCTTGGAAAAACCCTAAGTCTGACGTGTAATGCAGACTGATGTGTAATGCAGTTATAACGAGACCAAAGTTTCCAACTCGCTGGAATATAAAACGGTATTACAAAAGTAAAATTTGACATATTATACATTGTTAGAAAGCTTATTCTGTCACCTATTAGATCGATGATGTGTAGATCAAGCCAGATTGTACTACAAAGTTCGACAACACCCAAAGCAACATGTGTGGTATTACAAGCCCACTGAAGACCGGATCAGAAGCTGCTGCACACGTGTTGTTGACGGCGTTGTTGCACTCTTTAGTACAGTCTGGCTTGTTTGAGAATTCGTTTATTCAGTAGGTGAGAGCATAAGCTTTCTAACCAGGTATAACACGTATAGTTTTGGTTTTGGAATATCGTTTTTTAGGTCAACCGAAAGTGTTTTAATCGTCGCATTCAATGCATGCACTCTTTTTTAGCACTAGTAGCATTCAAAGACGCTGCATTTGACGAAACGTTGTCAACGATTTTGCGTAATATGTTGTGAAATCCTATTATTTTTGAGGAAATCTGGGTATGCCTAAGTCATATGTTTGTTGATATACCTAGCTGACAGCGTTTTCATTTGTAATTTTGCATTTGGAATACCGTTTTTATCGCGTGCACTTCCGCATTAAGCTATATCCACTGTGGTGGCTAAGTCGCCAGGAAACCTCGTTTGAACAACACAATCCGTGCATGTACGTCTTCGTCAAGGTTTTATCTACATTGTGGTATGAATCATTTGAAGTTTACGAATGTGTGTTTTCTGTAATTACGACGAAAATGGAGATATGCACCGCATCTGGATTCTAAATTTCCTGTAGATGAAGCAGGTTAAAAGTGCATCACGTGTGCTAAGCCGACCAATGCTGTGACTTCACCGCTCACATATGTATGACGTTACGTTTTACATTCATCCCTATGGGGAAAAATTGGCCATAAAAAGTCATATTTCTCAAAAACCGTGCAGCGAATCTTTCCACAAAGTAATAGCACGCGATTCCCAAAGAAGCCGGTCAATTTTACATATGGCACGTGTATGTGGTGCGAAAACTCTGGGAGGAGTAGCGGTCCAAAAAATGGGTGGAAAGAAAGAAACAATAATAATAATAACTAGACAATTCCTGCTGAAATTGTGAAGTGTGGTTGCCGCCAACGCAAAGTCGACTTTCTGCTGAACAGAGTGAACAGTGGTAGGTAGTTGCTATGATGTTTGAGGCGGTTGCTAGGGTGTTGCTAGGTGGTCTCCATGGAATTTTAGGAGGTTGCTAGGGTGTTCTAGGTGGTTGCTATGGAGTTCTAGGCAGTTGCTAGGATGTTGCTAGGTGGTTGATATGGTGTTCCAGGTTAGGCTAGGGTGTTGCTAGGCAGTTGTTATGGTGTTCCAGGTGGTTGCTAGGGTGTTGCTAGGTGGTTGCTATAGTGTTCCAGGTGGTTGCTAGGGTGGTGCTAGGTGGTTGCTATGGAGTTCTAGGTGGTTGCTAAGGCATTGCTAGTTGGTTGCTGGGGAATTCTATGTGGTTGCTAGGATGTTGCTAGGTGGTAGCCATGGAGTTATAGGCGGGTGCTAGGGTGTTGCTAGGCAGTTGTTATGGTGTTCCAGGTGGTTGCTAGGGTGTTGCTAGGATGTTGCCAGGTGGTTGCTATGGCGTTATAGGCGGTTGCTAGTGTGTTGCTAGGTGGTTGCTAGGGTATTCTAGGTGGTTGCTAGGAGGTTGCTATGGAGTTATTGATGGTTGCTAAGGTGTTGCTATGCAGTTATTTTGGTGTTCCAGGTGGTTGCTAGGGTATTCTAGGTGGTTGCTAGGGTGTTGCTAGGTGGTTAGTAGGGTTTTCTAGGTGGTTGCTAGGATGTTGCTAGGTGGTTGCCATGGAGTTATAAGTGGTTGCTAGGGTGTTGCTAGGCAGTTGTTATGGTGTTCCAGGTGGTTGCTAGGGTATTCTAGGTGGTTGCTAGGGTGTTGCAAGGTGGTTGCTATGGAGTTATAGCCAGTTGCTAGGGTGTTGCTAGCCATTTGCTATGGTGTTCCAGGTGGTTGCTAGGGTGTTGCAAGGTGGTTGCTATGCAGTTCTAGGTGGTTGCTAGGGTGTTGCTAGGTGGTTGCTATGGAGTTCGAGGCAGTTGCTATGGTGTTACAGTTAGTTGCTAGTGTGTTGTTAGGTGGTTGTTATGGCGTTCTAGGCGGTTGCTAGGGTGTTCCAAGTGGTTGCTAGGGTGTTGCTAGGTCATTGCTATGGAGTTATAGGCTGTTGCAAGGATGTTGCTAGGGGGTTACTATGGAGTTCTAGGCTGTTGCTAGGGTGTTGCTAGGTCGTTGCTATGGAATTCTAGGCAGTTGCTAGGGTGGTCTAGGTGGTTACTAGTGTGTTGTTAGGTGGTTGCTATGAAGTTCTAGGGGGTTGCTAGGGTGTTCTAGTTGGTTGCTAGGGTGTTGCTATGTGGATGCCATATAGTTCTAGGTAGTTGTTGGCGTGTTGTAGGTGGTTGCTATGGCATTCTAGGCGCTTGCCTGGGTGTTGCTAGGTGGTTGCTATGGCATTCTAGGCGGTTGCTAGTGTGTTGCTAAGTGGTTGCTATGGAGATCTAGGCTGTTGCAAGGCTGTTCTAGGTGGTTGCTAGGGTGTTGCTAGGTGGTTCCCATAGAGTTCTAAGCGGTTGCTAAGGTGTTGCTAGGTGGTTGCTATGGAGTTCTAAGCAGTTGCTAGGGTGTTCTAGGTGGTTGCTAGGGTGTTGCTAGATGGTTGCTATGGAGTTCTAGGCGGTTGCTAGGGTTTTCTAGGTATTTGTTATAGAGTTCTAGGCAGTTGCTATGCTGTTGCTAGGTGGTTGCTATGGAGTTCCAGTCTGTTGCTAGACTGTTCTAGGTGGTTGCTAGGGTGTTGCTAGGTGGTTGCTCTTTCTTTACTGAGTCCAATGACGCGATCCATAATTCTCTATGACAAACGGTTGAAAAGTTATGAAATATCAAATGTTGGCCAATCAGGAAAGGGGGCAAGGTTAATTTACACCAATGGACAAAGGACTCGCCTACACGTCCAATGAGGCATCCCACAATTTGAGGGCAATTTTGCCCCATAGAGATGAATGCTGAATGTCCAAAGCCAGAGAGAGACCAGAGCACTGCTGCTGGAAGACAGACCATTGTGACATCACAAGGCTGAGAAGACAGCATTGTGACATCACAATGGTGAACATTCCACCATTCATTCTCTATGGGAAAAATTCCCCAAAAAAAGTCAAATTTCTCAAAAACCGTGCACCCAAACTTTCCACAAAGTAATAGCACTTCATTCCCGATCAAGCCGCTCGATTTGACACATTGCACATGTATGTGGTGTGAAAACTCTGGGAGGAGTAGCGGTCCAAAAAATGGGTGGAAAGAATAATAATAATAATAATATGTGGGATAATAATAGTGTGATTGCCTAAGGCAACCACACTAATAATAATATGTGGGATAATAGTAGTGTGGTTGCCTGAGGCAACCACACTAATAACTAGACAATTCCTGCAGAAATTGTGAAGTGTGGTTGCCGCCAATGCAAAGTCGACTTTGTGCTGAACGGAGTGAACAGTTTCTGTAGTATAAGCAGAGACAGGGCATTGTATACCTGCTATAACATCACTACAACGAGTTGATTTGCGACACATATATTCAGAGCTAAATTATCCTTTCATCAAAATTTGAGATCTCAGTGTTTTACTTGCGGTATGCGGTGACGAGTGACGGCGAATCACAAAGCTAGCTGGCATGTTCAGAGGGTCTTGGAAAAACCCTAAGTCTGACGTGTAATGCAGACTCATGTGTAATGCAGTTATAACGAGACCAAAGTTTCCAACTCGCTGGAATATAAAACGGTATTACAAAAGAAAAATTTGACATATTATACATTGTTAGAAAGCTTATTCTGTCACCTATTAGATCGATGATGTGTAGATCAAGCCAGATTGTACTACAAAGTTCGACAACACCCAAAGCAACATGTGTGGTATTACAAGCCCACTGAAGACCGGACCAGAAGCTGCTGAACACGTGTTGTTGACGGCGTTGTTGCACTCTTTAGTACAGTCTGGCTTGTTTGAGAATTCGTTTATTCAGTAGGTGAGAGCATAAGCTTTCTAACCAGGTATAATAGCACGTCTAATTTTGGTTTTGGAATATGTTTTTTTAGGTCAACCGAAAGTGTTTTAATCGTCGCATTCAATGCATGCACTCTTTGTTAGCACTAATAGCATTCAAAGACGCTGCATTTGACGAAACGTTGTCAACGATTTTGCGTAATATCTTGTGAAATACTATTATTTTTGAGGAAATCTGGGTATGCCTAAGTCATATGTTTGTTGATATACCTAGCTGACAGCGTTTTCATTTGTAATTTTGCATTTGGAATACCGTTTTTATCGCGTGCACTTCCGCATTAAGCTATATCCACTGTGGTGGCTAAGTCGCCAGGAAACCTCGTTTGAACAACACAATCCGTGCATGTACGTCTTCGTCAAGGTTTTATCTACATTGTGGTATGAATCATTTGAAGTTTACGAATGTGTGTTTTCTGTAATTACGACGAAAATGGAGATATGCACCGCATCTGGATTCTAAATTTCCTGTAGATGAAGCAGGTTAAAAGTGCATCACGTGTGCTAAGCCGACCAATGCTGTGACTTCACCGCACACATATGTATGACGTCACGTTTTACATTCATCCCTATGGGGAAAAATTGGCCATAAAAAGTCATATTTCTCAAAAACCGTGCAGCGAAACTTTCCACAAAGTAATAGCACACGATTCCCAAAGAAGCTGGTCAATTTGACATATGGCACGTGTATGTGGTGCAAAAACTCTGGGAGGAGTAGCGGTCCAAAAAATGGGTGGAAAGAAAGAATAATAATAACTAGACAATTCCTGCAGAAATTGTGAAGTGTGGTTGCCGCCAATGCAAAGTCGACTTTGTGCTGAACGGAGTGAACAGTTTCTGTAGTATAAGCAGAGACAGGGCATTGTGTACCTGCTATAACATCACTACAACGAGTTGATTTGCGACACATATATTCAGAGCTAAATTATCCTTTCATCAAAATTTGAGATCTCAGTGTTTTACTTGCGGTATGCGGTGACGAGTGACGGCGAATCACAAAGCTAGCTGGCATGTTCAGAGGGTCTTGGAAAAACCCTAAGTCTGACGTGTAATGCAGACTGATGTGTAATGCAGTTATAACGAGACCAAAGTTTCCAACTCGCTGGAATATAAAACGGTATTACAAAAGTAAAATTTGACATATTATACATTGTTAGAAAGCTTATTCTGTCACCTATTAGATCGATGATGTGTAGATCAAGCCAGATTGTACTACAAAGTTCGACAACACCCAAAGCAACATGTGTGGTATTACAAGATGACACCGTCTTCTGGAGTAAGACCGGACCAGAAGCTGCTGGACACATGTTGTTGACGGCGTTGTTGGCCTTTTTAGGTCCGTCTGGCTTGATTGAGAATTCGTTTATTCAGTAGGTGAGAGCATAAGCTTTCTAACCAGGTATAACACGTGTATTTTTGGTTTTGGAATATCGTTTTTTAGGTCAACCGAAAGTGTTTTAATCGTCGCATTCAATGCATGCACTCTTTGTTAGCACTAGTAGCATTCAAAGACGCTGCATTTGACGAAACGTTGTCAACGATTTTGCGTAATATCTTGTGAAATACTATTATTTTTGAGGAAATCTGGGTATGCCTAAGTCATATGTTTGTTGATATACCTAGCTGACAGCGTTTTCATTTGTAATTTTGCATTTGGAATACCGTTTTTATCGCGTGCACTTCCGCATTAAGCTATATCCACTGTGGTGGCTAAGTCGCCAGGAAACCTCGTTTGAACAACACAATCCGTGCATGTACGTCTTCGTCAAGGTTTTATCTACATTGTGGTATGAATCATTTGAAGTTTACGAATGTGTGTTTTCTGTAATTACGACGAAAATGGAGATATGCACCGCATCTGGATTCTAAATTTCCTGTAGATGAAGCAGGTTAAAAGTGCATCACGTGTGCTAAGCCGACCAATGCTGTGACTTCACCGCTCACATATGTATGACGTCACGTTTTACATTCATCCCTATGGGGAAAAATTGGCCATAAAAAGTCATATTTCTCAAAAACCATGCAGCGAAAATTTCCACAAAGTAATAGCCATCGATTCCCAAAGAAGCCGGTCAATTTGACATATGGCATGAGTATGTGGTGCGAAAACTCTGGGAGGAGTAGCGGTCCAAAAAACTGGCGGAATAATAATAATAATAATAATAATAATAATAATAAATATGTGCAATAATAATAGTGTGTTTGCCTAAGGCAACCACACTAATAATAATATGTGCGATAATAATAGTGTGATTGCCTAAGGCAACCACACTAACTAGACAATTCCTGCAGAAATTGTGAAGTGTGGTTGCCGCCAATGCAAAGTCAACTTTGTGCTGAACGGAGTGAACAGTTTCTGTAGTATAAGCAGAGACAGGGCATTGTGTACCTGCTATAACATCACTACAACGAGTTCATTTGCGACACATATATTCAGAGCTAAATTATCCTTTCATCAAAATTTGAGATCTCAGTGTTTTACTTGCGGTATGCGGTGACGAGTGACGGCGAATCACAAAGCTAGCTGGCATGTTCAGAGGGTCTTGGAAAAACCCTAAGTCTGACGTGTAATGCAGACTGATGTGTAATGCAGTTATAACGAGACCAAAGTTTCCAACTCGCTGGAATATAAAACGGTATTACAAAAGTAAAATTTGACATATTATACATTGTTAGAAAGCTTATTCTGTCACCTATTAGATCGATGATGTGTAGATCAAGCCAGATTGTACTACAAAGTTCGACAACACCCAAAGCAACATGTGTGGTATTACAAGATGACACCGTTTTCTGGAGTAAGAGCGGACCAGAAGCTGCTGCACACCTGTTGTTGACGGCGTTGTTGCCCTTTTTAGGTCCGTCTGGCTTGATTGAGAATTCGTTTATTCAGTAGGTGAGAGCATAAGCTTTCTAACCAGGTATAACACGTGTAGTTTTGGTTTTGGAATATCGTTTTTTAGGTCAACCGAAAGTGTTTTAATCGTCGCATTCAATGCATGCACTCTTTGTTAGCACTAGTAGCATTCAAAGACGCTGCATTTGACGAAACGTTGTCAACGATTTTGCGTAATATCTTGTGAAATACTATTATTTTTGAGGAAATCTGGGTATGCCTAAGTCATATGTTTGTTGATATACCTAGCTGACAGCGTTTTCATTTGTAATTTTGCATTTGGAATACCGTTTTTATCGCGTGCACTTCCGCATTAAGCTATATCCACTGTGGTGGCTAAGTCGCCAGGAAACCTCGTTTGAACAACACAATCCGTGCATGTACGTCTTCGTCAAGGTTTTATCTACATTGTGGTATGAATCATTTGAAGTTTACGAATGTGTGTTTTCTGTAATTACGACGAAAATGGAGATATGCACCGCATCTGGATTCTAAATTTCCTGTAGATGAAGCAGGTTAAAAGTGCATCACGTGTGCTAAGCCGACCAATGCTGTGACTTCACCGCTCACATATGTATGACGTCACGTTTTACATTCATCCCTATGGGGAAAAATTGGCCATAAAAAGTCATATTTCTCAAAAACCGTGCAGCGAAACTTTCCACAAAGTAATAGCCATCGATTCCCAAAGAAGCCGGTCAATTTGACATATGGCACGTGTATGTGGTGCGAAAACTCTGGGAGGAGTAGCGGTCCAAAAAATGGGTGGAAAGAAAGAAACAATAATAATAATAATAACTAGACAATTCCTGCAGAAATTGTGAAGTGTGGTTGCCGCCAATGCAAAGTCGACTTTGTGCTGAACGGAGTGAACAGTTTCTGTAGTATAAGCAGAGACAGGGCATTGTGTACCTGCTATAACATCACTACAACGAGTTGATTTGCGACACATATATTCAGAGCTAAATTATCCTTTCATCAAAATTTGAGATCTCAGTGTTTTACTTGCGGTATGCGGTGACGAGTGACGGCGAATCACAAAGCTAGCTGGCATGTTCAGAGGGTCTTGGAAAAACCCTAAGTCTGACGTGTAATGCAGACTGATGTGTAATGCAGTTATAACGAGACCAATGTTTCCAACTCGCTGGAATATAAAACGGTATTACAAAAGTAAAATTTGACATATTATACATTGTTAGAAAGCTTATTCTGTCACCTATTAGATCGATGATGTGTAGATCAAGCCAGATTGTACTACAAAGTTCGACAACACCCAAAGCAACATGTGTGGTATTACAAGATGACACCGTCTTCTGGAGTAAGACCGGACCAGAAGCTGCTGGACACATGTTGTTGACGGCGTTGTTGCCCTTTTTAGGTCCGTCTGGCTTGATTGAGAATTCGTTTATTCAGTAGGTGAGAGCATAAGCTTTCTAACCAGGTATAACACGTGTAGTTTTGGTTTTGGAATATCGTTTTTAGGTCAACCGAAAGTGTTTTAATCGTCGCATTCAATGCATGCACTCTTTGTTAGCACTAGTAGCATTCAAAGACGCTGCATTTGACGAAACGTTGTCAACGATTTTGCGTAATATCTTGTGAAATACTATTATTTTTGAGGAAATCTGGGTATGCCTAAGTCATATGTTTGTTGATATACCTAGCTGACAGCGTTTTCATTTGTAATTTTGCATTTGGAATACCGTTTTTATCGCGTGCACTTCCGCATTAAGCTATATCCACTGTGGTGGCTAAGTCGCCAGGAAACCTCGTTTGAACAACACAATCCGTGCATGTACGTGTTCGTCAAGGTTTTATCTACATTGTGGTATGAATCATTTGAAGTTTACGAATGTGTGTTTTCTGTAATTACGACGAAAATGGAGATATGCACCGCATCTGGATTCTAAATTTCCTGTAGATGAAGCAGGTTAAAAGTGCATCACGTGTGCTAAGCCGACCAATGCTGTGACTTCACCGCTCACATATGTATGACGTCACGTTTTACATTCACCCCTATGGGGAAAAATTGGCCATAAAAAGTCATATTTCTCAAAAACCGTGCAGCGAAACTTTCCACAAAGTAATAGCACACGATTCCCAAAGAAGCCGGTCAATTTGACATATGGCACGTGTATGTGGTGCAAAAACTCTGGGAGGAGTAGCGGTCCAAAAAATGGGTGGAATAATAATAATAATAATAATATGTGCGATAATAATAGTGTGATTGCCTAAGGCAACCACACTAATAATAATATGTGGGATAATAGTAGTGTGGTTGCCTGAGGCAACCACACTAATAATAACTAGACAATTCCAGCAGAAATTGTGAAGTGTGGTTGCCGCCAATGCAAAGTCGACTTTGCGCTGAACGGAGTGAACAGTTTCTGTAGTATAAGCAGAGACAGGGCATTGTGTACCTGCTATAACATCACTACAACGAGTTGATTTGCGACACATATATTCAGAGCTAAATTATCCTTTCATCAAAATTTGAGATCTCAGTGTTTTACTTGCGGTATGCGGTGACGAGTGACGGCGAATCACAAAGCTAGCTGGCATGTTCAGAGGGTCTTGGAAAAACCCTAAGTCTGACGTGTAATGCAGACTGATGTGTAATGCAGTTATAACGAGACCAAAGTTTCCAACTCGCTGGAATATAAAACGGTATTACAAAAGTAAAATTTGACATATTATACATTGTTAGAAAGCTTATTCTGTCACCTATTAGATCGATGATGTGTAGATCAAGCCAGATTGTACTACAAAGTTCGACAACACCCAAAGCAACATGTGTGGTATTACAAGCCCACTGAAGACCGGATCAGAAGCTGCTGCACACGTGTTGTTGACGGCGTTGTTGCACTCTTTAGTACAGTCTGGCTTGTTTGAGAATTCGTTTATTCAGTAGGTGAGAGCATAAGCTTTCTAACCAGGTATAACAGCACGTCTAATTTTGGTTTTGGAATATCGTTTTTTTAGGTCAACCGAAAGTTTTTTAATCGTCGCATACAATGCGTGTAGTCTGTTAGCATTAGCATTCAAAGACGCTGGACCTGACGAAACGTCGTCAAAGAATTTGCATAATATCTCGTGAAATACTGTTATTATTGAGGACTTCTGGGTATGCCTAAGCCATATGTTTTGTTGATATACCTAGCTGACAGCGTTTTCATTTGAAATTTTGCATTTGGAATACTGTTTTATCCGTTCACTTCCGCGTTAAGCTATATCCTTTCTGGTGGCTGGTGAGGACGAACAGCCAACCGCATCACGTGTGCAAAGCCGACCAATGCTGTAACTTCATAATTCACATTTTTTATGACGTCACCGCCCCATTCATTTTCAATGGGAAAAATTGGCCATAAAAAGTCATATTTCTCAAAAACCGTGCAGCGAATCTTTCCACAAAGTAATAGCACGCGATTCCCAAAGAAGCCGGTCAATTTGACATATGGCACGTGTATGTGGTGCGAAAACTCTGGGAGGAGTAGCGGTCCAAAAAATGGGTGGAAAGAAATAAAAATAATAATAATAACTAGACAATTCCTGCAGAAATTGTGAAATGTGGTTGCCGCCAATGCAAAGTCGACTTTGTGCTGAAGGGAGTGAACAGTTTCTGTAGTATATGCAAAGACAGGGCATTGTGTACCTGCTATAACATCACTACAACGAGTTGATTTGCGACATATATATTCAGAGCTAAATTATCCTTTCATCAAAATTTGAGATCTCAGTGTTTTACTTGCTGTATGCGGTGACGAGTGACGGCGAATCACAAAGCTAGCTGGCATGTTCAGAGGGTCTTGGAAAAACCCTAAGTCTACACTGTGTGATCGCACCATTTTCTTAAAAAAAAGCAAGACAGGGCTAGGGAGATTAATTTGATTGACGTATGATTATGCGCGAATTTCAGTTCATTTTAACCAGACAACTAAAAACATTTAATTTTGCTGTAATTCAGAGTCGAATCTCTTATCTCTGAGACCAACTCATTGACAGAGTAGCCTATTACGTGTTAGCCGAGCCGAATTTCCAAGGACGAAAATGACGCGAGAAATATGTGTTAAAATAGTTGCATTTTAACTCATTTTAAATACAGCTTCTGTGCATAAGTATCGGCTGGTAGCCAGTACTATTAGCTTCTGTTGCAGCAAGGGGTGCATCAACAACATGCAAGAGGAGTTGTGTACTTTAGCAAACGGGTTGGGGTGAGAGAGCGTTGCTGTCCCTGCTACAACAGACTGATGTGTAATGCAGCTCTAATGAGACCAAAGTTTCCAATACGCTGGGATATTACACAGTGTTACAAAAGCAAAATTTAACATATTATACATAGTTAGAAAGCTTATTGTGTCACCTACTGAATAAATGAATTCTCAATCAAGCAAGTTTGTACTACAAAGTTCGACAACACCCAAAGCAACATGTGTGGTATTACAAGCTGACGTCTTTTTCTGGAGTAAGACCGGACCAGAAGCTGCTGCACACGTGTTGTTGACGGCGTTGTTGCACTTTTTAGTACAGTCTGGCTTGTTTGAGAATTTGTTTATTCAGTAGGTGAGAGCATAAGCTTTCTAACCAGGTATAACAGCACGTCTAATTTTGGTTTTGGAATATCGTTTTTTTATGTCAACCGAAAGTTTTTTAATCGTCGCATACAATGCATGTAGTCTGTTAGCATTAGCATTCAAAGACGCTGGACCTGACGAAACGTCGTCAAAGAATTTGCGTAATATCTTGTGAAATACTGTTATTATTGAGGACTTCTGGGTATGCCTAAGCCATATGTTTTGTTGATATACCTAGCTGACAGCGTTTTCATTTGAAATTTTGCATTTGGAATACTGTTTTATCCGTTCACTTCCGCGTTCAGCTATATCCTTTCTGGTGGCTGGTGAGGACGAACAGCCAACCGCATCACGTGTGCAAAGCCGACCAATGCTGTAACTTCATAATTCACATTTTTTATGACGTCACCGCCCCATTCATTTTCAATGGGAAAAATTGGCCATAAAAAGTCATATTTCTCAAAAACCGTGCAGCGAAAATTTCCACAAAGTAATAGCCATCGATTCCCAAAGAAGCCGGTCAATTTGACATATGGCATGTGTATGTGGTGCGAAAACTCTGGGAGGAGTAGCGGTCCAAAAAATGGGTGGAATAATAATAATAATAAATAAATAATATGTGCGATAATAATAGTGTGATTGCCTAAGGCAACCACACTAATAATAATAATATGTGAGATAATAGTAGTGTGATTGCCTAAGGCAACCACACTAATAATATGTGCAATAATAATAGTGTGTTTGCCTAAGGCAACCACACTAATAATAATAATAAATATGTGCAATAATAATAGTGTGTTTGCCTAAGGCAACCACACTAAATATGTGCGATAATAATAGTGTGATTGCCTAAGGCAACCACACTAATAATAATAATATGTGGGATAATACTAGTGTGATTGCCTAAGGCAACCACACTAATAATAATAATAAATATGTGCAATAATAATAGTGTGTTTGCCTAAGGCAACCACACTAATAACTAGACAATTCCTGCAGAAATTGTGAAGTGTGGTTGCCGCCAACGCAAAGTCGACTTTGTGCCGAACGAGTGAACAGTTTCTGTAGTATAAGCAGAGACAGAGTATGGTATATATGCTATAACATCACGGCAACGACTTGATTTGCAACACACATATTCAGAGCTAAATTATCATTTCATCAAAACTTGAGATCTCAGTGTTTTACTCACGGTATGCTGTGACGAGTGACGGCGAATCATAAAGCTAGCTGGCATGTTCAGAGGGTCTTGGAAAAACCCTACGTATAAACTGCGTGATCGCACCATTTAAAAAGCAAGACAGGAGAGATTTATTTGATTGACGTATGGTTTAGCATGAATTTCAGCTCATTTAACCATACAACTGTAAATCTGTTACCTTAGAGACCAACTCATAGACAGAGTAGCCTATTACGTGTTAGCCGAGCCGAATTTCCAAGAACGAAAATGACGCGAGAAATATGTGTTAAAATAGTCGCATTTTAACTAATTTTAAATACAGCTTCTGTGAATAAGGTTCGGCTGGTAGCCAGCACTACTAGCTTCTGTTGCAGCAAGGGGTGCATCAACAGCATGCAAGAGGAGTTCTGTACTTTAGCAAACGCGTTGGGGTGAGAGCGCGTTGCTGTCCCTGCTACGACGGACTGAATGTGTAATGCAGCTCTAATGAGACCAAAGTTTCCAATACGATGGGATATTACACAGTGTTACAAAAGCAAAATTTGACATATTATACATAGTTAGAAAGCTTATTCTGTCACCTACTGAATAAATGAATTATCAATCGAGCCAGTTTGTACTAGAAAGTTCGACAACACCCAAAGCAACATGTGTGGTATTACACGCCCACATCGTTTTCTGAAGTAAGACCGGACCAGAAGCTGCTGCACACGTGTTGTTGACGGCGTTGTTGCACTCTTTAGTACAGTCTGGCTTGTTTGAGAATTCGTTTATTCAGTAGGTGAGAGCATAAGCTTTCTAACCAGGTATAACAGCACGTCTAATTTTGGTTTTGGAATATCGTTTTTTTAGGTCAACCGAAAGTTTTTTAATCGTCGCATACAATGCATGTAGTCTTTGTTAGCATTAGCATTCAAAGACGCTGGACCAGACGAAACGTCGTCAAAGAATTTGCGTAATATCTTGTGAAATACTGTTATTATTGAGGACTTCTGGGTATGCCTAAGCCATATGTTTTGTTGATATACCTAGCTGACAGCGTTTTCATTTGTAATTTTGCATTTGGAATAGTGTTTTATCCGTTCACTTCCGCGTTCAGCTATATCCTTTCTGTTGGCTGGTGAGGACGTAGAGTGGACCGCATCACGTGTGCAAAGCCGACCAATGCTGTAACTTCATAATTCACATTTTTATGACGTCACCGTCCCCATTCATTTTCAATGGGAAAAATTGGCCATAAAAAGTCATATTTCTCAAAAACCGTGCAGCGAATCTTTCCACAAAGTAATAGCACGCGATTCCCAAAGAAGCCGGTCAATTTGACATATGGCACGTGTATGTGGTGCGAAAACTCTGGGAGGAGTAGCGGTCCAAAAAATGGGTGGAAAGAAATAATAATAATAACTAGACAATTCCTGCAGAAATTGTGAAGTGTGGTTGCCGCCAATGCAAAGTCGACTTTGTGCTGAACGGAGTGAACAGTTTCTGTAGTATAAGCAGAGACAGGGCATTGTGTACCTGCTATAACATCACTACAACGAGTTGATTTGCGACACATATATTCAGAGCTAAATTATCCTTTCATCAAAATTTGAGATCTCGGTGTTTTACTTGCGGTATGCGGTGACGAGTGACGGCGAATCACAAAGCTAGCTGGCATGTTCAGAGGGTCTTGGAAAAACCCTAAGTCTGACGTGTAATGCAGACTGATGTGTAATGCAGTTATAACGAGACCAAAGTTTCCAACTCGCTGGAATATAAAACGGTATTACAAAAGTAAAATTTGACAGATTATACATTGTTAGAAAGCTTATTCTGTCACCTATTAGATCGATGATGTGTAGATCAAGCCAGATTGTACTACAAAGTTCGACAACACCCAAAGCAACATGTGTGGTATTACAAGCCCACTGAAGACCGGATCAGAAGCTGCTGCACACGTGTTGTTGACGGCGTTGTTGCACTCTTTAGTACAGTCTGGCTTGTTTGAGAATTCGTTTATTCAGTAGGTGAGAGCATAAGCTTTCTAACCAGGTATAACAGCACGTCTAATTTTGGTTTTGGAATATCGTTTTTTTAGGTCAACCGAAAGTTTTTTAATCGTCGCATACAATGCATGTAGTCTGTTAGCATTAGCATTCAAAGACGCTGGACCTGACGAAACGTCGTCAAAGAATTTGCGTAATATCTTGTGAAATACTGTTATTATTGAGGACTTCTGGGTATGCCTAAGCCATATGTTTTGTTGATATACCTAGCTGACAGCGTTTTCATTTGTAATTTTGCATTTGGAATACCGTTTTTATCGCGTGCACTTCCGCATTAAGCTATATCCACTGTGGTGGCTAAGTCGCCAGGAAACCTCGTTTGAACAACACAATCCGTGCATGTACGTCTTCGTCAAGGTTTTATCTACATTGTGGTATGAATCATTTGAAGTTTACGAATGTGTGTTTTCTGTAATTACGACGAAAATGGAGATATGCACCGCATCTGGATTCTAAATTTCCTGTAGATGAAGCAGGTTAAAAGTGCATCACGTGTGCTAAGCCGACCAATGCTGTGACTTCATAATTCACATTTTTATGACGTCACCGCCCCATTCATTTTCAATGGGAAAAATTGGCCATAAAAAGTCATATTTCTCAAAAACCGTGCAGCGAAAATTTCCACAAAGTAATAGCCATCGATTCCCAAAGAAGCCGGTCAATTTGACATATGGCATGTGTATGTGGTGCGAAAACTCTGGGAGGAGTAGCGGTCCAAAAAATGGGTGGAATAATAATAATAAATAAATAAATAATATGTGCGATAATAATAGT
The DNA here is from genome assembly GCA_039654925.1 of Anguilla pacifica. NCBI lineage: Eukaryota > Metazoa > Chordata > Actinopteri > Anguilliformes > Anguillidae > Anguilla > Anguilla pacifica. The sequence goes on from CM077292.1 coordinate 42,236,786, forward strand.
GTGATTGCCTAAGGCAACCACACTAACTAGACAATTCCTGCAGAAATTGTGAAGTGTGGTTGCCGCCAATGCAAAGTCGACTTTGTGCTGAACGGAGTGAACAGTTTCTGTAGTATAAGCAGAGACAGGGCATTGTGTACCTGCTATAACATCACTACAACGAGTTGATTTGCGACACATATATTCAGAGCTAAATTATCCTTTCATCAAAATTTGAGATCTCGGTGTTTTACTTGCGGTATGCGGTGACGAGTGACGGCGAATCACAAAGCTAGCTGGCATGTTCAGAGGGTCTTGGAAAAACCCTAAGTCTGACGTGTAATGCAGACTGATGTGTAATGCAGTTATAACGAGACCAAAGTTTCCAACTCGCTGGAATATAAAACGGTATTACAAAAGTAAAATTTGACAGATTATACATTGTTAGAAAGCTTATTCTGTCACCTATTAGATCGATGATGTGTAGATCAAGCCAGATTGTACTACAAAGTTCGACAACACCCAAAGCAACATGTGTGGTATTACAAGCCCACTGAAGACCGGATCAGAAGCTGCTGCACACGTGTTGTTGACGGCGTTGTTGCACTCTTTAGTACAGTCTGGCTTGTTTGAGAATTCGTTTATTCAGTAGGTGAGAGCATAAGCTTTCTAACCAGGTATAACAGCACGTCTAATTTTGGTTTTGGAATATCGTTTTTTTAGGTCAACCGAAAGTTTTTTAATCGTCGCATACAATGCATGTAGTCTTTGTTAGCATTAGCATTCAAAGACGCTGGACCTGACGAAACGTCGTCAAAGAATTTGCGTAATATCTTGTGAAATACTGTTATTATTGAGGACTTCTGGGTATGCCTAAGCCATATGTTTTGCTGATATACCTAGCTGACAGCGTTTTCATTTGAAATTTTGCATTTGGAATACTGTTTTATCCGTTCACTTCCGCGTTCAGCTATATCCTTTCTGGCTGGTGAGGACGTAGAGTGGACCGCATCACGTGTGCAAAGCCGACCAATGCTGTAACTTCATAATTCACATTTTTTATGACGTCACCGCCCCATTCATTTTCAATGGGAAAAATTGGTCATAAAAAGTCATATTTCTCAAAAACCGTGCGGCGAAAATTTCCACAAAGTAATAGCCATCGATTCCCAAAGAAGCCGGTCAATTTGACATATGGCATGTGTATGTGGTGCAAAAACTCTGGGAGGAGTAGCGGTCCAAAAAACTGGCGGAATAATAATAATAATAACTAGACAATTCCTGCAGAAATTGTGAAGTGTGGTTGCCGCCAATGCAAAGTCGACTTTGTGCTGAACGGAGTGAACAGTTTCTGTAGTATAAGCAGAGACAGGGCATTGTGTACCTGCTATAACATCACTACAACGAGTTGATTTGCGACACATATATTCAGAGCTAAATTATCCTTTCATCAAAATTTGAGATCTCAGTGTTTTACTTGCGGTATGCGGTGACGAGTGACGGCGAATCACAAAGCTAGCTGGCATGTTCAGAGGGTCTTGGAAAAACCCTAAGTCTGACGTGTAATGCAGACTGATGTGTAATGCAGTTATAACGAGACCAAAGTTTCCAACTCGCTGGAATATAAAACGGTATTACAAAAGTAAAATTTGACATATTATACATTGTTAGAAAGCTTATTCTGTCACCTATTAGATCGATGATGTGTAGATCAAGCCAGATTGTACTACAAAGTTCGACAACACCCAAAGCAACATGTGTGGTATTACAAGCCCACTGAAGACCGGATCAGAAGCTGCTGCACACGTGTTGTTGACGGCGTTGTTGCACTCTTTAGTACAGTCTGGCTTGTTTGAGAATTCGTTTATTCAGTAGGTGAGAGCATAAGCTTTCTAACCAGGTATAACAGCACGTCTAATTTTGGTTTTGGAATATGGTTTTTTTAGGTCAACCGAAAGTGTTTTAATCATCGCATTCAATGCATGCACTCTTTGTTAGCACTAGTAGCATTCAAAGACGCTGCATTTGACGAAACGTTGTCAACGATTTTGCGTAATATCTTGTGAAATACTATTATTTTTGAGGAAATCTGGGTATGCCTAAGTCATATGTTTGTTGATATACCTAGCTGACAGCGTTTTCATTTGTAATTTTGCATTTGGAATACCGTTTTTATCGCGTGCACTTCCGCATTAAGCTATATCCACTGTGGTGGCTAAGTCGCCAGGAAACCTCGTTTGAACAACACAATCCGTGCATGTACGTGTTCGTCAAGGTTTTATCTACATTGTGGTATGAATCATTTGAAGTTTACGAATGTGTGTTTTCTGTAATTACGACGAAAATGGAGATATGCACCGCATCTGGATTCTAAATTTCCTGTAGATGAAGCAGGTTAAAAGTGCATCACGTGTGCTAAGCCGACCAATGCTGTGACTTCACCGCTCACATATGTATGACGTCACGTTTTACATTCATCCCTATGGGGAAAAATTGGCCATAAAAAGTCATATTTCTCAAAAACCGTGCAGCGAAACTTTCCACAAAGTAATAGCACACGATTCCCAAAGAAGCCGGTCAATTTGACATATGGCACGTGTATGTGGTGCAAAAACTCTGGGAGGAGTAGCGGTCCAAAAAATGGGTGGAATAATAATAATAATAATAATATGTGCGATAATAATAGTGTGATTGCCTAAGGCAACCACACTAACTAGACAATTCCTGCAGAAATTGTGAAGTGTGGTTGCCGCCAACGCAAAGTCAACTTTCTGCTGAACAGAGTGAACAGTGGTAGGTAGTTGCTGTGATGTTTGAGGCGGTTGCTAGGGTGTTGCTAGTTGGTATCCATGGAATTCTAGGCGGTTGCTAGGGTGTTCTAGGTGGTTGCTATGAAGTTCTAGGCAGTTGCTAGGATGTTGCTAGGTGGTTGATATGGTGTTCCAAGTGGTTGCTAGGGTGGTGCTAAGTGGTTGCTATGGAGTTCCATGTGGTTGCTATGGAGCTCCAGGTGGTTACTAGGGCATTGCTAGGTGGTTGCTAGGGTAATCTAAGTGGTTGCTATGATGTTGCTAGATGGTTACTATGGAGTTATAGGCGATTTCTAGGGTGTTGCTAGGCAGTTGTTATGGTGTTCCAGGTGGTTGCTAGGATGTTGCTAGGTGGTTGCTATGGAGTTATAGGTGGTTGCTAGGGTGTTGCTAGGTGGTTGCTAGGCGATTGCTATGGAGTTATAGGCGGTTGTTAGGGTGTTGCTACGCAGTTGTTATGGTTCTCCAGGGGGTTGCTAGGGTGTCGCTAGGTGGTTGCTAGGGTAGTCTAGGTGGTTGCTATGGAGTTCTAGGTGGTTACTATGGTGTTGCTAGGTGGTTGCTATGGAGTTATAGCCGGTTGCTAGGGTGTTGCTAGGCATTTGCTATGGAGTTATAGGTGGTTGTTAGGGTGTTGCTAGGCAGTTGTTATGGTGTTCCAGGTGGTTGCTAGGGTGTTGCTAGGTGGTTGCTATGTACTTATAGCCGGTTGCTAGGGTGTTGCTAGGCAGTTGTTATGGTGTTCCAGGTGGTTGCTAGGGTGTTGCTAAGTGGTTGCTAGGATGTTGCTAGGTGGTTGCTACGGAGTTATAGGCGGTTGCTAGGGTGTTACTAGGTGGATGCTAGGAGGTTACTATGGAGTTATAGGCGGTTGCTTGGGTGTTGATAGGGTATTCTAGGTGGTTGCTAGGATGTTGCTAGGTGGTTGCTATGGATATATAAGCGGTTGCTAGGGTGTTGCTAGGCGGTTGCTAGGGTGTTGCTAGGTGGTTGCTATGGTGTTCCAGGTGGTTGCTAGGGTGTCGCTAGGTGGTTCTATGGAGTTCTAGGTGGTTGCTATGGAGTTGCTAGGTGGTTGCTATAGAGTTATAGCCGGTTGCTAGGGAGTTATAGGTGGTTGCTAGGTTGTTGCTAGGTGGTTGCTATGGTGTTCCAGGTGGTTGCTAGGGTGTTGCTAGGTGGTTGCTATGGAGATCTAGGTGGTTGCTATGGTGTTGCTAGGTGGTTGCTATGGAGTTATAGCCGGTTGCTAGGGTGTTCTAGGTGGTTGCTATCGTGATCCAGGTGGTTGCTAGTGTGTTGTTAGGTGGTTGCCATGGAGTTATAGGCGGTTGCTAGGGTGTTGCTAGGGTATTCTAGGTGGTTGCTAGGATGTTGCTAGGTGGTTGCTATGGAGATATAAGCGGCTGCTAGGGTGTTGCTAGGCAGTTGTTTTGGTGTTCCAGGTGGTTGCTAGGGTGTTGCAAGGTGGTTGCTATGGTGTTCCAGGTGGTTGCTAGGGTGTTGCTAGGTGGTTGGTATGGAGTTCTAGGTGGTTGCTATGGAGTTGCTAGGTGGTTGCTATGGAGTTATAGTTGGTTGCTAGGGTGTTCTAGGTGGTTGCTAGGGTGTTGCTAGGTGGTTGCTATGGTGTTCCAGGTGGTTGCTAGGGTGTTGCAAGGTGGTTGCTATGTAGTTATAGGCGGTTGCTAGGGTGTTGCTAGGCGGTTGTTATGGTGTTCCAGGTGGTTGCTAGGGTGTTGCTAGGTGGTTGCTATGGAGTTATAGGCGGTTGCTAGGGTGTTGCTAGGGTATTCTAGGTGGTTGCTAGGATGTTGCTAGGTGGTTGCTATGGAGATATAAGCGGTTGCTAGGGTGTTGCTAGGCAGTTGTTATGGTGTTCCAGGTGGTTGCTATGGTGTTGCTAGGTGGTTGCTATGGAGTTCTAGGTGGTTGCTATGGAGTTGCTAGGTGGTTGCTATGGAGGTATAGCCGGTTGCTAGGGTGTTCTAGGTGGTTGCTATCGTGTTCTAGGTGGGTGCTAGTGTGTTGTTAGGTGGTTGCTATGGAGTTATAGGCGGTTGCTAGGGTGTTGCTAGGGTATTCTAGGTGGTTGCTAGGGTGTTGCTAGGTGGTTGCTATGGAGATATAAGCAGTTGCTAGGGTGTTGCTAGGCAGTTGTTATGGTGTTCCAGGTGGTTGCTAGGGTGTTGCTAGGCAGTTGTTAAGGTGTTCCAGGTGGTTGCTATGGTGTTGCTAGGTGGTTGCTATGGAGTTGCTAGGTGGGTGCTATGGAGTTATAGCCGGTTGCTAGGGTGTTCTAGGTGGTTGCTAGGGTGTTGCTAGGTGGTTGCTATGGTGTTCCAGGTGGTTGCTAGTGTGTTGCAAGGTGGTTGCTATGGAGTTATAGGCGGTTGCTAGGGTGTTGCTAGGTGGTTGCTATGGTGTTCCCGGTGGTTGCTAGGGTGTTGCAAGGTGGTTGCTATGGAGTCATAGGCGGTTGCTAGGGTGTTGCTAGGCGGTTGTTATGGTGTTCCAGGTGGTTGCTAGGGTGTTGCTAAGTGGTTGCTATGGTGTTCCAGGTGGTTGCTAGGGTGTTGCTAGGTGGTTCTATGGACTTCTAGGTGGTTACTATGGACTTGCTAGGTGGTTGCTATGGAGTTATAGCCGGTTCCTAGGGTGTTCTAGGTGGTTGCTAGGGTGTTGCTAGGTGGTTGCTATGGTGTTCCAGGTGGTTGCTAGGGTGTTGCTAGGTGGTTGCTATGGAGATTTAGGTGGTTGCTATGGTGTTGCTAGGTGGTTGCTATGGAGTTATAGCCGGTTGCTAGGGTGTTCCTAGGGTATTCTAGGCGGTTGCTAGGGTGTTGCTAGGCAGTTGTATTGGTGTTCCAGGTGGTTGCTAGGGTGTTGCTAGGTGGTTGCTATGGTGTTCCAGGTGGTTGCTAGGGTGTTGCTAGGTTGTTGCTATAGAGTTATAGGCGGTTGCTAGGATGTTGCTAGAGGGTTGCTATGGAGTTCTAGGCGGTTGCTAGGTCTTTACTGAGTCCAATGACGCAACCCATAGTTCTCTATGACAAACGGTTCTAAAGTTATGAAATATCAAACATTGGCCAATCAGGAAGGGGGGCGAGGCTGATCTACACCAATGGACAAAGGACTCTCTACCAAGTCCAATGAGGCATTGCACAATATGTGGGCAATTTTTCCCCACAGAGATATATGGCAGAATGTTCAAATCTAGAGAGAGACCAGAGTACTGCTGCTGGAAGACAGAGCATTGTGACATCACAATGGTGAGAAAACAGCATTGTGACATCACAAGGGTGAACATTCCACCATTCATTCTCTATGGGAAAAATTTCCCAAAAAAAGTGGAATTTCTCAAAAACCGTGCACCGAAACTTTCCACAAAGTAATAGCACACCATTCCCGATCAAGCCGGTCGATTTGACATATTGCACATGTATGTGGTGCGAAAACTCTGGGAGGAGTAGCGGTCCAAAAAACTGGCGGAATAATAATAATAATAATAACTAGACAATTCCTGCAGAAATTGTGAAGTGTGGTTGCCGCCAATGCAAAGTCGACTTTCTGCTGAACAGAGTGAACAGTGGTAGGTAGTTGCTATGATGTTTGAGGCAGTTGCTAGGGTGTTGCTAGGTGGTTCTATGGAGTTCTAGGCGGTTGCTATGGAATTCTAGGCGGTTGAGAGGGTGTTCAAGGTGGTTGCTATGGAGTTCTAGGCAGTTGCTAGAGGTTGATATGGTGTTCCAGGTGGTTGCTAGGGTGGTGCTAGGTGGTTGCTATGGAGCTCCAGGTGGTTGCTAGGGCATTGCTAGGTGGTTGCTAGGGATATTCTAAGTGGTTGCTAGGATGTTGTAGGGTAGTTGCTATGGAGTTATAGGCGGTTGCTAGGGTGTTGCTAGGTAGTTGTTATGGTGTTCCAGGTGATTGCTAGGGTGTTGCTAGGATGGTGGTTGCTAGGATGTTGCTAGGTGGTTGCTATGGAGTTATAGGTGGTTGCTAGGGTGTTGCTAAGCAGTTGTTTTGGTGTTCCAGGTGGTTGCTAGGGTATTCTAGGTGGTTGCTAGGGTATTGCAAGGTGGTTGCTATGGTGTTGCTAGGTGGTTGCTATGGTGTTCCAGGTGGTTGCTAGGGTGTGGCCAGGTGGTTGCTATGTAGTTCTAGGTGGTTGCTAGGGTGTTGCAAGGTGGTTGCTATGGAGTTGTAGGCAGTTGCTATGGTGTTACAGGTGGATGCTAGTGTGTTGTTAGGTGGTTGTTATGGCGTGCTAGGTGGTTGCTAGGGTGTTGCTAGGTGGTTGCTAGGGTGTTGCTAGGTCGTTGCTATGGAGTTATAGGCGGTTGCTAGGATGTTGCTAGGGGGTTGCTATGGAGTTCTAGGCGGTTGCTAGGGTGTTGCTAGGTGGTTGCTATGGAATTCTAGGCAGTTGCTAGGGTGGTCTAGGTGGTTACTAGTGTGTTGTTAGGTGGTTGCTATGAAGTTCTAGGGGGTTGCTAGGGTGTTCTAGTTGGTTGCTAGGGTGTTGCTATGTGGTTGCCATGTAGTTTTGGTAATTGCTAGCGTGTTGTATGTGGTTGCTATAGTGTTCTAGGCCATTGCCTGGGTGTTGCTAGAGGTTGTTATGGTGTTCCAGGTGGTTGCTAGGGTGGTGCTTGGTGGTTGCTATGGAGCTCCAGGTGGTTGCTAGGGCATTGCTAGGTGGTTGCTAGGGATATTCTAAGTGGTTGCTAGGATGTTGTAGGGTAGTTGCTATGGAGTTATAGGCGGTTGCTAAGGTGTTGCTAGGCAGTTGTTATGTTGTTCCAGGTGATTGCTAGGGTGTTGCTAGGTGGTTGCTAGGATGGTGGTTGCTAGGATGTTGCTAGGTGGTTGCTATGGAGTTATAGGTGGTTGCTAGGGTGTTGCTAAGCAGTTGTTTTGGTGTTCCAGGTGGTTGCTAGGGTATTCTAGGTGGTTGCTAGGGTGTTGCAAGGTGGTTGCTATGGTGTTCCAGGTGGTTGCTAGGGTGTTGCCAGGTGGTTGCTATGCAGTTCTAGGTGGTTGCTAGGGTGTTGCAAGGTTGTTGCTATGGAGTTGTAGGCAGTTGCTATGGTGTTACAGGTGGTTGCTAGTGTGTTGTTAGGTGGTTGTTATGGCGTGCTAGGTGGGTGCTAGGGTGATCTAGGTGGTTGCTAGGGTGTTGCTAGGTCGTTGCTATGGAGTTATAGGCAGTTGCTAGGATGTTGCTAGGGGGTTGCTATGGAGTTCTAGGCAGTTGCTAGGGTGTTGCTAGGTGGTTGCTATGGAATTCTAGGCAGTTGCTAGGGTGGTCTAGGTGGTTACTAGTGTGTTGTTAGGTGGTTGCTATGAAGTTCTAGGGGGTTGCTAGGGTGTTCTAGTTGGTTGCTAGGGTGTTGCTATGTGGTTGCCACGTAGTTTTGGTAATTGCTAGCGTGTTGTATGTGGTTGCTATGGTGTTCTAGGCCATTGCCTGGGTGTTGCTAGGTGGTTGCTACAACATTCTAGGCAGTTGCTAGGGTATTGCTAAGTCATTTCTATGGAGATCTAGGGTTTTGCAAGGCTGTTCTAGGTGGTTCCTAGAGTGTTGCTAGGTGGTTCCCATAGAGTTTTAAGCGGTTGCTAAGGTGTTGCTAGGTGGTTGCTATGGAGTTCTAAGCAGTTGCTAGGGTGTATTAGGTGGTTGCTAGGGTGTTCCTAGATGGTTGCTATGGAGTTCCAGGCGGTAGCTAGGGTTTTCTAGGTATTTGCTATAGAGTTCTAGGCAGTTGCTATGCTGTTGCTAGGTGGTTGCTATGGCGTTCCAGGCTGTTGCTAGGCTGTTCTAGGTGGTTGCTAGGGTGTTGCTAGGTGGTTGCTCCGTCTTTACTGAGTCCAATGACGTGATCCATAATTCTCTATGACAAACGGTTGAAAAGTTATGAAATATCAAATGTCGGCCAATCAGGAAAGGGGGCGAGGTTAATTTACACCAATGGACAAAGGACTCTCTAACATGTCCAATGAGGCATCCCACAATTTGAGGGCAATTTTGCCGCATAGAGATGAATGCTGAATGTCCAAAGCCAGAGAGAGACCAGAGCACTGCTGCTAGAAGACAGACCATTGTGACATCACAAGGCTGAGAAGACAGCATTGTGACATCACAATGGTGAACATTCCACCATTCATTCTCTATGGGAAAAATTCCCCAAAAAAAGTCAAATTTCTCAGAAACCGTCCACCCAAACTTTCCACAAAGTAATAGCACTTCATTCCCGATCAAGCCGCTCGATTTGACACATTGCATATGTATGTGGTGCGAAAACTCTGGGAGGAGTAGCGGTCCAAAAAATGGGTGGAATAATAATAATAATAATAATAATAATAATAATAATAAATAAATAATAATATGTGCAATAATAATAGTGTGTTTGCCTAAGGCAACCACACTAATAATAAATATGTGCAATAATAATAGTGTGTTTGCCTAAGGCAACCACACTAATAAATATGTGCAATAATAATAGTGTGTTTGCCTAAGGCAACCACACTAATAATAATATGTGCAATATTAATAGTGTGTTTGCCTAAGGCAACCACACTAATAACTAGACAATTCCTGCAGAAATTGTGAAGTGTGGTTGCCGCCAATGCAAAGTCGACTTTGTGCTGAACGGAGTGAACAGTTTCTGTAGTATAAGCAGAGACAGGGCATTGTGTACCTGCTATAACATCACTACAACGAGTTGATTTGCGACACATATATTCAGAGCTAAATTATCCTTTCATCAAAATTTGAGATCTCAGTGTTTTACTTGCGGTATGCGGTGACGAGTGACGGCGAATCACAAAGCTAGCTGGCATGTTCAGAGGGTCTTGGAAAAACCCTAAGTCTGACGTGTAATCCAGACTGATGTGTAATGCAGTTATAACGAGACCAAAGTTTCCAACTCGCTGGAATATAAAACGGTATTACAAAAGTAAAATTTGACATATTATACATTGTTAGAAAGCTTATTCTGTCACCTATTAGATCGATGATGTGTAGATCAAGCCAGATTGTACTACAAAGTTCGACAACACCCAAAGCAACATGTGTGGTATTACAAGCCCACTGAAGACCGGATCAGAAGCTGCTGCACACGTGTTGTTGACGGCGTTGTTGCACTCTTTAGTACAGTCTGGCTTGTTTGAGAATTCGTTTATTCAGTAGGTGAGAGCATAAGCTTTCTAACCAGGTATAACAGCACGTCTAATTTTGGTTTTGGAATATCGTTTTTTTAGGTCAACCGAAAGTTTTTTAATCGTCGCATACAATGCGTGTAGTCTGTTAGCATTAGCATTCAAAGACGCTGGACCTGACGAAACGTCGTCAAAGAATTTGCATAATATCTCGTGAAATACTGTTATTATTGAGGACTTCTGGGTATGCCTAAGCCATATGTTTTGTTGATATACCTAGCTGACAGCGTTTTCATTTGAAATTTTGCATTTGGAATACTGTTTTATCCGTTCACTTCCGCGTTAAGCTATATCCTTTCTGGTGGCTGGTGAGGACGAACAGCCAACCGCATCACGTGTGCAAAGCCGACCAATGCTGTAACTTCATAATTCACATTTTTTATGACGTCACCGCCCCATTCATTTTCAATGGGAAAAATTGGCCATAAAAAGTCATATTTCTCAAAAACCGTGCAGCGAATCTTTCCACAAAGTAATAGCACGCGATTCCCAAAGAAGCCGGTCAATTTGACATATGGCACGTGTATGTGGTGCGAAAACTCTGGGAGGAGTAGCGGTCCAAAAAATGGGTGGAAAGAAATAAAAATAATAACTAGACAATTCCTGCAGAAATTGTGAAGTGTGGTTGCCGCCAACGCAAAGTCGACTTTGTGCTGAACAGAGCAAACAGTTTCTGTAGTATAAGCAGAGACAGAGTATTGTGTACATGCTATAACATCACGGCAACGAGTTTATTTGCGACACATATATTCAGAGCTAAATTATCCTTTCATAAAAACTTGAGATCTCAGTGTTTTACTCGCGGTATGCGGTGACGAGTGACGGCGAATCATAAAGCTAGCTGGCATGTTCAGAGGCTCTTGGAAAAACCCTACGTCTACACTGTGTGATCGCACCATTTAAAAAAAGAAAAACGGGGCTAGGGAGATTAATTTGATTGAGGTATGATTTTGCGTGAATATCAGCTCATTTTAACCACACAACTAAAAACATTTCATTGGGCTGTAATTCAGAGTGTAATCTGTTATCTCTGAGACCAACTCATAGACAGAGTAGCCTATTACGTGTTAGCCGAGCCGAATTTCCAAGAACGAAAATGAGGCGAGAAATATGTGTTAAAATAGTCGCATTTTAACTAATTTTAAATACAGCTTCTGTGAATAAGGTTCGCCTGGTAGCCAGTACTACTAGCTTCTGTTGCAGCAAGGGGTGCATCAACAACATGCAAGTGGAGTTGTGTACTTTAGCAAACGCGTTGGGTGAGAAAGCGTTGCTTTCCCTGCTACAACAGAATGAATACATAATGCAGCTCTAATGAGACCAAAGTTTCCAATACGCTGGGATTTTAAACGGTGTTACAAAAGAGAAATTTGACATATTATACATAGTTAGAAAACTTATTCTGTCACCTATTGGATCGATTAAGTGTAGATCAAGTCAGATTGTACTACAAAGTTCGACAACACCCAAAGCAACGTGTGGTATTACAAGATGACACCGTTTTCTGGAGTAAGACCGGACCAGAAGCTGCTGCACACATGTTGTTGACGGCGTTGTTGCCCTTTTTAGGTCCGTCTGGCTTGATTGAGAATTCGTTTATTCAGTAGGTGAGAGTATAAGCTTTCTAACCATGTATAACACGTCTAATTTTGGTTTTGGAATACCGTTATTATTGCGTTCACTTCCGCATTCAGCTATATCCATTCTGGTGGCTATGCGTAATGCATCTATAATGAGACGAACCTTTCGAATACGATGGGATATAAAACGGTATTACAAAAACAAAATGTAACATATTATACATAGTTAGAAAGCTTATTGTGTCACCTACTGAATAAATGAATTCTCAATCAAGCCAGTTTGTACTACAAAGTTCGAGAACACCCAAAGCAACATGTGTGGTGTTACAAGCTGACGTCTTTTTCTGGAGTAAGACCGGACCAGAAGCTGCTGCACACGTTTTGTTGACGGCGTTGTTGCCCTTTTTAGTACCGTCTGGCTTGTTTGAGAATTTGTTTATTCAGTAGGTGAGAGCATAAGCTTTCTAACCAGGTATAACACGTGTAGTTTTGGTTTTGGAATATCGTTTTTAGGTCAACCGAAAGTTTTTTAATCCTCGCATTCAATGCATGCACTCTTTGTTAGCACTAGTAGCATTCAAAGACGCTGCACTTGAAGAAACGTTGTCAACGATTTTGCGTAATACCTTGTGAAATACTATTATTTTTGAGGAAATCTGGGTATGCCTAAGTCATATGTTTGTTGATATACCTAGCTGACAGCGTTTTCATTTGTAATTTTGCATTTGGAATACCGTTTTTATCGCGTTCACTTCCGCATTCAGCTATATCCACTCTGGTGGCTAAGTCGCCAGGAAACCTCGTTTGAACAACACAATCCGTGCATGTACGTCTTCGTCAAGGTTTTATCTACATTGTGGTATGAATCATTTGAAGTTTACGAATGTGTGTTTTCTGTAATTATGACGAAAATGGAGATATGCACCGCATCTGGATTCAAAATTTCCTGTAGATGAAGCCGGTTAAAGCTGCATCACGTGTGCTAAGCCGACCAATGCTGTAACTTCACCGCTCACATATGTATGACGTCACGTTTTACATTCATCCCTATGGGAAAAAATTGGCCATAAAAAGTCATATTTCTCAAAAACCGTGCAGCGAAACTTTCCACAAAGTAATAGCACACGATTCCCAAAGAAGCCGGTCAATTTGACATATGGCACGTGTATGTGGTGCGAAAACTCTGGGAGGAGTAGCGGTCCAAAAAATGGGTGGAAAGAAAGAATAATAATAACTAGACAATTCCTGCAGAAATTGTGAAGTGTGGTTGCCGCCAATGCAAAGTCGACTTTGTGCTGAACGGAGTGAACAGTTTCTGTAGTATAAGCAGAGACAGGGCATTGTGTACCTGCTATAACATCACTACAACGAGTTGATTTGCGACACATATATTCAGAGCTAAATTATCCTTTCATCAAAATTTGAGATCTCAGTGTTTTACTTGCGGTATGCGGTGACGAGTGACGGCGAATCACAAAGCTAGCTGGCATGTTCAGAGGGTCTTGGAAAAACCCTAAGTCTGACGTGTAATGCAGACTGATGTGTAATGCAGTTATAACGAGACCAAAGTTTCCAACTCGCTGGAATATAAAACGGTATTATAAAAGTGAAATTTGACATATTATACATTGTTAGAAAGCTTATTCTGTCACCTATTAGATCGATGATGTGTAGATCAAGCCAGATTGTACTACAAAGTTCGACAACACCCAAAGCAACATGTGTGGTATTACAAGCCCACTGAAGACCGGATCAGAAGCTGCTGCACACGTGTTGTTGACGGCGTTGTTGCGCTCTTTAGTACAGTCTGGCTTGTTTGAGAATTCATTTATTCAGTAGGTGAGAGCATAAGCTTTCTAACCAGGTATAACAGCACGTCTAATTTTGGTTTTGGAATATCGTTTTTTTAGGTCAACCGAAAGTTTTTTAATCGTCGCATACAATGCATGTAGTCTGTTAGCATTAGCATTCAAAGACGCTGGACCTGACGAAACGTCGTCAAAGAATTTGCGTAATATCTTGTGAAATACTGTTATTATTGAGGACTTCTGGGTATGCCTATGCCATATGTTTTGTTGATATACCTAGCTGACAGCGTTTTCATTTGAAATTTTGCATTTGGAATACTGTTTTATCCGTTCACTTCCGCGTTCACCTATATCCTTTCTGGTGGCTGGTGAGGACGAACAGCCAACCGCATCACGTGTGCAAAGCCGACCAATGCTGTAACTTCATAATTCACATATTTCATGACGTCACCGCCCCATTCATTTTCAATGGGAAAAATTGGCCATAAAAAGTCATATTTCTCAAAAACCGTGCAGCGAAAATTTCCACAAAGTAATAGCCATCGATTCCCAAAGAAGCCGGTCAATTTGACATATGGCATGTGTATGTGGTGCGAAAACTCTGGGAGGAGTAGCGGTCCAAAAAACTGGCGGAATAATAATAATAATAATAAATATGTGCAATAATAATAGTGTGTTTGCCTAAGGCAACCACACTAATAATAATATGTGCAATAATAATAGTGTGTTTGCCTAAGGCAACCACACTAACTAGACAATTCCTGCAGAAATTGTGAAGTGTGGTTGCCGCCAACGCAAAGTCGACTTTGTGCTGAACGGAGTGAACAGTTTCTGTAGTATAAGCAGAGACAGGGCATTGTGTACCTGCTATAACATCACTACAACGAGTTGATTTGCGACACATATATTCAGAGCTAAATTATCCTTTCATCAAAATTTGAGATCTCAGTGTTTTACTTGCGGTATGCGGTGACGAGTGACGGCGAATCACAAAGCTAGCTGGCATGTTCAGAGGGTCTTGGAAAAACCCTAAGTCTGACGTCTAATGCAGACTGATGTGTAATGCAGTTATAACGAGACCAAAGTTTCCAACTCGCTGGAATATAAAACGGTATTACAAAAGTAAAATTTGACATATTATACATTGTTAGAAAGCTTATTCTGTCACCTATTAGATCGATGATGTGTAGATCAAGCCAGATTGTACTACAAAGTTCGACAACACCCAAAGCAACATGTGTGGTGTTACAAGCCCACTGAAGACCGGATCAGAAGCTGCTGCACACGTGTTGTTGACGGCGTTGTTGCACTCTTTAGTACAGTCTGGCTTGTTTGAGAATTCGTTTATTCAGTAGGTGAGAGCATAAGCTTTCTAACCAGGTATAACAGCACGTCTAATTTTGGTTTTGGAATATCGTTTTTTTAGGTCAACCGAAAGTTTTTTAATCGTCGCATACAATGCATGTAGTCTTTGTTAGCATTAGCATTCAAAGACGCTGGACCTGACGAAACGTCGTCAAAGAATTTGCGTAATATCTTGTGAAATACTGTTATTATTGAGGACTTCTGGGTATGCCTAAGCCATATGTTTTGTTGATATACCTAGCTGACAGCGTTTTCATTTGAAATTTTGCATTTGGAATACTGTTTTATCCGTTCACTTCCGCGTTCAGCTATATCCTTTCTGGTGGCTGGTGAGGACGAACAGCGGACCACATCACGTGTGCAAAGCCGACCAATGCTGTAACTTCATAATTCACATTTTTTATGACGTCACCGCCCCATTCATTTTCAATGGGAAAAATTGGCCATAAAAAGTCATATTTCTCAAAAACCGTGCAGCGAAAATTTCCACAAAGTAATAGCCATCGATTCCCAAAGAAGCCGGTCAATTTGACATATGGCATGTGTATGTGGTGCGAAAACTCTGGGAGGAGTAGCGGTCCAAAAAACTGGCGGAATAATAATAATAATAATAAATATGTGCAATAATAATAGTGTGTTTGCCTAAGGCAACCACACTAATAATAATATGTGCAATAATAATAGTGTGTTTGCCTAAGGCAACCACACTAACTAGACAATTCCTGCAGAAATTGTGAAGTGTGGTTGCCGCCAACGCAAAGTCGACTTTGTGCTGAACGGAGTGAACAGTTTCTGTAGTATAAGCAGAGACAGGGCATTGTGTACCTGCTATAACATCACTACAACGAGTTGATTTGCGACACATATATTCAGAGCTAAATTATCCTTTCATAAAAACTTGAGATCTCAGTGTTTTACTCGCGGTATGCGGTGACGAGTGACGGCGAATCATAAAGCTAGCTGGCATGTTCAGAGGCTCATGGAAAAACCGTACGTCTACACTGCGTGATCGCACCATTTAAAGAAAGCAAGACGGGGCTAGGGAGATTAATTTGATTGACGTATGATGTTGCGTGAATATCAGCTCATTTTAACCACACAACTAAAAACATTTCATTTGGCTGTAATTCAGAGTGTAATCTGTTATCTCTGAGACCAACTCATAGACAGAGTAGCCTATTACGTGTTAGCCGAGCCGAATTTCCAAGAACGAAAATGAGGCGAGAAATATGTGTTAAAATAGTTGCATTTTAACTAATTTTAAATACAGCTTCTGTGAATAAGGTTCGGCTGGTAGCCAGTACTACTAGCTTCTGTTGCAGCAAGGGGTGCATCAACAACATGCAAGTGGAGTTGTGTACTTCAGCAAACGCGTTGGGTGAGAAAGCGTTGCTTTCCCTGCTACAACAGAATAAATACGTAATGCAGCTCTAATGAGACCAAAGTTTCCAATACGCTGGGATTTTAAACGGTGTTACAAAAGAGAAATTTGACATATTATACATAGTTAGAAAGCTTATTCTGTCACCTATTGGATCGATTAAGTGTAGATCAAGCCAGATTGTACTACAAAGTTCGACAATACCCAAAGCAACGTGTGGTATTACAAGATGACACCGTTTTCTGGAGTAAGACCGGACCAGAAGCTGCTGCACACATGTTGTTGACGGCGTTGTTGCACTTTTTAGTACAGTCTGGCTTGATTGAAAATTCATTCATTCAGTAGGTGAGAGTATAAGCTTTCTAACCATGTATAACATGTCTAATTTTGGTTTTGGAATACCGTTTATTGCGTTCACTTCCGCATTCAGCTATATCCATTCTGGTGGCTATGCGTAATGCATCTATAATGAGACGAACCTTTCGAATACGATGGGATATAAAACGGTATTACAAAAGCAAAATTTAACACATTATACATAGTTAGAAAGCTTATTGTGTCACCTACTGAATAAATGAATTCTCAATCAAGCCAGTTTGTACTACAAAGTTCGACAACACCCAAAGCAACGTGTGGTATTACAAGATGACACCGTTTTCTGGAGTAAGACCGGACCAGAAGCTGCTGCACATATGTTGTTGACGGCGTTGTTGCCCTTTTTAGGTCCATCTGGCATGATTGAGAATTCGTTTATTCAGTAGGTGAGAGCATAAGCTTTCTAACCAGGTATAACACGTGTAGTTTTGGTTTTGGAATATCGTTTTTTAGGTCAACCGAAAGTTTTTTAATCGTCGCATACAATGCATGTAGTCTTTGTTAGCATTAGCATTCAAAGACGCTGGACCTGACGAAACGTCGTCAAAGAATTTGCGTAATATCTTGTGAAATACTATTATTTTTGAGGAAATCTGGGTATGCCCAAGTGATATGTTTGTTGATATACCTAGCTGACAGCGTTTTCATTTGTAATTTTGCATTTGGAATACCGTTTTTATCGCGTTCACTTCTGCATTCAGCTATATCCACTGTGGTGGCTAAGTCGCCAGGAAACCTCGTTTGAACAACACAATCCGTGCATGTACGTCTTCGTCAAGGTTTTATCTACATTGTGGTATGAATCATTTGAAGTTTACGAATGTGTGTTTTCTGTAATTACGACGAAAATGGAGATATGCACCGCATCTGGATTCTAAATTTCCTGTAGATGAAGCCGGTTAAAACTGCATCACGTGTGCTAAGCCGACCAATGCTGTGACTTCACCGCTCACATATGTATGACGTCACGTTTTACATTCATCCCTATGGGGAAAAATTGGCCATAAAAAGTCATATTTCTCAAAAACCGTGCAGCGAAACTTTCCACAAAGTAATAGCCATCGATTCCCAAAGAAGCCGGTCAATTTGACATATGGCACGTCTATGTGGTGCGAAAACTCTGGGAGGAGTAGCGGTCCAAAAAATGGGTGGAATAATAATAATAATAACTAGACAATTCCTGCAGAAATTGTGAAGTGTGGTTGCCGCCAAGGTAGGTAGGTAGTTGCTATGATGTTCTGGTGGTGACTATGGTGTTTTAGGTGGTGTCTAGGGTGTTGCTATGGAGTTCTAGGCGGTTGCTATGGAATTCTAGGCGGTTGCTAGGGTGTTCTAGGTGGTTCTATGGAGTTCTAGGCAGTTGCAATGGAATTCTAGGCGGTTGCTAGGGTGATCTAGGTGGTTCTATGGAGTTCTAGGCGGTTGCTATGGAATTCTATGCGGTTGCTAGGGTGTTCTAGGTGGTTGCTATGGAGTTCTAGGAAGTTGCTAGGATGTTGCTAGGTGGTTGCTATGGAGCTCCAGGTGGTTGCTAGGGCATTGCTAGGTGGTTGCTAGGGTATTCCAAGTGGTTGCTAGGATGTTGCTAGGTGGTTGCTATGGAGTTATAGGTGGTTGCTAGGGTGTTGCTAGGCAATTGTTTGGTGTTCCAGGTCGTTGCTAGGCTGTTGCTAGGTGGTTGCTATGGAGTTATAGGCGGTTGCTAGGTGGTTGCTATGGAGTTCTAGGCGGTTGATAGGGTGTTGCTACGTGGTTGCTTGGGTATTCAACGTGGTTGATATGGTGTTATAGGTGGTTTCTAGGGTGTTGCTGTGTTGTTGCTATGGAGTTCTAGGCGGTTGCTAGGGTGTTCTTGGTGGTTGCTAGGGTGCTGCAAGGTGGTTGCTAGGGTATTCTAGGTGGTTGTTAGGGTGTTGCTAGGTGGTTGCTATGGAGTTCTAGGTGGTGGCTAGGGTGTTACAAGGTGGTTGCTATGGAGTTCTAGGTGGTTGCTAGGGTGTTGCTAGACATTTGCTATGGTGTTCCAGGTGGTTGCTAGGGTGTTGCTAAGTGGTTGCTAGGGTATTCTAAGTGGTTGCTAGGGTGTTGCTAGGTGGTTGCTATGGTGTTCCAGATGGTTGCTAGGACGTTGCTAGGCAGTTGCTAGGCTAATCTAGGTGGTTGCTAGGGTGTTGCTAGGTGGTTGCTATGGAATTCTAGGCGGCTGCTATGGTGTTCTAGGTGGTTGCTATGGAGTTCTAGGCAATTGCTAGGATGTTGCTAGGTGGTTGCTAGGGAGTTCTAGGCGGTTGCTAGGGCATTGCTAGGTGGTTGCTATGCTGTTTTAGGCAGTTGCTAGGGTGTTAGAGGTGGTTACTAGGGTGTTGCTAGGTGGTTGCTAGGGTGTTGCTAGGTGGTTGCTAGGGTGTTCTCGGAGGTTGCTAGGGTGTTCTCGGAGGTTGCTAGGGTGTTGCAAGGTGGTTGCTAGGGTGTTGCTAGGTGGTTGCTAGGGTGTTGCTAGGCAGTTGTTATGGTGTTCCAGGTGGTTGCTATGGTGTTCCAGATGGTTGCTAGGATGTTGCTTAGTCGTTGCTATGGAGTTCTAGGTGGTTGCTAGGGTGATGCTAGGTGGTTGCTGTGGAGTTATAGCTGGTTGCTAGGGTGTTGCTAGGTGGTTGCTATGGAGTTATGGCTGGTTGCTAGGGTGTTGCTAGGTGGTTGCTATGGAGTTATAGTCGGTTGCTAGGATGTTGCTAGGGGGTTGCTATGGAGTTCTAGGCAGTTGCTAGGTGGTTGCTAGGTGGTTGCTATGGAGTTTTAGGTGGTTGCTAGGGTGTTGCTAGGCATTTGCTATGGTTTTCCAGTTGGTTGCTAGGGTGTTGCTAGGTGGTTGCTATGGAGTTCTAGGTGGTTGCTAGGGTGTTGCTAGGTGGTTGCTAGGGTGTTCTCGGAGGTTGCTAGGGTGTTGCAAGGTGGTTGCTAGGGTGTTGCTAGGTGGTTGCTAGGGTGTTGCTAGGCAGTTGTTATGGTGTTCCAGGTGGTTGCTATGGTGTTCCAGGTGGTTGCTAGGATGTTGCTTAGTCGTTGCTATGGAGTTCTAGGTGGTTGCTAGGGTGATGCTAGGTGGTTGCTATGGAGTTATAGCTGGTTGCTAGGGTGTTGCTAGGTGGTTGCTATGGAGTTATGGCTGGTTGCTAGGGTGTTGCTAGGTGGTTGCTATGGAGTTATAGTCGGTTGCTAGGATGTTGCTAGGGGGTTGCTATGGAGTTCTAGGCAGTTGCTAGGATGTTGCTAGGTGGTTGCTATGGAGTTTTAGGTGGTTGCTAGGGTGTTGCTAGGCATTTGCTATGGTTTTCCAGTTGGTTGCTAGGGTGTTGCTAGGTGGTTGCTATGGAGTTCTAGGTGGTTGCTATGGTGTTGCTAGGTGGTTGCTAAGGCATTCTAGGCAGTTGTTAGGTTGCTCTAGGTGGTTGCTAGTGTGTTGTTAGGTGGTTGCTATGGAGTTCTAGGTGGTTGCTAGGGTGTTGCTAGGTGGTTCCCATAGAGTTCTAAGCGGTTGCTTAGGTGTTGCTAGGTGGTTGCTATGGAGTTCTAAGCAGTTGCTAGGGTGTTCTAGGTGGTTGCTAGGGTGTTGCTAGATGGTTGCTATGGAGTTCCAGGCGGTTGCTAGGGTTTTCTAGGTATTTGTTATAGAGTTCTAGGCAGTTGCTATGCTGTTGCTAGGTGGTTGCTATGGAGTTCCAGGCTGTTGCTAGACTGTTCTAGGTGGTTGCTAGGGTGTTGCTAGGTGGTTGCTCTTTCTTTACTGAGTCCAATGACGCGATCCATAATTCTCTATGACAAACGGTTGAAAAGTTATGAAATATCAAATGTCGGCCAATCAGGAAAGGGGGCAAGGTTAATTTACACCAATGGACAAAGGACTCGCTAACACGTCCAATTAGGGCATCCCACAATTTGAGGGCAATTTTGCCCCATAGTGATGAATGCTGAATGTCCAAAGCCAGAGAGAGACCAGAACACTGCTGCTGGAAGACAGACCATTGTGACATCACAAGGCTGAGAAGACAGCATTGTGACATCACAATGGTGAACATTCCACCATTCATTCTCTATGGGAAAAATTCCCCAAAAAAAGTCAAATTTCTCAAAAACCGTCCACCCAAACTTTCCACAAAGTAATAGCACTTCATTCCCGATCAAGCCGCTCGATTTGACACATTGCACATGTATGTGGTGTGAAAACTCTGGGAGGAGTAGCGGTCCAAAAAATGGGTGGAAAGATAGAATAATAATAACTAGACAATTCCTGCAGAAATTCTGAAGTGTGGTTGCCGCCAATGTAAAGTCGACTTCCTGCTGAACAAAGTGAACAGTGGTAGGTAGTTGCTATGATGTTCTGGTGGTGACTATGGTGTTTTAGGTGGTGTCTAGGGTGTTGCTATGGAGTTCTAGGCGGTTGCTATGGAATTCTAGGCGGTTGCTAGGGTGTTATAGGTGGTTCTATGGAGTTCTAGGCGGTTGCAATGGAATTCTAGGCGGTTGCTAGGGTGATCTAGGTGGTTCCATGGAGTTCTAGGCGGTTGCTATGGAATTCTATGCGGTTGCAAGGGTGTTCTAGGTGGTTGCTATGGAGTTCTAGGAAGTTGCTAGGATGTTGCTAGGTGGTTGCTATGGAGCTCCAGGTGGTTGCTAGGGCATTGCTAGGTGGTTGCTAGGGTATTCCAAGTGGTTGCTAGGATCTTGCTAGGTGGTTGCTATGGAGTTATAGGTGGTTGCTAGGGTGTTGCTAGGCAATTGTTTGGTGTTCCATGTCGTTGCTAGGCTGTTGCTAGGTGGTTGCTATGGAGTTATAGGCGGTTGCTAGGTGGTTGCTATGGAGTTCTAGGCGGTTGATAGGGTGTTGCTACGTGGTTGCTTGGGTATTCAACGTGGTTGATATGGTGTGATAGGTGGTTTCTAGGGTGTTGCTGTGTTGTTGCTATGGAGTTCTAGGCGGTTGCTAGGGTGTTCATGGTGGTTGCAAGGGTGCTGCAAGGTGGTTGCTAGGGTATTCTTGGTGGTTGTTAGGGTGTTGCTAGGTGGTTGCTATGGAGTTCTAGGTGGTGGCTAGGGTGTTACAAGGTGGTTGCTATGGAGTTCTAGGTGGTTGCTAGGGTGTTGCTAGACATTTGCTATGGTGTTCCAGGTGGTTGCTAGGGTGCTGCTAAGTGGTTGCTAGGGTATTCTAAGTGGTTGCTAGGTTGTTGCTAGGTGGTTGCTATGGTGTTCCAGATGGTTGCTAGGACGTTGCTAGGCAGTTGCTAGGCTATTCTAGGTGGTTGCTAGGGTTTTGCTAGGTGGTTGCTATGGAATTCTAGGCGGTTGCTATGGTGTTCTAGGTGGTTGCTATGGAGTTCTAGGCAATTGCTATGATGTTGCTAGGTGGTTCCTAGGGAGTTCTAGGCGGTTGCTAGGGCATTGCTAGGTGGTTGCTATGCTGTTTTAGGCAGTTGCTAGGGTGTTAGAGGTGGTTACTAGGGTGTTGCTAGGTGGTTGCTATGGAGTTCTAGGTGGTTGCTAGGGTGTTGCTAGTTGGTTGCTAGGGTGTTCTCGGAGGTTGCTAGGGTGTTGCAAGGTGGTTGCTAGGGTGTTGCTAGGTGGTTGCTAGGGTGTTGCTAGGCAGTTGTTATGGTGTTCCAGGTGGTTGCTATGGTGTTCCAGGTGGTTGCTAGGATGTTGCTAAGTCGTTGCTATGGAATTCTAGGTGGTTGCTAGGGTGATGCTAGGTGGTTGCTATGGAGTTATAGCTGGTTGCTAGGGTGTTGCTAGGTGGTTGCTATGGAGTTATGGCTGGTTGCTAGGGTGTTGCTAGGTGGTTGCTATGGAGTTATAGTCGGTTGCTAGGATGTTGCTAGGGGGTTGCTATGGAGTTCTAGGCAGTTGCTAGGATGTTGCTAGGTGGTTGCTATGGAGTTTTAGGTGGTTGCTAGGGTGTTGCTAGGCATTTGCTATGGTTTTCCAGTTGGTTGCTAGGGTGTTGCTAGGTGGTTGCTATGGAGTTCTAGGTGGTTGCTCTGGTGTTGCTAGGTGGTTGCTAAGGCATTCTAGGCAGTTGTTTGGGTGCTCTAGGTGGTTGCTAGTGTGTTGTTAGGTGGTTGCTATGGAGTTCTAGGTGGTTGCTAGGGTGTTGCTAGGTGGTTCCCATAGAGTTCTAAGCGGTTGCTAAGGTGTTGCTAGGTGGTTGCTATGGAGTTCTAAGCAGTTGCTAGGGTGTTCTAGGTGGTTGCTAGGGTGTTGCTAGATGGTTGCTATGGAGTTCCAGGCGGTTGCTAGGGTTTTCTAGGTATTTGTTATAGAGTTCTAGGCAGTTGCTATGCTGTTGCTAGGTGGTTGCTATGGAGTTCCAGGCTGTTGCTAGACTGTTCTAGGTGGTTGCTAGGGTGTTGCTAGGTGGTTGCTCTTTCTCTACTGAGTCCAATGACGCGATCCATAATTCTCTATGACAAACGGTTGAAAAGTTATGAAATATCAAATGTCGGCCAATCAGGAAAGGGGGCAAGGTTAATTTACACCAATGGACAAAGGACTCGCTAACACGTCCAATGAGGTATCCCACAATTTGAGGGCAATTTTGCCCCATAGAGATGAATCCTGAATGTCCAAAGCCAGAGAGAGACCAGAGCACTGCTGCTGGAAGACAGACCATTGTGACATCACAAGGCTGAGAAGACAGCATTGTGACATCACAATGGTGAACATTCCACCATTCATTCTCTATGGGAAAAATTCCCCAAACAAAGTCAAATTTCTCAAAAACCGTCCACCCAAACTTTCCACAAAGTAATAGCACTTCATTCCCGATCAAGCCGCTCGATTTGACACATTGCACATGTATGTGGTGTGAAAACTCTGGGAGGAGTAGCGGTCCAAAAAATGGGTGGAAAGATAGAATAATAATAACTAGACAATTCCTGCAGAAATTCTGAAGTGTGGTTGCGGCAAACGCAAAGTCGACTTTCTGCTGAAAAGAGTGAACAGTGGTAGGTAGTTGCTATGATGTTTGAGGCGGTTGCTAGGGTGTTGCTAGGTGGTTTCCATGGAATTCTAGGCGGTTGCTAGGGTGTTCTAGGTGGTTGCTATGGAGTTCTAGGCAGTTGCTAGGATGTTGCGAGGTGGTTGATATGGTGTTCCAGGTGGTTGCTAGGGTGGTGCTAGGTGGTTGCTATGGAGTTCCAGGTGGTTGCTATGGAGTTCCAGGCGGTTGCTAGGGCATTGCTAGGTGGTTGCTAGGGTAATCTAATTGGTTGCTAGGATGTTGCTAGGTGGTTGCTATGGAGTTATAGGTGGTTGCTAGGATGTTGCTAGGCAGTTGTTATGGTGTTCCAGGTGGTTGCTAGGATGTTGCTAGGTGGTTGCTATGGAGTTATAGGCGGTTGCTAGGGTGTTGCTAGGTGGTTGCTATGGAGTTATAGCCGGTTGCTAGGGTGTTGCTAGGCATTTCTATGGAGTTATAGGCGGTTGCTATGGTGTTGCTAGGGTATTCTAGGTGGTTGCTAGGATGTTGCTAGGTGGTTGCTATCGAGTTATAGGTGGTTGCTAGGGTGTTGCTAGGCAGTTGTTATGGTGTTCCAGGTGGTTGCTAGGGTATTCTAGGTGGTTGCTAGGGTGTTGCTAGGTGGATGCTATGGAGTTCTAGGTGGTTACTATGGTGTTGCTAGGTCATTGCTATGTACTTATAGCCGGTTGCTAGGGTGTTGTTAGGCATTGGCTATGGAGTTATATGCAGTTGCTAGGGTGTTGCTAGGGTATTCTAGGTGGTTGCTAGGATGTTGCTAGGTGGTTGCTATGGAGTTATAGGCGGTTGCTAGGGTGTTGCTAGACAGTTGTTATGGTGTTCCAGGTGGTTGCTAGGGTGTTGCTAGGTGGTTGCTATGGTGTTCCAGGTGGTTGCTAGGGCATTGCTAGGTGGTTGCTAGGGTATTCTAAGTGGTTGCTAGGATGTTGCTAGGTGGTTGCTATGGAGTTATAGGCGGTTGCTGGGGTGTTGCTAGGCAGTTGTTATGGTGTTCCAGGTGGTTGCTAGGGTGTTGCTAGGTGGTTGCTAGGATGTTACTAGGTGGTTGCTATGGAGTTATAGGCGGTTGCTAGGGTGTTGCTAGGTGGTTGCTGTGGAGTTCTAGGTGGTTGCTAGGGCATTGTTAGGTGGTTGCTAGGGTATTCTAAGTGGTTGCTAGGATGTTGCTAGGTGGTTGCTATGGAGTTATAGGCGGTTGCTAGGGTGTTGCTAGGCGGTTGTTATGGTGTTCCAGGTGGTTGCTAGGGTGTTGCTAGGTGGTTGCTAGGATGTTGCTAGGTGTTTGCTATGGAGTTATAGGCGGTTGCTAGGGTGTTGCTAGGTGGTTGCTAGGAGGTTGCTATGGAGTTATAGGCAGTTGCTACGGTGATGCTAGGCAGTTATTATGGTGTTCTAGGTGGTTGCTAGGGTGTTGCTAGGTGGTTGCTAGGGTGTTGCTAGGTGGATGCTATGGAGTTTTAGGTGGTTACTATTTTGTTGCTAGGTGGTTGCTATGGAGTTATAGCCTGTTGCTAGGGTGTTGCTAGGCATTTGCTATGGAGTTATAGGCGTTTGTTAGGGTGTTGCTAGGGTATTCTAGGTGGTTGCTAGGATGTTGCTAGGTGGTTGCTTTGGAGTTATAAGTGGTTGCTAGGGTGTTGCTAGGCAGTTGTTATGGTGTTCCTGGTGGTTGCTAGGGTGTTGCTAGGTGGTTGCTATGGTGTTCCAGGTGGTTGCTAGGGTGTTGCTAGGTGGTTGCTAGGTGGTTGCTATGAAGTTATAGGCGGTTGCTAGGTGGTTGCTAGAAGGTTGCTATGGAGTTGTAGGTGGTTGTTAGGGTGTTGCTAGGTGGTTTCTAGGGTATTTTAGGAGGTTGCTATGGAGTTCTAGGTGGTTACTATGGTGTTGCTAGGTGGTTGCTATGGAGTTATAGCCGGTTGCTAGGGTGTTGCTAGGCATTTGCTATGGAGTTATAGGCGGTTGCTAGGGTGTTGCTAGGGTATTCTAGATGGTTGCTATGATGTTGCTAGGGTGTTGCTAGATATTTGCTATGGAGTTATCGGTGGTTGCTAGGGTGTTGCTAGGGTATTCTAGGTGGTTGCGAGGATGTTGCTAGGTGGTTGCTATGGAGTTATAGGCGGTTGCTAGGCTGTTGCTAGGCATTTGCTATGGAGTTATAGGCGTTTGTTAGGGTGTTGCTAGGTGGTAGCTATAGTGTTACAGGTGGTTGCTAGGGTGTTGCTAGGTGGTTGCTATGGTGTTCCATGTGGTTGCTAGGATGTTGCTAGGTGGTTGCTATGGTGTTCCAGGTGGTTGCTAGGGTGTTGCTAGGTGGTTGCTATGGTGTTCCAGGTGGTTGCTAGGGTGTTGCTAGGTGGTTGCTATGGAGTTCTAGGTAGTTGGTATGGTGTTGTAGGTGGTTGCTATGGAGTTATAGCCGGTTGCTAGGGTGTTGCTAGGCATTTGCTATGGTGTTCTGGGTGGTTGCTAGTGTGTTGTTAGGTGGTTGCTATGGAGTTCTAGGCGGTTGCTAGGTTGTTCTAGGTGGTTGCTAGGGTGTTGCTAGGTCGTTGCTAGGATGTTACTAGGTGGTTGCTATGGAGTTATAGGCGGTTGCTAGGGTGTTGCTAGGTGGTTGCTGTGGAGTTCTAGGTGGTTGCTAGGGCATTGTTAGGTGGTTGCTAGGGTATTCTAAGTGGTTGCTAGGATGTTGCTAGGTGGTTGCTATGGAGTTATAGGCGGTTGCTAGGGTGTTGCTAGGCGGTTGTTATGGTGTTCCAGGTGGTTGCTAGGGTGTTGCTAGGTGGTTGCTAGGATGTTACTAGGTGGTTGCTATGGAGTTATAGGCGGTTGCTAGGGTGTTGCTAGGTGGTTGCTGTGGAGTTCTAGGTGGTTGCTAGGGCATTGTTAGGTGGTTGCTAGGGTATTCTAAGTGGTTGATAGGATGTTGCTAGGTGGTTGCTATGGAGTTATAGGCGGTTGATAGGGTGTTGCTAGGCGGTTGTTATGGTGTTCCAGGTGGTTGCTAGGGTGTTGCTAGGTGGTTGCTAGGATGTTGCTAGGTGTTTGCTATGGAGTTATAGGCGGTTGCTAGGGTGTTGCTAGGAGGTTGCTATGGAGTTATAGGCGGTTGCTACGGTGTTGCTAGGCAGTTATTATGGTGTTCTAGGTGGTTGCTAGGGTGTTGCTAGGTGGTTGCTAGGGTGTTGCTAGGTGGATGCTATGGAGTTCTAGGTGGTTACTATTTTGTTGCTAGGTGGTTGCTATGGAGTTATAGCCTGTTGCTAGGGTGTTGCTAGGCATTTGCTATGGAGTTATAGGCGTTTGTTAGGGTGTTGCTAGGGTATTCTAGGTGGTTGCTAGGATGTTGCTAGGTGGTTGCTATGGAGTTATAAGTGGTTGCTAGGGTGTTGCTAGGCAGTTGTTATGGTGTTCCTGGTGGTTGCTAGGGTGTTGCTAGGTGGTTGCTATGGTGTTCCAGGTGGTTGCTAGGGTGTTGCTAGGTGGTTGCTAGGTGGTTGCTATGAAGTTTGCTATGGAGTTGTAGGTGGTTGTTAGGGTGTTGCTAGGTGGTTGCTAGGGTATTCTAGGAGGTTGCTATGGAGTTCTAGGTGGTTACTATGGTGTTGCTAGGTGGTTGCTATGGAGTTATAGCCGGTTGCTAGGGTGTTGCTAGGCATTTGCTATGGAGTTATAGGCGGTTGCTAGGGTGTTGCTAGGGTATTCTAGATGGTTGCTATGATGTTACTAGGGTGTTGCTAGATATTTGCTATGGAGTTATCGGTGGTTGCTTGGGTGTTGCTAGGGTATTCTAGGTGGTTGCGAGGATGTTGCTAGGTGGTTGCTATGGAGTTATAGGCGGTTGCTAGGCTGTTGCTAGGCATTTGCTATGGAGTTATAGGCGTTTGTTAGGGTGTTGCTAGGTGGTAGCTATAGTGTTACAGGTGGTTGCTAGGGTGTTGCTAGGTGGTTGCTATGGTGTTCCATGTGGTTGCTAGGATGTTGCTAGGTGGTTGCTATGGTGTTCCAGGTGGTTGCTAGAGTGTTGCTAGGTGGTTGCTATGGTGTTCCAGGTGGTTGCTAGGGTGTTGCTAGGTGGTTGCTATGGAGTTCTAGGTAGTTGGTATGGTGTTGTAGGTGGTTGCTATGGAGTTATAGCCGGTTGCTAGGGTGTTGCTAGGCATTTGCTATGGTGTTCCGGGTGGTTGCTAGTGTGTTGTTAGGTGGTTGCTATGGAGTTCTAGGCGGTTGCTAGGTTGTTCTAGGTGGTTGCTAGGGTGTTGCTAGGTCGTTGCTATGGTGTTATAGGCGGTTGCTAGGATGTTGCTAGGGGGTTGCTATGGAGTTCTAGGCGGTTGCTAGGTCTTTACTGAGTCCAATGACGCGACCCATAGTTCTCTATGACAAACTGTTCAAAAGTTATGAAATATCAAACATTGGCCAATCAGGAAGGGGGGCGAGGCTGATCTACACCAATGGACAAAGGACTCTCTACCATGTCCAATGAGGCAGTGCAAAATTTGTGGGCAATTTTTCCCCATAGAGGTGAATGGCAGAATGTTCAAATCTAGAGAGAGACCAGAGTACTGCTGCTAGAAGACAGAGCATTGTGACATCACAATGGTGAGAAGACAGAGCATTGTGACATCACAAGGGTGAACATTCCACCATTCATTCTCTATGGGAAAAATTGCACACAAAAATTCAAATTTTTCAAAAACTGTGCAACGAAACTTTCCACAAAGTAATAGCACACCATTCCCGATCAAGCCGCTCGATTTGACATATTGCACGTGTATGTGGTGTGAAAACTCTGGGAGGAGTAGCGGTCCAAAAAATGGGTGGAATAATAATAATAACTAGACAATTCCTGCAGAAATTGTGAAGTGTGGTTGCCGCCAATGCAAAGTCGACTTTGTGCTGAACGGAGTGAACAGTTTCTGTAGTATAAGCAGAGACAGGGCATTGTGTACCTGCTATAACATCACTACAACGAGTTGATTTGCGACACATATATTCAGAGCTAAATTATCCTTTCATCAAAATTTGAGATCTCAGTGTTTTACTTGCGGTATGCGGTGACGAGTGACGGCGAATCACAAAGCTAGCTGGCATGTTCAGAGGGTCTTGGAAAAACCCTAAGTCTGACGTGTAATGCAGACTGATGTGTAATGCAGTTATAACGAGACCAAAGTTTCCAACTCGCTGGAATATAAAACGGTATTACAAAAGTAAAATTTGACATATTATACATTGTTAGAAAGCTTATTCTGTCACCTATTAGATCGATGATGTGTAGATCAAGCCAGATTGTACTACAAAGTTCGACAACACCCAAAGCAACATGTGTGGTATTACAAGCCCACTGAAGACCGGATCAGAAGCTGCTGCACACGTGTTGTTGACGGCGTTGTTGCACTCTTTAGTACAGTCTGGCTTGTTTGAGAATTCGTTTATTCAGTAGGTGAGAGCATAAGCTTTCTAACCAGGTATAACAGCACGTCTAATTTTGGTTTTGGAATATCGTTTTTTTAGGTCAACCGAAAGTTTTTTAATCGTCGCATACAATGCATGTAGTCTTTGTTAGCATTAGCATTCAAAGACGCTGGACCTGACGAAACGTCGTCAAAGAATTTGCGTAATATCTTGTGAAATACTGTTATTATTGAGGACTTCTGGGTATGCCTAAGCCATATGTTTTGTTGATATACCTAGCTGACAGCGTTTTCATTTGAAATTTTGCATTTGGAATACTGTTTTATCCGTTCACTTCCGCGTTCAGCTATATCCTTTCTGGTGGCTGGTGAGGACGAACAGCCAACCGCATCACGTGTGCAAAGCCGACCAATGCTGTAACTTCATAATTCACATTTTTATGACGTCACCGCCCCATTCATTTTCAATGGGAAAAATTGGCCATAAAAAGTCATATTTCTCAAAAACCGTGCAGCGAAAATTTCCACAAAGTAATAGCCATCGATTCCCAAAGAAGCCGGTCAATTTGACATATGGCATGTGTATGTGGTGCGAAAACTCTGGGAGGAGTAGCGGTCCAAAAAATGGGTGGAATAATAATAATAAATAATATGTGCGATAATAATAGTGTGATTGCCTAAGGCAACCACACTAATAACTAGACAATTCCTGCAGAAATTGTGAAGTGTGGTTGCCGCCAATGCAAAGTCGACTTTGTGCTGAACGGAGTGAACAGTTTCTGTAGTATAAGCAGAGACAGGGCATTGTGTACCTGCTATAACATCACGACAACGAGTTGATTTGCGACACATATATTCAGAGCTAAATTATCCTTTCATCAAAATTTGAGATCTCAGTGTTTTACTTGCAGTATGCGGTGACGAGTGACGGCGAATCACAAAGCTAGCTGGCATGTTCAGAGGGTCTTGGAAAAACCCTAAGTCTGACGTGTAATGCAGACTGATGTGTAATGCAGTTATAACGAGACCAAAGTTTCCAACTCGCTGGAATATAAAACGGTATTACAAAAGTAAAATTTGACATATTATACATTGTTAGAAAGCTTATTCTGTCACCTATTAGATCGATGATGTGTAGATCAAGCCAGATTGTACTACAAAGTTCGACAACACCCAAAGCAACATGTGTGGTATTACAAGCCCACTGAAGACCGGATCAGAAGCTGCTGCACACGTGTTGTTGACGGCGTTGTTGCACTCTTTAGTACAGTCTGGCTTGTTTGAGAATTCGTTTATTCAGTAGGTGAGAGCATAAGCTTTCTAACCAGGTATAACAGCACGTCTAATTTTGGTTTTGGAATATCGTTTTTTTAGGTCAACCGAAAGTTTTTTAATCGTCGCATACAATGCATGTAGTCTGTTAGCATTAGCATTCAAAGACGCTGGACCTGACGAAACGTCGTCAAAGAATTTGCGTAATATCTTGTGAAATACTGTTATTATTGAGGACTTCTGGGTATGCCTAAGCCATATGTTTTGCTGATATACCTAGCTGACAGCGTTTTCATTTGTAATTTTGCATTGGAATACTGTTTTATCCGTTCACTTCCGCGTTCAGCTATATCCTTTCTGGTGGCTGGTGAGGACGAACAGCCAACCGCATCACGTGTGCAAAGCCGACCAATGCTGTAACTTCATAATTCACATTTTTTATGACGTCACCGCCCCATTCATTTTCAATGGGAAAAATTGGCCATAAAAAGTCATATTTCTCAAAAACCGTGCAGCGAAACTTTCCACAAAGTAATAGCACACGATTCCCAAAGAAGCCGGTCAATTTGACATATGGCACGTGTATGTGGTGCGAAAACTCTGGGAGGAGTAGCGGTCCAAAAAATGGGTGGAATAATAATAATAAATAATATGTGCGATAATAATAGTGTGATTGCCTAAGGCAACCACACTAATAATAAATAATATGTGCAATAATAATAGTGTGTTTGCCTAAGGCAACCACACTTACAATAATAACTAGACAATTCCTGCAGAAATTGTGAAGTGTGGTTGCCGCCAATGCAAAGTCGACTTTGTGCTGAACGGAGTGAACAGTTTCTGTAGTATAAGCAGAGACAGGGCATTGTGTACCTGCTATAACATCACTACAACGAGTTGATTTGTGACACATATATTCAGAGCTAAATTATCCTTTCATCAAAATTTGAGATCTCAGTGTTTTACTTGCGGTATGCGGTGACGAGTGACGGCGAATCACAAAGCTAGCTGGCATGTTCAGAGGGTCTTGGAAAAACCCTAAGTCTGACGTGTAATGCAGACTGATGTGTAATGCAGTTATAACGAGACCAAAGTTTCCAACTCGCTGGAATATAAAACGGTATTACAAAAGTAAAATTTGACATATTATACATTGTTAGAAAGCTTATTCTGTCACCTATTAGATCGATGATGTGTAGATCAAGCCAGATTGTACTACAAAGTTCGACAACACCCAAAGCAACATGTGTGGTATTACAAGCCCACTGAAGACCGGATCAGAAGCTGCTGCACACGTGTTGTTGACGGCGTTGTTGCACTCTTTAGTACAGTCTGGCTTGTTTGAGAATTCGTTTATTCAGTAGGTGAGAGCATAAGCTTTCTAACCAGGTATAACAGCACGTCTAATTTTGGTTTTGGAATATGGTTTTTTTAGGTCAACCGAAAGTTTTTTAATCGTCGCATACAATGCATGTAGTCTGTTAGCATTAGCCTTCAAAGACGCTGGACCTGACGAAACGTCGTCAAAGAATTTGCGTAATATCTTGTGAAATACTGTTATTATTGAGGACTTCTGGGTATGCCTAAGCCATATGTTTTGTTGATATACCTAGCTGACAGCGTTTTCATTTGAAATTTTGCATTTGGAATACTGTTTTATCCGTGCACTTCCGCGTTCAGCTATATCCTTTCTGGTGGCTGGTGAGGACGAACAGCCAACCGCATCACGTGTGCAAAGCCGACCAATGCTGTAACTTCATAATTCACATTTTTATGACGTCACCGCCCCATTCATTTTCAATGGGAAAAATTGGCCATAAAAAGTCATATTTCTCAAAAACCGTGCAGCGAAAATTTCCACAAAGTAATAGCCATCGATTCCCAAAGAAGCCGGTCAATTTGACATATGGCATGTGTATGTGGTGCGAAAACTCTGGGAGGAGTAGCGGTCCAAAAAATGGGTGGAATAATAATAATAATAATAATAATAATAATATGTGCGATAATAATAGTGTGATTGCCTAAGGCAACCACACTAATAATAATAATAATATGTGCAATAATAATAGTGTGATTGCCTAAGGCAACCACACTAATAATATGTGGGATAATAGTAGTGTGATTGCCTAAGGCAACCACACTAATAATAATAATATGTGAGTAATAGTAGTGTGATTGCCTAAGGCAACCACACTAATAATAATAAATATGTGCAATAATAATAGTGTGTTTGCCTAAGGCAACCACACTAATAATAATAATAATAATAATAAATATGTGCAATAATAATAGTGTGTTTGCCTAAGGCAACCACACTAATAATAATAATAATAATAATAAATATGTGCAATAATAATAGTGTGTTTGCCTAAGGCAACCACACTAACTAGACAATTCCTGCAGAAATTGTGAAGTGTGGTTGCCGCCAACGCAAAGTCGACTTTGTGCTGAACAGAGCAAACAGTTTCTGTAGTATAAGCAGAGACAGAGTATTGTGTACATGCTATAACATCACGGCAACGAGTTTATTTGCGACACATATATTCAGAGCTAAATTATCCTTTCATAAAAACTTGAGATCTCAGTGTTTTACTCGCGGTATGCGGTGACGAGTGACGGCGAATCATAAAGCTAGCTGGCATGTTCAGAGGCTCTTGGAAAAACCCTACGTCTACACTGTGTGATCGCACCATTTAAAAAAAGAAAAACGGGGCTAGGGAGATTAATTTGATTGAGGTATGATTTTGCGTGAATATCAGCTCATTTTAACCACACAACTAAAAACATTTCATTGGGCTGTAATTCAGAGTGTAATCTGTTATCTCTGAGACCAACTCATAGACAGAGTAGCCTATTACGTGTTAGCCGAGCCGAATTTCCAAGAACGAAAATGAGGCGAGAAATATGTGTTAAAATAGTCGCATTTTAACTAATTTTAAATACAGCTTCTGTGAATAAGGTTCGCCTGGTAGCCAGTACTACTAGCTTCTGTTGCAGCAAGGGGTGCATCAACAACATGCAAGTGGAGTTGTGTACTTTAGCAAACGCGTTGGGTGAGAAAGCGTTGCTTTCCCTGCTACAACAGAATGAATACATAATGCAGCTCTAATGAGACCAAAGTTTCCAATACGCTGGGATTTTAAACGGTGTTACAAAAGAGAAATTTGACATATTATACATAGTTAGAAAACTTATTCTGTCACCTATTGGATCGATTAAGTGTAGATCAAGTCAGATTGTACTACAAAGTTCGACAACACCCAAAGCAACGTGTGGTATTACAAGATGACACCGTTTTCTGGAGTAAGACCGGACCAGAAGCTGCTGCACACATGTTGTTGACGGCGTTGTTGCCCTTTTTAGGTCCGTCTGGCTTGATTGAGAATTCGTTTATTCAGTAGGTGAGAGTATAAGCTTTCTAACCATGTATAACACGTCTAATTTTGGTTTTGGAATACCGTTATTATTGCGTTCACTTCCGCATTCAGCTATATCCATTCTGGTGGCTATGCGTAATGCATCTATAATGAGACGAACCTTTCGAATACGATGGGATATAAAACGGTATTACAAAAACAAAATGTAACATATTATACATAGTTAGAAAGCTTATTGTGTCACCTACTGAATAAATGAATTCTCAATCAAGCCAGTTTGTACTACAAAGTTCGAGAACACCCAAAGCAACATGTGTGGTGTTACAAGCTGACGTCTTTTTCTGGAGTAAGACCGGACCAGAAGCTGCTGCACACGTTTTGTTGACGGCGTTGTTGCCCTTTTTAGTACCGTCTGGCTTGTTTGAGAATTTGTTTATTCAGTAGGTGAGAGCATAAGCTTTCTAACCAGGTATAACACGTGTAGTTTTGGTTTTGGAATATCGTTTTTAGGTCAACCGAAAGTTTTTTAATCCTCGCATTCAATGCATGCACTCTTTGTTAGCACTAGTAGCATTCAAAGACGCTGCACTTGAAGAAACGTTGTCAACGATTTTGCGTAATACCTTGTGAAATACTATTATTTTTGAGGAAATCTGGGTATGCCTAAGTCATATGTTTGTTGATATACCTAGCTGACAGCGTTTTCATTTGTAATTTTGCATTTGGAATACCGTTTTTATCGCGTTCACTTCCGCATTCAGCTATATCCACTCTGGTGGCTAAGTCGCCAGGAAACCTCGTTTGAACAACACAATCCGTGCATGTACGTCTTCGTCAAGGTTTTATCTACATTGTGGTATGAATCATTTGAAGTTTACGAATGTGTGTTTTCTGTAATTATGACGAAAATGGAGATATGCACCGCATCTGGATTCAAAATTTCCTGTAGATGAAGCCGGTTAAAGCTGCATCACGTGTGCTAAGCCGACCAATGCTGTAACTTCACCGCTCACATATGTATGACGTCACGTTTTACATTCATCCCTATGGGAAAAAATTGGCCATAAAAAGTCATATTTCTCAAAAACCGTGCAGCGAAACTTTCCACAAAGTAATAGCACACGATTCCCAAAGAAGCCGGTCAATTTGACATATGGCACGTGTATGTGGTGCGAAAACTCTGGGAGGAGTAGCGGTCCAAAAAATGGGTGGAAAGAAAGAATAATAATAACTAGACAATTCCTGCAGAAATTGTGAAGTGTGGTTGCCGCCAATGCAAAGTCGACTTTGTGCTGAACGGAGTGAACAGTTTCTGTAGTATATGCAAAGACAGGGCATTGTGTACCTGCTATAACATCACTACAACGAGTTGATTTGCGACATATATATTCAGAGCTAAATTATCCTTTCATCAAATTTTGAGATCTCAGTGTTTTACTTGCGGTATGCGGTGACGAGTGACGGCGAATCACAAAGCTAGCTGGCATGTTCAGAGGGTCTTGGAAAAACCCTAAGTCTGACGTGTAATCCAGACTGATGTGTAATGCAGTTATAACGAGACCAAAGTTTCCAACTCGCTGGAATATAAAACGGTATTACAAAAGTAAAATTTGACATATTATACATTGTTAGAAAGCTTATTCTGTCACCTATTAGATCGATGATGTGTAGATCAAGCCAGATTGTACTACAAAGTTCGACAACACCCAAAGCAACATGTGTGGTATTACAAGCCCACTGAAGACCGGATCAGAAGCTGCTGCACACGTGTTGTTGACGGCGTTGTTGCACTCTTTAGTACAGTCTGGCTTGTTTGAGAATTCGTTTATTCAGTAGGTGAGAGCATAAGCTTTCTAACCAGGTATAACAGCACGTCTAATTTTGGTTTTGGAATATCGTTTTTTTAGGTCAACCGAAAGTTTTTTAATCGTCGCATACAATGCGTGTAGTCTGTTAGCATTAGCATTCAAAGACGCTGGACCTGACGAAACGTCGTCAAAGAATTTGCATAATATCTCGTGAAATACTGTTATTATTGAGGACTTCTGGGTATGCCTAAGCCATATGTTTTGTTGATATACCTAGCTGACAGCGTTTTCATTTGAAATTTTGCATTTGGAATACTGTTTTATCCGTTCACTTCCGCGTTAAGCTATATCCTTTCTGGTGGCTGGTGAGGATGAACAGCCAACCGCATCACGTGTGCAAAGCCGACCAATGCTGTAACTTCATAATTCACATTTTTTATGACGTCACCGCCCCATTCATTTTCAATGGGAAAAATTGGCCATAAAAAGTCATATTTCACAAAAACCGTGCAGCGAATCTTTCCACAAAGTAATAGCACGCGATTCCCAAAGAAGCCGGTCAATTTGACATATGGCACGTGTATGTGGTGCGAAAACTCTGGGAGGAGTAGCGGTCCAAAAAATGGGTGGAAAGAAATAAAAATAATAATAATAATAATAATATGTGAGATAATAGTAGTGTGATTGCCTAAGGCAACCACACTAACTAGACAATTCCTGCAAAACTTGTGAAGTGTGGTTGCCCTCAATGCAAAGTCGACTTTCTGCTGAACAGAATGAACAGTGGTAGGTAGTTGCTATGATGTTCTGGTGGTGACTATGGAGTTATAGACGGTTGCTAGGGTGTTGATAGGCAGTTGTTATGGTGTTCCAGGAGGTTGCTAGGGTGTTGCTAGGTGGTTGCTATGGAGTTATAGGCAGTTGCTAGGGTGTTGCTAGGCAGTTATGGTGTTCCAGCTGGTTGCTAGGTGGTTGCTATGGAGTTATAAGCGGTTGCTATGGTGTTCTAGGTGGTTGCTAGGGTGTTGCTAGGTGGTTGCTATGGAGTTATAGGCGGTTGCTACGGTGTTGCTATGTGGTTGGTAGGGTTTTCTAGATGGTTGCTAGGATGTTGCTAGGTGGTTGCTATGGAGTTATAGGCGGTTGCTAGGGTGTTGCTAGGCAGTTGTTATGGTGTTCCAGGTGGTTGCTAGGGTGTTGCTAGGTGGTTGCTAATGTTTTCTAGGTGGTTGCTAGGGTGTTGCAAGGTGGTTGCTATGGTGTTGCTAGGTGGTTGCTATGGAGTTATAGCCGGTTGCTAGGGTGTTGTTAGGCATTTGCTATGGAGTTATAGGCGGTTGCTAGGTGTTGCTAGGGTATTCAAGGTAGTTGCTAGGATGTTGCTAGGTGGTTGCTATGCAGTTATAGGCGGTTGCTAGGCAGTTGTTATGGTGTTCCAGGTGTTTGATAGGGTGTTGCTAGGTGGTTGCTAGGGTATTCAAGGTAGTTGCTAGGATGTTGCTAGGTGGTTGCTATGCAGTTATAGGCGGTTGCTAGGCAGTTGATATGGTTTTCCAGGTGGTTGATAGGGTGTTGCTAGGTGGTTGCTATGGAGTTATAGCCGGTTGCTAGGGTGTTGCTAGGCATTTGCTATGGTGTTCCATGTGGTTGCTAGGGTGTTGCTAGGTGGTTGCTATGGAGTTCTAGGCAGTTGCTATGGTGTTACAGGTGGTTGCTAGTGTGTTGTTAGGTGTTTGCTATGGAGTTCTAGGCTGTTGCTAGGGTGTTTTAGGTGGTTGCTAGGGTTTTCTAGGTAGTTGCTAGGATGTTGCTAGGTGGTTGCTATGGAGTTATAAGCGGTTGCTAGGGTGTTGCTAGGCAGTTGTTTTGGTGTTCCAGGTGGTTTCTAGGTTGTTGCTTGGTGGTTGCTATGGTGTCCAGGTGGTTGCTAGGGTGTTGCTAGGTGGTTGCTATGGAGTTCTAGGTGGTTGCTATGGTGTTGCTAGGTGGTTGCTATGGAGTTATAGCTGGTTGCTAGGGTGTTGCTAGGCAGTTATGGTGTTCCAGCTGGTTGCTAGGTGTTTGCTATGGAGTTATAAGCGGTTGCTATGGTGTTCCAGGTGGTTGCTAGGGTGTTGCTAGGTGGTTGCTATGGAGTTATAGGCGGTTGCTACGGTGTTGCTATGTGGTTGGTAGGGTGTTCTAGATGGTTGCTAAGATGTTGCTAGGTGGTTGCTATGGAGTTATAGGCAGTTGCTAGGGTGTTGCTAGGCAGTTGTTATGGTGTTCCAGGTGGTTGCTAGGGTGTTGCTAGGTGGTTGCTATGGTGTTCCAGGTGGTTGCTAGGGTGTTGCTAGGTGGTTGCTATGGAGATCTAGGCTGTTGCAAGACTGTTCTAAGTGGTTGCTAGGGTGTTGCTAGGTCGTTTCCATAGAGTTCTAAGCGGTTGCTAAGGTGTTGCTAGGTTGTTGCTATGGAGATCTAGGCTGTTGCAAGACTGTTCTAAGTGGTTGCTAGGGTGTTGCTAGGTCGTTTCCATAGAGTTCTAAGCGGTTGCTAAGGTGTTGCTAGGTGGTTGCTATGGAGTTCTAAGCAGTTGCTAGGGTGTTTTAGGTGGTTGCTAGGGTGTTGCTAGATGGTTGTTATGGAGTTCCAGGTCGTTGCTAGGCTTTTCTAGGTATTTGCTATAGAGTTCTAGGCAGTTGCTATGCTGTTGCTAGGTGGTTGCTATGGAGTTCCAGGCTGTTGCTAGGCTGTTCTAGGTGGTTGCTAGGGTGTTGCTAGGTGGTTGCTCCGTCTTTACTGAGTCCAATGACGCGATCCACAATTCTCTATGACAAACGGTTGAAAAGTTATTAAATATCAAATGTCGGCCAATCAGGAAAGGGGGCGAGGTTAATTTACACCAATAGACAATCGACTCTAACACGTCCAATGAGGCATCCCACAATTTGAGGGCAATTTTGCCCCATAGAGATGAATGCTGAATGTCCAAAGCCAGAGAGAGACCAGAGCACTGCTGCTAGAAGACAGACCATTGTGACATCATAAAGGTGAGAAGACAGCATTGTGACATCACAAGGGTGAACATTCCACCATTCATTCTCTATGGGAAAAATTCCCCCAAAAAAGTCAAATTTCTCAAAAACCGTCCACCCAAACTTTCCACAAAGTAATAGCACTTCATTCCCGATCAAGCCGCTCGATTTGACACATTGCACATGTATGTGGTGCGAAAACTCTGGGAGGAGTAGCGGTCCAAAAAATGGGTGGAATAATAATAATAATAATAATAATAATAAATAAATAATATGTGCAATAATAATAGTGTGTTTGCCTAAGGCAACCACACTAACTAGACAATTCCTGCAGAAATTGTGAAGTGTGGTTGCCGCCAATGCAAAGTCAACTTTGTGCTGAACGGAGTGAACAGTTTCTGTAGTATAAGCAGAGACAGGGCATTGTGTACCTGCTATAACATCACTACAACGAGTTGATTTGCGACACATATATTCAGAGCTAAATTATCCTTTCATCAAAATTTGAGATCTCAGTGTTTTACTTGCGGTATGCGGTGACGAGTGACGGCGAATCACAAAGCTAGCTGGCATGTTCAGAGGGTCTTGGAAAAACCCTAAGTCTGACGTGTAATGCAGACTGATGTGTAATGCAGTTATAACGAGACCAAAGTTTCCAACTCGCTGGAATATAAAACGGTATTACAAAAGTAAAATTTGACATATTATACATTGTTAGAAAACTTATTCTGTCACCTATTAGATCGATGATGTGTTGATCAAGCCAGATTGTACTACAAAGTTCGACAACACCCAAAGCAACATGTGTGGTATTACAAGCCCACATGGTTTTCTGAAGTAAGACCGGACCAGAAGCTGCTGCACACGTGTTGTTGACGGCGTTGTTGCACTCTTTAGTACAGTCTGGCTTGTTTGAGAATTCGTTTATTCAGTAGGTGAGAGCATAAGCTTTCTAACCAGGTATAACAGCACGTCTAATTTTGGTTTTGGAATATCGTTTTTTTAGGTCAACCGAAAGTTTTTTAATTGTCGCATACAATGCATGTAGTCTTTGTTAGCATTAGCATTCAAAGACGCTGGACCTGACGAAACGTCGTCAAAGAATTTGCGTAATATCTTGTGAAATACTGTTATTATTGAGGACTTCTGGGTATGCCTAAGCCATATGTTTTGTTGATATACCTAGCTGACAGCGTTTTCATTTGTAATTTTGCATTGGAATACTGTTTTATCCGTTCACTTCCGCGTTCAGCTATATCCTTTCTGGTGGCTGGTGAGGACACGTACA
Organism: Anguilla pacifica; assembly: GCA_039654925.1. NCBI lineage: Eukaryota > Metazoa > Chordata > Actinopteri > Anguilliformes > Anguillidae > Anguilla > Anguilla pacifica. The sequence goes on from CM077292.1 coordinate 42,276,520, forward strand.
GCGGACCGCATCACGTGTGCAAAGCCGACCAATGCTGTAACTTCATAATTCACATTTTTATGACGTCGCCGCCCCATTCATTTTCAATGGGAAAAATTGGCCATAAAAAGTCATATTTCTCAAAAACCGTGCAGCGAAAATTTCCACAAAGTAATAGCCATCGATTCCCAAAGAAGCCGGTCAATTTGACATATGGCATGTGTATGTGGTGCGAAAACTCTGGGAGGAGTAGCGGTCCAAAAAACTGGCAGAATAATAATAATAATAATAAATAAATATGTGCAATAATAATAGTGTGTTTGCCTAAGGCAACCACACTAATAATATGTGCAATAATAATAGTGTGTTTGCCTAAGGCAACCACACTAATAATAATAATAATAATAATATGTGCAATAATAGTAGTGTGATTGCCTGAGGCAACCACACTAATAATAATAATAAAATAATAATATGTGAGATAATAGTAGTGTGATTGCCTAAGGCAACCACACTAATAATATGTGCAATAATAATAGTGTGTTTGCCTAAGGCAACCACACTAATAATAATAATAATAATAATAATAATAATAATAATAATAATAATAATATGTGCAATAATAGTAGTGTGATTGCCTAAGGCAACCACACTAATATTATGTGCATTAATTGTAGTGTGATTGCCTAAGGCAACCACACTAATAATAAATAAATAATATGTGCAATAATAATAGGGTGTTTGCCTAAGGCAACCACACTAATAATCCTAACAAATACAATAGGGTTCCACCAGCTTCGCTGCTTGGACCCCTAATAATCCGAACAGATACAATAGGGTTCCACCAGCTTCGCTGCTTGGACCCCTAATAATAATCCTAACAAATACAACAGGGTTCCACCAGCTTCGCTGCTTGGACCCCTAAAAAGACGCCAAATACCAATATAATTGAGACTGATATTAGCCACATCCTACCCCAACTAAGACTGAGATTGTGTCTGCCATTCAAGCATAATATAAATTCCTTCTACAACTAAATAAAAATAAGAAAGATTCGAATTTCAAATTTGTTTGTACAGCATACAAAAGGTGACAGTTTTAATTAGCCTAACACGAAGAATGAGAGAGAAAGAATAATAAATAAATATGGCCTATGTATGTATACACCATTCATTCCTACCTACGCCATTTCTAATAGTAAGTTAACATACAACATTTAAATAGCCTACCTACATGAACTTAATAGGCCTATTAAGTTAATAACCAAAAGAGCAAACAAGCGAGGTCGAGAACGGATTATCCTTCCACCATAAGAGGCATTACTCTCCAGAGTTTATTTAGGCCAAAGTTTCTCGTTTCTTCAGTCACAGAAGCGGTTTATCCCGCGTTTAATAAGAATAAATCGTTACTCACAGTTATTTCATTGAAGATTCTTCACCATTTTATTCCAGGCCATTGAGAAAATCCTGCGAATTGGTGGGCGATTGGAATCTCATTCTGGAGCCCATGTACTCAACAGAAAGCGTCGCAGGAATGCGCATTGCATACCTTATGCCAGCGACCTGTCGTTTCTTTTTCACCGGAGTAAATAGTTTGCGCTTCTTCTGGACGGCCGCACCTAAGTCGGGATAAATAAAGATCTTTCTCACGTTGAAAACAAGTTGTCCTCGCTCCCGGGCACGTCATCATGTTTGTCTTCTGTTGATAATTCCCGAACTTCACGATTATAGGTCTTGTTCTTGAAGATGTGTTCGGTGTAGAAATACGGTGCGCTCTTTCAATTTGCAGAGGGGAATCCTCCTGTATATCCCGGCCCAGGATCTCAGGCAGCAAACAGCGTACAAAAGCCAGCGTGTCATCCTTTTCCGCACCCTCCAAAACGTCAAAAATTAGCAGATTGGACTGTCGGCTTTTATTTTCCAGGTAGTCCACTTTTAGATTCCAGGCCCTCTACTGTTTTGAGCAGCCCTGTAATCTTCTTATCAATGTCCACTATATTATCCTCAGTGGCACTCACTCTGTTCTGAACTTCGGCGATTTGTTCATTGAGTGCGGACATTGAGGACTGTATTTGAGCGATCTGTGTATCTATGTCAGTTTGAGCAAGAGTTCGTTTTTGCTTCCATCTACATTTATTGCCTTCAGCCATTGTTGCAAGCGGCAGTCCAAACAGGTGCAAACAATCAGTGAGACTGGCGTGGTAATTTCGGTCACAATATCGGGCCCAAACTACTTATTCCAGTTTGTAACACGCGCGGTTGAGTACACAAGCTGAACAATACTTCACATTTTTAACTTAAAGTGTTAATCCTATGTTGATACTGTAGAAGTTATATAGCCTATTGGCAGACTGACCCTGCGCTAAACTACTCGCGCACGTCTACCTCAGTAGCCATCTCCCCTTATTGCCATCTTAACTTCTCTCAAACCTCTTGAAAAACAACAAAAACACCTAATTTCAATGAGCTATAAAGCTCACCAGTGACATCTCACCAAAGCTCACCAGTGACATCTGTTGGTTAAAACGTGAACGCACTATAGGAAAACAGCAGGTCTATTCTTTACCCTCATTGTGCATAGAATGACGTTCAACACTTGATGCTTCCAACTATCACAAGCTAACGGTACCAAGCAAGGCACCATTTCTTTAGTAGGCTAACTAACCTCGTTACAAACTGTTATCACTTCATCTCGTCGGTAAGTACATTCTTTTTATATTAACTTAAGCAGTGTGTAGGTAACGTTAAACTAGTAGGCTAGCATGAATGTAACGTTCGATACATTGTAACATTACATGACTTATTAATCGCCATCAAAAAAAATGACTTCACTTGTTTATTAATAACGTTAGCTTGATGACATTGATCTGCACAACAACATGGTTATTTAGCTAACTTAGCTAGCTAGCCAAACAGTCAGTAGCCTAACACAGACAGCTACCTAGATATTTTGTTGTTGTTGAAATGTGCCCAGCGTTCCAAGGTTGTACATTGTTGTCAGATTCAGTAGCCAATCAGGACTTGAATACAAGTTTTTGTAGAGTGCAAAAACTTTGATATTATTTAATTTATTTTGTTGTTGTTTAAATGTAGGGGTGGGAATTGATAAGATTTTATTGATTCCATTACCGATTCTTTATAAAGTCCTTTATCGATGCCCGATACATTTTCTGGGTGTAAAGAGAGTAGGCCTACAATACACGTTTTCAGCATGAACTTACTTTATTTTCCAGCCTGAAACGCGATCATATTAGTAAATGGCTACACATGTCATGTAACGTGCAACTCAATAGAGACTGCGCTCCTAGCTGTGACGGAGGCACTTGCCACTGCAAGAGCCTCACGCCTCTCCTGTCCTGATCCTTCTTGACCTGTCTGCAGCTTTCGACACGGTCAACCATAAAATATTCCTCTCCACCTTGGCTGGGATGGGAATTGCCGGGACTGCCCTGTCTTGGTTCGCTTCCTATCTTGCAGATAGGACTTACCAGGTCACCTGGAAGGGGTCTGCCTCTGCTTCTCATCCACTTGTTATGGGAGTGCCGCAGGGAACTGTACTAGGTCCTCTGCTGTTCTCCTTATACACCAGATCTCTTGGTTCAGTCATTAATTCACATGGCTTCTCCTATCATTGTTACGCAGACGACACACAACTCTTCTTTTCTTTCCCCCCCTCGGCCACACAGGTCAATGATAAGATCTCTTCCTGCCTGGCTGACATCTCCACCTGGATGGCCAGCCACCATCTGAAGCTCAACCTCAACAAAACTGACCTGCTCTTCTTCCCGTGCAAGACCTCCTTACTTCGTGAGCTCTCAATCACGGTTGATGGCACCACAGTGACTGCCTCTCACTCTGCCAAGAGCTTGGGGGTGGTCCTGGATGACCAACTGGACCTCAAGGGGCACATCAAGGCAACATCACGGTCCTGCAGATTCCTTCTATACAACATCAGAAGGATTCGACCATACCTGACGACGCACTCCACCCTGCTGCTCGTCCAGGCTACGGTGACCTCTCGCCTTGATTACTGCAACTCTCTCCTTGCAAGCCTGCCAGCTTGTGCCGTACAGCCACTACAGATGATTCAGAATGCCGCTGCCCGACTCATCTACAACCTTCCCAAATTCTCCCACGTCACTCCTCTGCTGCGATCACTCCACTGGCTACCGGTCGCCGCCAGGATCCGGTTCAAAGCCCTGACCCTTGCCTACACTGCTGCCAACAGGACAGCCCCCATCTACTTGCAGGACATGACTCGATTCTATGTGCCTGCTCGACCACTCCACTCTGCAGCAGCAGGGCGCCTTGTAACCCCTCCCACCCGCCCAAAGGGATCACAGAGCTTCTCCACCCTAGCTCCCCAGTGGTGGAACGAACTCCCCGTCCCTCTCTGAACCTCCCCCTCACTACCCATCTTCCGCCGTGGCCTGAAGACTCATCTCTTCAGACAATACCTAGACTAACCACCACCACGCTGTATACTTCACTCTTTAAAAAAAAAAAAAAAAAAAACCCTTTTCATGACACTTGTTACATGTTTCCCCATCCCAGCACTTTTTGGTAATTTGTATTTGTCCTAATACTGTAGCTTATTCTTCTGCCTAGTTGGCTTTGCAGAGGTTAGGTCAGAATAGTGTTCACTGTGTGAACTAAACTGTGTTCTTGGCTAGAAATAGCTGTACAAAATAAGTATTGTACCTTACTGAACCTGTGTTTAGCAGTTGTCTATGACCATGAAATGCACTTTTTGTACGTCGCTTTGGATAAAAGCGTCTGCCAAATGAATGTAATGTAATGTAATGTAAGTAGTTGGCTATCTCCCTGGATATGAATTAGATGTTTTTAACAGAAAATAAAATAATGAATGCGGTTATATCCACAAAAATATACAAAAAGGCCAAATAAATGTAGTCACGGGCTTACATTTTCCGAACCTCGGTGATGTAGTGGTGTAAGTAGACTATTAATTAGCTGGCTTCTAGCGCTAGCTAGCGGTACGCTTCAACACAACGCACACAACACTCGTCATACGCTGATATGCACCGCTACAGCATTTTCAGTAATATGGGAGCATGCAGCTGAAATCCTCTATGGAAAGCATTCTCACAGCAATCTTATCTACAATCAGTAGGCAGTGTTGTGCATATGTCGCTATTACAGCTCGTTTCCAGCCCAAACCACTGCAAAGAGAGCAAACTTTTTTTTGTCAGTGACATTTCCTTCTGACATCTACGACGGCAATCGCAACCACGACATTTATTTTGCCTTTTTGTATAGCTATTTCCATGGATAAAATCTCATTTATTATTGTTATTTATTGGTAAAAACATTTAGCCTACTTAATATCCAGGGAGATAGCCATTGTTTTTGCATTGTTACATGACATGTGTATCCATTTAGGAATACGATTGCATTTCAGGCTAGAAAATAACCCATTAATTCAAAGAAATTGCTGAGTTGTTTTAGAATCTTTATCGCAACAGATACCCCTTTCACACAGAAGAAAAAATTAGTTTTCGAGGCGCCTCGACTACCGCATTTCTCCTGTGGGAACGGAGGAAATACCTGGACCCACATTGTAAATGCATGGAGAACGCGAAAACTAATAACATAAAAAATAGACTGTTCAACCTTGGTATCATGGACAAATAATTCAATGATCCTCTGACTAACTGTAGCAATCCAGATGGAACAGTTTTCATTACAGCCGAGTATTTTCTCTTTGTGCAAACAATATTATATTTCCGAATAAACTCATTGTACCCCAAGATATTACCTTCAGTCGGCTATCCATTAAATGTAAAATAGACTATATACCCTTATCCATTCAGTCACCATAAAACATAGATGATTTTCTCTTTCACAAAATGCATCGATTGTTCCATGTTGGCATGTTGGTGTAAAGTTATGCTTGTACAAAAGTTTCCAGTACAGTAACACTTGACTATGGAAGGAGGATAACTTAATTGGAAGTTTGGAAAATTCAAAATCACATTTCAAAAGAAAATCAATGCCCCTGAATGCTTAAAAAAAATGTAGGGAAATGAAACCAAAGAGATTGCCCCCTCTTACAAACGCCTGCAACCATTTTAATTTTAAAGATCCATTCATCACATCAAAATCAATGACATTCAGACCACCCTCATTACAAGGTTTCACCATGTCCCCTTTTCTGATATAATGGTGTTTGTTTTTCCATATGAAATTATAATAACTCTGATTGACCATTTTGATCATCCTGTCAGGTAGCCAACAGCCAAAGAGTGTGCTGGATATATCAGTCTTGATAGCCCTTCCATTTTGATTAATAAGATCCTCCCAACAATAGAAATGCCTCTTTGTAACCAACTGTTTAAAATGTTCTGGCTTTTTTAAAAGTTGGTTTGGATATTGACCTTTTCTCTAGCATTTAAGTCTTTAGTTATTACAATGCCTAAATATTTGACTTCATCTTTCACAGGTATGTCATATAAAGATGTCTGAGTTGATCATGAATCATCAGTTCACACTTTTTTAAGTTCAAATGTAACCCAGAAGCATCAGAGAAATTAGATATTGATTGCAAAACAACAGGGATTTGATCCGCATTCTTCAGAAACATTGTTGTATCATCCGCCAGCTGACTTATAACTAGTGGATAACCCATAACATTCAGTTGCTTAATATTGTAATTATTCTTAATATTTTTAGCAAGTAATTCAACAGCCATGATGAACAACTGGGGACTTACTGGATCCCCCTGACATACCCCACGTTTAACATCAAATCTCCTTGTAGTACCATGTGGAAGAGATACTGAACTGGTAATACCAACATATAACATACTAATTGTCCTGATAAAACATTCACCAAAACCAAAATACTCCAAGGTCTGTAAAATAAAAGGGTGCTCGACCGTATCAAAAGCTTTCCAAAAGTCCAGAAACAAAATAACTCCCATCATCTTCGATTAAATCCCTATAGTCCAAGATATCCAAAACTAGTCTGGTGTTATTTTATGTATTGATCTACCTTTGAGAAATCCAGATTGTGTTTCAGTTATTATTTGTGACATACCCAATTTCAGTCTGTTAGCAATAGCATAAGTAAAAATCTTATTGACATTGAGGAGAGTTACAGGTCTTAGATTTTCTATATACCTCTTATCTTTGCCTGGTTTTGGTATCAGTGTTATCAACCCTTGTTTCATGGTTGGTAACAAGGTCTTCGTGTGCAAACATTCTTTTACAGCCTTCAACAGAAATTCCTTTGCATCGTCCCAAAAGAATTTGTAAAAATTTGTTGTCAGCCTGTCTTGTCCTGGGGAGTTCCCAAACGACATTCCTTTCACAGCAATATCAAGTTCTTCTATCCTTAGTGCAGAGTCACATATTTCTTTAAACTCCATATCAATACGAGGAGTGTGTTGTTTTACTTGTTCAAAAAAGTACTTAGATTTCTCAGTAAGTGTATAATTCGTCCAGGTGCGTAGAACTGCCGAAATCCGTCCTGCTAGAGTTGGATAAGTGTCTGCGTTCATTGCTAATTACATACCGCGTTAGATTTAAACTTTTCCCTGCGTGGTAACTGTTCTGTTGTTTTTAGGTTGTGTTAGGTTTCTTTGTTTTTAGGTTGTGTTAGGTTTCTATCTACCACTTTAGATTCTTAGAATTGATAGATTGCCTACTTGGGCTTAGCGATTGCAATTATTGCACCATTACAGACTGTGAACCTGTGTAATCAGCGCGTTATTCGACTCAGGTTTTTCAGTTGCTAATTGGTACACTCGGAGCGACGCTATATTAGTCCTGCGAACTCACAGTTTAGGCAGTAAGTGTATAATTCGTCCAGGTGCGTAGAACTGCCGAAATCCGTCCTGCTAGAGTTGGATAAGTGTCTGCGTTCATTGCTAATTACATACCGCGTTAGATTTAAACTTTTCCCTGCGTGGTAACTGTTCTGTTGTTTTTAGGTTGTGTTAGGTTTCTTTGTTTTTGGTTGTGTTAGGTTTCTATCTACCACTTTAGATTCTTAGAATTGATAGATTGCCTCCCTCTCCTCTGTCCTGATTCTTCTAGACCTCTCCGCTGCATTTGACACCGTGGAGCACTCTATCCTCCTGTCCTCACTGGCAGCAACAGGGATCTGCGGCACAGTCCTTGACTGGATTGGTTCTTACCTCTCTGACCGTTCCTTCCAGGTTGCCTGGGCGGGTAAGGTATCACCACCCCGTCCCCTCGCCACCGGAATTCCCCAGGGCTCAGTCCTCGGTCCCCTTCTCTTCTCCTTATACACCAGATCCCTTGGCTCTGTAATCTCTGCCCATGGCTTGTCCTATCACTCCTATGCCGACGACACGCAACTCTTTCTCTCCTTCTCCCCATCGGACACACAGGTCCCTGCCCGCATCTCCGCTTGGCTGAGGGACATCCAGAGCTGGATGCACAATCACCATCTGAAGCTCAACCCGGGAAAGACGGAGCTAATCTTTATTCCTGCTCTATCCTCTCCCCTCCTCGACTTTTCCATTTCCCTAGGGGACACCTTAGTGACATCATCACCCTGTGCCAAGAATCTCGGAGTGGTGATGGACAACAGGCTGTCCCTCTCCAAGAACATCGCAGCAGTAAGCTGGGCATGCAGATTTTTCCTGTATAACATCCGGAGAATCCGCCCCTTTCTCACCACTTACTCAACCCAGCTCCTGGTCCAAGCAATTATTCTATCGCGCCTGGACTACTGCAACTCCCTTCTGGCTGGACTACCGGCATCTGCCATCAGACCCCTGCAACTCATTCAGAATGCTGCAGCTTGTCTGGTCTTCAACCTCCCCAGACACTCCCACGTCACTCCCCTGCTCACTACCCTCCACTGGCTGCCTGTTATAGCTCGCATCAAATTTAAAACATTGGTCCTAGCATACCAGGCAGTCAAGGGATCAGCCCCAGCATACCTCCACAAGATATTCAAACCCTACATGCCAGCCAGATCCCTCCGTTCTGCTACCTCAGGGCGCCTGGCACCTCCCCCTCTTCGCACCTGCACTTCCAGAACACGTCTCCTGTCTGTTCTGGCCCCACGATGGTGGAATGACCTCCCCGTGGAGGTCAGAACAGCTGAGACTCTGACCCATTTCAAGCGACGACTGAAGACTCACCTCTTCAGGCTGGACCTCTCCCCATCCCTCCCTACCCCCCTGTAAATGACTGTAAGCTTAGGGTTGTAACTAGGCAGCTGTTTCGTTGGTGACTTAGGTGCATTAACTGTCTTAACTACTGCTTGTATTTTTCCCATAGACTGCGTTGTTGCCGTTCTCGTTGTGTTAGTGTTAATCAGTTTAACCTTCAGGGTCCAAGTTGAACTATGCGGTTGTTCCCTGCACTGGACCGGTACTTCTCTCTAGGGTTTTCATCATACTTGTTCCTGGTTATGGTTATACACTTTGTTGTACGTCGCTCTGGATAAGAGCATCTGCCAAATGCCTGTAATGTAATGTAAAGAGTAAGATGAGGAATATAAATTTTTATAAAATTGCAATATTTCAACTGATATAATCTTTGGATCGGTAACCTCATTGTTATTCACTAACAACACGTTAATAGTATTTCTTTCCTGTCTTCTCTTTTCAAGTCAGCTGAAATAAGAGGTATTCTTCTCTCCCTCCTCAATCCATCAAGCCCTAGACCTCACAAACGCACCATGTGCCCTTTCCATATATAAATTATCTGTATTGTAAACTAACTAACTTACTTTTATCTTCTGTAGACACTAGTCTTTTTGCAACATTCATTAATGTCTTGAATCAGTTTAATCTAAGACTCCCTTTGTTTCTTAATCCTCATTTTACTGAATCCAATCGAGAATTCCCTCACTTTAAATTTAAAATATTCCCATTTAGCTCCGTATGTACTAATACTATTGTCACTCCTAATATTTGATACTAATTTTCTTACCTTATTATAATATTCCTCATCCTTAAGCAAATCGGCATTAAATTTCCAATAATCTTTTTTTAAACGTAGTTCTTACTTCTGGTTTTAACTCCAAAGAACTTAGGCAATGATCTGTCATAGGAGCCCCTGATATAGTGGCATTGGTTACGTTTCTTAACATTTCTTGTGTACTTAGCCAAAAACCTATTCTTGACTTACGGGTTTGACCCGTGAGAATTGCCTTACTTCTGGATACAGATCTCTCCATATATCAATCAGCGAATTTGAATTACTAAAATCCTGTATAATATTGTAATGATGATCTGTATATCTGGAAGGGAGCCTATCAAGCTATTCATCTGGAATAAGGTTAAAATCTCCTCCCAATAAAATGAATTCAGTTGGATATGTAACTTTTACATTTGTAACAACATCTGTAATTTGTGATAAAAATGTTTTATTTTGACCACTGTTATTGTACCCATAAACATTTACTAATATAAAAAAGTACCTTCCACATTTAGTACTGCAGCAATCCAATGTCCCTCCTCATCACCTTGCGAGGTGACCACACTTCCTGGACAGTTGTTCAAGCATATGGTGACCCCTGCTGACCTGTTGGATCCATGACTGTATAGGATTTTGTCCCTCCATTGATTCAACCAGCAGGTGACATCCTCCTTACAAGAATGTGTTTCTTGTAGAAAACAAATTTGTGCTTTTTGCCCTTTGCAAAACAAAAATATGGCTTTTCTCTTCTTATTGTCTTTGAGACCCCTTGCATTCAAAGAAATAACTGAAAACCCAGTTTTCAATTTAGACATAAATCTGCTGGTAAACTCACAGCATCAATCAACGAACATAAAACAGTAAAAATAACTTTAAAGTAGTGCTTATTAGCTGGTTTAGAACTAAGTTAGCAGGAAAAAAAACTGGCTAGGCCAGTCCCTCAACACATTTTTTGTTCCCTTAAAATTTTCCATAGCTCTATGTCAACTGACATTTTAACTAAGTGTTTGGAGCAAAGACCTGCTTGTTACCTATGAACCCATATGGACCACGGAAGAATGCCACCTTCCCTTCCTCTCTTGCTTTCTTGATGCGTGGCCACAGTAGCTCTCTTGCCATCTTGTCATCCTTGGTCAAATCCTCTGAAAAGTGAATACCGGCTTCTTTGAAGATAGCCGAATTCTTAGTGACCATATTTCATTTCTCTGCAATCTTTTCGCAGGGGCGATATAGCTCAGGAGCTCAGGAGGTAAGACCGATTGTCTGGCAGTCGGAGGGTTACCAGTTCAAACCCCACCCTGGGCAGGTCGAAGTGTCCTTGAGCAAGACACCTAACCCCGAACCTCTAACTGCTCTGGCGAATGAGAGGCATCAATTGTAAAGCGCTTTGGATAAAAGCGCTATATAAATGCAGTCCATTTACCATTTACCATTTTCGTAAAATGGATGATGACTTGGCGTGTACGGGCACCTTCTTCTTTCTTGCCGATGCAATGAACAGTATCCACTGCGTCCTCCACTCCTGGAGCAATCCTTGAGAGGAGAGCTATCACATCAGCCCTGACGTTTTCATTCTGTTTCTCCTTCATTCCTTTTATACGGAGATTCCATCTTTTGTATCGGTCATGTTCTTTACATCTCTCTTTCATCTTGTTTTCCTCTTGGAGGCTGGACATTTGTATTTCCAGGTCAGTCACCTTTTTCTTGTTTTCCTGAACTTCCTCTGTAACCTTGGAAATAATGGCTTTTTTTCTTCCGTTTTCTTTTTTAAGTTTTTCCAGCCTTTCTTCTTGTTTGTCGGACCTCGCTCCGAGTGAGTTGATAGCCTCCAAAATTGCGGCATTGGTAACCTCCTTGTCCGGCTCTTTCTCCGGACGAACTTTCTTTGTGGTGTGTATTTTACTGGGCGTTACAGGTGGAGTGTCTGTATCACTGAAGACACATTTGCTAACCACGTTTATCTCCATGGCGTCTTCAGCATAGTCATTGGGCATAGTCGTTCTCTTAGGCTTATATTTGCTTTACCAAAACTCACTCATGGCCACCCATATGCATTTCATGACGATAAAAAATGTATTCCTTTCATTAAAAAGTTACACCACTTCACCGCTGTGCCATTTCTACTAACTACATTTCTTCACTTGGCTACCATACAAAACCTTCTTATCAGCAAACGCCACGTTTCTACATTCATGTTACCTCGCCCTCTTCTCTATCTAGCCACATACAAACAATTACTACGTATGTACGTTCTGCAACTCCCCATTAAAACATTACATTTAAAATCATGATTCACTCATAATTATAACTACTAGTACTGAACATCAGAAAAACACAGCAGTGCAATAGGTTTCATATGTTACTTAACCCTCCACTTTAACAGCTAACCCTTTATAGCGACTGTTATATATACCGTTCGATAAGGAATATAAGCTCGCTCATGGTCACTCCATTTACTTCGCACTATACTCCGTGATCATGTCAACCTTCACCTACATGCCCATTCTGCTAAATACATATTGTTTCAACTACGCAATTTCATAATTTCATCCTAATTTCTCTCAAACTGTTGTTATTTTCTCATATGCAAAGCCTGCTGGGACATATGCGTCTGCTCCTATTCTCCACTATCATCTTTTCCGGTTCTAGTTTAGCAAAACAGCGAAGAGGATTCCTACCTGCAGATAAGCCTATCAAAATGCCTTATAAACCTTACAAACACTAAAAGTGCATCTCCACGAAATAACAGACAACGGAGCAGGACAGAAGGCTACACAAGTTGCGACCTAGGGAGTTATAATTCTACGGGCTTGCTGATTCTTTTGTCAGTCAAGGCTCGTTGGATGGACGTCAAATCCGTGAGTACATACACTGCCCATGTTTCATCTGCGTTTCTCATGCGTTTATGCTTACGCCACCGCACGCTTTCTGGCAGCCACTGTTTTACATATATAGCAAACCGAAACTGCTGAACGGTACACGCTCATCAGACTGTACAAATTCACACAACGATAGCCATAATCCACAACCGTTTCTTACAGGGTCATTTCGCATTTCTCACTCTCATAATAAAACGCTTTGCAAAAAGAAATGATATCTCATAAAAAACACGTTTTCAACGTACAAAAATGCCAAGTTACTCAAAAGTACTGATATCAAAATGACGCCAAGTTACGTTACTACAAACAATATAGGCTATCTTGCCTCACCGAAATGACATAAGATGTATTTCAAACCAATGCTACCCAATATTTCCTCAATTCTTTCAAGTCACTTGGCCCTGTGTTTTGTAATCTTACCATTTTACAATGTCATGCAAATTTTGTGTCAGATCAAAGAGTCAAATATTTCGAATTGCTTCATAGAACACATTGAAATTAATGTACAAAACTGCTGCTGAGTAATTACAGGAACCATATTTCTCCAGAAAACATGTTTATACTTGCTTCTGAACTGAATTTGAGTACATGTGCAAGTTATTGTATATTTGCTACGTACAATAAATACTGCATGTAAAATACATATTGTACATACATACATACATAGAGAACTTCTTTGTCCCCATGGGGACATTTCCCTCGCAGCATGTTACATTCACATTTCCGAACACACACTTATACCAAGAAACATACTATCATTCATGCAACAGAAAGGCTGGGCAGCGAAATACATACATACCAATACATATTGGACATATACACGCCTATTCAATCAATCTTGACTGTGAGAGAGCCATCCACACATGTTTGGCCTGTCCATGTAGTGCATGCTTATACACACAGGGCCAAGTGACTTGAAAGAATTGAGGAAATATTGGGTAGCATTGGTTTGAAATACATCTTATGTCATTTCGGTGAGGCAAGATAGCCTATATTGTTTGTAGTAACGTAACTTGGCGTCATTTTGATATCAGTACTTTTGAGTAACTTGGCATTTTTGTATGTTGAAAACATGTTTTTTATGAGATGATCTATACTCTGGGTATAGCCTGATTTTTGCTCCTTAATCTCATTTGACATACTCATATCTACGAAACTTAAATATATAAAGGAAAATTTGTTCAAAATTAACTTTCTTGCGGGACTAAACACTAGCGCTCAGAAAACTGCTGCTACTCAGTGCACCATCTTGCCTGGAAGTTGTCACACTCTGACATCTCTAAGCGGAATTGATAAGCTCGGAGGCATATGATTCCAATGAATAGGACAACTTGGAACCGATTCTCAATGGGAACCGGTTCTTGATCCCCATCCCTATTTAAATGTGCCCAGCATTCCAAGGCTTTTTGTAAGACTCAGTAGCCAATCAGGACTTGAATACAAGTTTTATTATTAGGGGTCCAAGCAGCGAAGCTGGTGGAACCCTATTGTATCTGTTAGGATTATTAGGGGTCCAAGCAGCGAAGCTGCTGGAACCTTATTGTATTTGTTAGGATTAGTATGCTTATTTTTCTCCGCTAAAAGTGTCTGAGGCTCAGCAACCATAAGTCCTAGAGCAACCAAATTTGGTAGGTGTGTTCCTATGGCGCCCCACTGCTCAGGCACTGCAAATCGTCTACGTTTGTGAAATATACGAACATTTGTGATGCCTGGCTATCTTCCAAAATAGCTGTGCGTAATACCACGTGTTGTTTAGGGCATTGTCGCCGTTTTTAGTATAGTCTGGCTTGACTGACAGTTCATTTATTCAGTAGGTGAGAGTATAAGCTTTGTAACAATTGAAAACATTTTGCTTTTGGAAAAGCGTTTTATAAGTCAGCGTAAACGAAAATGTTCTTATCATCGCATTCACTTACGCATTCACTCTGTGGTAGCAGTAAAGACACTGCACCTAAGGAAACCTTGTCAACGATTTTTTGTAATTTCTTGGAAAATGCTGTTATTATTGAGGCCTTGTGGGCATAGCTAAGCCATATGTTTGCTGATAGACCTAGCTGACATTGTTTTCTGGTGTAAGACAGAAGCGGATATAACTTTATCATTGATTTACTGTCTCTGTCTATCTATTGAAAACAGATAAGATCATTGCTATGTAAGTATTACTGCTCAAAGTATTTTGGATACGTCATTTTTGAAATTGAGTGTCTTTAAATAGGTTAGTGGTATTTTATAATGAGGATATTTCACACTGTAATGTAAGCGTTCGTTGGTAGTCAAGTAGTTTTTGTGACGCGTGCAACAGTAATGAGACGCGAGTGTTGGAACATTGCCAAAACGTGGTGGAAGATTGAAAATTGTTTTCCTGTCATCCCATCCCCATACAAGAAATACATATAAGAGTTAATTATTACACATTTAGGTACTGTACAGCATTGTGTGACAATATTTTTGCATTATTTTTAAAATCGGATATCAATGTTACATCTTATACCTTCATAAGGGGCTCATTTATATGCTTTACAATGGACAAAAAGCATTATATTCCTTTTTGGAGAGATTTTGGATATGTTTCTGGACCCCTAGCTATTTTAGACCACTGTACTGATAGAAAGCTTGTAATTCCCACTTGAAAATGATGCAACAGTGAGTTTCTTGAGTAAAAACAGTTGATTTGTAGTGAAACGTGAATATGTTGTGATTTACAGCAATGCATAATTTAGACATTTTGGGTAGATTTGGAGACGCTGGGTACACTGCTTAGTTTTTGCTTCATAGATCTTTAGTAGTTCTACATATCCACCCTTGTGGTCAAGTTTTTGATCCAGGACATGTATAGTTTAACCTGTATATGTGCAAGCTCTTAGTATTTCATTGCGAACTAAAAAAGAGCAAATTAATTTTATATTTTTTGCCTAAACAATTGCATTTGTAGCACTTTATGTCTTCCAAAATTATGAATATAAAGTAATCTAAGCTAATATTGTAAATGGTACAAATGTTCTGCTTCATTTAAGCCATTTTTCAAGTCTCTGTGGTGTTCACATCTGGAGTTATAAAGCTTTAAATAGGGTACCCCCTAAATGGGCAAGGATTTGGCATGTGCGCTAAGGGTTTCATGGCAGGCCTAGATTTTGCAAGTTTGAAATAATGACTTATAGACAGTGCTTTGTATGTGTGAGTAACTTGGCATTTTTGTATGTGTGTTTCTACAGATATTTCTTTTTGCAAAGTGTTTGTTCTGAGAAAGTGATATCAGTAATACATGTGAATGTAGATAATGAGAAGTATGTGTACAAATACATACATGCAAACACGTTTACATTGTAGCCCATCTTGGATGTAGAATGGTGTGATTAGGAGGCAGAACGAGATTTTTTTTGGGGGGGGGGGGCAACATTTATCACATGTGTGAGCTCTGTCCTGCTCAGTTTTCTGTTATTTCTTCTGAGATTGACTTTTTGTGTTTTTAAAGTTTATATTGTAAGGCATTTGGATACGCTTAGCAGTAGGTAGGACTCCTCTTTGCGGTCTTCCTTAGCTAGATCACTGACCTTGCGTGACAATTTGAGGAGGACTAGATAACAGTTGTGAGAAATAGAACACTTGACATGGGGCAATAGCATGCACAGACATATTTGCCAGCGATCTTTGCGTATGAGAAAATAACAGTAGTACCAAATAAATGACCAGAAATGATTAAACTGAGTAGTTGGAACAATATGTGTTCTGCAGAATGGGCATTTAAGTCAAGGTTGACATGATCACAGACTATAGTACAACGAAAATATACTGACCATGAGCGCGATGAGTGTACTTATTGAATGGTATATAAAACGGACAGTATTAGAAAATGGTCATACATACAGCTGTTCAAGGGACGAATGAAATTGCGTGGACAATCACATGTACTTTTTTCACGTAGAATACTAGTAGTTATAATTATGAATGAGTTATGTTTTGAAATGGAATGTTTAGGGTGGCAGTGTGGCACAGTGAGTAAGGAACTGGGTTTGTAACCGAAAGGTCATAGGTTCGATTCCTGGGTAGGACACTGCCATTGTACCCTTGAGCAAGGTGCTTAACCTGCATTGCTTCAGTATGCATCCAGCTGTATAAATGGATATAAAATGTAAAAATGCTATGTAAAAGTTGTGTAAGTCGCTCTGGATAAGAACGTCTGCTAAATGCCTGTATATATTTTAATGGGGTGTTGCAGACAGTACAGACGTAGAAATTGTCGGTATGTTGGTAGATAGAAAACAGGGCGAGGTAACATGAATGTAGAAACGTAGCGTTTGGTAAAAAACGTTCTTATCAGCCAAGCAAAGTAGTTAGTATAAAAATACCACAGTGGTTAGCTGTTGTGTAACTGTTAAAGAAAATCAATAAATGTGCCATCATGAAATGCATATGGGTTGGCTGTGCATGACTTTTCCTGAACATACGCATTGAAGATTCAGTTATTCTGAAAACTGAAAAAGCAATAGTTCAAAAGCAATAGACAATTTTTAGTTAGCAAATAATTGTATAATAAGAAAGTAACTATTCATGTCAAGCCAAGGTGGGATTTGATACTAGACCTTGCAATTCTAAAGCAACAACATTAGCAATGAGCCAGTGAGAAGGCAGACTCAGCTCCGGTTTTATTTATTTGGCCAGGCTATATTGTAGCTGGCTAGAAAACATTCACATTGAAAGTAAATGTAGCCGATTAACTGACTAATACAGTGTATACGTTCGGTGAAAGACTGGCACGATTTGGTGCAGAAGGATCCAGAAGGATGATACAGTTGCAGAAGCAATAGTTGAAAGGTAATAAGACAAATGTGAGTGAGAAAATAAGCATATGAAATGAAAAATTTGGGGGAGTCTAAAATGGGATTCAATCCTGAGGCTCAGAGGCCCTAAATCCAGAATCTTACCAGTGAGCCACAAACTTGCTAGCTGTTTTCACTGGAAATTTCCTTTGGCAAAAATATCCATTTTGATTTCTTTCGAACCCCCGCAACCTATACATCAAAATGAAGCCTAGAACCTGTTTTAGCTGTACGTGTTAATTTCCTCCATGTAAAAAAATCCAGTGTACATATTTTACGAAACCTTTCACCTTGTATTTCAGTCAATATTCATCCGTTTAAGATGTAACATGCTGTATGTATTAGCCATAGGTCTTAGCTATCAAATGAACACAAAATCCAGTCCAGATTTTCATGGTAGGCTAACAGTTGCCACCAAGGGAAAATATGAGGACATCGGATGGTTTGCAGTCTATCCAAACTTAGTTCAGTAGGGGAAAAAAATAAAACAGGCAAAAAAGTTCATGTATTACTGTTATGTAATTACTGTTGTAAACTAGTTGTAAACTATTCACATTTCCCTAGCGAACTGCAGTAACGTTAACACATCAAGAAACGTGAACGCAGCATAATTGGAATTTAAGATTATATTCCCTTCAATTGAAGGACATTTTTCAATGTATCTTTACTGTAAATAGTTTCTATTTCCAATGCAAAACAGAATCTTTAGATTTATATAATTTTTTTTTCCAGTTTATGATTGTTCAATGTCCCCCCAGTTAAAGGGGGTGGGGGGATTCAGACAGTTCATAAAACTTAGTTTAGTTAAAAATAAAAAATAAAAATAGAGATGAAATGGTACAGTATGAGGATGTGGAAATATATTTCATAATTATATGCCAATATTAAATCAATTTGATGTTTTGAAGGCACACCAATTGCATTGCCAATGAATATTAGGTTCGAAAATACAGCATTTGCCCGATTTAACTTGACTTATAAACCACACCCACTTCCTGTCTTCTATCTGAATACAGATACAGATCATTTTGTTGGTTGAACAGATACAGATAATGATGTCTCTGCATACCCCTGTTAGAAACAAACATATTGGTTTTGCTGTCGCCGCACATATCTGGGCTACCGAGCGTTTTGAAACACAAACGAGCTAAATGGACTAGCTAACATTAGAGTGAGTTTCAGCAAATAACTTTGTAACATTCCTAGATGTTACTGTCAGGAGTCGCTCGCACTCCCCGTGCTACCCCTGCCCACCACAGGTGCAAGGATCCACCCACCACGAACAACCAAGACACAGGGATAAGGTAAGCAGAGTCTTTATTGAATTTATAATAAAAACTGTTCATGGACAGGCAGCCGCCCCGCTCTGACCCAGCCTCCCTTCTCGAACTCGCCCCCTGCTTGTACGGTGACCCCACCAACGACTGACCCCGTGCCGCGCGAGCCGAGCCCCAGGAGAAGGTCTCCCCGTCACCGCACCGCAAGCCATCACACACAATGGTAAGTTACCCCGTGCCCCACATTCACTCCACACAGCGCTTGTTCTCTGACCCTCTCTCGGGTCTGCCCACACGGCACAGACCGGCCCCCACTTGGCCACCCCAGGGGGGGGGGGGGGTCAACACACACAGGGAAAGGGAGGTCACACACACCAACTGAACAAAAAGGGTGGGACGTGACTCGGCCCACGCCAATAAATGCCAGGCCTCCTCCACGTCCTAAAATAAAAAACATAACCCAAAGAAAAATAGGCAGGGATTGCTCCTTCAGCTCCCTGGAACCGCTGCGACCGGATGTCGTCCTTCTCCCGGGTTTCAGAATCCTCAGGGCGGGGGAATGGGGCTGTACTGGGGAGAGGAGAAGGCACAGCACCAGTTACCCCACTGTGGACTGGGCAGGACAGAGCACACTCACGCTTCACGGCGTTCCTTGGTGCATGTCCCTCACTCAGCCGGGGCTCGGCCCCAGCTCGCCTCCTGCCCAGCCCGGGGCTCGGTTGCCTTCTCCCGCTTGTGTTTTCCCCTAGCCGCCACCACCGTTCCTCCCCTCACTCAGCCGCCAACCCGGTTCCACAGTACCCACCGCCACGCACGTGCCACACACCTAAAATGAAATCCCCTCCACGGGATTGCTCCCAAAAGGAAATAACAAAGAAAAAGAAAAACAAAAGTAAAAACCAAATCCAAAATCCTCAACAAGAAAATCCGGCCGCAATAACTAAAGGAAAAAGAAAAAGAAAATCCAAACAACAAAAACAAAGAAAACAATATCCAAAAAAAAAACCCCCCAAGTTAAAAAAGTCTACAGAGCCTGTTCCTTTCTGGCTGCCCTTACCCAAACTGCTGCAATCCCCGCTCTCTTATCCCTTTCCCTGCGTCCGAGGAAACAAGCGGCAGCTGTGTGAGCTCGTTACCTGGTGAAGTGGAGGAAACCAATTAACCCTAGTCCACATACCCACACGTGCTCCGAATTACCAATTAAGGAAGTGCTCTTACCAAGCAGCGGTTCATCAGGCTCACCTCCTGACACTAAGCAAGAATACAGCTTTTGAGGAAACTTTTAAATGTGTCAAAAGTAAAAGCTTTTCCTTGCTTGAAGTCGAAATCCGGTTCATTCCACTGTCGAGATTGAACGTAAACTATTCTTGCTAGCTACCAATGACCAACAGTGTTGAATGATCTGTTTCGCATCGTGCCAAACACCCCCAAACCATACACATAAATAGTCTTAATGCTATTGGGCGTGCAGGCTAGAGCCGATTTGAATCAAAACTGCATCAGAAACAGTTTTAGTAGTCTAGATGACAACAACAAAAAAACGGTACTGACTGAAGCAGGGGACTTGCCTTCTAACTCTTGTTGCTGCTTCTTCTTGCGATTTTCCCACAGGGCAGTAAAAGTTCAATCCTCAATTGCGAACTGCGAGGTCAGAGCTCCCACCTTGTTGCTCGCTCGTCCCCACCTGTCAGATCGTAGCTCCCAGGTCACACCTTGCCGCTCGCTGATTCCAGCTTAGCTCCCAGATCGTACCAGGGCCCAGGAGTTCAAAACTTTTTATCTCAATCAGATCCGATCAGATTTTGAAATCCCATATTTTGTGATCCAGGATCAGACAACTCAGCCAGATTTTGTCCAGGTATTTCAAAGCAATTTAGGATAGGATCACCCTGGTCCAGATTCAGACTTTTCAAGATTACCAGATCCTGATTATCAGTGCTTTAAAGCACTGGAACATTACTGAGAAAGATTCCGATTTTCTAACCTTCAAATTACATATAATATTTGGGTGGCTTTAAAGGTGCAATATGTAACTTTTTGAGTGTCAATTTTTATGGCCCTACAAATGTAAACAACCATTTTTTTTAACATCTAAAATTATCTTTTAGCTCTGACAGCTCTTGATACAATGAATAGCAGTTTGAGCCATTTATTAAGAAGACTATAATAACTCATATTTTGCGAAGTATATAACAGCACTTGATTTAAATCATAATAAAAAACCACATTTTAATCAAAAACAATAAATCTAATAGGGCTACAACAACAAAAAAATTTCTCAGATCCTCTTCATTGAAAGGCAGCTCTAGAGCAGCATCTTCAAGGTGTGCTTTGATGGACTAGTGCCTATTATTTGTAGATAATTGTTTGATGATTCAAAATTTAATTTATGATTGATATAATATTTGTTGAGATAACTTTATGATGATAAACTTTTTATTTGGTTGAATACACTGTTCTGAGAGGTAGGCTAGAGGCCACTGTAAATGTGACAGAAAAAAGTCAATAAAAAACCATTGAGCCTACAAACAATGTATTATTTTAATTTACAAACTCTACCATATTTTTTTATATTGAAATGTATTTGTATATGTATACTACATTTTGTTCTGGTGATCCACTGTAAATCCACCCTTCTACTGGGATCAAGGTAATCCTGATTTTTTGGATCAAAATGATCCCAATCCTATGTTAAAGTTTTGAACTATGCATTTTGAATTTAATCCAGATTAAAGCTAGGATTCGATTACCTGAACTGATCGGATTCCAAAGTGATCCCAATCCTGTTTTTTGGTTTTAAACTTCCCATTTGCAGGATTTAATCCAATCCGAGTCAAAATCTGATCAGATCACTTTTGAACTCCTGGGCCCTGGTCAAACCTGTTTTGGCGATTTTTCTAAAAACATATTTTGACAGTTTATTTTTCATGTATAAGGTCATACGTGCTACCATATAATGTAATAACAACATATAAATCGCTAACCTGCCAGAAAATAACGGTTGTTTACTTTAATAAGATTTTTCAAAAATTAGCCGCTTAATTCCGTGTAGCTAATCACTCTCGTTGGTGGGAAACGCATCGTCGCCTGTGCGACTTTGAGGGTGGGGTTATGTTTTTTTTATCCAACAACGTGAACCAATATTTTGTGGTATTCGTACAGTAAAACTAATATACTGGAAGTATTTCTTGTTATACGATGCGGCATTATGTGCTCCCAATGCTACACCTGCCAAAACCTCTCAGTTCCAAACCATGCGGTCCCGCGGCATCAAAATTCCATTGGATTTATTACACGATTGCTAATACTTGTCACTTATTTTAACGTTGCCAGGGTATTTTAATACATTTCAATCCTATTGGCTTTTGTTCATGAAATGCTGTCAGCCATTCACAACTAGAGGGCAGAATCATGCGACGGATCATTTGCCAATAATGTTGCGTTGTTTATATAAACTATATGCTTAGTAGGTCTATAAATAAAGTAGCCTATTTGCACCATTTATAGTTTTGTATCCCTGTCGGTATCATGACTGATTCGTTACCACGCGTTTGGATCATCGGGAGCTCTCTGATCGCCAGGCTGCAGGCTCATTTAGGAGCTTTTGGACTGGACCAGAACTTGGAGCTACATTGCCAAATCACCTGGGATGGCAGAGGGGGCAGAAAGTGGGAGCACTTAATGTCTCTTCTCCGCTCAAAACGAGCTGCCACCCGCGACAACCCACATGTGATGGTGATTCACCTCGGTGGTAACAGTATTGGGATGTATGGAAATTTGAGGATTACTCTATTGTATGGCAAGCTGTTTTAGCTTTAATTCATTTCTAGAGTATATCACATTCAAATTCTAACTAGTTAGTGTCGTGTCTAGGAAGCGACATAATTCTGAGTCCAATCGCCAATCTGTAGAAAAACTACTTCACGAGGGAAAAGACACCACAGCAGCAAGCTCTTCAGAAAGGTTAGACTTTATTTGCACAAGTGCACAACAAAGCCGGAACAATTCCGCCGAATTGAACCTCGATTGTCAGTTTTACAATCCTTTTATACACAAAATGTATTCCACAAACTCCCTGACCCCTTTATACATTCACATAAATCCCAGCCACCTGTTCTTTCATGGCATCACGTGGTGTTATTTCAAACGTCTCTTATCTAACCTACTTGGCACCAAACTGACTTTCTTGGGTCTTAGGAGATACCGACAGTGTGGGAAGCTACCCCAACTTTCTCTTGAGAACCAGTGGTCTTTGTTCTGTACTTTTCCATTATGTATTCAGATTACATAGGGGTCACTGTAAAATATTTGTTTTCTAGCACTTTTATCTAGCATTGGATTATTGTTAGTTTTGGATTATAGCTCTCTGCTATATTTTGACAGTATATGATTAGTTTTTTGGTTAGTGTTTATCTGTTCAGTGACTAGTTCTTTTCTGCTGAGTGAGCAGTTTTTTCTGCTGAGTGAGTAAATATGTAAATTTGACTTCTAAGACTACTGCATTCTCTTGCTCTTTTTCTACAGTGGGTACTGTGATTTCTTGCGTTTCCATAAGCTTATCTACAACTACTGATATAGGTTTAATGGATTATATATTGATTATATGAGTATATAATTATACTTGTAATATATTTTATCATGAAGCATCGGGAGTTTGGAGGAACCAGTTTGATCAACATTGATGGGAACACCCTAACTTTAACATGTGACGTCATCACAATCATGGGGAGTCTCAAAATTTTCCCTACATTAGAATGCAAATTCTTGACATCAGAAATTCAATTGTAACTAGTTATAATGTGTATTTCTGATATCACAAAATAATTAGAACAAACTTGATTTCTTGCTATTTGCTGGCTAGCTAACATGAGTAAGATTGCAAGCATCATTTATTATTTACAGACTTAACTAGCTACCAATGTTTTCTTGCAACATTAAATTTGTGTTTTGATTTATTATTTTAATACATAACATATTAAATGTCCAAACTGCCCCAAATAGTTTCAGGCTAACCATTTGTTTTCTATCTATGTTAAATTGTAAAATTATTGTGATTATGTTCAGTTTAATTCGTTCAAAATCAAAACAGGACTTCGGTAACAACATCGGTAGGTAGCTAACAAGCAAAGGTAGCCTTACAATCAAGGTTATTTGATGCTTACAATCCTACTCAAGTTAGCTAGCAATACATTTATTACTTTCTAGCCAGCTTGCCAGGTTAAAATTAACTGTGGCAATTCCTTATGACAATGAATTATTTTCCACCACGTAAGTAAGTCAGTTCATGTGAACCTAACGTTGATACACATTCCTCTCTTGAGCGTCTAGCACAAGCGGCCAAAACCAGACTTCGTTTTTGAAGCTCATTTCCTGGTGTTGTAGTTCCTGGTTGCTCACTAGCGCCACTACGGATGGCTCCAGTATAGGTGTTTTCATATCCGGTTTCCATGTAAGTCTACGGTACAAATGCGATCAAAATACAAAGTCAATAATTTTTTCTCACAAGAACAAATAGTCATAATAGGTGTATTTTATTCGTCTTATGACTGTCCATGGGTCGATTTTATGATTTATTGCGTCATTTGGGCACAGTGCCAATATTTGTTCTGGACCAATGAGGTACAGCTTGCGTCACTTCCGGATTACTGCGGAGGACTGAGCTACAGGAGGGGCTACAGTCTATGGTCACTGGGGTGGGCGGTGGCGCCTCTTGGCCTTGATATTGCGGCTCCGGCCACGGTCCGCCTGTGCTAAGTCTGAAAATGCAGGCATCCCATTTCGTGGTGATTTCATTATGGCGTGTGCTATTTACAGCTGCACTAGACGACCATAAAATAATCCTCCTCTTAAGTTTTTCGGTAGCCTACTTAACCAAATAATTAGTTGGCAGAAAGCGTAATCAGCTTGCTATATTTGGTAGTCCAGTAGTAGCCTATGCTAAAACAGTTCGCAACTTCGGCTACCAAGCCATTTGACTAGCTAGCTAACCTTAACCGGCCAACATTCAATCTGTCAGACGTGTTTGACGGCTTGTCAGTCGTGTACATTCCGTAAGTGTCTACCTGGGCCATGCTTCACGCATGTGACAAAGCTACTATAATCCCGATTTTGGGATAAACACTTTTTCAGTTTCACGAAGCAAATTAAGAGTCTCAAGGTTCATTTGCTGAATAAAATGCAACACACGATGAAACCACACACACAGAATTTAACAAAATTAACCATCTTGGCATTTAGAAAGGAACATGTTTTTAGCATTTAATATAGCAGACCGACAAGCTAGGCATTTAAGACAGTGGTTCTCAGAATCAGTCCTGGGGGCTCCTTGTGTATATTGGCTTTTCTCCATTGGTTTTGATGATTTACAAGAAAAAAATAATAGCCTAATAATAATTAGAAATTCAATGTAGGCTACATTATTTTTGTCTTCATGCACCAGGTGGAAAACTTGCTGTACAAAGTGCGTTGTCATACTTACACGCCTGCAGATCAGTTATTAAAATACTTGGTAGATTTGTTAATCACCGCTGACAGTGTTAATTTTTATTCGGTAGAAAGTGATTTGCGAACGATCGGTCAGCTAGCGTCACCCAGCAAGTGAACACCACAAACGGCGATGGAGTAGCTAGTAGCAGTTACTGGCTCATTAACTGACTGTGGCGAAAACCTATGACGATAACTTGCTCGGTTAACAGCAGGTCTACCAGACAGTTATACGAAAATTAGCCTAGTCAAATCACCAGTAGCCTACACATCTCTGATTGATTGACCATCAGTGTAGTCGATGTTCTTCCCCTGTGGTTCATATTGCTAATGCGTGAGCTAACCACGGATAGCCTACCTAGCTCACTGGCAAACTGATATGCTAGCTAAGCATATTCGTTTTGCTGAGAAACATAAATTGAAGATAACTGAACATAGCCTAATTGTATTTTTAATGTCATACATATAACGTGATTACACGACACAGTACAGTCACGGATAGAAATTAAACTCCGTAAACATCAGATAATATATTGTAAAACATAACGGCAGACAGTCAGCTAGCCTCAAGTTCGTTCTGCAATCGTTCGTTCAGGTTGATGGGCTTTTCCGCACCGGACTGTCAATCAAATTGTAAAAATCACAAGACCGCTTAACTCTATGGTTTTGGCTCCAAATCGACAAAATGGCCGCGCCCGCCATTGAGCTTCAAAACGTGTTTTAGAGACCCACGGAGAGTCAATGGGTGACGTCACAGTAGCTTTGTCCATATTTTTAACAGTCTCTGGTCTAGCAGCGATTAGCCTAACTATCGAGATTCTGAGTAACTGGAGATAAAACGTTTTTTGTACTCCACGTAGATCATAAATCCTTGAATATAAAAACGACTCATTGAAATCGGTTGAGAAATGTAAACGTTACAGTGCTTTTTATCCAGAAAAACCGCAGCTCCTCCGTTTACTTCTATTCGTTTACAGGCCAGTCTTGCCTGGACCAATATGGCGGTGAAATTGACGTAAGCTCTAAAGACCAATGCGGCGTCTATGTATATGTCTATGGTCATAGACCGACAGAGGATCATCGACCAGGACTGATACACAAGGGAATTGGTATAACAACTAAATTGGGGGAGAAAATGGCAAAAAAAAAGAAAAAAAGGCACATATGTCAATGTAATTATAAAGTAGCCTACAGACAATGATATTTTCAGTGTAAAAGGTAAATCAAAAAGTAAATCATGTGCCTCATAACAATATGAACTTTCATGTAATTGCGAATAATTATACAATTTACAACGCATTTCAATAAACTCGTACTTAAGAATGTTAAATAGCCTATATGAATTCTTATTGTTTTGTCCAGTTAATTAATTACCAGCTATAACCAATTAGCCTAGCGTCTCCCTTGCTTGCTTGCCAGTGCCTCCTCTTGCAGGAACAGAGACACGCACTGCTAGCTACTGCGAGCTGTGTTGTCACGCGCATTTTGAGTAGACTTTGAGTAGTTTCACTGACCTCTGGCAGGTTAGACATGGATGCTCTCTCTCTCTCTCAATTTTTTTTTCAAATTCAAATTCAAATGCTTTATTGGCATGACATATTTAAAAATACATATCGCCAAAGCGTAGTGATAACAATAATTAATCACAGTAAGAATATATAATTAAAAAGAAAAAAGAAAACAAGCAGCAACAACAACAGCATAAATGACAGTAACATATTTATTGCCTATTAAATTAACTAAATTAAATTAATTTTTAAAAGCATTTTCTCAATAAGAGTATTATATATATACTCATACATATGCATGCACACAGACATATATATGCACACATATATATATGCACACACACATATATATATATATATACACACAGTGGTGGACAAAGTACACAACCACATTACTTGACTCAAAGTACAGATACCCCTGGTCAAATATTACTCCACTACAAGTGAAAGTTGTTTAGTTAAATTTTTACTTGAGTTAAAGTACTGGAGTACTTGCTTTTAAAAATACTTAAGTATTCAAAAGTACATTTTCTTTTTAATGCCAATGCACTGTTGTATTGTTTCTACGATGCATTTACAGAAGCTCATTTACAGATGCATTTTTACTGTTATTAGATATTAACACATGATAGATAGCATTGCCTGAAATGTGAAACAGTTGGATGACCCTTCGCTCAAATTCCATAAAATTTCATCTGACCAAAGCTCAGATAACTTTATAATTAGCAAACGGGCTACTGTTAGCTAACATTTACATACCTCGACATCAGGGGTTAAATTGGGATTTGGGAGGTGGATGGACCCTGAGATCCGCTGGGAGGTGGTGAAAAAAGGTGAATGAATTTCTCAGCTCAAAATAGTTGTATCTTTAATGTATTTTGCACATAATTGTAATTAAGGAAAGCAATGTTTAAAAAAAGAATGTATACTATTGATGCAAGCTTTTACATAAAATATTTCAAGTTTACTGAGTGTAATTAACGAAATTGTGTGCATTTTAATCAACATTATTTGTGGATACATGCACTTCTTTCTCCGCACTCGAATTCATGGCAAATATCTGCAATGCGTAGATTGTAAACCAAATTGAAACAAACAAGATACACAAGAGATTTGTGAAATGACCAGAATAACCAGCAAAAACAAAACCTGCACTTCAATTTTGTTTACAATCTACGCATTGCAGATATTTGCCATGAATATGAGTACGGAGAAAGTGCATGTGTGTATCCGCAAATAATGCTGATTAAAAATGTGCACGTATTGCAAATGAAAATCAGTGTAGGCTATAAGGTCTAGGCTACTCGCTAAAACTGCCTATTTGGGGAGAGCTGGCTATATGATAGTACTGAGTATGTCACGGATACGGGGGGTTAGGACCCAAACGCAGAGTGAGGGGAAAAAACTCAAAACTCCAAACGGTAAATTGAAACGAAGCCTTTACTTTTCAAAACAGGAACAAAAGCAGGGAACAAAAAGCCTCGCAGAGTAAAACACAGAAAACAAAGAAAATCCATAAATACACAGAAATGGAACAAGGGCCGAAACACACAGTAGGCTACTCTCAGGAGGAAACACACAGGGCAGAAACACGATCAGAAACACACAAGGATCCAGCACCCGAGTCAAGGAAGAAAGGAACTTAAATAGACAAGACACTGACGAGACACAGGAGGGCACAATGCACAATCAGGCCACAGAGAGGGAAGGGAAAACGAGACAACCAAAAAACAATAATTGAATAATTGAAAACAATAATACAATGATGGGTAAATGAACAGAACTAAAACCTGAAGTGCCGCCATCTGGCGGCCCAAAAAGGGAAATGCAGACAAACCACAGAACCATGACAGAGTAACCTATTTTGTGGATTAATTGTATTGATACTCAAGTAAAATCAGGGGAAGATTCCGCCACTGCTTAGTGATTAAAACTGATTTTTCTAAATTCTAAAAATCATTTAATCTCCATTTAATCTCCCTAACACAATGTGAAGAAGCTGTGTGTCCCTTTCCAATTGATTAGATGTTTGCATGCTTGTTAATCACTGAAAATTAATTAAAACAGTTTGAGTTCAATGATTAGTTTAAAGGAAAGTTTTGCGCCTCATCAGAAAGATGGATAAAGGAGGAAGAAAGGGAGGACAAAAGGAGGATGACCGATTATTTTTGTGGGTAAAAAAAAATTCTCAGCATTAATGACACTCAATAAACTTGAAATATTTTATGTAAAAGCTTGAATCAATAGTATACATTATTTTTAAAACACTGTTTTCCTTAATTACAATTATGTGCACAATACATTAAAGATACAACTATTCTGAGCTGAGACATTCATTGGTTTGTACCTTTTTCACCCACCTCCCACCAGATCTCAGGGTCCACCCACCTCCCAAATCCCAATTTAACCCCTGAATATAGGTTACAGTCCAAACAAAAGTTGTGTTGTGTCCAATTAAAAATAAACACCGCGCCAGTCAAAACACCTTGATCTCTCATCAAAGTTCCGCAATGTACAAAAGCTCTGAGAGTTGAATATCAGAGTTCAAGTTCAGCGAACAGAGGTGAACGTTCATGGCGAACATGTTTTCTTTGAACAGTTGAATTTGAACAGCTTTTTACGAACATTCCAAATTGTTTGCATTAAACATAAACAGACATGGCGACGAGAGCGTTACTCACAGCCGCTTCTGTGATCATCGACGATTTTCTAGATGATCATATTTTGGATGTAGTCCCGCTAGTACATAACGTGCTGCAACCTAACTGAACGTTAGTTGCAAGTGAAAGGGCTTCCGGTAGAGTCGAGGGTTATGTGACCGAAGTCGTGAGTATTTACGACGACTTTACCTTTCAGTCACACTTCTGCATGCAGAGGACTACAGTTGAGGTATAGCAAACTATAAGGCGTATAAATCTTGTGTGCGTGTGTCCTATGATTATCTTATATAAGTAAACATATCATATAGTGAAATATTAAGTGTTTATAGACAAGTTTATACAGTTTAAAGCATTTGTAATCATGAAAAAGCCTTACTAAGACACTTTATGTTGGTTTTTCCTTTAATTTGTCACCCGTCTGTATATTGAATGGGGCAGTTTGAAGTGGGGCAATTAGTGTGTAGGGGGTAATTATATAATTATAATGAGTGGGTAGTTACATTGGGTTTATTAGTGCATGTTGGGCAGTTATTGTGAGTGGTGTATAGCTATAGCAGAGTGAGTGTGGGGCAGTAATAGTTGGTGGAGTAGTTACTGAGTCTGGAGTAGCCATAGTGGGGTAGTTGGTGAGTGTGGGTAGTTTTAGAGGTGAGTGGGTTAACTGTCATGGGGTAGTTAATAATCCTGGGTAGTTATGACGAGTAAGGAATCTGTAGTAGGGAAATAAGTGAGTGTGTAGTAGTTATGGTAAGTGCAGTGAGTGGGGCAGTTGTAGTTTGTAGCTAGTTTCATAAGACAAATCAGCATTCAGTCTCCCTTCTTCATTCATTTTAGAAACTGTACCAGGAACTCAGGCCACACCTAGCCCACTACACTGAGCCGACAGTTGAAGTTTGGATATTGTCAACGTTGTGGCTTCTGGCAAACAAGGAGTGCTTTTGGGGGGGATGGCTGATCGCTTGATCAGCAAAGGCAGTTTGCACCACTACTTTATTCAAGTAGTGGATGCCATGATTGCACTGATGCCAGGATACATCTGTTGGCCATCACCTGACCAGTACCCTGCTCTAGCAGAGAGGTTTGAAAGAAAGGCTGGCTTCCCAGGAGTAGTTGGATGTATAGATGGCACTCTCATTCCAATCAAAGGGCCATCACAATACCAGGATGCATATATTAATAGGAAGGGCCAGGCCAGTTTCCAGCTGCAGGCCATGTGTGACAACCAGTTGCGGTTCACACACATTTTCACAGGCAACGCTGGGTCTGTACATGATGCACGAGTGTACCGAAACAGTTACATCAAACAACTGCTGGACTCCAACCCTCTCCCTGAAAGATTCCACCTTTTGGGTGATTCGGCGTACCCATTAAATAGCAACATTCTTGTCCCTTATAGGGACAATGGGCACCTCACAGAGCTTCAGAAACGCTTTAACCATGTGCACAGCTCAACCAGGGTCCATATTGAGCGTGCCTTTGGGCTCCTTAAGTGCAAGTGGAGGAGACTGCACTACCTTGATATGTCCCTACTCGAGAAAATTCCTAGTGTTGTAGCAAGTACCTGTGTACTGCACAATTTTGTGCTTATCAATGAGGGACTCGATGAAGATGCTGACCCTACAGCAGAGGAGAATGCTGTCCATACAACAGATGACATTGCTGCAGCAGACAACACAAGGGGGGGCACAGAGGAGAGCAGCAGACCAGAAGATATTGCTAGAAATTTATAATTAGACCAAATCTTAAAATTCAAATAATAAAAAAACCTTTAGGTTAGGTAATTTTTTTTTAATTTTAGTAAAAGAAAAATATTTTAAAATATTTTTTTTTCAACCTGAATCTCCATTGTCTCCATGGCCTGTCTTAGAGTGTCCATCGACAATGGTTTTATACCTATGTAATTATAAAACAAAGCACATATAAAGAAATGTACCAATGGTTTTGTTTTTTTTTCTGAAAGAACATCAGTACCATGTGTCATAGTACTATATTGCAAATACAATCATTTGGTAAATGGTTACAATACATAACTTGTCTGACCAACTTAATGGGGAGGTTCACCGAAATAACATCTTTTTAAAATCATTATCTTATGTTATAAGCAGTTCATAGAAGGGTTCAATGTTCTTGATTACACAAACTTGCCATATGGAATTCGTACAACTCATTAAGTTGCATATATGTCATTTCGAGATGATGTTTGCACTATAATTGTCATTATCTGTAGCCAGCTAACTGCTTACCTGTGCCTCAGGTTTCTCCATTTGGTGTCGCAACTTTGCCAAGTAACACTGTACCCCTCCAACCTCAGGATCTGGGCCACTATCCCCCAGGCCTATCTTCATTTAATGAATGGGCTTTCAAATTTTTATTTTAGAAAGCGCCATGTCTCAATTAGTAGCAATACTGCTGCATGGGACCAGTTAAATCCACCTGCAACATATAACATAAGGCAACTAACAAAAGTATGTTGACGCTAGCAGTGGCGGCTGGTGATAAACTTTTGGGGGGGGCGCAGTTTTGGGAGGGACAAACAAACTGACGCAGCACTTCATAGCTCAGCAAATAAAATAAAATAAAATAAAATAAATAAATAAATCTAAAAACAACACAACACATTGTAATGTTGCCTAAACACTGGCCAGTAGCACTACTTGAAAATATTTTGCCCTCCTTAATAATATAAAATCATATGTAGAGATGACAATATGCCCATTTCACATAGGCTACATCACCTAACGTTACCAACAGGCAACAGCTGAATTTCTAAATATGGAACTACTAAAGTCATTTTTACTGCCACTGTTACATTCTATGAAGTCATAAAAAGAGTAGGAAAATATTAGTTAACTCCAAGGTCATTTATAGAGCCTTCTGCTGTCATCTGCTGGAAAAAATGTGAATATGTGAATGCGGAAGTTTAAAGGAGGCAACAAAATTCACCAACCCACGGAATATCCCGGGATTATTGGAGCTCTCACTCTCATCGTGGCCACGCAAAACCAACTCAAAGGCTCCACAAAATTTCACAGTCTATTATTCTGGACAGGATATGTCGATTTAGTCATCTCTTCGTTGTGCCTTCTAATGCCAATCCTGTAGCCTTCATCTAGCTGTTCAGCAATGCTAAGCCTGCCAAAAAAATGTAGTCTTATACTATTGTCTAGACGGCTGTGGCTACTTTCGTGCCGTTTGCATTTTTCAGAAAGATGTTATAGGTCTTGTTCCCCCGTCGTTGTCCACAACGCTTCGGTGCCGACACTTTGAAATAGCTAACAGGGAAAGCAATAAAATGTATTACTTACACCACATCCAGCTAGCCAACTCCGTTTGTCATAACAAGAGCGGGAGAAGCCCCGGGTGTAGGCTCGTCCTCGATCACTTCCCTGCTGCTGAATTTGTAAATTGGGTCGGTCTGGTCCAAGCTCCTTTATCCTCTTTTTTTCTTCCAGTGAACGCCTTGTGAAAGGGCGTTTTTGTAAGGAAATAACCAAATTCTCTGATTTCCGCGGTTGTACTTGAAGTTGCCATCTCCTGAAAGTACCGGTCAGCTGGCTAAGTAAGGAGCAGGAGTGACAGTCGATCATCCGTTTAATGGCGGGCGTGAACATGAAAGATAGCGTCGAGAATTGTCCAATCACATTAGATCAAAAAACATAAAAACAATACCAATTCGCTGCCAATAAAAGAAGGAGTGGGAAAACTGAAGCAACCATTTAGAGAGCAGCCTCAGGTCACCTGCTTGCCAAAAGTTGAAGGACTGACATACACACTCATTTGGCCGGTGACCTTCACCCAGGAAGTAGGCTATAATCACACAGAAATTAACCAAATACAATTTGATTTTGGGACGAATTTTTAATGAATGCTGACAGGCGCTGACAGACTACCAGGCGAATTGTACGAGTAAACAATTTTTATTTTATAATTATTTCGCATTTAGGGGGCCGGCTCCCCAGCGCCCCGCATTAAAGAACCGCCACTGGACGCTAGTATTTCTCGATGTAATTGTGTCGCCGTGTTAACACACTTGTTCGCTAGCGGGTCAGGCACTTTTCACGGTAAAAAGAAAATTTAGGATAGCGCTTCCGCTATTGCTTGTGTCGAAAGTGTTGCGACGGAAACAATGATAGATTTACCCGGTAGACACAAATATAAACAAGGCATTGTTCACGGTAGGGGAAAAAAATTATGAAAAGTTTGTCAAGTGACACTCTCACGTTAGTTAACGTTAGCTAGCGATATTGTCGTCTCTAGGAAGCGACATAATTCTGAGTCCAATCGCCAATCTGTAGAAAACTACTTCACGAGGGAAAAGACACCACGGCAGGAAGCTCTTCAGAAAAGTTTAGACTTTATTAGCACTGGTGCACATGCACAACAAAGCCTGAACAATTCCGCCGAATTGAACCTCGACTGTCAGTTTTACAATCCTTTTATACACAAAATGTACTCCACAAACTCCATAACCCCTTATACATTTCCATAAATTCCAGCCACCTGTTCTTTTTGGCACCATATGGTGTTATTCCAGACGTCTGATTTTGTCTCTTATCTGACCTACTTGGCACCAGAACGACTTTCTTTGTTCTTAGGAGATAACGTTAATGTGGAAAGTTACCCCAACTTTCTTTTAAGAAGCAGTGGTCTTTTGTTCTGTACTTTTCCAGTATGCATATAAGTCTCAGCTTTCTGTAATTTTTGTCATTAAGCGTACAAGTTACATATGGGTCACTGTAAAATATTAGTTTTCTAGCACTTTTATCTAGCATTAGCATTTTTGTTAGTTTTGGATTATTGTTCTCTGCTATATTTTGGCAGTATATGATTAGTTTTTTGGTTAGTGTTTATCTGTTGAATGGCTAGTTCTTTTCTGCTGAGTGAGCAGTTTTTTCTGCTGAGTGGGAAGTTTTTCTGCTGAGTGAGCAGTTTTTTCTGCTGAGTGAGTAAATGTGATTTCTAAGACTACTGCTTTCTCTTGCTCTTTTTCTACAGTGGATACTGTGGTTTCTTGCATTTCCATAAGCTTATCTACAACTACTGATATAGGTTTAATGGATTACATATTGATTATGTGAGTATATAATTATACTTGTGATATATTTTATCATGAAGCATCGAGAGTTTGGAGGAACCAGTTTGATCAACATTGATGGGAACACCCTAACTTAACATGTGACGTCATCACAATCATGGGGAGTCTCAAAATTTTCCCTACAATATCAATAGTTATTGTAACATTGATGCTTTAAGTTGGGTAACATTGTCTTAACTTAGCTAACCTTAGCTAGTTAATGATAGGTAAAGTTAACGTCGTTGGATACTGTGTTCACTGTGAACTAAACTGTGTTCTTGGCTAGAAATAGCTGTACAAAATAAGTATTGTACCTACTGAACCTGTGTTTAGCAGTTGTCTATGACCATGAAATGCACTTTTTGTACGTCGCTTTGGATAAAAGCCTCTGCCAAATAAATGTCATGTAATGTAATGTAATACTGTATCGATAAGTTAGCTGACGTTAACTTACTGAGAGCATTTGAAATGTCCGCACTCACTCCCTATTGAAAAGGGTCTTGTCATTGCCTCCTAGACTCTTACAGAAAAAGGCATTAACGTTAGTTTTACGGTCTATTCGTTAGTTACATTAAATAGCTAGATAGCAAACAATAATAACAATGGCTAGCGTTAACAATATTATAACATTATTGAAAAAACTGATCACACTTACAACCGGCATCTTCAACTGAAATCCCCATTCGGGAACACATTTCTCTCAGTCCAGCGTCCATTTTTGTTCGCCGCAAACTACCTTTTCGCGGCGAACACAAGCTAACGGAAAAAAGTTTGAAATAGTTTGCAAACGTTCGCCTCTGTTCGCTGAACTTCAACGCAACTCTGGTCACCAATTCACTTAGTATTCCACGAGAGACGGTTGACTAACAAAAGCTTACGATTCTAATCTTGATATATTCATCTATTTTGCTCTTATTTTGTATTGTCCTTTGGCAGAAGGTTTGGTAAGACTTTCGTTTTCATACATACATTTAATCTTCAGGTAAAACAGAAAAGACGGTAACGTTAGTTGGCCGACTCCCAGTGCTGCGTTAGTTAACGCTAGCTATTAGCCCTATATATTAGCTAGCTAGGTTAGCTAACGTTCTGGCTAACGGTGAACAATTTGACCGAACAACTAATTTATTCGTAGTGATTAGAGATTTGTCCTTTGGCAGAAGGTTTGCTAGGACTTTCGTTTTCATACAAAAATGCTGTAGCGGTGGCTAGCTGTAAGTGCATATCAGCGTATGACGAGTGCTGTGTTTGTTGATAGAAGCGTACCGCTGGCTAGCGCTAGTAAGTGTACTTACACCACTATATCACCGACGTTTAGAAAATGTAAGCCCGTGTTTGGTTAATTTTATTATGCGAATTCATTTAACTGAAGGTTTCTACGACGGCGATCGTGACCACGACATTTATTTTGCCTTTTCGTATAGCTATTTTTGTGGATAAAATCGCATTATTTTATTTTCTGTTAAAAACGTTTAATTCATATCCAGGGAGATAGTCAACTACTTGCACGTTGCATGACATGCGTAGACTAACTAATGTGATCGCATTTCAGGCTGGAAAATAAAGTTGATGCTGAAAACTTGTAGGTAGGGAGGGCAAAATGGCGCTTTAGAGTGTCACCAGCTGTGTATGCTCGTGAGCTCAACATTTACATTTATCACAGAAAAGGTCGTTTGTCGCCTTTTTTTAGTTCATTACAGTGGTGATAGAAATGACAAGAATGAAGTGGAACTGAGCTGTTAGCCTTTATTGATCGCCGTACAAGTTTAATGTGAAGTAACTAGCACAATCGGACAGCACTAACCCATAAAAATGTACTTTGAATGGTTATTGCACAATCGAACGGTAAATGTAAAAAACATTCGATTATAGTCAGTCCCAGTAGAAGGTTGAATTAAATCTTTTGAAGTTATATATTTCTGAAACGTTATCAATTCCGCTTGGCCACAGCGAGTGAAACTAGGCGATCCGAACGTATAGTTGCTATGTAAATTACGTCAGAAGGATTCATCCTTGTTTGCTACCTAAACTTCACGGTCCCGATCTTATCATTGATGGAATTTTGGCAAAGTGCGAGCTAAAAGGCCACAAAAAAACAGCCGATATCACATTAACATCCCATATATGTACAATCGCCGTTAACAATACGTTAATTTAAGGCTAAACTAGTATTTTAATCACAATACTTATGTTAATTTCCGGAAATACATTTTTCGATTGTCCTCTCTAATTAGGGGTCCAAGCAGCGAAGCTGGTGGAACCCTATTGTATCTGTTCGGATTATTATTATTAGGGGTCCAAGCAGCGAAGCTGGTGGAACCCTATTGTATTTGTTAGGATTATTAGGGGTCCAAGCAGCGAAGCTGGTGGAACCCTATTGTATCTGTTAGGATTATTATTAGGGGTCCAAGCAGCGAAGCTGGTGGAACCCTATTGTATCTGTTCGGATTATTATTATTAGGGGTCCAAGCAGCGAAGCTGGTGGAACCCTATTGTATTTGTTAGGATTATTAGGGGTCCAAGCAGCGAAGCTGGTGGAACCCTATTGTATCTGTTAGGATTATTATTAGGGGTCCAAGCAGCGAAGCTGGTGGAACCCTATTGTATCTGTTCGGATTATTATTATTAGGGGTCCAAGCAGCGAAGCTGGTGGAACCCTATTGTATCTGTTAGGATTATTATTATTATTATTTTTCTCCGCTAAAAGTGTCTGAGGCTCAGCAACTATAAGTACTAGAGCAACCAAATTTGGCAGGTGGGTTCCTATGGTCCCCCACTACTCAGGCACTAAAAATCACCTATGTCGGCCAGATGGTGGCGCTATAACAAAGGGTTTTGCGTAAAAGGCCATAAGTCCCACACCATAAGTTAGATCAACACAAAACTTCATCGACATATGCATCTGAACGTGCTCTACCACTTTACCATTGGCACCACCTATGTCCGCCATATTGTTTGCCCGCCATTTAGACTTTTTAGTTGGGGCGTGGAAGTTTTCTCCGCTAAAATGTCTGAGGCTCAGCAACCATAAGTTGTAGAACAACCAAATTTGGTAGGTGGGTTCCTATGGCCCCCCACTACTCAGGCACGAAAAATCACTTAACAAAGGGTCGTACTTTTAAAGGCTATAACTGCCACACCGTAAGTCCGATCAACACAAAACTTCATCGACCGATGCATCTGAATGTGCTCTACAACTTTACTATTGGGACCACCTATGTCCGCCATATGGTTTGCCCGCCATTTGGCCGTTTTTATTAGGTGGGGTGCGGAAGAGCTGTGGCTCCAAATCTAAACGGTTACGACATCTAATAAACTTCTTTACGGCAAGCGACATCCATGGCGACGCAAGTAATCCGACACCGTAGGGTCTAGTTTTTATCAGTGAGGGGACGGTCTGAACGTCGGGGAAGCAGTGGAAGATAGTGCCATACATTATTTGAAGACAGTATCGGGTGAGTCCGTTTAGTCTTTGAATCTGTCATTATGCTGAGAAATAGCTAAACCATTTTATTGATAGGTTCTGAGTTTCTGTGCAAACGGGCGAAAACACGCTGGTATAATGAAACAATGACGGTAGCCTAATACATATATAGTCCGCTTCGTTCCTTTGCTACCATAAGATAACAGACTATCTTGTGTCTACAGCTGCAGTTTCTCGCTGCAATTTCTAACATTGAATATTCACAAAAGACGCAATTTATACTGTACTCTGCCAATGTCGAAATAAATAATACGCTACGGTAAAGCTTTAAGAGGATGAATCATTACTTTTCTTTGACATGGATCCATTTGAAGACATAACGGGTGAGTTCGTTTACTCTTTAAATCCGTCATTATGCTGAGAGAAATCGTATTCTCAATTTAATCTCTAAATTTATTGTAAGGTTAGGGTTGTAACTAGTTAGCTGTTTTGTAGGTGGCTTAGTTAATGCACTCGTCTTAACTATTGCTTGTATTTTTGCATAGACTGCGTTGTTGCTGTTCTAGTTTGTGTTAGTGTTAACCAGTTTAACCTACAGGGTCCATTACATTACATTACATTACATTACAGGCATTTGGCAGACGCTCTTATCCAGAGCGACGTACATCAAAGTGTATAACCGTAACCAGGAACAAGTATGACGAAAACCCTAGAGAGAAGTACCGGTCCAAGTGCAGGGAACAACCGCATAGATCAACTTGGACCCTGAAGGTTAAACTGATTAACACTAATACAACGAGAACGGCAACAATTACTGCTTGTATATATTTTTTTTTTATTTTTTTTTTTTTAGATATACTCCACTGCATTAAGACAGTCAATGTGCCTAAATCACCTACAAAACAGCTGCCTAGTTACAACCCTAAGCTTACAGTCAATTTACAGGGGGGTAGGGAGGGAAGGGGAGAGGTGCAGCCTGAAGAGGTGAGTCTTCAGTTGCCGTTTGAAATGGGTCAGTGTCTCAGCTGTTCTGACCTCCACGGGGAGGTCATTCCACCATCGTGGGGCCAGAACAGACAGGAGACGTGATCTGGAGGTGCAGGTGCGAAGAGGGGGAGGTGCCAGGCGTCCTGAGGTAGCAGAACGGAGGGATCTGGCTGGCATGTAGGGTTTGAAAATCTTGTGGAGGTATGCTGGGGCTGATCCCTTGACTGCCTGGTATGCTAGGACCAATGTTTTAAATTTGATGCGAGCTATAACAGGCAGCCAGTGGAGGGTAGTGAGCAGGGGCGTGATGTGGGAGTGTCTGGGGAGGT
Source organism: Anguilla pacifica (assembly GCA_039654925.1). Classification (NCBI taxonomy): domain Eukaryota; kingdom Metazoa; phylum Chordata; class Actinopteri; order Anguilliformes; family Anguillidae; genus Anguilla; species Anguilla pacifica. The sequence goes on from CM077292.1 coordinate 42,315,856, forward strand.
TGAAGACCAGACGAGCTGCAGCATTCTGGATGAGTTGCAGAGGTCTGGTGGCAGATGCCGGTAGTCCGGCCAGAAGAGAGTTGCAGTAGTCCAGGCGGGATAGAACCATTGCTTGGACCAGGAGCTGGGTTGAGTAGGTGGTGAGAATGGGGCGGATTCTCCGGATGTTATACAGGAAAAACCTGCATGCCCGGCTTACTGCTGCGATGTTCTTGGAGAGGGACAGCTTGTTGTCCATCACCACCCCAAGATTCTTGACACAGGGTGATGATGTCACTAAGGTGTCCCCTAGGGAAATGGAAAAGTCAAGGAGGTGAGAGGATAGGGCAGGAATAAAGATTAGCTCCGTCTTTCCTGGGTTGAGCTTCAGGTGGTGATTGTCCATCCAGCTCTGGATGTCCCTCAGGCAAGCGGAGATGCGGGCAGGGACCTGTGTGTCTGATGGGGGGAAGGAGAGAAAGAGTTGCGTGTCGTCGGCATATGAGTGATAGGACAAGCCATGGGCTGATATTACAGGGCCAAGGGATCTGGTGTATAATGAAAAGAGAAGGGGACCGAGGACTGAGCCCTGGGGAACTCCGGTGGCGAGGGGACGGGGTGGTGATACCTTACCCGCCCAGGCAACCTGGAAGGAACGGTCAGAGAGGTAAGATTCAATCCAGTCAAGGACTGAGCCGCAGATCCCTGTTGCTGCCAGGGACGACAGGAGGATAGAGTGCTCCACAGTGTCAAATGCAGAGGAGAGGTCTAGAAGAATCAGGACAGAGGAGAGGGAGGCTGCACGTGCGGCATGGAGTGACTCACTGACCGAGAGGAGTGCAGTCTCGGTCGAGTGGCCAGGCCTGAAGCCAGACTGGTGGGGGTCAAGCAGGTTGTTCTGAGAGAAGAAAGCAGAGAGGTGGTTAGATGCAGCACGTTCAAGTGTTTTGGATAGGAAAGGGAGGAGAGATACCGGGCGGTAGTTCTGAATGGCTGAAGGATCTAGTGTGGGTTTCTTCAGCAGCGGGGTGATGTGGGCCCTCTTGAAGGATGAGGGGAAACATCCAGAAGATAGGGAGGAGTTCACGAGGGAGGTGACAAAAGGGAGGATGTCTGGTGTGATTGCCTGGAGGAGAGATGAGGGGATAGGGTCGAGGGCGCAGGTGGTAGGGCGGTGAGTGAGCAGAAGCTGGGAAACTTCAGCGTCTGAGAGGAGAGAAAAAGTGGAGAGACAGGGGGCGGAGGGCGCAGTGGGGGCGGCAAGTTGAACTATGCGGTTGTTCCCTGCACTTGGAACGGTAGGCTACTGCCCTCTAGGGTTTTCGACACACTTGTTCCTGGTTATGGTTATACACTTTGTTGTACGTCGCTCTGGATAAGAGCGTCTGCCAAATGCCTGTAATGTAATGTAATGTAATGTGATATTCCGTAGCAACAAGATAAACCAGACATTATCCCTAAAATATGCCAATAGCAGTGAAAACGCTGCTCACTGAATAACGAAATAAACGAGACAACGTTTTTTTTTTAATTATACCATGTCATTATACAGTCAATATCTGGGACTACGCATTTAATAAATATACAATCTTACCATCGGGTTTACGTGTAGAGACGTCCCTTTTGCGAATGAGTGGTCATATATTGTCTTGGGCAATCCGTTTGTGAAATATAGACGCAAATGTGACGCCTGCGTCGGCTACCTTCAAAAATAGCTGTGCGTAATACCACACCTGTTGCTTACGGCGTTGTCGCCCTTTTTAGTACAATTTGGCTTGATTGACAACTCATTTATTCAGTAGGTGAGAGTATAAGCTTTCTAACGATGTATAACATGTCTGATTTTGCTTTTTGAATAGCGTTTTATAGTTCAGCGTAACCAAATTTTTTTCTTATCTCCAACGTCTAAATAAATAAAACGGTAGGCTACTTTGCGCGCAGCACGCAGATCGCGAGTTGATATTACGTCTTTTTTTCGTTTTTTCTCAATGTCGTATTTATTATTTGAAATGTGTATTTATGTGATATTATTCTATCTGTCTCTGTGGCGCTGTGAAATGTGCATGCTCTGCTAAGCTGAGCAATGGATTGGAATATGGTTCTGACGTAGTGTTGCAAGGTGTACCAAAACTTCAGCACTTTCTCGGTACTTAAAAAAAAAAAAAAAAAAAAGAAAAGAAACGGTTGGGTATTACAATATTCCGACGTTCGGTTGTTTTGAGTCAAATGTAAAAGCCAGGGAAAATTGTCTCCCGCATTACTGATTGAGAGGATGAAAAGTGTAATTTGTCAGAATTTTCGCTAGAAGGCAGTAGCAACTAAGGCTGCCAAGTGAGGTGACTTGCGCTTGTGCACTCCGCTCCTCGATACAGCGCAAGCTTTGACTCAGTTCACTTCAGTAGCAATAGGTGTTCCAATTTGGAAATATTTTATTATAGATAGATGCTGTATTGTTATTTAAATATGCAGTTTTTAAATCTATTTAAAGGTGAAAGACCTGTTTTAAAGATTATTTAGTTTACAACTGTTTAATTTTTGAAATATATTTAACATATTTTTCTATTGTTCAGTGTTGTAACACTATAGGCCTGTGCATATTAATATGTTGAAGAGGCTTCAACTTAAAGGTTGTTAATGAACCAGGTTGTTAATAAACCATGAATTCGAAAATGAGGTCAACCCTTGTGGACATTACGTTTCTGATCTATTAAGGTAATTTCAGTATCGTTAGGTACCGAGTATCGAATTAGCATCGTTTAAGTTTCAGGTATCATTTCAGTATTGAGTATCGTAATACTAAACCTGGTATCGGTATCAAAGTCCAAATTTTGGTATCGTGACAACACTAGTGTGACGCCTTTTTTAGTTGCGGCGCAGAAACACTGCAGCTGTGCATACACGCCGGACCATCTAAGTGTTACGACATGCCATCTAAGTGTTACGACATAGTAAAGGCCTTTACGGGAAGCGGCCAGGACATATCCATGGCGATGTAACTAAGTCATCTGACAGCGTCTCTTAGCACAAAATTGGCCATAAGTAATCAATATTTTATACGATCATCATGATATTCAGTAGATATGTTGGGTGAAGGCATATGATCATGAGGACAAAGCCATTTTAAAATCGCTCCATAGGGGGCTAGATAGTGCCAATGCTTGGACCCCTCCCTACGCCGCTTGCGGCTTTAATTATTATTATTAGGGGTCCAAGCAGCGAAGCTGGTGGAACCCTATTGTATCTGTTAGGATTATTATTAGGGGTCCAAGCAGCGAAGCTGGTGGAACCCTATTGTATCTGTTAGGATTATTAGGGGTCCAAGCAGCGAAGCTGGTGGAACCCTATTGTATCTGTTAGGATTATTATTATTATTATTATTATTTTTCTCCGCTAAAAGTGTCTGAGGCTCAGCAACCATAAGTACTAGAGCAACCAAATTCGGCAGGTGGGTTCCTATGGCCCCCCACTACTCAGGCACTAAAAATCACCTATGTCGGCTAGTTGGTGGCGCTATAACAAAGGGTTTTGCATAAAAGGCCATAACTCCCACACCGTAAGTCAGATCAAAACTTCATAGACCGACGCATGTGAATGTGCTCTACAACTTTGCTATTGGGGATACATATGTCCGCCATATTGTTTGCCTGCCATTTGGACTTTTTTATTAGGTGGGGTGCGGAAGAGCTGTGGCTCCAAATCTAAACAATTACGACATCTAGTAAACTTCTTTACGGCAAGCGACATCCATGGCGACGCAAGTAATCCGACACCCTAGGGTTAGTTTTTTTATCAGTGCGGGGACGGTCTTGGGGCACTTGGAACGGTAGGATACTGCCCTCTAGGGTTTTCAACACACTTGTTCCTGGTTATGGTTAGACACTTTGTTGTACGTCGCTCTGGGTATGAGCGTCTGCCAAATGCCTGTAATGTAATGTAGGCTAATAATCCGTAACAACAAGATAAACCCGACATTTGCCCTAAAATATGCCAGTACAGCAGTGAAAACGCTGCTTACTGAATAACGAAATAAACGAGACAAAGTTTTTTAAAAATTATACCATCTCATATTACAGTCAATATCTGGGACTAAACATTGAATAAATATACAATCTTATCATTGGTTTTACGCGTAGAGATGTCCCTTTTGCGACTGAGTGGTCATATATTGTCTTGGACCATCCGTTTGTGATTGGTGTTGCTTACGGCGTTGTCGCCGTTTTTAGTACAATTTGGCTTGATTGACAGTTCATTTATTCAGTAGATGAGAGAATAAGCTTTCTAACGATGTATAACATGTCTGATTTTGCATTTGGAATAGCGTTTTATAGTTCAGCGTAACGGAATATTTTCTTCTCGCATTCACTTGCGCATTCACTGTGGCGTAGCATTAAAGACGATGCACCTAACGAAACATTGTCAACGATTTTCATAATTTCTTGGAGAGTACTATTATTATTGAGGACTTCGGGGCATAGCTAAGCCATTTCTTTGCTGATAGACCTATCTGACATCGTTTTCTGATGCAAAACAGAAGCGGATAGGACTTTGTCATTGATTTTGTGTCTCTATACTACTAAACACAGATAAAATGTCATGTTGCTATGTAAGTATTACTGCTCAAAATATTTCGGTTATATACGTTATTTTTAAAATTGAGTGTCTTTAAATAGGTTAGTGGCATTATATAATGCGGATATTTCACACTGCAATGCAAGCGTTAGTGTAATAGTTTTTGTGACCCATGGAACAGTGACGAAGACAGTGTTGGAACGTTGCTAAAACGAGGTGGACGGTTGAAAATTATTTTCGTCATTATGCTGAGAAATAGCTAAACCATTTTTATTGATAGTAATTGAGTTTCTCTGCAAACGCGCGAAAGCACGCTGGTATAACAAAACAAATACGGTAAATATAGCCTATATATGTAGTCCGCTTCATTCCGTTGCTACCATAATATAACAAACTGTCTTGTGTCTACAGCTGCAGTTTCTCCCTGCAATTACTCTTGAATATAAACAAAAGACGCAAATGCTGTAGTCTGCCAATGTCTAAATAAATAATAAGGTATTCTTCGCACAGCACGCATGCTAGCAGGGTTGTCGAGTTGATATTTCGTTTTTTGTTTCGTTTTTTTAAATGTATTTATTATTTGAAATGTGTATTTGTGTTATTATTCTGTCTGTCTCTGTGGCGCTCTGAAATGTGCATTCTCTGCTAAGCTGAGCAATGGATTGGAATATGTATCTGACGTAGTGTTGCACGGTATACCAAAACTTCAGCACTTTTTCGGTCCTTAAAAAAGAAACGGTTCCGTGTTAGAATATTCCGACGTTCGGTAGTTTTGAGTCAAATGTAAAAGCCAGGGAAAATTGTCTCCCGCATTACTGAGGATGAAAAGTGTAATTTGTCAGAATCTTCGCTAGATGGCAGTAGCAACTAAGGTTGGCAAGTGAGGTGACCTGCGCTTGTGCATTCTTTGTGGTTGATACAGCGCAAGCTTACACTCAGTTGACTTCAGTAGCAATAGGTGTTCTAATTTGTAAATATTATATTATAGGAAGATGCTGTATTGTTATTGAAATATGCTGTTTTTAGATTTATTTAAAAGTGAAAGACCTGTTTAAAGATAATTAGGGGTCCAAGCAGCGAAGCTGGTGGAACCCTATTGTATCTGTTAGGATTATTAGGGGTCCAAGCAGCGAAGCTGGTGGAACCCTATTGTTTTTGTTAGGATTATTATTATTATTATTATTATTATTATTCTTATTATTATTCTTATTATTTTTCTCCGCTAAAAGTGTCTGAGGCTCAGCAACCATAAGTCGTAGAGCAACCAAATTTGGCAGGTGGGTTCCTATGGCCCCCCACTACTCAGGCACTAAAAATCACCTATGTCGGCCAGATGGTGGCGCTATAACAAAGGGTTTTGCGTAAAAGGCCATAACTCCCACACCATAAGTCAGATCAACACAAAACTTCATCGACCTATGCATCTGAACGTGCTCTACAACTTTGCCATTGGCACCACCCATGTCCGCCATATTGTTTGCCCGCCATTTTAACTTTTACGTTGGGGCGTGGAAGCTTTCTCTGCTAAAATGTCTGAGGCTCAGCAACCATAAGTCCTACAGCAACCAAATTTGGCAGGTGGGTTCCTATGGCCCCCCACTACTCGGGCACTAAAAATCACCTATGTCGGCCAGATGGTGGCGCTATAACAAAGGATTTTGCCTAAAAGGTCATAACTCCCACACCGTAAATCTGATCAACACTAAACTTCATAGACCGACGCATGTGAATGTGCTCTACAACTTTGCGGTTGGGGCTACATATCTCCGCCATATTGTTTGCCTGCCATTTCGACTTTTTTATTAGGTGGGGTGCGGAAGAGCTGTGGCTCCAAATCTAAACGATTACGACATCTAGTAAACTTCTTTACGGCAAGCGACATCCATGGCGACGCAAGTAATCCGACACCGTAGGGTCTAGTTTTTATCAGTGAGGGGACGGTCTGAAAGTCGGGGAAGCAGTGGAAGACAGTGCCAGACATTATTTGAAGACAGTATCGGGTGAGTTCGTTTAGTCTTTGAATCTGTCATTATGCTGAGAAATAGCTAAACCATTTTATTGATAGATTCTGAGTTTCTGTGCAAACGCGCGAAAACACGCTGGTCCAATGAAACAATGACGGTAATGCATATAGTCCGCTTCGTGCCGTTGCTACCATAACATAACAAACTATCTTGTGTCTACAGCTGCAGTTTCTCGCTGCAATTTCTAATATTGAATATAAACAAAAGACGCAATTTATGCTGTAGTCTGCCAACGTCTAAATAAATTATACGGTCCATTTGAAGACAATATCGGGTGAGTTCTTTTAGTCTTTAAATCCGTCATTATGCTGACAGAAATTGTTTTCTCAATTTAATCTCTAAATTGACTGTAAGATTAGGGTTGTAACTAGTTAGCTGTTTCGTTGGTGACTTAGTTAATGCACTCGTCTTAACTATTGCTTGTATTTTTGCATAGACTGCGTTGTTGCTGTTCTTGTTTGTGTTAGTGTTAATCAGTTTAACCTACAGGGTCCAAGTTGAACTAACGGTTGTTCCCTGCACTTGGAACGGCATTTCTCTCTAGGGTTTTCGACACACTTGTTCCTGGTTATGGTTATACACTTTGTTGTACGTCACTCTGGATAAGAGCGTCTGCCAAATGCCTGTATTGTAATGGAATGTAATGTAATATTCCGTAGCAACAAGATAAACCCGACGTTAGCCCTAAAATATGCCAATATAGCAGTGAAAACGCTGCTCACTGAATAAGGAAATAAACGAGACAACGTTTTTTAAAATTATGCCATGTCATTCTACATTCAATATCTGGGACTAAACATCGAATAAATATAAATTCTTACCACTGGTTTTACGCGTAGAGATGTCCCTTTTGCGAATGAGTGGTCATATATTGTCTTGGACAATCCGTTTGCGAAATATACGCGCATCTGTGACGCCAGGGTCGGCTATCTTCAATAACAGCTGTGCTTAATACCACACCTGTTGCTTACGGCGTTGTCGCCCTTTTTAGTGCAATTTGGCTTGATTGACAATTCATTTATTCAGTAGGTGAGAGTATAAGCTTTCTAACGATGTATAACATGTCTGATTTTGCTTTTGGAATAGCGTTTTATAGGTCAGCGTAACCAAAATTTATCTTATCTGCCAATGTCTAAATAAATAAAACGGTAGACTACTTTGCGCGCAGCACGCAGATCGCGAGTTGATATTACGTCTTTTATTTCCGTTTTTTCTCAATGTCGTATTTATTATTTGAAATGTGCATTTATGTGTTATTATTCTATCTGTCTCTGTGGCGCTCTGAAATGTGCATTCTCTGCTAAGCTGAGCAATGGATTGGAATATGTGTCTGACGTAGTGTTGCACGGTATACCAAAACTTCAGCACTTTCTCGGTACTTAAAAAAAAAAAAAAAAAAAAAGAAACGCTTCGGTATTAGAATATTCCGACGTTCGGTAGTTTGAGTCAAATGTAAAAGCCAGGGAAAATTGTCTCCCGCATTACTGATTGAGAGGATGAAAAGTGTAATTTGTCAGAATCTTTGCTAGAAGGCAGTAGCAACTAAGGTTGCCAAGTGAGGTGACTTGTGCTTGCACTCAGCTCCTTGATACAGCGCAAGCTTTGACTCAGTTCACTTCAGTAGCAATAGGTGTTCCAATTTCGAAATATTTTATTATATATAGATGCTGCATTGTTATTAAAATATACTGTTTTTTAAATCTATTTAAAGGTGAAAGACCTGTTGTAAATATTATTTAGTTTACAACTGTTTAATTTTTGAAATATATTTAACATATTTTTCTATTGTTCAGTGTTGTAACACTATAGGCCTATGCATATTAATATGTTGAAGAGGCTTCAACTTAAAGGTTGTTAATGAACCAGGTAGTTAATAAACCATGAATTCGAAAATGAGGTCAGCCCTTGTGGACATTACATTTCTCATCTATTAAAGTAATTTTAGTATCGTTAGGTACCGAGTATCGAATTAACATTGTTTATTTTTCAAGTATCATTTCAGTATTGAGTATCGTAATACTAAACCTGGTATCACTATCAAAGTCAAAATTTTGTTATCGTGACAACACTAGTGTGACGCCTTTTTTAGTTGCGGCACAGAAACACTGCAGCTGTGCATACACGCCGGACCATCTAAGTGTTACGACATGCCATCTAAGTGTTACGACATAGTAAAGGCCTTCGCGGGAAGCGGCCAGGACATATCCATGGCGACGTAACTAAGTCATCCGACAGCGTCTCTTAGCACAAAATTTGCCATAAGTCATCAATATTTCATACGATCATCATGATATTCAGTAGATATGTTGGGTGAAGGCATATGATCATGAGGAAAAAGCCATTTTAAAATCGCCCCATAGGGGGCGCGATGGTGCCAATGCTTGGACCCCTCCCAACGCCGCTTGCGGCTTTAATTATTATTCTTATTTTTCTCCGCTAAAAGTGTCTGAGGCTCAGCAACCATAAGTCCTAGAGCAACCAAATTTGGCAGGTGGGTTCCTATGGCCCCCCACTACTCAGGCACTAAAAATCACCTATGTTGGCCAGATGGTGGCGCTATAACAGAGGGTTTTGCGTTTAAGGCCATAACTCCCACACCATAAGTCAGATCAACACAAAACTTCATCGACCGATGCATCTGAATGTGCTCTACAACTTTGCTATTGGGACCACCTATGTCCGCCATATTGTTTGCCCGCCATTTTAACTTTTACGTTGGGGCGTGGAAGCTTTCTCTGCTAAAATGTCTGAGGCTCAGCAACCATAAGTCCTACAGCAACCAAATTTGGCAGGTGGGTTCCTATGGCCCCCCACTACTCGGGCACTAAAAATCACCTATGTCGGCCAGATGGTGGCGCTATAACAAAGGATTTTGCCTAAAAGGTCATAACTCCCACACCGTAAATCTGATCAACACTAAACTTCATAGACCGACGCATGTGAATGTGCTCTACAACTTTGCGGTTGGGGCTACATATCTCCGCCATATTGTTTGCCTGCCATTTCGACTTTTTTATTAGGTGGGGTGCGGAAGAGCTGTGGCTCCAAATCTAAACGATTACGACATCTAGTAAACTTCTTTACGGCAAGCGACATCCATGGCGACGCAAGTAATCCGACACCGTAGGGTCTAGTTTTTATCAGTGAGGGGACGGTCTGAAAGTCGGGGAAGCAGTGGAAGACAGTGCCAGACATTATTTGAAGACAGTATCGGGTGAGTTCGTTTAGTCTTTGAATCTGTCATTATGCTGAGAAATAGCTAAACCATTTTATTGATAGATTCTGAGTTTCTGTGCAAACGCGCGAAAACACGCTGGTCCAATGAAACAATGACGGTAATGCATATAGTCCGCTTCGTGCCGTTGCTACCATAACATAACAAACTATCTTGTGTCTACAGCTGCAGTTTCTCGCTGCAATTTCTAATATTGAATATAAACAAAAGACGCAATTTATGCTGTAGTCTGCCAACGTCTAAATAAATTATACGGTCCATTTGAAGACAATATCGGATGAGTTCTTTTAGTCTTTAAATCCGTCATTATGCTGACAGAAATTGTTTTCTCAATTTAATCTCTAAATTGACTGTAAGATTAGGGTTGTAACTAGTTAGCTGTTTCGTTGGTGACTTAGTTAATGCACTCGTCTTAACTATTGCTTGTATTTTTGCATAGACTGCGTTGTTGCTGTTCTTGTTTGTGTTAGTGTTAATCAGTTTAACCTACAGGGTCCAAGTTGAACTAACGGTTGTTCCCTGCACTTGGAACGGCATTTCTCTCTAGGGTTTTCGACACACTTGTTCCTGGTTATGGTTATACACTTTGTTGTACGTCACTCTGGATAAGAGCGTCTGCCAAATGCCTGTATTGTAATGGAATGTAATGTAATATTCCGTAGCAACAAGATAAACCCGACGTTAGCCCTAAAATATGCCAATATAGCAGTGAAAACGCTGCTCACTGAATAAGGAAATAAACGAGACAACGTTTTTTAAAATTATGCCATGTCATTCTACATTCAATATCTGGGACTAAACATCGAATAAATATAAATTCTTACCACTGGTTTTACGCGTAGAGATGTCCCTTTTGCGAATGAGTGGTCATATATTGTCTTGGACAATCCGTTTGCGAAATATACGCGCATCTGTGACGCCAGGGTCGGCTATCTTCAATAACAGCTGTGCTTAATACCACACCTGTTGCTTACGGCGTTGTCGCCCTTTTTAGTGCAATTTGGCTTGATTGACAATTCATTTATTCAGTAGGTGAGAGTATAAGCTTTCTAACGATGTATAACATGTCTGATTTTGCTTTTGGAATAGCGTTTTATAGGTCAGCGTAACCAAAATTTATCTTATCTGCCAATGTCTAAATAAATAAAACGGTAGACTACTTTGCGCGCAGCACGCAGATCGCGAGTTGATATTACGTCTTTTATTTCCGTTTTTTCTCAATGTCGTATTTATTATTTGAAATGTGCATTTATGTGTTATTATTCTATCTGTCTCTGTGGCGCTCTGAAATGTGCATTCTCTGCTAAGCTGAGCAATGGATTGGAATATGTGTCTGACGTAGTGTTGCACGGTATACCAAAACTTCAGCACTTTCTCGGTACTTAAAAAAAAAAAAAAAAAAAAGAAACGCTTCGGTATTAGAATATTCCGACGTTCGGTAGTTTGAGTCAAATGTAAAAGCCAGGGAAAATTGTCTCCCGCATTACTGATTGAGAGGATGAAAAGTGTAATTTGTCAGAATCTTTGCTAGAAGGCAGTAGCAACTAAGGTTGCCAAGTGAGGTGACTTGTGCTTGCACTCAGCTCCTTGATACAGCGCAAGCTTTGACTCAGTTCACTTCAGTAGCAATAGGTGTTCCAATTTCGAAATATTTTATTATATATAGATGCTGCATTGTTATTAAAATATACTGTTTTTTAAATCTATTTAAAGGTGAAAGACCTGTTGTAAATATTATTTAGTTTACAACTGTTTAATTTTTGAAATATATTTAACATATTTTTCTATTGTTCAGTGTTGTAACACTATAGGCCTATGCATATTAATATGTTGAAGAGGCTTCAACTTAAAGGTTGTTAATGAACCAGGTAGTTAATAAACCATGAATTCGAAAATGAGGTCAGCCCTTGTGGACATTACATTTCTCATCTATTAAAGTAATTTTAGTATCGTTAGGTACCGAGTATCGAATTAACATTGTTTATTTTTCAAGTATCATTTCAGTATTGAGTATCGTAATACTAAACCTGGTATCACTATCAAAGTCAAAATTTTGTTATCGTGACAACACTAGTGTGACGCCTTTTTTAGTTGCGGCACAGAAACACTGCAGCTGTGCATACACGCCGGACCATCTAAGTGTTACGACATGCCATCTAAGTGTTACGACATAGTAAAGGCCTTCGCGGGAAGCGGCCAGGACATATCCATGGCGACGTAACTAAGTCATCCGACAGCGTCTCTTAGCACAAAATTTGCCATAAGTCATCAATATTTCATACGATCATCATGATATTCAGTAGATATGTTGGGTGAAGGCATATGATCATGAGGAAAAAGCCATTTTAAAATCGCCCCATAGGGGGCGCGATGGTGCCAATGCTTGGACCCCTCCCAACGCCGCTTGCGGCTTTAATTATTATTCTTATTTTTCTCCGCTAAAAGTGTCTGAGGCTCAGCAACCATAAGTCCTAGAGCAACCAAATTTGGCAGGTGGGTTCCTATGGCCCCCCACTACTCAGGCACTAAAAATCACCTATGTCGGCCAGATGGTGGCGCTATAACAGAGGGTTTTGCGTTTAAGGCCATAACTCCAACACCATACGTTAGATCAACACAAAACCTCATCAACTTGTGCAGCTGAACCTGCTCTATCACTTTGCCATTGGCACTACCTATGTCTGCCATATTGTTTGCCCGCCATTTTAACTTTTTAGTTGGGGTGTGGCAGTTTTCCCCACTAAAATGTCTGAGGCTCAGCAACCATAAGTTGTACACCAACCAAATTTGGGAAGTGGGTTCCTATGGCCGCCCACTACTCAGGCACTACAAATCACCTATGTCGGCCAGATGGTGGCGCTATAACAAAGGTTCATACTTTAAAAGGCCATAACTCCCACACCATAAGTCAGATCAACACAAAACTTCATCGACCGATGCATCTGAATGTGCTCTACAACTTTGCTATTGGGACCACCTATGTCCGCCATATGGTTTGCCCGCCATTTGGACTTTTTTATTAGGTGGGGTGCGGAAGAGCTGCTGCTGCAAATTCTAAGCGTTACGACATCGAGTAAACTTCTTTACGGTAAGCGACATCCATGGCGACGCAAGTAATCCGACACCGTAGGGTCTAGTTTTTATCAGTGAGGGGAAGGTCTGACCGTTGGGGAAAGTGAGACAGTGCCAGCCAGAGTGCATGCTAGGCTATTAAAGGTTTGTTAGTAAAAGCTTTTTGAGAGGATGAATAATTACTTTTGTTTGGCATGGATTTGAAGACAGTATCGGGTGAGTTCGTTTAGTCTTTAAATCTGTCATTATGGTGAGAAATAGCTAAACCATTTTATTGGTAGGTTTTGCGTTTCTGTGCAAACGCGCGAAAACACTGGTATAATAAAACAATGATGGCAATACACGTATAGTCCGCTTCGTTCCGTTGCTACCATAACATAAATTATCTTGTGTCTACAGCTGCAGTTTCTCGCTGCAATTTCTAATATTGAATATAAACAAAAGACGCAATTTATGCTTTACATCGTATTCTCTAAATTGACTGTAAGCTTAGGGTTGTAACTAGGTAGTTGTTTCGTAGGTGACTTAACTCGTCTTAACTATTGCTTGTATTTTTGCATAGACTGCGTTGTTGCTGTTCTTGTTTGTGTTAGTGTTAATCATTTTAACCTACAGGGTCCAAGTTGAACTATGCGGTTGTTCCCTGCATTTGGAACGGTAGGCTACTGCCCTCTAGGGTTTTCGACACACTTGTTCCTGTTTATGGTTAAACACTTTGTTGTACGTCGCTCTGGATAGGAGCGTCTGCCAAATGCCTGTAATGTAATGTAATGCAATATTCCGTAGCAACAAGATAAACCCGACATTAGCCCTAAAATATGCCAATACAGCAGTGAAAATGCTGCTCACCGACTAACGAAATAAACGAGACAATTTTTCTTTTAATTATACCATGTCATTCTACAGTCAATATCTGGGACTAAACATTGAATAAATATACAATCTTACCATTGGTTTCACGCGTAGATGTCCCTTTTGCGAATGAGTGGTCATATATTGTCTTGGACAATCCGTTTGTGAAAAATACGCGCATATGTGACGCCTGGGTCGGCTATCTTCATGAATAGCTGTGTGTAATACCACACTTGTTGCTTACGGCGTTGTCGCCCTTTTTAGTGCAATTTGGCTTGATTGACAACTCATTTATTCCGTAGGTGAGAGTGTAAGCTTTCTAACGATGTATAACATGTCTGATTTTGCTTTTGGAATAGCGTTTTATTGGTCAGCGTAACCGAAAATGTTGTCATCTGCCAATGTCTAAATAAATGAAACGGTACGCTGCTCTGCGGCCAGCACGCAGGTCACGAGTTGATATTTCGTCTTTTGTTTCGTTTTTTCGCAATGTCGTCTTTATTATTTGAAATGCGTATTTACCTGTTATTATTTTTAAATTATGCCATGTCATTCTACATTCAATATCTGGGACTAAACATTGAATAAATATACAATCTTACCTCTGGTTTTATGCGTAGAGTTGTCCCTTTTGCGAATGAGTGGTCATATATTGCCTTGGACAATCCGTTTGAGAAATATATACGCCTGGGCTATCTTCAAAAATAGCTGTGCTTAATACCACACCTGTTGCTTACGGCGTTGTCGCCCTTTTTAGTGCAATTTGGCTTGATTGACTATTCGTTTATTCAGTAGGTGAGAGTATAAGCTTTCTAACGATGTATAACATGTCTGTTTTTGCTTTTGGAATAGCGTTTTATAGGTCAGCGTAACCGAAAATGCTCTTATATGCCAGTGTCTACATAAATAAAACGGTAGGCTGCTCTGCGCGTAGGTCGCGACTTGATATCTCGTCTTTTGTTTCGTTTTTTCTCAATGTCGTATTTATTATTTGAAATGTGTATTTATGTGTTATTATTCTATCTGTCTGTGAGGCGCTCTGAAATGTGCATTCTCTGCTAAGCTGAGCAATGGATTGGAAGATGTGTCTGACGTAGTGTTGCACGGTATACCAAAACTTCATCACTTTCTCTGTACTTAAAATAAATAAATAAATAAATAAAAAAGAAACGGTTCGGTATTAGAATATTCCGACGTTCGGTAGTTTTGAGTCAAATGTAAAAGCCAGGGAAAATTGTCTCCCGCATTACTGATTTAGAGGATGAAAAGTGTAATTTGTCAGAATCTTCGCTAGAAGGCAGTAGCAACTAAGGTTGCCAAGTGAGGTGACTTGCGCTTGCACTCAGCTCCTTGATACAGCGCAAGCTTTGACTCAGTTCACTTCAGTACCAATAGGTGTTCCAATTTGGAAATATTTTATTATAGATAGATGCTGTATTGTTATTAAAGTATGCTGCTTTTTAAATCTATTTACAGGTGAAAGACCTGTTTTAAAGATTATTTAGTTTACAACTGTTTAATTTTTGAAATATATTTAACATATTTCTCTATTGTTCAGTGTTGTAACACTATAGGCCTACGCATATTAATATGTTGAAGAGGCTTCAACTTAAAGGTTGTTAATGAACCAGGTTGTTAATAAACCATGAATTCGAAAATGAGGGCAACCCTTGTGGACGTTTCTGATCTATTAAGGTAATTTCAGGATTGTTAGGTACCGAGCATTGAATTAGCATCGTTTAAGTTTCAAGTATCATTTCAGTATTGAGTATCGTGATACTAAACCTGGTATCAGTATCAAAGTCAAAATTTTGGTATCGTGACAACACTAGTGTGACACCTTTTTTAGTTGCGGCACAGAAACACTGCAGCTGTGCATACACGCCGGGCCATCTAAGTGTTACGACATACCATCTAAGTGTTACGACATAGTAAAGGCCTTTACGGGAAGCGGCCAGGACACATCCATGGTGACGCAACTAAGTCATCCGCCAGCGTCTCTTAGCACAAAATTGGCCCTAAGTCATCAATATTTTATACAATCATCATAATATTTAGTTGGGTGAAGGCATATGATCATGAGGACAAAGCCATTTTAAAATCGCTCCATAGGGGGCGCGATGATGTCAATGCTTGGACCCCTCCCAACGCCGCTTGCGGCTTTAATTATTATTATTATTATTATTATTATTTTTCTCCGCTAAAAGTGTCTGAGGCTCAGGAACCATAAGGCCTAGAGCAACCAAATTTGGCAGGTGGGTTCCTATGGCCCCCCACTACTCAGGCACTAAAAATCACCTATGTCGGCCAGATGGTGGCGCTATAACAAAGGGTTAGGCATAAAAGGCCATAACTCTCACACCATAAGTTAGATCAACACAAAACTTCATCGACATATGCATCTGAACGTGCTCTATCACTTTGCCATTGGCACCACCTATGGCCGCCATATTGTTTGCCTGCCCTTTCGACTTTTTAGTTGGGGCGTGGCAGTTTTCTCCACTAAAATGTCTGAGGCTCAGCAACCATAAGTTGTAGACCAACCAAATTTTGGAGGTGGGTTCCTATGGCCCCCCACTACTCGGGCACTAAAAATCATCTATGTCGGCCAGATGGTGGCGCTATAACAAAGGGTCATACTTTAAAAGGTCATAACTCCCACACCGTAAGTCAGATCAACACAAAACTTCATCGACCGATGCATCGGAATGTGCTCTACAACTTTGCTTTTGGGACCACCTATGTCCGCCATATGGTTTGCCCGCCATTTGGACTTTTTTATTAGGTGGGGTGCGGAAGAGCTGTGGCTCCAAATCTAAACGGTTACGACATCGAGTAAACTTCTTTACGGCAAGCGACATCCATGGCGACGCAAGTAATCCGACACCGTAGGGTCTAGTTTTTATCAGTGAGGGGACGGTCTGAACGTCGGATAAGCAGTGGAAGACAGTGTCAGACATTATTTGAAGACAGTATCGGGTGAGTTCGTTTAGTCTTTGAATCTGTCATTATGCTGAGAAATAGCTAAACCATTTTATTGATAGGTTCTGAGTTTCTGTGCAAACGCGCGAAAACACGCTGGTATTATGAAACAATGACGGTAGCCTAATACATATATAGTCCGCTTCGTTCCGTTGCTACCATAAGATAACAGACTATCTTGTGTCTACAGCTGCAGTTCCTCACTGCAATTTCTAACATTGAATATTCACAAAAGACGCAATTTATACTGTACTCTGCCAATGTCTAAATAAATAATACGCTACGGTACAGCTTTAAGAGGATGAATCATTACTTTTCTTTGACATGGATCCATTTGAAGACAATAACGGGTTCGTTTTTAAATCCGTCATTATGCTGAGAGAAATCGTATTCTCAATTTAATCTCTAAATTTATTCTAAGGTTAGGGTTGTAACTAGTTAGCTGTTTCGTAGGTGACTTAGTTAATGCACTCGTCTTAACTATTGCTTGTATTTTTGCATAGACTGCGTTGTTGCTGTTCTTGTTTGTGTTAGTGTTAACCAGTTTAACCTACAGGGTCCAAGTTGAACTATGCGGTTGTTCCATGCACTTGGAACGGTAGGCTACTGCCCTCTAGGGTTTTCGACACACTTGTTCCTGGTTATGGTTAAACATTTTGTTGTACGTCGCTCTGGATAAGAGCGTCTGCCAAATGCCTATAATGTAATATAATATTCCGTAGCAACAACATAAAAGTTTTTTTTAAACTATGCCATGTCATTCTACATTCAATATCTGGGACTAAACATTGAATAAATATACAATCTTACTACTGGTTTTACGCGTAGAGTTGTCCCTTCTGCGAATGAGTGGTCATATATTGTCCTGGACAATCCGTTTGAGAAATATAGGCTACGCGCATTTGTCACGCCTGGGCTATCTTCAAAAATAGCTGTGCGTAATACCACACCTCTTGCTTACGGCGTTGTCGCCCTTTTTAGTGCAATTTGGCTTGACTGACAATTAATTTATTCAGTAGGTGAGAGTATAAGCTTTCTGACGATGTATAACATGTCTGTTTTTGCTTTTGGAATAGCGTTTTATATGTCAGCGTAACCGAAAATTTTCTTATATGCCAGTGTCTACATAAATAAAACGGTAGGCTGCTCTGCGCGTAGGTCGCGACTTGATATCTCGTCTTTTGTTTCGTTTTTTCTTAATGTCGCATTTATTACTTGAAATGTGTATTTATGTGTTATTATTCTATCTGTCTCTGTGGCGCTCTGAAATGTGCATTCTCTGCTAAGCTGAGCAATGGATTGGAATATGTGTCTGACGTAGTGTTGCACGGTATTCCAAAACTTCAGCACTTTCTCGGTACTTTAAAAAAAAAAAAAAAAAACGGTTCCGTATTAGAATTTGCCGACTTTCGGTAGTTTTGAGTCAAATGTAAAAGCCAGGGAAAATTGTCTCCGGCATTACTGATTGAGAGGATGAAAAGTGTAATTTGTCAGAATCTTCGCTAGAAGGCAGTAGCAACTAAGGTTGCCAAGTGAGGTGACTTGCGCTTGTGCACTCAGCTCCTTGATACAGCGCAAGCTTTGACTCAGTTCACTTCAGTAGCAATAGGTGTTCCAATTTGGAAATATTTTATTATAGATAGATGCTGTATTGTTATTAAAATATGCTGTTTTTAAATCTATTTAAAGGTGAAAGACCTGTTTTAAAGATTATTTACTTTACAACTGTTTAATTTTTGAAATATATTTAACATATTTTTCTATTGTTCAGTGTTGTAACACTATAGGCCTATGCATATTAATATGTTGAAGAGGCTTCAAATTAAAGGTTGTTAATGGACCAAGTTGTTAATAAACCATGAATTTGAAAATGAGGTCAACCCTTGTGGACATTACGTTTCTCATCTATTAAGGTAATTTCAGTATCGTTAGGTACCGAGTATCGAATTAGCATCCTTTAAGTTTCAAGTATCATTTCAGTATCGAGTATCGTACTACTAAACCTGGTATCAGTATCAAAGTCAAAATTTTGGTATCGTGACAACACTAGTGTGACGCCTTTTTTAGTTGCGGCGCAGAAACACTGCAGCTGTGCATACACGCCGGACCATCTAAGTGTTACGACATACTAAGGGCCTTGACGGGAAGCGGCCAGGACATATCCATGGCGACGTAACTAAGTCATCGGCCAGCGTCTCTTAGCACAAAATTGCCCCTAAGTCATCAATGTTTTATACAATCATCATGATATTCAGTTGGGTGAAGGCATATGATCATGAGGACAAAGCCATTTTAAAATCGCTCCATAGGGGGCGCGATGGTGCCAATGCTTGTACCCCTCCCAACGCCGCTTGCGGCTTTAATTATTCTTATTTTTCTCCACTAAAAGTGTCTGAGGCTCAGCAACCATAAGTCCTAGAGCTACCAAATTTGGCAGGTGGGTTTCTATGGCCCCCCACTACTCAGGCACTAAAAATCACCTATGTTGGCCAGATGGTGGCGCTTTAACAAAGGGTCATGCGTAAAAGGCCATAACTCCCACACCATAAGTTAGATCAACACAAAACTTCATCGACCTATGCATCTGAACGTGGTCTACAACTTTGCCATTGGCACCACCTATGTCCGCCATATTGTTTGCCCGCCATTTTGACTTTTTTGTTGCGGTGTGGCAGTTTTCTCCGCTAAAATGTCTGAAGCTCAGCAACCATAAGTTGTACACCAACCAAATTTGGGAGGTGGGTTCCTATGGCCCCCCACTACTCAGCCACGAAAAATCACCTATTTCGCCCAGATGGTGGCGCTATAACAAAGGATCATACTTTTAAAGGCTATAACTGCCACACCATAAGTCCGATCAACACAAAACTTCATCGACCGATGCATGTGAATGTGCTCTACAACTTTGCTTTTGGGACCACCTATGTCCGCCATATGGTTTGCCCGCCATTTGGACTTTTTTATTAGGTGGGGTGCGGTAGCGCTGTACCTCCGAATTCTAAGTGTTACGACATCTAGTATACTGCTTTACGGCAAGCGACATCCATGGCGACGCAAGTAATCCGACACCGGAGGGTCTAGTTTTTATCAGTGAGGGTAGGGTCTGAAAGTCGGGGAAGCACTGGAAGAGGCTACCAAAAGTTTGTTAGTAAAAGCTTTTTCAGAGGATGAATAATTACTTTTCTTGAGCATGCATCCATTTGAAGACAATATCTGGTGAGTTCGTTTAGTCTTTGAATCTGTCATTATGCTGAGAAATAGCTAAACCATTTTATTGATATTTGAGTTTCGTGTAAACGCGCGAAAACACGCTGGTATAATTAAACAATGACGGTAATACATATGTAGTCCGCTTCGTTCCGTTGCTACCATAATATAAACTATCTTGTGTCTACAGCTGCTGTTTCTCGCTGCAATTACTAATATTGAATATAAACAAATGACGCAATTTATGCTGTAGTTGCCAGTGTCTGAATAAATAATACGGTACTCTGCGCGTAGGTAGCATCGATGGGGAGTTGGTATTTCATTTTTTGCTTCTAAAAGTTTGTTAGTAAAAGCTATTTGAGAGGATGAATCATTACTTTTCTTTGGCATGGATCCATTTGAAGACAATATCGGGTGAGTTCGTTTAGTCTTTAAATCCGTCATTATGCTGAGAGAAATCGTATTCTCAATTTAATCTCTAAATTGACTAAGATTAGGGTTGTAACTAGTTAGCTGTTTCGTAGGTGACTTACTTAATGCACTCGTCTTAACTATTGCTTGTATTTTTGCATGGACTGCGTTGTTGCTGTTCTTGTTTGTGTTAGTGTTAATCAGTTTAACCTACAGGGTCCAAGTTGAACTATGCGGTTGTTCCCTGCACTTGGAACGATACTTCTCTCTAGGGTTTTCGACACACTTGTTCCTGGTTATGGTTATACACTTTGTTGTACGTCGCTCTGGATAAGAGCGTCTGCCAAATGCCTGTAATGTAATGTAATGTAATATTTCGTAGCAACAAGATAAACCCGACATTAGCCCTAAAATATGCCAATACAGCAGTGACAACGCTGCTGACTAAATTACGAAATAAACGAGACAATTAAAAAAAAAAAATTATACCATGTCATTCTACAGCCAATGTCTGGGACTAAACATTGAATAAATGTACACCCTTACCATTGATTTTACGCGTAGAGATGTCCCTTTTGCGAATGAGTGGTCATATATTGTCTTGGACAATCCGTTTGCGAAATAGCCGACCCTGGCGTCACAGATGCGCGTATATCTTCAACAATAGCTGTGCGTAATACCACACCTGTTGCTTACGACGTTGTCGCCCTTTTTAGTGCAATTTGGCTTGATTGACAATTCATTTATTCAGTAGGTGAGAGTATAAGCTTTCTAACGATGTATAACATGTCTGATTTTGTTTTTGTAATAGCGTTTTATAGGTCAATGTAACCAAAATTTTTCTTATCTGCCAATGTCTAAATGAATAAAACGGTAGGCTACTTTGCGCGCAGCGCGCAGATCGCGAGTTGATATTACGTCTTTTTTCCGTTTTTTCTCAATGTCTTATTTATTATTTGAAATGTGTATTTATGTGCTATTATTCTATCTGTCTCTGTGGCGCTCTGAAATGTGCATTCTCTGCTAAGCTGAGCAGTGGATTGGAATACGTGTCTGACGTAGTGTTGCACGGTATACCAAAACTTCAGCACTTTTTCTGTACTTAAAAAAAATAAAAAAATAAAAAAGAAACGGTTCGGTATTAGAATATTCCGACGTTCGGTAGTTTTGAGTCAAATGTAAAAGCCAGGGAACTGTGTCTCCCGCATTACTGATTGAGAGGATGAAAAGTGTAATTTGTCAGAATCTTCGCTAGATGGCAGTAGCAACTAAGGTTGGCAAGTGAGGTGACTTGCGCTAGTGCATTCTTTGTGGTTGATACAGCGCAAGCTTAGACTCAGTTCACTTCAGTAGCAATAGCTGTTCTAATTTGTAAATATTTTATTATAGATAGATGCTGTATTGTTATTAAAAAATGCTGTTTTTAAATCTATTTTAAAGTGAAAGACCTGTTTAAAGATAATTTACTTTACAACTGTTTAATTTTTGGAATATATTTAATATAGTTTTCCATGGTTTAGTGTTGTAACACTATAGGCCTATGCTTATTGATATGTTGAACTTAATAAACCAGGTTTCTAATAATCCGTGAATTTGAAAATGAGGTCAACCCTTGTGGACATTACGTTTCTGATCTATTAAGGTAATTTCAGTATCGCTAGGTACCAAGTATTGAATCAGTATCGTTTCAGTATTAATTATCGTGATACTAAACTTGGTATCGGTATCAAAGTCAATATTTTGGTATCGTGACAACACTAGTGTGACGCCTTTTTTAGTTACAGCATGGAAGCACTGCAGCTGTACAAACACGCCAGGCCATATGTGCGTTACAACATCCCATCTAAGTGTTACGACAAAGTAAAGGCCTTTACAGGAAGCAGCCAGGTCACATCCATGGCGACGCCACTAAGTCATCCGACAGCGTCTCTTCGCACAAAATTGGCCATAAGTCGTCAACATTTTATACAATCATCATGATATTCAGTAGATATGTTGGGTGAAGGCATATGATCATGAGGAAAAAGCCATTTTAAAATTGCTCCATAGGGGGCGCGATGGTGCCAATGCTTGGACCCCTCCCAACGCCGCTTGCGGCTTTAATTCAGGTTGATATAGAAGATCTCCTGGTGTATTAACCCCACATTCCACATTTGTCCAGTTTCATCACAGCAGGTTTGCAATTTGTGTAACGATTAGTTGCATTTAATTGTGGTAAAATATCAAGTATATAGATAGATCAGAAGGGGATTTAGGTTGTGATTGTGATTAGAGGACAATAGTTGTTGCAGAATACTGCTTCAGTATTTTTTTCCACAGAGTTGGCTGGTCATTCAGAGAAGGACTACAGTTGGTGCAGAAAGAGTGTTCCAGTTCTGCCCTCTACAGTTCGGTAGAGGCATGATTACAGGTATGTAATTCGTATTATACAGACTTTCAACTCGGAACATTATTATCTGTAAGGAATAAACCACGATGGGCTGTCCCGTTATTGTAAAATAATGTTCATTCATTCATTACCTTTATTTAACCAGATAGGTTATTGAGAACACATTCCCTTTTAGTGACGAACTGGCCAAGAGGGTGCAAGTACACAGACACAAAATGTGTCTAATGTAGCCTACGACGGGGTGACTATATATATATAGCCTAATGACTATATATGGTTACTTGAGTATTTATTGATTTTTGTCGACTTAATCATCTGAAATTGAAATATTCTTCTGTGGCCGTTTGGGCATATTATTTTACCGTTGTCAAGCAAAACTCTCGTTGGTAGTTCGACTTGGACCGTTGTTAAGCAAAAACCTCTGGTCGTTAATTCTATGAAAACAATGATTCTGTCAAGAAAAAATAGTTCCTTCTCGTTTTATACCATACAGTTAGCAGCAAATTTGGTCATTTTTGTCATTACATTACTCTGACCTATAAAACGCTATTCCAAAAGCAAAATTAGACATGTTATACATCGTTAGAAAGCATATACTCTCACCTACTGAATAAATGAAGTGTCAATCAAGCCAGACTGTACTAAAAAGGGAAACAACGCCGTAAACGACACGTGTGGTATTACGCACAGCTATTTTGCAAAGTACCCAGGCGTCACGAATACACGTATCTTTCACAAACAGATTGTCCATGACAATATATGACCACTCAGTCTCAAAAGGGACATCTCTACTTGTAAAACCAATGGTAAGGTTGTATATTTATTCAATATTTATTCCCAGATATTGACTGTAGAATGACATGGTACCAAGCGGCCAAAACCAGACTTCGTTTTTGAAGCTCATTTCCTGGTCTTGTTGTTCCTGGTTGCTCACTAGCGCCACTACGGTTGGCTCCAGTATAGGTGTTTTCAGATCCGGTTTCCATGTAAGTCTACGGTACAAATGCGGTAATTTTTTCTCATGAGAACAAATAGTCACAATATGTGTATTTTATTCGTCTTATGACTGTCCATGGGTCGATTTCATGATTTATTGTGTCATTTGGGTACTGTTATAATATTTGTTGTGGACCAATGAGGTACAGTTTGCGTCACTTCCTGATTACTGCGGACGACTAGGCTACAGTACGGGCTACAGGTCACTGGGGTGGGAGGTGGCGCCTCTTGGCCTTGACATTGCGGCTCCGACCACGGTCCACCTGTGCGAAGTCAGAAAATGCAGGCATCCCATTTCGTAGTGATTTCATTATGGCGTGTGCTATTTACAGCTGCACTAGACGACCATAAATTAATCCTCCTCTTAGGTTTTTCGGTAGCCGAGTCATTTTTACTATTTCCTTTACCCTACTTAACCAAATAATTAGTTGGCAGAAAGCGTAATCAGCTTGCTATATTTGGTAGTCCAGTAGTCTATGCTAAAACAGTTCGCAACTTCGGCTACCAAGCCATTTGACTAGTTAGCTAACCCTAAGCTGCAAATATTCAATCTGTCAAACGTGTTTGACGGCTTGTCAGTCGTGTACATTCCGTAAATGTCTACCTGGACCATGCTTCACGCATGTGACAAAGCTACTATAATCCCGATTTTGGGATAAACACTGCAAAATTTTCAGTTTCACGAAGCGAATTAAGAGTCTTAAGGTTTATTTGCTGAATAGCATACAACACACGATGAAATCACATACACAGAATTTAACGAAATTAACCATCTTTGTAAGACTGGCATTTAGAAAGGAACATGTTTTTAGCATTTAAGAGACCGACAAGAGCATTTAAGACAGTGGTTCTCAGAATCGGTCCTCGGGGCTCCTTGCGTATATTGGCTTTTCTCCATTGGTTTTGATAATAATAATAAAAGTCTAATAATAATTAGAAATTCAGTGTAGGCTACATTATTTTTGTCTTCATGCACCAGGTGGAAAACTTGCTGTACAAAGTGCGTTGTCATATTTACACGCCTGCAGATCAGTTATTAATATACTTGGTAGATTTGTCAATCGCCGCTGACAGTGTTCATTTTTATTCGATAGAAAGTGAACGATCGGTCAGCTAGCCTCACCCAGCAAGTGAACACCACAAACGATGATAGAGTAGCTAGTAGCAGTTACTGGCTCATTAACTGACTGTGGCGAAAACCTACGACGATAACTTGCTCGGTTAACAGCAGGTCTACCAGACAGTTATACGAAAATGAGCCTAGTCAAATCATCAGTAGCCTACACATCTCTGATTGATTGACCATCGGTGTAGTCGATGTTCTTCCCCTGTGGTTCATATTGCTAATGCATGAGCTAACCACGGATAGCCTACCTAGCTCACTGGCAAGCTGATATGCTAGCTAAGCATATTCGTTTTGCTGAGAAACGTAAATTGAAGATAACTGAACATAATTGTATTATTAATGCCATACATATAACGTGATTACATGACACAGTACAGTCATGGATGGAAATTAAACTTCGTAAACATTTGGTAATATATTTCAAAACATAACGGCAGACAGTCAGCTAGGCTCAAGTTCGTTCTGCAATCGTTCGTTCAGTTTGATGGGCTTTTCCGCACCGGACTGTCAATCACATTGGAAAAATCACAAGACTGCATAACTCCAAATCCAAATCAACAACATGGCCGCGCCCACCATTGAGCTTCAAAACGTGTTTTAGAGACCCACGGAGAGTCAATGGGTGACGTCACAGTAGCTTTGTCCATATTTTTTACAATCTCTGCATGGTACCCATTCTTCTTATTGTAGAACTTGACTGCGCTCCCTTTTGTTACGTCATTTCCGGGTTTGACGTTTTTTTTTTTTTTTTTGCGGAAGTAAAATTCTCTCACAAAAACGACTCCAGAAGTCACGGTAGTGTATATATTTAGCCACATTTCCACCGCAGAAACTTTACCCCGGAACTAGGAAGCTTTTGAGGAACACAGTGCGTTTTGACCGCAGGAACTAGGGTCTAAATTAAGTTTCGGGGACTTTATTTTACCCCCAAACAAAGCCGCGTTTCCACCAAATTACCCGGAACTTTTAGTCCCAGGAACTACTTTTCCAGGAACTAAAAGGTTCCTTCAAACAATGGTTGCCTGCGTTTCCACCGCGGTCTAAAGTTCCGCGAAGATTAGGCAAATTAGCCCACTGACGTATGAAAAAGCGAAGTTGTTGTCGGCCCATCTGTCCTATGATTTCTTCTGTAACCCCATACTACCACCGAAGTAGCCTACATTATATTCTAATAACCGGGACAGCCCGGAGGGGTTTATTCCACTTATATACAACGGGTTACCAACAATGACTATATATGGTTACTTTTGTATTTATTGATTTTTATCGATTTAATCACCTGGAATTGAAATATTCTTCTGCAGCCGTTTGGGCATATTTTACCGTTTTCAAGCAAAACTGTCGTTGGTAGTTGAACTTGGACCGTTGTTATGCAACAAATAGGATATAACAGGCCGATAGTCAGATTGTAACTGTTTTATATATCCTCTCAAACACATTCATTATGTTTTTATGCGAACATTCACTTTCATGTCTTGACATCCGAGGTGACAGAATGCATTCACATTTCCAGTATAACTGGCAACAACAGCAGAAAACATGCACACGTTGTAAACAATTTGCTGTTTTATTACTTTCTCATCGTCAATTCCATATAGGCTAATCGCAAAATGACAAGAATAGAACGAAAACTCGGACTTGCGTGAAAATTTTAATTAGCAGTGGTACAGCCACCGTTTGCTTTCCTTCGAAGTTACTGCTAGCCGAGCAGCGAAGTGTGCCCTCCAGATGCGAACCATGCACCATAAATTAGCCCACAGTCTTCCTGGTCTTTTTGTGGAATTGAAGAATGGCAGAGTAAAATCACGGCAGTCTGAAAAAGCAAAAGGGACGACTACTAGAATTAACCTGTTATTTTACCATGACAAAAAGTGTGGAAGGTGATTTCCAGTTTGCTTTTACTGTATCACCAATGTGAATTACGTAGAACTACCGCATACCTCACAATACTGTATCAAACGTTTTGAGTCAATTACAACGGGCTAACAAAGAAAATCCGGAAGAAAATATTCAGCAACCGAATTAATCCGTTTGAATGTTTTGGTATGTAATATGCTGTCCCAGCACCAATGCTTAGCATTTTATAAAACGAATACTAAAGCAAGAAAAGAACAGAAGAGCACACGTTATAATTCAAAGACGTTGGCAGGCTATAACCAAAACTAGGCTACTGCGCCGCATAACATACAAGTTTGATTTGAAGTTATCATGAAAATAAATCGGTTTGCGGCTGCATATTTTTAAACATGGCGGTTGAAAATAAACACAAAAAAATGCTGCGAGTACTCGACCAATCAGAAATGTTCAGCGCTGCAAGCTCCACCCAAAAGGTTCCTGTACTTTCGGAAAGTACTACCCCCGAGCAGGAACTTTTTTGGGGGTAAAATAAAGCCCCCGGAACTAAATTTAGACCCTAGTTCCTGCGGTGGAAACGCACTGAGTTCCTCAAAAGGTTCCTAGTTCCGGGGTAAAGTTCCTGCGGTGGAAACGCGGCTTTAGTTCCTTGAAAAGTAGTTCCTGGGACTAAAAGTTCCAGGTACTTTTGGTGGAAACGCGGCTTAAATCGGTTTGCGGCTGCAGATTTTTAAACATGGCGGTTGAAATAAAACACTGTAAGTAGTCGACCAATCATAAATTTTCAGCGCTTGCGCCCCCAAAGGTTCCGGTACTTTTGGAAAGTACTACCCCCCGAGCAGGAACTTTTTTGGGGGTAAGATAAATCCCCCGGAACTAAATTTAGACCCTAGTTCCTGCGGTCGAAACGCACTGAGTTTCTCAAAAGGTTCCTAGTTCCGAGGTAAAGTTCCTGCGGTGGAAACGCGGCTTTAGTTCCTTGAAAAGTAGTTCCTGGGACTAAAAGTTCCAGGTACTTTTGGTGGAAACGCGGCTTAAGGATATATTTTTTTACGAAAATCTAGTTCCTACATCATTTTCCTACACATTGATTCACTGGGGTCTCCAACCTGCAATGTTCCCTTTAATAACGATGATCTTGGAGACTCAATGGGGGAAAATTACCCAACGTGGCAACCCTGGTCTCTACTGGAGCGCTGATTGGATAATTGAAAATGCCTTGAACGATTGGCTCTCCATACCGGATGCGTATAAACAGTGCCAAAAGTTTGTAACTTTTCTTTTTGTACTTTACTGGGCGTTGCATATAGAGGGAGTGTCGCACGTAAAAAAAAACTGTTTTGCATTAGTACTTTTTCTGTTCACAAATGTTAATAAACCACTTCAGATCACAAAACACATGTAGGTTTTAATTTACAGACCTGACCCTCCACCCTCACGAAAATCTATATCCACAAACACAACGTTTTTTTACAGGTTCAACTTGCGGAGTACAACAGACCTGCCAACCTGCACGCATTTTGTGTACCAACCACGCAATTCTCAAAATACGCAGGTACAAAATGCCAGCTGAACCTACGCAACACCAACAACAAAAAATTATTGTAATTGAATTACGGAGAACAATCAATTAATACAAAACAATACCGTACATTTATTCGGTATTTAAACTACATCCCTCGGATTGAACAAGATGCTACGACCTTGTGCTTGTGGTTCTATAACCCCTCCCCGACCCACTCAACATCCACTGATACACAGCGGTACTTTATTATCCCTCGAGGCGTATTTGTGAGGTAAAATGGGAAGTGGGGAGTAATAATCAAGCAGAAATGTTACCGTAATGTTAACATATAATGCGCTAAAACATGTTCGGTAACTTTACGAGATGATGCATTTCAAGGGGTATATCCTAATTAGAGAAATTTGTGTATATAGTTAGCCATAGTAGTAGCTCACATACGATTTAGCCTCGTTACGAGACGTGTGAATAATTGATGGAGTAATTTAGCTGCAGTAACTCAAACACTACAGAGACTCC
Organism: Anguilla pacifica; assembly: GCA_039654925.1. Taxonomy (NCBI): domain Eukaryota; kingdom Metazoa; phylum Chordata; class Actinopteri; order Anguilliformes; family Anguillidae; genus Anguilla; species Anguilla pacifica. The sequence goes on from CM077292.1 coordinate 42,344,593, forward strand.
CTGTTCAAACTTTGAATCGCGCACTGCTAACGTTGCAAATAATTCCTATTATTGCAGCCAGTCCACCCGACCCGCGTTGCAGTTAGAAAATAATCATGACGTCAGATGATGAGGATACTAACAAGGAGAGAGCGAGAGCAGCAGACGTACTAAAAAGAAGCGAGTCCATGCCCCCCAGAAGTTCCTCCCAAAATATCAGGAGCAATGGCCGTGCCTCCGCCCCTCAAAACTTCGCACTATGCATTTTGCACATTGTGTAATTATGATTTTGACATTAGCCACCAAGGAGCTTCAGGTAATAATTTAGCTAAACCTCTAGTTACAAAGGCCTACATTCCTAGATAATTTTTCAATTGAATACTTTTTTTTTCATTAGGCCTATTATGTGTACCTATATAAGCTGATTCAATTATTCAATTATTAAATAAAAATGGAAATCATGAACAGAAACTTGGTTTTATTCATAATTGACTGTTTTACATCGCAACATAAGTTTTTGTTTTTTTCTACATTACAACGTAAGTTTCTGTAAATACTTGAAAATGAAAACATGTTACAATATATACGAAATAAATTATTTCCATTTTTATTAAATAATTGAATGCAATTCACTTATTGTTATCTGTTTGTATAAGCACACATACATAATTAAATATTAATCATGAAAAAAAATTGTTTTAAGTAGGTGTACTCAAACTTTTGACTTGCAAGTATATCATAATATAGCCCAGTGCAGTGCAAGTGATATTTTAGAATCAGGTCAAATTATACAATTTTGCCTGATCACTTCAACAGTCAAAACTAGAATTATGAAGAAAGGCTTGTGTGTGCATGTGTGCGTGCAAAGCGAAGTGGTACATGCGAAAGCATGTGAACTAAGTGTTACACTGACTATTGTGGTACTCAAAATATTTTCCTAAGGTTGGCAGGTCTGTAAATGTATTTAGTTGTATGGTTAAAATGAGCTGAACTTCACGCAAAACCAAAAGTCAATCAAATTAATCTCCCTAGCCCTGTCTTGCTTTTTAAAATTGTGCGATCACGCAGTGTAGAAATAGGGTTTTGTCCAAGAACCTCTGAACATGCCAGCTAGCTTTATGATTCGCCGTCACTTGTCACCGCATACTGTAAGTAAAACACTGAGATCTCAAGTTTTGATGAAGATTTAACTCTGAATAGATGTCGCAAATCAAGTCGTTGCCGTGATGTTACATACTCTCTGCTCATATTACAGAAACTGTTCGCTCTATTCAGCACAAAGTCGACTTTGCGTTTGGCGGCAACCACACTTCACAATTTCTGCAGGAATTGTCTAGTTATTTCTTTCTTTCCACCCATTTTTTGGACCGCTACTCCTCCCAGAGTTTTTGCACCACATGCACGTGCAATGTGTCAAATCGAGCGGCTTCTTTGGGAATGGTTTGCTATTACTTTGTGGAAGGTATGGGTGCACAGTTTTTGAGAAATTCAACTTTTTGTGGGCAATTTTGCCCCATAGAGAATGAATGGCGGAATGTTCACCCTAGTGATATCACAATGCTCTGTCTTCTCACCCTTGTGATGTCACAATGCTCTGTCATCTAGCAGCAGTATTGTGGTCTCTCTCTGGACTTGATTATTCCGCTATTCATCTCTATGGGGCAAAATTGCCCACAAATTGTGGGATACCACCTTGGACGTGGTAGAGATTCCTTTGTTCATTGGTGAAGATTAGCCACACCCACTTTTCTGATTGGTTGATCATTAATATTTCATAACTTTTGAACCGCTTGTCGTAGAGCGTTGTGGCACACCTCATTGGACTTAGTAGAGTCCTTTGTCCATTGGTGAAGGTTAGCCCCACCCCTTTTCCTGATTGGCCGATGTCTGATATTTCATAACTTTTGAACCGTTTGTCAAAGAGAATTTTGGGTCACCTCATTGGATTCAGTAAAGACCTAGCATCCGCCTAGAACATAATAGCAACAACCTAGCAACCTCATAGAACACCATAGCAACCACCTATTAACACCCTAGCAACTGCCTAGAACTCCATAGCAACCACCTATTAACACCCTAGCAACTGCCTAGAACTCCATAGCAACCACCTAGCAACACCCTAGCAACCACCTATTAACACTCTAGCAACTGCCTAGAACTCCATAGCAACCACCTAGCAACACCCTAGCAACCACCTTGAACACCCTAGCAACTGCCTAGAACACCATATCAACTACCTAGCAACCGCATAGAACTCCATAGCAACCACCTAGCAACACCCTAGCAACCACCTAGAACAATATGGCAACTACCTAGTAACATCCTAGCAACCTCCTAGAACATCCTAGCAACCGTATACAACACCCTAGCAACCACCTAGAACACCATAGCAACCACATATTAACACACTAGCAACTGCCTAGAACTCCACCTAGCAACACACTCGCAACCATATAGAATACCCTAGCAACCGCCTATAACACTATAGCAACATCCTAGAAACACCCATATGTTCCAATTGCAGGACAGCATGCTAATTTTGCGGGACATTTGCTGGACAATAAAGTAATACTGAATACTTATGTAAGAATATTGGGCCTCATTCACCAACCGTTCTTCAGAAGAATTTTCTTCTTAAAACCCACTTACGCAACTTTCATGGAGATTCTGACATTCACCAGTTTTCTTATTTGGGATTTGTTCTTAGGTAAGAACAGAATCTACGCACACTCAAGAGCACACCTACGCACATTTGAGTTATTGGTTATTGTGTTTTCTTCAATTCTACAGTTGTATAATATTATAGGATTTAAATTACAATAATATTTTTATCATTTATAATATTTTTAAATAATTATTTTCATTATTTTACAAAACATTAAGGTGCCAGGTTCTGCCTCAGAGGGTGGTTGCCTCAGCGTGAGTAAATGATAAAAATCAAACCATTGTAGTGACCTTTTATTTTTGGGGGTTTCAATTATGCAGTGTTTGGTCTATACTGCAAAAGCAAATGTTTAAATATTGAATACAAACCTAAGCACTTAGGTAACACTTTTTAAACACATGGACATGTTGAAGAAGAGAACAGTTATTCAGAGGCGTCACTAGGGGGGTGACACCAAAATGACTGTCAATACATTTTTTGTGCAGTGTTTTGTGCAGCGACGGGTTTACTCCGATGCAGTTTACTGCCGGTTGATTTAATTAGCGGTATTAATGTGACGAGAAGCGCTTTGTCGTTTGAATGCATAACACGCAATTCCTTGCGCCCACTCCACCAGCATTTTTCATTATTTTTTTGCCTCAAATTTGACATCAAACCATTTTTTTACTTCATCAGTTGTGCGCCCTTCTCCGGATACAGCGTTCACTGAACGAGTAATATCATCCCATGCATCTTTTTTTGTGTTATTTTATATCCACTACTGACGCTACTAAATATGACAGGTCGTTTGCTGTTCACTTCCCGCAGCAAAACCTCCACTTCAGAACTACTGAAGTTGTCCTTACGTTTGGAGTCCGGTGCTCCACCGTCTTTAGATTTTCGTTTGGGCATTATTGATTTCGTTCGCTCTTAACTTTTCTTTTCGATTTCTGTGTGTGCACACGGCCCTGCAGTCTCATGCCCTTTTATGGGGATTGGCGGGGCATTTACCTATGCTAATTAGGAACAATTGGCACGCGCTTTACACTTAAGAGGACAATGGGATTCATCATTTTAAGAACACATGTGCGAACAAGTCTGCAGTTTAAGAACACGTTGTGAATCTGGCGTAGACTTTTCTTAAGAATTTTCTCAAGAACAAATTTAAGAAAAAACTTAGGAAGATATTGGTGAATGAGGCCCATTATGGCATAATGTATAAAGCTCTGTTCAGCACAAAGTCGACTTTGTATTGGCGGCAACCACACTTCACAATTTCTGCAGGAATTGTTTAGTTTCTTTTGTACTATTGTTATTTTATCATATATGCAAGCTTGCTGGGACATATGCATCTGCTCCTATTCTCCACTATCAAGTTTTCCCATTCTACTACTTCCAGTTCTCAGGTAAGCTGATTGATCTAACCTAGCAAAACAGCGAAGAGGACTCCTACCTGTTGATAAGCCTATCAAAATGCCTTATATTATAAACCTTACAACACTAAAAGTGCATCTCCATGAAATAACAGCAAACGGAACAGGACAGAAGGGTACACAAGTTCCAACCTAGGGAGCTCTAATTCTACAGGCTTGCTGATTATTTTGTCAATCAAGGCTGGTTGGATGGCCGTCAAATCTGTGAATACATACACTGACCATATTGTAGCTGTGTTTCTGATGCATTTATACGCCACCGCACCCTTTGTCACAGCCACTGTTTTAAAAATATAGCAAAGCGAAAGTGTTAAACGGTACACGCTCATCAGACTGTACAAATTCACGCAAGGATACCCATAATCCACAACCGTTTCTTAAAGCGTCACTTCGCATTTCTCACTTTCTCATAACAAAATGCTTTGCAAAAAGAAGTATCTCATGAAAAACACGTTTTCAACGTACAAAAATGCAAAGTTACTGACACGTACAAGACATACACTGTCTATAACTTATTCATTCAAACTTGCAAAATCTAGGCCTGCCATTAAAAGTATTTATATCAAGCTGACGCCAAGTTACTGTACTACAAGCAATATAGGCTATCTTGCCTCACCAAAATTAAATAAGCTGTATTCCAAAGCAATGCTACTCAATGTTTCCTCAATTGTTTCAAGTCACTTGGCCCTGTGTGTATACGAATGCAGTACATAGACCGGCCAAACATATGTATGGATGGGTTTGTGAGAGTCAAGATTGATTGAATAGGTGTCTATATGTCCAATTTGTATTGGTATGTGTATTTAGCTGCCCAGCCTTTCTGTTGCGTGAATTATTGTATGTTTCTTGGTATAAATGTCTGTTTGTTAATGCAATGTAACATGCTGCGAGGGAAATGTCCCCATGGGGATAAAGAAGTTTTGTATGTATGTATGTACAATATGCATTTTACATGCAGTATTTATTGTAACTAGCAAATATAGAAGAACTTGTACATTTAGTAAAATGAAGTTGACAAGCAAGTATAAACATATGTTTTCTGGAGGAATATGCTTCTTGTAGTTATTCACCAGCAGTTTTGTACATTAATTTATATGTGTTGCATGAGGCAATTAGAAATATTTCACACTTTTATCTGACACAAAGTTTGAATGACATTGTAAAATTGTAAGATGAAAAAACACAGGGCCAAGTGACTTGAAACAACTGAGGAAACATTGGGTAGCATTGCTTTGGAATACAGCTTATTTAATTTCGGTGGGGCAATATAGCCTATATTGTGTGTAATTTTTGTATCTTTTTTGTATCTTTATAATTATAATTTTTCTTGCAACATTAAATTTGTGTTTTGATTTATTATTTTCATACATAACATATTAAATGTCCAAATTTCCCCAAATAGTTTCAGGCTAACCATTTGCTTTCTAGCTATATTAAATTGTAAAATTATTGTAGTTATGTTCAGTTTAATTCGTTCAAAATCAAAACACGACTTGCAAGAAAACATTGGTAGGTGGCTAACAAGCAAAGCTAGCCTTCAAGGTTATTTGATGCTTACAATCCTACTCAAGTTAGCTAGCAAGCAGTGAAAAACACAAGCATGTTCTAAAGAAAAACGTTTCAGAATCAGCATCTAAATGTTATAATGCATTTATTACTTTCTAGCCAGCTTGCCAGATTAAAATTAACTGTGACAATTCCTTATGACAATGAATTATTTTCCACCATGTAAGTAGGCTAATTCAGTTCATGTAAACCTAACGTTGATACACACTCCTCTCTTGAGCGTCTAGCGATTATAGCCTAACTATCGAGATTCTAAGTAACTGGAGGTAAAACTTTTTTGTACTCCACGTAGACCATAAACCCTTGAATATAAAAACGACTCATTGAAATCGGTTTAGAAATGTAAACGTTACAGTGCTTTTTATCCAGAAAAACCGCAGCTCCATCGTTTATTGCATTTCTTTTCAGGCCAGTCTTGCCTGGTCCAATATGGCGGCGACGTTGACTTACGATCCAGCGGCTTATGTGGAGTCTATGTATATATGTCTATGGTGGCAGCCATATTGCGGTGGTGCCACATGCGGAAGTATCGAATTGAATATAATGGAACCACGTGACCACGTTTCCCTTCTAGTTCAGTTCATGGTTCAGTGCAGTGGCCTCCGCCAACATTCGGGGGGAAGGAGAACACAACGATCGGTTTCCGGGGCACGGAGAGGAGGAAAGCAGGGCGCACCCTAGATGTTACTCGCTTTGGTCGAGGGCGTGTTTTCCTGTCTCGTTAGATATGCATGTCTATACTTATGAAGTACAAACCGTTTATCCCAAACAGGGGCGTGCACAGACATGTTCAGGGGTAGGGGCTCAAACCAAGAAAAAGCCCCCCGTCCCCCGACGTCGACACACTACATTTTAGTTTTATAATGACTACGGAGATTTAATTAGGCCTAACAACAGTAATCACAATTACAACAATAATAGCAGCAACAACACAACAACAACAGTAATAATAATATTTATTTATTTGGTCCAGAGGGGCATTTCAGCCAAGGAGGACAAAGGGGCAGCGGCTCGAGCCACTGTAGCCACCCCCTCTGCACGTCCCTGATCCCAAGCAGTGTTTACCCAAGACGGAAAGTCCCCAAATCTCGAAGCTTGGAAGTGGTCGCTGGTTTGAACGTTCTTGGTGAGATATCTGGCTAACGTTAGCTATCGAGCTGGTTCTTATTTAAACATTTAGACTAACGCAAACATGGCTTTTATTTAGGTTGGTTAGCGTTCATCTGTGTGACATTTTCAGCTAAATTATGAAATCCAACCAGCTGTCGAAGCGAAAAGGAATTTGGGTGTTCGGGTTTTACATGTAACGTTACGTGTTTCAAGTGGTATTCTAGCGCACAATGTATTACGATAGTCTAACTAGCTAAGTAACGCTAAGTTTGCTTGTTCGCTACATACGTATAGCTAACTTACAAGCCAGAATAGCTCGTTATTTAGTTGTGTTGCTACCCGTTTGAGATCTTTGATATTCAAATTATACGGTGTATCCGACTAGACAGAATAAGGTAACATTAATACTATTGGCAGCTGACTACAAAGTGATGTTCCATGATATGTGGTTGTAGCTAGCTTTTTACAAACACAAGTTAGCTTGCTAGCTATTTGCTGTAGCTAGCGCTATTTAGGACAATCTGACTGGCTGGACAGTTCTGATTAGCAAACTAGCAGGGAGTATCGTCAAGTGTTCGCAAATTTAAGAGTTGGGAATGGCTGCAGCTTCTGGATCTGTACCGGGGGTAAGCGGGTCTTGGGCCGGGCCTCCCCCGACTACAACGTCCTCTGGTACTCGTGGACAGTTACAGCCTATGGTGGTTGTCTGGGAATGGCAAGATGATGCAGGATACTGGAGGCCGTACAGCGGCAAAGTGAGCAGTTTTATCGAACAATGTCTTTTGCATCAGCGAGGACTGAGAAGTGTGGGACCAGCTTCCACAAGCATTTCTTTGGGACAGTCAGACCCCAACTTGGCCTCTTACATCATTGACATCCCAAGTCTCAAACAGTTCCGCCAAGATACTGGTAAGTTACCTAATGTTAGCTGACTTTACAACAACCGAACTGCTAGTATTGGTTAAAGCACGGTAGAATTTCCATGTTTATATATTTTTTAAAAACTACAACTATTTCCCATTGTCTGTAATTTATGGTGCTTTGTGTTAATGATCTATCGTTGCAAATCACCCTTTAAACTGACTATACCGGTTTCAGTTAATGGTGTTTTCCGAATTGGGTGTGTAGTAACTGCCCTGTCCACTGCTTAGTGCTTTATTGACAACAAATTATTTTTAGGCATCATGCCAAACTGTCTGTGAAAAGAACAGCAGTCAGGGAAGTATGAAACAAAAGAAGTGGCAAAACTACGGGACATTTCAGCATTGTGCCCCATTATTATACTTGATCACAACTGAATATGTGTAATGTTTATGTTTCATGGATACTACTAATTGTACGTCGCTTTGGATAAAAGTGTCTGCCAAATAAATGTAATGCAGTTACATGTAATGTAAATGTATTATAATAACCCAAACATAACCTTGCGACACAGAACTTATTGGCAGTCATTTCACCTGTGTTCGTGGTTACAAGAAAAACATTCAAGATATGCTTATGTACTTTATATTCAGTGATTTGGAAAGGCTTGTGAGTAACTTAGCAGGCTATTTTCCCATTAAAGTATTTTGCAATGCATAAGCTTAGTTTTGTCCATTCTGCGACCTAAAATCAATTTTGTTATGCCATCTTTTCTGCAATGAGAGCGTATCTTTTTAATTGAAAGCAATTAAATTAAATTAATCTGTTCTTGTCCAGGGAAGGTGCGGTCTGTACGCCGAAGCCTGTTTCCCCAGTCTTCTGCCTTGGGGAGTGGGGTATATTGGGAGTGGGCCAATGATGAGGGAGGCTGGACTCCATATGAGACGCGTACATCCATCATGCTGGAGCACAGCTACCAGGCCAGGCAGACGACAGCAGACCTTGTTCCACATGGCTACAATTACATCGTGGACCTCACAGCGCTCTTCCAGGTCAACAAGGCCTCTGGCTATAAGCGGCAGGTCCGCCGGCAGGCCAACCAGCCCTATCCGCTCGTGCCTCCTGTATCAGGCTCTGTCATCCACTTTGGCCCAGCCTGCTCCTGCCACCAGTGCCTGAGCAACAGTGCCGCTGGCCCCATGCCCAGCCGCTCACGCCACTCCTTCTCCTCCACCCAGATGAGTAGACCCAGCCTGCAAGGGCTTGGGAGGCCGGCAAGCGGGAGCCTCAACTCCGTTTACTCCCCCTACCCCAGGAGGCCGCTGTCTGTGGGTGGGATAGCCTGGGGAGGCCCCTGGACCCCAGCTACATCTGCAGGCCCATCCCCTGGAACTTCACAGACCTACTGCACCAGTGCCAATGGCTTGAGGTAGGAGGCCCCATCTCTAACCAGAAGTGTACACTATTCACTGTAGATTCACTTAGATTAACAGATACAAACTATTTATCCCCAAGGGGGACTTCAAATTGTCACCAACAGCAGACATCCATGTACGATATTGACATATAGGCATAATAACAAGAACAGTACACATGTATATACACATTATATACACAGTACACATTGCTCAGCTTAGCAGGAGAATGCACATTTCAGAGCACCCCAGAGACAGCTAGAATAATAACACATAAATACACATTTCAAATAATAAATACGACATTGAGAAAAAACGAAACAAAAGACGAAATATCAACTCGCGACCTGCGTGCTGCGCGCAGACTAGCCTAGCCTACCATATTATTTATTTAGACATTGGCAGATAAGAAAATTTTTGGTTACGCTGACCTATGAAACGCTATTCCAAAAGCAAAATCAGACATGTTATACATCGTTAGAAAGCTTATACTCTCTCCTACTGAATAAATGAATTGTAAATCAAGCCAAATTGTACTAAAAAGGGCGACAACGCCGTAAGCAACAGGTGTGGTATTACGCACAGCTATTTTTGAAGGTAGCCGACCCAGGCATCACAAATGCGCATATATTTCCCAAACGGTTTGTCCAAGACAATATATGACCACTCAGTCTCAAAAGGGACATCATCTACACGTAAAACCAATGGTATAGTTGTATATTTATTCAATATTTAGTCCCAGATATCGACTGTAGAATGACATGGTATCATTTTGTGGGGGAGAAAACGCCCCGGCCTGGGCCAGAAACACCAGAGTCGCTCTCTTCCAAACTGTTGAATACTTCTTCAAAAGTATGCAGAATTCACAGAGTCTGATGTAACTGGGTTTATTGTAGGTGAATCGAAGATTACATACAAGAACCCAGGCTGATTTGCGCAGATCAATACAAACAACAGTCATTCACAACGCAAAGACAAAACATCCAATCATTCCCCAAACACTCTGAAATCCCCTGGGGCTAAAAACTTCCTTTTATCCACTTTTGTTAGCCCCTCCTGTTGTGGAGCTTAAACTTGGTACTTTCCACTTGTTCGCTTTGTTTCTTAGGTCTTATTCTTGACACCATTATCTCCCAACTCTGACACCATTATTTCCGAGCCCCTTCCTTTCTTTATTTTAAAAAAAATAGGTACTCCCTTCTCCCATATAAATCTTCCTCCCCTTCCTGTTGCAAAACAGGTGTTCAACTCCCCACCTTCCTGCTGGATTTTATCTTTTTGCGACACGTTTGTGTGAAAGGCCTAGTTTGCATGGCAGAAGCAGTGTTTACATTGTATATAGATTTTTACTGCTTGTGTTTTATATTTGGTGCACACTTCTACAGATCATCAATATTTTGGCCAAGGTCCGGGCTTTGTCAGCTCTACACACACTTCCTCTGTTAATAGCATAATCCATCACGATGGTGATGGCTGGTGCTCTTAAATACATTTCTTTCCCACAATCATTAAAAACTTTTTCTCGTTGATTTCGTTATTCAGTGAGCAGCATTTTCACTACTATATTGGCATATCCTCGGGTTGTTGTCGGGTTTATCTCATTGCTATGATGGAATACGATTTTTTAGTGGTGAAAGAATATTTTTATGAATGCCCAGATAAACAGTATTGTCCATTATGTCATGGGTGGGGGGTGTAGTTGTAGATGAGACTGCAGGGAGGGGGTGCGTGTTAAATGAATGACCAGGCCGACAATGGTGGCACTGCGAAACTCCGTATTCAGCATAGTTGTCGTGTATCGTCTACTAATGAAACTAAAACAAAGCGTTTCTGTTTTTAACTTATACTTTGGTTGCAGTAGCACTGAATGTCTAAGTTCAGTAATCTCGGCACGCCGGTGTGCTGACCACTAGGGGCTTTGCGCTAAGAGGTTTAACAAACGTACAAACAGAGCATACACAAACTATTCTATGGGGAGAACTATGCTAAATACAGGAAGGTAGGGTGTGTGTGTGTGTGTGATTGCGTGTGCGCACATGTCCCTTTGTCTGTGGACGAAAGGGGAGAAGGGCAAACGTCGGTTTGGTCGCGTATGTGGGGTACAGTATTACCAGCATGGCTGAATGACTTGGCTCAGTTACGAAGGAGTATTGCTCCTGGTATTGCCTGAGAGTAGAGCATAACTTCAGTTCTTAAGTGATACATGCAACCGAGCGAGTTATTCTTCCACTACCAACTATAATAGGAGTGTGGCGTCATTAAGGTTCGAAAGTTCGTCAGGGAAAAAGAAAGAGAAAGACCACATGTGTGGTTGTTACCGTTACATTGCCGGCTCAAATGATTTTAAAAGACAAAATGGAAACACACAATATCACATCAAACCCAGTACAGTCTAAGCTAACTGCTATTGCCAGGAAAGTTTGCTCAGTCTTACTGTTCGCCCATTCACATGAGTTGCGTCCTCCAGTGGTTGCTGTGTCCAGGTGTGAGGCACGCAAGCTGAGTCCTTGTTCTGTAGTGATGTTGTTCTCCCCCCCACCCCCCGGTCGATCGTCGGAAAGGGCCTTCTTCCTGGAGCTCATCGTGGTTAGTTGGCGCAGCGTTGGGCATTCTCTGGTTTCCACGCAGGATGGATCAGGCTTAGTTGCCACAGACGAGCTAAATTGGCAGAGCCTGGTTGCTGCTTACAGCGATTTCATCTGTGCGTTTAGATAAGTCGGTGACAGCAGCTATCTTAAGTGTTCTGCAAGCCTTTGAATTAGAGTTCTACAGAGTTGTGAGAACTCGACTTAGGCCCATAGGAGTTACACAGTATGTAGGCACTTAAGGGACAATGTACTTTGGGTGACTGTGCAGGAAGAGACTGTGCAGGAAGAGAGAGATCGATTGATGTCCCTCACTTTTATACCTGGCGGGGGGCGGTCTTCACACTGGTGGAGTGTGACAAGGATCTAGAATGATGTCATCAGATGCGCGTCAGATGCGCTTAAAGGGAGTCATTGTTTTTATATAGACGGCACAGACTGACCGAGAGTCAGTACCTACAGTACACAACCACGACATTTATTTTGCATTTTTGCATAGCCCTTTCCGTGGATAAAATTGCATTTATTATTATTATTACTATTATTATTTTGTTAAAAACATTTAATTCATTTCCAGGGAGATAGCCAACTACTTGCAAGTTAGATGACATGTGTAGCCGTTTACTAATATGATCACATTTCAGACTGGAAAATAACCCATTAAACCAGAGAAATTGCTGAGTTGTCTTAGAATCTTTATTTCCAAAGAATGTAGCAAGGCTGGCAGCGTCGGCATAGCAACGGATGCTGCAACGAAACTTTAAGTATGTCACAATAGTTTTAGAATGTCATTACCTCACCCGGATCATTTTTGCAGCCCGGATCAAAATTGGCCTGACCGTTCCGCACGGGAGCGGCTGAGTTACTTGCGACACCTAGTGGTCATATTCGGTATTACTGGTCCGGTCCGGTATTTGGCTTAATATCAAACTGGTTTTAAAATTTTTACATCAGCCCGACCCTAGTTCTGGAAGAGTTGAATGAAGCCCTTACCTAAAAAAGGAGAAAAGGCATTTCAACAAAAGGAATATGTTACTTTCTTTCATGTTCACAGCCCTTTTGGGCTGGGTTATTTCAGAGGTCAGCACACTCATAGCTCTGATGCAGTGGAAGAGAAGCATGAGTAGTATTTTCCCCAGAAATTGCTTTTGGGTAGGTGCTGACTGGGTGGGGGTTGGGGGGCAATGCTTGCTGATGAAAGGAAGTGCTTTTCATATCGGGGGGGAAAGAGAGGCATGCTAACCAGCGGCACCTTTAAAAAAAAAAAAAAAAAAAAAAGATTTATAAGCATAATATAGCCAGTTAGTCAACATTTGTGCATTTCACTGCTTGCTTTCAGTCCATGAGATTCTATCACATACCGCCTAGTAGAAGATTTCATTTATTTTTAATATAATCTGATCACATCAATTCAGGACTTATTTCAGAGTTTATTATTTTTCAATTATTTCAAAATTCTTGGTTCTAGTACATGTCTATCAGGTTTTTATCAACATTACTGAGTTTGCTGCTGTTTTATGCTCTGTTAGAAGCAATACCATTAAAGTAATCAGATGCACAGTCATTTGATACAGTTAAGGACAGTTACCCAGTCCTTAATTGACAGGTTATTAAATTTGTTGTCTATAAAGTTAGTATTTTTGATTGCCAGCTAAAATATCCCATTTAAGCTGAATGCTTTCACAAAGAACTGATATGTGGTGATAGTATCACCCAAGAACCACCTGAAGATGGCATGAAAAGCCATGAATTGTTATACCATTATAGGCCACTCATTTAATTTGACTTACTTAGCACTGAGGTGACGTCAGCCTTCTATCAGCTGTGTTAATAAAAAGGCTGGTCCCCCCCCCCCATTTGAGTCAAAATAATTTTTTTAAATGTTGTTATTAATATTATTTTCAATATTAATTATGCATGACAAGATGCATGGTGGGTGAGTATTACTGTGTCATCCTCAAAACAAATTAAAATGGCAATAACAAACACAAAACAGGGAGAAGAAATAAGCACAGTGAAAGTGAGACAGTAAAAAACAGTAAAAACAAACTAAAACGGTAGCATTAGAACCCAGTGAATAAGTAAAAATGAATAAAATAAATTCTAAAAAGAAATAATCCAATAAAGTATATAATGCATCCATCTAATCATTAATCATTTATTGCGAAAACAACCTTTGAGTTAAAATTCCATGTGGCTAGAGGATAGGTTCCATTAATTAAACAAGAGATTTTACAGGTTGCTGGGTGAGAGGTGAAAGTAAAAGGTTTATGAGCCTTTTGAAGTAATCTTCTCTTATGGATAAACACAATTTAGGGGTGACCTAATCCAGTGATTTTAGAAGCCATATGCACCACTCTTTCACCAGCTGCTTCCTTTCATGGGCTGTTGTGTAAGCATACCAGACGGAGATAAAAGTGTAGCATTGCCTCCTTGGATAGCCAAAATCCCATTGCTGTTTGAAAAAATAAAGCTTTAAATGGGATTTTAGAATAATGCTGATCATGCTGTTTTTCCATATCAATGAGTTACAAATTACAGTACCTAAGAAGTTAAAGGAGTTCACCCTCTCCATGGTTTGACCATCAATAACTAGTGGTGACAGTTCATCTTTCTTCCTTCTAAAATAAACTACCATTTATTCAGTGTTTGTAATATCTCATAAAAAAACAAAAATGCCAAGTTACTCACACATACAAGACCAGTCCAGGGCTGCCATTAAAAGTATTGATATCAAAATGACGCCACGTCATTGGCTGTTTTGCTAAGCTAGAACCGGAAAACTTGATAGTGGAGAATAGGAGCAGATTCATATGTCCCAGCAGGCTTTGCATATGAGAAAATAACAACAGTGTCAGAGAAATTAGGATGAAATGATGAAATTGCGTAATTGAAACAATATGTTTTTAGCAGAATGGCCATGTAGGCGAAGGTTGACATGATCACAGACTATAGTGCAAAGTGAATGAAGTGACCATGAGCAAGCTCAGTTTCCTTATCGAATGGTATATATAACAGTGCGGCTGAAGCATTAATCGTTAAAGTGGAGGGTTAAGTAACGTGTGAGATCTATAGAACTGCTGTCCTTTTCTCATGATTAGTACTAGTAGTTATAATTATGAGTGAGTCATGATTTTAAATGTAATGTTTTAATGGGGAGTTGCAGAACCTACATACGTAGTAATTGTTTGTATGTGGCTGGATAGAGAACAGGGCGAGGTAACATGAATGTAGAAACGTGGCGTTTGCTGATAAGAAGGTTTTGTACGGTAGCCAAGTGAAGAAATGTAGTTAGTAGAAATGGCACATTGGTGAACTGGTGTAACTTTTTAATAAAAGGAATACATTTGCCGTCATGAAATGTATATAGGTGGTCGTGAGTGAGTTTTGGTAAAGCAAATGTAAAAGCGTAAGAAAACATTAGTGTAAAAGAGCAAAATTATCTGCCTGAGGGCGAGGCGGGATTCAATCCTTCAACCGGAGGTTTACCAGTCTGTGACTTTGTTAGTGCAGCACCATGACATAGCTATGCAATGAGTGAAATATCATTAGCAAACCTGTACGTGGTTTTAACGAAGAACACAGGCCAGTAAGCACAGAAGAGCTCCCGTTGAGTCCATATGGCTTTGCAATATTGTAGCCGGTTAATAACTGAACGTGCAGACGGTACGTCATAATGCAGTGTATACGTTCGGTGAACGGCGGGTAGATATGGTGCAAAAGCAATAATTGAAAAGTAGTAGGCAATTATTAGTGAGGGCAAAAGCAGGTTAAAGAAACGTGTCGCTAGCTGGGCTTGAACCTACAACCCCATGTTCCCAAGACTGTAACCTTACCCACTAGGCCACAGGCAGATTAGCTGTTTAAGCTGGAAATGTTTCAGAGTAAGAAGGTATGGGTATTTTGCGTGTGTATGCGAGTTTTTGATTGGGTCGTGTAGGTGAAGATTTGGCTGGTGTCGGTAAAATGTCCAATGGGGAGACATGTTGTTAGTGGGATAGGTGGCAGGAAAAATAAGAATGAGAAGAAGAAGAAGGAGAAAACGCAAAATCCCCTTAGTTTGGGGCTTTATTGTGTGGCCATGTGAAGTTGTTTATGAAATCTGTTGAAATTGTGTCAGAATGTACAGAATTTAATGTTTTTAAGGGCTGAGTGTCTGTGGCTGTTGTGGTTATTTCTGTGGGGAACCCTGAAAAGTCCCAAACTCTCGGTGCTGTATAGGTATGGGGCATGCCCCCGCCAAGGCGTAACTTGGCGGGATGGCATACCTGCCATCCCAATTAAGGTTCAAATTGTTAACAGTACGTCAGAATTGCTTCAGGTTAACTTCTTTAAGTTGATTTGTCCCTATTAGTAATCATGCTTACTACTGTTGTCATCGCCAATCAGATTTGACTCACTTCCTCTAGTTGTGTCTCAAAGTGTTTCTGTAGGCTGTCATGTTTTATGAGTTTATAGGGACTCGGGGGAAGGGTAGTCTGTTCTATTTAGTAGTCTAGACTGTACCAGGGGATTTCTGGTGATTTTGAAGCTCATCCTCACATGCTTTTTGAGTGGATTTTGATATTAACCATGCAAGTCTGTCACAGTGAGTTGGACCATGTGACAGTAATCAGGTGCAGTGTTTTGCTCTTCTTTCCGAATGACTTAGGCTAATTTAAAGTTTGTGGCAGAATGGCTCAAAATAACACAGATTGAACAGATCTCAGAGAATCAAAACTACTATCCAAGAACCCAGCCAGATTAGTCTTATTTCTAGTTTGTGTGTGTGAAAGAGACTAGGCCCTCATATGATAGGAAGTGCAAGAGACATGCAAGTAAGACTGGAAACATACTCTATGTATGTAGTCAATCGTTGTAGTTAGGGGCGCTATAGCAGGCAACAACCGGATGAGGCCTTCTTCTTTGATTTGCTCTTTCTTTCATCAGTCTTTTTACAACTGTCCTGGATCACCCCCTTTGAGGACTCGGGTTTATTAGCTCCACAGGGACATAACCAAAAGCCCTGGGTTAATGGTGATGTCCTTGCTAAGCTCAGAGCACGGTCCTCTGGCTATAGCTCTGGGGACCTGGAGGCCTTGAGGAAGTTCAGATATGACTTACGGAAAGCCATCAAAGATGCCAAAAGAGCCTACAGGACAAGTTGGAGTCTAACTACCACAGTTCCTACCCCAGACGCTTGTGGTGTGGACTGCGTTCCATCACAGACTACAAAGGGAGAAATAGCAGTAATGCTCAGCCCGCCGCTTCCCTTCCTGACAAGCTCAACACCTTCTATGCACGGTTTGAGGCGAGCAACACCATCCCTACTGCAAGGCTAGCTGAGGACCAGGACGACTGCACTCTGTCCCTATCTACGGCTGACGTGAGGAGAGCTTTTAAAAGAATAAACCCTCGGAAGTCACCAGGGCCAGATGGCATTCTAGGCCGTGTCCTCAGAGCGTATGCCGACCAGCTGGCGGAGGTATTCACCACTATATTCAACCTCTCCCTGAACCAGTCTGCAGTCCCCACCTGCTTCAAACATACCACCATTGTTCCCGTACCAAAGAAACCTTCCGTCTCCTGCCTGAATGACTACCGCCCTGTAGCACTGACCTCCATCATCATGAAGTGCTTCGAGCAGTTAGTCAGAACCCACATCTGCTTCTTCCTTCCTGACACCTTGGATCCCCTTCAATTCACATACCGCCCCAACAGATCTACGGACGACGCCGTTGCCCTGACAGTGCACACCGCCCTCTCCCACCTGGATAAGGGAAACGCATACTGATGCTGTTTACAGGCTACAGCTCAGCATTCAACACAATTGTTCCCGCTAAGCTCGTTCCCAAGCTCAGGATCCTGGGTCTTAACACCTCCCTTTGCAGCTGGATCCTGGACTTCCTGACGGGCAGACCCCAGATGGTGAGAATGGGTAACTTCACCTCCTCTGTACGGACCCTGAGCACTGGAGCCCCTCAGGGCTGTGTACTCAGTCCCCTCGTGTACGCCCTGTTCATGCATGACTGTGGCCATGCGCAGCTCCAGCGCCATCCTTAAGTTTGCAGACGACACCACCATCCTGGGTCTCATCTCCAACAACGATGAGACCGCCTACAGAGAGGAGGTCAGCATCTTGGCAACATGGTGCCAGGACAATAACCTCTCTCAACATCTGCAAGACTAAGGAATTGATCGTGGACTTCAGGAAGTGACGGACTTCACGCCCCCCTTCACATCGATGGAGCTGAAGTGGAGAGTCTCCACTTCAAGTGCTGCTTGAAGTTCCTGGCAGTAAAAACTGAAATGCCGGTGGGTGATCCATGTTATTGCCCATTGGAAAGGAGACTTATTCCCAACAACGGAGTGTTGTCTGGCTCTGTGTGCATGCATGCGTGTGCACATGTTCCACTGCGTATCATGTGCACGCTCCCCTCTTGCCTACTCTCTGCAAGACTGCTCCTGTGGAATTGCTGAACAGCTCCAGGAAGTGGGAAGAGGAGGCATGGCTGAGGGTCACTGTCATTGTTGGAAGTAGAAGAGGAAGCACAGATATAGGGTTTTATTGTTTTTTCCGCACCTTCCACAAGATAAACTGCAGGATCCCGAGCAGCCTGATTAATCAAGGCTGAAGTGGCAGATCATCAGTCAGGAAATGCACTGCTTTGCCTCCTTCTCTCACTCCTTTATTCCTTTCCAGCTGGTTTGTATTTTTAGCAAGGCCATAAAAAGCACATTAAAGCCTCTATCTCTGTTTTATGTCCTCAAACGAGTAGTACTTTGTCTTAACCATTTTTCGCAGATGCCAAATCTGGCCAATCCTCACCCATTTAGCGGGTGTTCTATTTAAGGCTTTATAACTCCCGATATAAGCAGAGACTTGGAAAATGACTTGAATGAAAACTGTTGTACCATTTACAATTTATATTAGATTACATTATATTGATACTTTAGAAAGTAGTGGTGCCACAAATGCACATTTCTGGGTGAAAATGCAAAAATGAAGTTGTTTTTCTGTTTTAAAGAAATGCTGAGATCACATATATAGCAGGTAGAACAATACATGTCCTGAATCATAATCTCCTGGACCACAAGAATACAAAATCTGAGGGTGGTATGTGGGACTGCTAAAGATCTATGAAGCAAAACGTAAGCAGTGTACCCTGGTGCCCCTTTGTGTCTACAAATCTATCCAAAATATTGAAATTGTGCATTGCTGTAAACCATATAGTAACACTGACGTCATCATATATTTCACTGCAAATCAACTGTTTTGATTGATAATACTCACATTTGTGTCATTTTCAAGTGAGAATTACCATCTTTTCATCAGTATAGGGGTCTAAGATATGTAGGGGTCCAAAAGCCTATCCAAAACCTCTCCTAAAATGAATACTTGGTAAAATACATCTTGAGATATACTTTGACACAGTGATGTTACCTGGGGTCATCGAGTATTTCGGTCTTTCAGACACCCTCACTCAGGTGACCCAGCCAGGGTTGATCCAAGTCCCAGCTTGTGTCCAGGTAGCAATAACAAACCCACAGATCGCCTCTCCTGGTCCACAGCCACCTTGAGGAAACTTTGGCTACCACGGTGACTAATTTGCTGGCCCTTTACTTGCTGGCCCTTCTGCTGCCTAACACATTATAGGCCCTGCAGAGGGACTGGTTAGCAATCCCACTGCATCCCACCTCGATAGGCTCGCATTTTGTGTGCCACCCATTGTTGCGGCACTGCATCGCTAACTCTGCATACTTCGCCTTCTTCCTCTCGTTAGCCTCCTCAATGTGGTCCTCCCACGGAACGGTGAGTTCCAAGAGGACAACCTGCTTAGAGACCTGGAGAGCAGCACCATGTCTGGCCTCAGATTTGTTACAGCAACATTCTCTGACAACTTGAGTTGCTTCCCAGTCTTGTGCTGTTGCAAACAGGCCAGCGGAGGTGGTCCTAGCAGCTAGTGTTACCTTCTCCTCAGCCCTGACGAAAGCGATGGTCTTCTTCACTGGGCGGAGGCGCCTGCCACTGGCTGATGCCGTTGCAGATGGTGTCTGCGATAGTCTTTTTGACCTGTTCGTGTCACCACCGGTTGTGCCCCTCACCCAGGGCTTTCGATCAGCAGCTGAGGATATGCTCTAGGGTTCCTCTTTTGAGGCACCCTTGGGCATGCTGGCGGATCCACCTTTCCCCAGCAGATCAGGTTGGACAGGATAGGTAGAATGTCGTAGACAGTCTGGATCAAGAACTTGATACGCTGGGAGTCAACTTTTCAAAGCTTAGCTCATGAGACCTTGCAGTCCACTGCTTGCTCCCATCTTGTCTAGGCTCCCTGCTGCCATCCTGCTGCTTTGCTCATCCATGACTGATGCACTCACTTCGTCCTGCATCAGTGCCCTCATGTCCTTTCCATGTGCCTTGTTGTAGAGTGGTGTTGTGCTGCTACTAAGGCCAACCCTTCCTCGAGTCCCTGTACTCAGCAGGGCGTTGTGTCTTAGCCGAGACTCAGCAACCTCCACAGCCCAGCCTCTGCTTCTGTTTAATTTCTTTCCTGTCCTAACCTCAATGCCAGCCTGGGAGACCTCCCAGTATTGCAACACCTTCCTTGTTCGGCTTACTATAAACTCTTCATTCAGACTGCTGATGGGAAGCTTCAGCTTGTTCTGACTGTGGTGATGTTGCTCAGGCTTCGAGGTAGTCCCACTTCCGTGGGAACCTGCTGTGATCCTCCTCTTGAAACCCTTGACTGTGGTGGTTGGTACCTAAGAGGGGCTAGAGAACGCATAGGAGGATGGATTGTTGGTATATCCAGGCTTTTAACTTCCTAGGTAGGCCTGACTTGTCCATAGCAGCTAAACAGGCTTCTTTGTTAGTTGCTCGGATGCATGATGCGTCCCTCAGACTGCTGTTAAACAACTTTTCCAGGCTCTTCACAGGCTTCTCAGTGATTGAGGGTATCTGCGTGCTGCCGATGGTGAAACGGAACTTCTCTATAGTCTTACCTTTCTTCAGTACCAGGGATCTGGACTTTTCTGGCTTGAAGGTCATGTGAATCCAGCTGATCAGTTCCTCCAGACCCTTCAGGACCCGCCTGCTCCCTGGGACAGATGTTTTCATGGTGATGTCATTCATGAAAACCCTGATTGGTGGCTGTCAGACACCAGACTTGGTGAGCAGTCCTCAGCAGACTTCACCAGCATATTCATAGCAAGCGCAAAAACGATCACTGAAATAGTCAGTGATCACCAGTAATGATTCCCTTCTCAAGCTTGTGCCACTCGGACGTTGTAGCTCCGGAGGAGACTCTCAGACTGAAGCTGTTGTAGTAGTCCTGTATGAGGTCCCTGAACTTGTCTGGGCCACCTCCACCAGCTTGTGGGGTATGGAACCATAGGCGTTTGCGAGGTCTAACCACAGAACGATCAGGTCCCCCTTGTTCTCCCAAGTTTCCCTGATTACATTACATTACATTACATTACAGGCATTTAGCAGACGCTCTTATCCAGAGCGACTTACACAACTTTTACAGAGCATTTTACATTGTATCCATTTATACAGCTGGATATATACTGAAGCAATTTTCAGTTATGTACCTTGCTCAAGGGTACAACCGCAGTGTCCTACCCGGGAATCGAACCTGCGACCTTTCGGTTACAAGCCCGGTTCCTTACCCACTGTGCTACACTCCGTTCCTGATCATCTGTCTTCTCCAGACACCCCGATGTAGGAGTTGCTCAGGAGGTAGTCAGTCAGGCGCCTAGCAACAATGCTGAAGAATATCTTGCCTTTAACACTGATGGTTCTGAACTGATCAATGTTCTTTGACTCCTCCTTCAGAATCCACACCCCTTCTGCTCACCTCCACTGATGGGCAACCTTGCCCCTCTAGATCTCCTTCAGAACCTGTGGAGTAGCCTTGGGCAATTCTTATACACCTTGTTGGGTACCCCACTCAGTCCTGGGGCTGAGCTTGTTCTTGCCTTTCTGACACCTCCTGGATCTCCCTCCACATGGGCTCCTTTCTGTCAGTCCAGGGTTGGTGCAGGTGGGTTTATCAAGGACTTACAGTGGCCCAGATCTTGCTCCCTATTTTCATCACTGAAGCTGTCTCTGAGGTGGCTATCAATCTCTGCCTTGGAACAGGTGAGCTGGCTGCTGTGCCTCAGCAGCTGTTTTGTAAACCTGTGAAAGGGTTAGTTAGAAAGGCAGCCTGCTTCCTCGCCCTCTCCTTCTTCCGCCTTCGATGCCACTCAGCCTGGCTCAAGGTCATGTGGTTCTTTCAGAGACAATACTGCGCAGCTCTGCGAGAGCTCCCATCTCCTCCTCTCCACCTCTGCCACCTCAGGCTCTTCAGCTCCTGTCTGAGCTGGTGCATATTGGTAGCTCTGTTGTTCATGGTGTATTCAGGCTTTGCTGCTTTCTTCTCCTCCAACCTGAATCTCTCAGCTGCTAGGCTGACGATGATGGTGGTTGCAGTCAGGAGGTGTTGGTCAGCTTCCCCTTTGACAGTTGCTTCCAAGATGGTGTCTTCGTTGAACTGGACCACTCCTTCTCCTTGTAAGCTTGGGGCCACTTGACTTGACGATGGGCTGCATGGGGCTGAGGCCACTTGACTTGATGATGGTCTGCGTGGGGCTGGGGCTTGCGTCACCTGGAGGTTCCGGGAACTGTGGGGTGACTCTGTGCCTGGCTCCTCTTGCGTCTCACCAGAAGTAGTTCCTGAGCACTCTGACGCTTGAACAGTTTACACGCACTTCATCTTGGCCTGGTGGATCTTCAGGCCATGTGGGTTCTTGCACTCCTTGACGCTGATGCATTATTTTTCCTGTTAAGCACTTTGAGCTGCAGTCTGTATGAAAGGTGCTATACAAATAAAGTTATTATTATTATTATTATTTTGTGCTCATAGTTGTAATTTCATTGCCATGTGTCGTTGTCCTTTGGTCCATCCGGTTGGGGCGCTCTTCCCCCCTACCCCTGGGGGTATCTTTCCAATAAATGTTAGAAATGACTGCTAAATTTTGAAAGAGACATCTTTATATGTAAAACCAATGTTAAGATTTTATATTTATTCCATATTTTGTCACAGATATTGATTGTAGAATGACATGGTATAATTCCTGAAGAATTCCTCTTGTTTATTTTGCTATTTTGTGAAGAGTGTTTTTCACTACTGTATTGGCATGCCTTTGGCTTTATCTTGTTGCTATGATGGAATGCAAATTTTTGGTGGTGAAAGTATATTTTTATGAACTCCCAGATGGATGCTGTTCAGTGTGTCATGCTTTGAGGGTATAGTTGCAGATGAGACAGCAGGGAAGGGGTGCTTGTTAAATGGATGACCTGCGCGACAATGGTGGCACTTAAAAACTCCATGTTTTGCATCGCTGTAGTGTATTGTGTACTAATAAAACTGAAATATTATATCTATATCTATATCTATTACAATAGTGCAGCAGAGATAATGGAGAAAACCACTATAATGAGGAACTGCTATGAGGCGTAGGAATCTTTGGTCACCTCATGATTTGATTTGAATACGATTCAGAGTGCCACAATTTGAATACAAAACAATTATCGATTTATCTTGATGCATTTCTCTTTTTAATACATGGTTCCCTTTTTCTTGATCAACAATCTGGTAAATTCGCTCTTTTGTTTGAGCAATATTTTAGCATTTGTTTTTAATCACATTGTCACATATAGAAAATTTTTTTTAATATAAAAAATAAATATTTCTGTAGCAGCTCTAATAGAAATCTCTTCTGGGAGCCCCTGCTGCTTACATCCAAATTAGAGTTCACTAGCTAGTGTTGCTGCTCACATCCAAGGGGTGTAACGTAGAACATGTGATTAAACAATAAATGATGCAGAAAAATGCCACAATTAAGTCCAGACAAGTGCAACATAGCAAATGTTCTTAGTTTGGAGCACGTGACTCAAGCTGCCAGTTATCGCTAATCTGATGTGATATAACGGTTATGTAGGACTCTGTGGCAATGGATGTCCATGCATTGCAGGCTATTGCCACCCATCTTGCGTTCCGAAATGATTCCATTACTTGAGTTTTTTTGTTTCTTTGTACAGCGTCGGTATGGCCAGATATTCTATCTGTGAAGAATCGCCAGGACAAGATGTTGTACCTTGGCTCCAACATATGTAACAGAAAACGAAAGCCCTGGTTTTCCACGACTGAGTAAGGACGCAAATCTTTAGTGATGAAACGTGTAATAGCCTTGGTGATCTTTTTGGCCCTATCAGCGTTGAGTGCCAGCTTTGATACAAGTACCTGTTCAAAGGCTCTCTGGTTCACCGCGAGAACAGGTTTTTTTCTCCTCCTGCTCCGGGTGGAAACGGATTATATGATTTCTCATATTGGTGGTACTGTCACCTAAGTACTTGAGTTTTGCGTGTCACAGCTTGAAAATTATGTAAAGCCGCGTTTCCACCGCAGGAACCAGGGTCTAAATTAAGTTCCGGGGACTTTATTTTACCCCCCAAAAAGTCCCTGCTCAGGGGGTAGTACTTTTGAAAAGTACAGGAACTTTTGGGGTGGGGCTCAAGCGCTGAACATTTCTGATTGGTCGAGTACTTGCAGCATTTTATTTCAACCGCCATTTTTAAAAATCTGCAGCTGCAGATTCAATTCCACAAAAAGACCATGAAGACTAGACATATGAACTCAAATTTATAGTGCATGGTTCGCATCTGGAGGGCACACTTAAAGTATTTAGCTGCTCCGCTAGCAGTAACTTTAAAAGATGAAAGCAAACGGTGACTGCACCACTGCAATATTAATTAAAATTTTCACGCAAGTCCAAGTTTTCATTCTATATATTCTTGTCATTTTGCGATTATATGGAAATGAGTCAAATTAATCAATTCAACAGCCAATTGTTTATGACGTGGAAAATAATGTACTTCGGTGGCAGTACAGAAGAAGTAGTTTACAGAAGAAATCATATGACAGATGGACTGACGACGACGTTGCTTTTTCATACGTCAGCGGACTAATTTCCCCAATTGTCACAGGACAGACCGCGATGGAAATGCAGACAACAATGGGCTGAAGGAATCTTTTAGTTCCTTGAAAAGTAGTTCCTGGGGCTAAAAGTTCTGGGTACTTTGGGTGGAAACGTGGCTTAAGTCTTGTCTAGCTCCTGTTTCCTGTCTATCTCAAGAAAACCAAAGTGTGCCTAAACACTAGGCTTTTAAAAAAGTGGGCGGTGGTTGGATTTCTCTTTCTCACTCAACCATTTTGCATTTGAAATAGCTTCTTTCATTGAATGTGACGCCAGGATGTTTGTTGCATGTCAGACCATTTTAAATAAATTCAGAACGGAATAGAGAGTGTTTGCACTGGTTTATCCTTCACTTCAAACTCCGGTATTATAAAAAAAATGAAGTGGCAGTCCATAGAAAATTTTGATTTTAATAATCAATTTTTGAGTTCTCCCACATCGATGCAGAATCGTTCAAGAATGCACTGCAAAGCTTTGAAGAATCAAGATTTCCCCCCCCCCACCCCTAACTGCTACTAGCTTGTGTGCCTGTGATTATGCCTGTTATGCTTAAGGGAAATTGATTCAATGGTAAAACTGAATTTGCATTACACACTTATGGAAATTATTCAGTTGGTAAATGTAAAACTGTCATTCTGTTTCTGGGACCTTCATTGGGTTGAAACATAGTCGTCTCTTGGCCATCCATAAGCAATGAGGAACATCTATAAATTACTTTCACTTTCACTTTTACTTTACTTTGGAAAACAGGCACCTCCTTTCTCCCACCAACACAAATAAACTTTTTTTTGCTTCTTTAGGCAGCTATGCTTAGCCTGGCGTAGCCTACATATTGTTGACCACTGTCTTGTTGTTTTCAGCTTTCAATCGCAAAGTAATAAAGAGATCCAGTGCATAAATATACACAGTTATTTAAACTGAGACGGAATGCGTCACTTGTCAGTCCATTCTGGTCCAAGTTACTGATCCTGTGCTCTTACAGAATGTGCTATTTTCTGAATCTCCCTCACCCTGTCACACTAATGTTCCCATTTGTTTTTTCCCTTCACCAGCATTCCCTCGATCCCTGTGCAGCTGAATGGGTCCAACAGTGTGAGCTCAGCTCTGGCAGGTAAAGTTGTTTATAATGGAACCACAGCCATGTAAATGGATAGCCTATATAGCAAAATGTCTGCAGTGACTTCGATGGGCCTCACCAAGGAGCTGTTCCATTATGTATGAATCTTCAGTGCAACCAGCTCTTTTTCTTTTGCAAATCTATTTAGAGATAAATATGGATTCATGAGAAATACCCCAAGTCTATTCTAGTGAAAAGTCAAGAATGTTTATTCTGTAATGAATAAGTCATTTTTGAGTGTCTTTTTACTCGCACAAGAACAATTAACTTATGAAGGACTTTGGTGCTGAGTGACATCTTTATCAGAGAGTATGATTTCCCTGTGCCATTTAATATAGCCTATTATTGACACTAAACACTTATTGAGACATGACTGAGGTCAAGCGATATACTCTTCTATTTTCTTGAACTTTCCCCATTAAGATCAGAATGGAACTTCTGTTCAGTAGAGCCATTGACTGTAGAAAAATATGGACCAAGTCTTTGTGACATCACCCATTGACTTTCCATGGGCTTGGTGAAAAGCATTTTGGAGCCTGGGAAGTGCAGTGTGTGGGCGCCGCCATATTGTACAATTTGGACCTAGAGACAGTTGGGAAAAGAGGGACCGTTATATGGACTCAGCAGTGACGCAATCTGTCCCTGATTCGCCCACAAAATATTGCAATCTTATCCAAATAACAGAATAAGATAACTTGGCATATGGGGAGATGTTAGATGAAGAAAAAACACATACATTTTCTTGTGGGAAAAAATTATTGTCTTCATATTTTGACCTTATTGTTACCATTGACTTTCATTGAAATGGGTAGCTGAAACACCTATACTGGAGCCAACCGCACTGGTGCTAGTGAGCAGGTTTCTGAACAGCACCAGGAAGTGAGCTTCAAACACGCATCCCAGTTTTGGCTGCTTGAGTAGAACACATAATTAACTGCAATTTTCAATTGCTATTATCCATGATTATGTCCCACTAAAGAATGCCCCACCTTTGTATGCCATGACGATTTAATCCAAAATCAATACAAAGCTTACTGGATGTTTCAGTAAATCATTAAAATGTCACGTCTCTGGAGCCATGAGCTGTTTGAAGCCTGGAAGAAATCTTTCATAATAAATGAAGCTGGAGACCATGGTCACATGACAGGTCTTATGAGGATGGTTTTTTTCTAGATATAGTTGTATACCATGGATGTCATCAGGATATTTAAAATGTATTTGAGGAATGGCTACATGGTTATAAGTTTTACCAGCTAAATGTGGTGCTGTCACAAAGATTTACTCAAACTGGGCTTGGATCAGATGAGGGCCATCAAACGATGATTTGTATTCGAATGCTATTCGAATTGTAAAGAAAAAGATATTCTAGCATGAAAATTAACATTCAAATATGAAAGAAAAAAATGTAGCATGTCATTATTGCAACTGTCTTCCTTTCAACTTGGATTATGTTAGACCAAAAGTAAATCTTGCATTTTAGCACCTATTCTGTTGAAAACCAAAGTTGCTGGGTCATACAGGTCATTCCTATTGCTGTGCTGTTTCTTGATGGACATGGCACTTTAATTTCCTCCCTGGTTCCTCAGTGTTAGGAAGTCCTTTCCTTCCTCGCTAATAAGAGATTGGCACTGCCCTCTTTGCACGTGGACCGTCTGGTGTTTTTGGCAAATCAACTGCAGGCCTGAAATTGGCATAAAATGCTTAACCAGTGGAGTTAGTTTTACCTTTTTCTTTTTGCATACTAGCATTTTGGGAGTTCTAGCATTTTTCAGTGGATAACGTTAAAACTATGGTGATTTTAAGTTCCGCTCCAAAAGTCCCAACAAAGTAGCTACTTTTTGTTTTTTGACAGCCCTAGTTCAGAGACTGTGATAAACTTTATTTAAAGGTGTCATTCATTTTGTAATACATTTACATTACATTTATTTAGCAGATGCTTATATCCAAAGAGACATACAGAACTGCATATCAGGGTCATTGGAACAACTACAAAACACAGGTTTGATAAGGTACTTATGTAATTTTGTACAGTTATTCATAGCCAAGAACACAGTCCAGTTCACACAGTTAACATTATTCTGACCTAACCTATGCTAAGTAAAACTAGGGGGCAGTACAAACTACAACATTAGGATGATAATACAATGTACAATAAGTGCTGGAATGGAGGTACATGTAACATGAGTGGCATGAAAAAGAATTGAATTGATCCACAGAGTGGTGGCAGTTCGTTGGTACAGGTATAGTCTGAAGAGATGAGTCTTCAGATCATGGTGGAAGATGGGTAATGGGGGAGTGGTTCGAAGAGGGACAGGGAGTTCATTCCACCTCTGGGGAGCGAGGGTGTAGTAGTTCTGTGATAGGGATGAAGGAGAACCCTTTACCCAGATGGGAGGGGGTGGTTGAGCAGGTGTATAAAATGGAATAATTTCCTGTAATTTTCATATCGCTAGCTTAGTTGATAAAGTATTGTTTTGTATAAAAAGTAAAGTACTCTAAATTACCTTAAGCACAATTAATCTGCTAATTAACCAGCTCCACACTATACTAAGTATTGACCAGTGACCAGTTTTATAACTGACATTTCAAAATGTCGGCTGAATTTAGGATATACTGTATTATGGAAGCTCAGTGGTTTGTGAATATGAGCGAGGAACTTGTACTCAACACTGGGAATTATTGCTTAGCAGTGGCTAAGTAGCTAGATAGATAGCTGTGTAAATACACTATATGACCAAAAGTATCTGGACACCCCTTGGTCTGGGGCTGTTTTTCATGGTTTTGGCCTAGGCCCCTTAGTTCCATTGAAAGCAGATCTTAATGCTACAGCATGCAGTCACATTATAGATGATTCTGTGCTACTCCAGCAGTTTGGAGAACGCCCTTTCCCATTTCAGCATGATCATACCCCCGGGCACACTGCAAGGTCCATATAGGAATGGTTTTGTCAAAAATTGTGTGGAAAAACATGACTGGTCTGCACAGAGCCCTGACCTCAACCCCATACAATACCTTTGGGATCAATTGAATAGCCAGGCCTAATCGCCTGATCAGTTCCCAACCTCACTAATGCTCTTGTGGCTGAATGGAAGCAAATCCCCACAGTCATGTTCCAAAATCTACTGCAAAGCCTTCCTAGAAGATTAGAGGCTACAGCAGCAAAGGGGGGTCCAACATCATATTAATGCCCATGGTTTTGGAATCAGATGTTCAACAAGTACATATGGGTGTGATACTCTGGTGTACAAATACTTTTAGAAATGTAGTGAACTTAAAATGTCATTATAATTTTGTAACTGGTAACTATGCTCGTTCATTTGTGTATGTTTGGGAATTGAATGAAATAATAGTAATTTCCTTTTAGTCTTTCCTCTTCGTAAAATGTGTGCAATATCTCAACTTTTCTTGAAGAAATCATCGTGGAAACAGGGAACAATAAGGGGACTTCTGAGCATTGAAAGGAAGTGTTATCACTGACTGTTTCTAAATTTCCGACTAGGTGGAGAATAATTTTGACTTCTGGTTTATATGCAGCCTTTTTTCTTCATTTTTATTAAGGGTGCCAATAATTCTGGAGCCCACTGTATATAATATTGCATACATTATATATGTTATCTACAATTATTTAGGGAATAATTTAGGAAACATTGAGTAGCATTGCTTTGAAGTACAGCTTGTTTAATTTGTGTGAGCTAAGATTGCCAATATTGTTTCTTGTAAATTGGCCTAATTTTGATATTAACCCCTTAGTGCACATGCCAAATCTGGCCAATCCTTGCCCATTATTTAGGGGCTACCCTATTTAAAGCTTTATAATTCCAGATGTGAACACCACAGACACTTGAAAAATGGCTTAATGAAGCAAGACATTTGTACAATTTACAATACTAGCTTAGATGACTTTATATTCATAATTTAGGAAGAAATAAAGTGCCACAAATGCAGTTGTCTAAGCAAAAAAAATCTATAATGAATTTGCTCTTTTTTTAGTTTGCAATGAAATACTGGGAGATTGCATATATACAGCAGGTTAAATTATACATGTCCTGGATCTAAAACGTCTTTACCACAAGTTCATAAAATCAAAGGTTGGATATGTAGAACTACTAAAGATCAATAAAGTAAAAACTAAGCAGTGTACCCAAGGTCTCCAAATCTACCCAAAATGTCTAAATTATGCATTGCTGTAAATCACGACAAATTCACGTATTTCACTACAAATCCACGTATTTCATTACAAATCAACTGTTTTTACTCAAGAAACTCACTGTTGCATCATTTTCAAGTGGTAATTACAAGCTTTCTGTCAGTACAGTGGTCCAGAAACATATCCAAAATCTCTCCAAAAAGGAATATAATGCTTTTTGTCCGTTGTAAAGCATATAAATGAGCCCCTTATGACGGTTTAAGATAAAACATTGATATCAGGTTTAAACATAATGCAAAAATATTATCACACAATGCTGTGCAGTACCTAAATGTGTAATAGTTAACTCTTGTATGTATTTCTATACTCTGTACTCTTGTATGTTTTCTTGTATGGGGATGGGACGACATGAAAACTATTTTCAACTGTCTACCACATTTTGGCAATGCTCCAACTCTCACATCATCACTGTTGCATGCTTCACAAAAACTGTTGCACTGCTATCTAACGCTTACATTACAGTGTGAAATATCCACATTATATAATACCAGTAACCTACTTAAAGACACTCAATTTCAAAAATAACGTTTTTAACCGAAGTATTTTGAGCAGTAATACTTACATAGCATTGATGAAATCTTATCTGTTTTCAGTTAGATAGACACAGAGACAGGAAATCAATGATATAGTTCTATCCGCTCCTGTCTTACACCAGAAAACGATGTCAGCTAGGTCTATCAGCAAACATATTGCTTAGCTATGCTCAGAAGTCCTCAATAGTATTTTCCAAGAAATTCCGAAAATATTTGACAACGTTTTGTTAGCAGCGTCTTTGTTTTACTGCTACCACAGAGTGAATGCGTAATTGAATGCAATGATAAGAAAATTTCCGGTTACGCTAAAACGCTATTCCAAAAGCAAAATTAGACATGTTATACATCGTTAGAGAGCTTATACTCTCACCTACTAAATAAATGAATTGTTAATCAAGCCAGACTGTACTTAAAAGAGCAACAACGCCGTAAACAACACGTGTGGTATTACGCACAGCTATTTTTGATGTTAGCCTACCCTGACATCACAAATGCGCGTATATTTCACAAAGGGATTGTCCAAGACAATGTATGACCACTCATTTATAACTCGTACTTTGGTTGTAGTAGCACTGAATGTCTGAGTTCAGTAATCTGGGCACACCGGCGTGCCGGCCACTAGGGGGCTTGCGCGAAGGGGTTAAGATTTGATTTCTTTTAGATGAAAATAAGTGCAAACGGTTTAAATAAATTAACAGCATTGTCCACTTTGAAATAATAACCGACCTCTCGTCTTCAAAAGAATATTCTATTTCTGTAGGCTATTTCCCTAAACACAGCCTAAAAAATATCTAATAAATCTAAACAAGTGTAAGAGCCTAAAAAAATAATCATATTAAACACAAATTAGGATTAGCCTATAACTATTTAATATGGAAAAGCAAACATTTGTATTCTGGCTTTTCCTACACAACAAAATAAATAATAGGCCTATAAAATGAACGATTTAACGGGAGTGGTCTTACTTTCCCAAGTTATGCAGTGTTCTTCAGGTTTCAGCTTCTCCCTCCAGTTTACCGCACATGTTGTCACGTGGAATTTTTCTAGCATGCGCAGGTTGCAAGAATATAAACACTACATTTATAATTCCCTTTATTTTATTTATAATTCAATATTGTAATATAACCACTGTCCATTTTTGTAAGATTCTATAATGATGTATTCCGGTATTGTAATGCCTAAAAAAAAAAAAAAAAACGACTGCTCGACTCAAAGAATCTCAGTCGACTGAGGGGTCTCTGACAGATGATTCGAATCGTCGACTTTCAGGGGGGCAGCCCTGGTGACATGCCTGCACATAAATGCATGCAGACATACATACATTATAGATGAAAGGAACACACAGGCATGAATTCAGTAATTTTTCCTTTACTGTGAATGAGAAATAAATGAAAGTGTTTGTCATATTTTTAAATGGAAGTGTTTTTAATGGGACATTATGTAGCCTACACGACAGAGCTATTAATTGTTTGGGTGCTATGTATGGAGTATATATAGGGATAGCTAACATTCATTTTGAAATGTGGCATTGCAGAGTAGCTACAGTAGTCTAGTTAACCCTTGTGTGGTGTTCGTGTTTTTGTTACTCACTCAATGTTCGTGGGTCTGGTGGACCCACAACATTATTGGGTTTCTAAAACCATGCAGCCATAACATTTTATGTTAAAATACTTAAAAGATGTTGACTTTATCTCAGTTACAAGCAATATAGACAGCATATATGGTTGATATATGCCATTTACCTCTGCTAGGTCACATTTATCAATGAAAGTGCTATTTTTTGTGATAATGTGATTTTTGTGGGAAAAAAATCTATTCTCAAGACGTGTGGAATAAATCATGTTTATTATGAACACCCATAAATGAAACAGGGTTTTCATCACTATTGGTGTTTATTTCTTGAACTGAACAAATTGGAAAAACTAATTTTACATACGGTATTTAGGGAAATGATAAACAAGCCCCATTTGAACACAAATTCATGACGGTCTACACACCACATGAGGGACAGAGTTTTACTGTGTGTATGTTGCAAATGTATTTCTTCTTGGCTCCTCTGGATTTGAGGTCTTAATGCCCTGCCCAGCTCCTCGAGAAAGAGCAGTCTCCTCTGGAGCTCCCTCTGTTCCAATCTGGGCTGGTCTTGGGGCTAGCTGCTGACGGGCTGGTCTTGGGGCAGGCTGATGGTCAATTTCATCCTCTTCTTCAGACTCACTGTCAGACTCGACAGAGACATGATCCTCATATTTGGAAAATTCTTCATCTTCCAAAGTGGAAGACACTCCTTCCACTCTAGCTTCTCTCTCTTCTAAAATGAGTTCTAAGGCCCTCTGAGCAGAGATTCTTTTTGCCATACTGATCGATTGTAGTAAGGAACCACACACGGACAGCTATTTATTTGTTGTGTCCCTCCCCCAATTTGTGGTTGGGGTAGGTTGTGAGGAAAATATTGAATGTTTAGAATGTTTTGAAATAACATTGTGCAGGTTCCCACAAAACATTGTGTAGTTTCACACACTAAAGAGGGTAAAGATGTGGGAAAAGCAGTAGTAGACAGGTTCTTGGTGCTTGAAATGTAACAATGTTACAAACCTTGTCTGTGTGTGTAGTTTCACACACTACAGAGGGTATAGTGTGTGGGAAAAGTGGGAGCTGTGTTGAAACCTTGTGTGTGTGTGTTTGTGTGTGTTGTCGACAGAGAAACTGGGAAGTGATTTCTGATTTTGAAAAGAAATAATCCTTATGGACTGTGAGTGTGTGTGTGTGTGTGTGTGTGTGTGTGTGTCCACTGGACCCGAACACTGCATATGTAATATAAATGTGTAGGGGAGGTGCACAGTGTGCACTCAATAAAAATGTGTTGTTTTACATGTTCTTCACAGAAAATGAGCCAAGGCCAATGAGTCTCAGGTTGAAAAAATTATTAATTGTATCATTTTTCTTTTAGTAAACATTGAAAACGGGTCCCATCACACAAGGGTTAAAGGCACAGCAGAGAATTTGACCGTTCTCAAATTGATATACCTGCCGTCAAGAAGTCATCGGGCCTCATTCACCAACCGTTCTTAAGAAGAGTTGTCTTCTTACATCCCACTTACGCAGTTTTCACGAAGATTCTGACATTCACCAATGTTTTCTTATTTGGGATTTGCTCTTAGGTAAGAACAGAATCTACGCACACTCAAGAGCACACTTACGCACATTTGAGTGCTGACACGTTTGTGCAAAATAATTGGTTATTGCGTTTTCTTCAATTCTACAGTTGTATAATAATATAGGATTTAAATTACAATAATACTTTTATAATATTTTTATAATTATTTTCATTATTTTACAAAACATTAAGGTGCCAGGTTCTGCCTCAGAGGGTGGTTGCCTCAGCATTAGTAAATGATAAAAATCAAACCATTGTAGTGACCTTTTATTTTTGGGGGTTTCAATTATGCAGTGTTTGGTCTATACTGCAAAAGCAAATGTTTAAATATTGAATACAAACCTAAGCACTTAGGTAACACTTTTTAAACACATGGACATGAAGAAGAGAACACTTATTCAGAGGCGTCACTAGGGGGGTGACACCAAAATGACTGTCAATACATTTTTTGTGCAGTGTTTTGTGCAGCGACGGGTTTACTCCGATGCAGTTTACTGCCGGTTGATTTAATTAGCTGTATTAATGTGACGAGAAGCGCTTTGTCGTTTGAATGCTAACATGCAATTCCTTGCGCCCACTCCCACCAGGATTTTAATTTTTTTTTTTTTGCCTCAGATTTGACATCAAACCATTTTTTTTAAGTTCATCAGTTGTGTGCCCTTCTCCAGATACAGCATTCACTGAACGAGTAATAGCGTACCATGCATCTTGTTTTGTGTTTTTATATCCACTACTAATGCTACTAAATATGACATTTGCTGTTCACTTCCTGCAGCAATACCTCCACTTCAGAACTACTTAAATTTTTCTTACGTTTGGAGTCCAGTGCTCCACCCTCTTTAGATTTTCGTTTGGGCATTATTGACTTTGTTTGCTCTCAACTTTTCTGTTCAATTTCTGTGTGTGCACACGGCCCTGCAGTCTCATGCCCTTTTATGGGGATTGGCGGGGCGTTTACCTATGCTAATTAGGAACAACTGGCACGCGCTTTACATTTACGAAGACAATGGGATTCATCATTTTAAGAACATGTGCGAACAATTCTGCGGTTTAAGAACACGTCGTGAATCTGACGTAGATTTTTCTTAGGACCTTTCTTAACAAAAAATTTAAGAAAAAACTTAGGAAGATATTGGTGAATGAGGCCCATTATCTTTTGCCGGTGTCCATAACTCTTCACCTACCGGACCGAATCACAGTGCAGATTTCAGGGGTTAATTTCAGAGCAGTCAGCATTAAAGTTATTTACACCCTTTCTGTCGATTCATTAGCAAGATAGTAACATTAAACTTGGTCAAAATGGCAAAAGCCAAACTGTCTATTTTATTTTGATTTCAGAAATATAAATGAGTTTCCAGCGAGGATTATGCAGTTGCAAAAGCAATTGTTGCCTGAGTCCGAGGTAGGATTTGAACCTGTGCCCTGTCGTCCAACAGTCACATAGGCAAACAGGCTACCCAGCGCAGCACTAGTGAAGTACCTCCTGGGGCTGTAAAGTTTTTTTTTTAAATGTGTGCACTTCTGCATGTTTTTTTGTGTGTATCCAATGTTTTTATTGGCTGATGTAGGTAAATGTCCAATGGGGAGACATATTCTTTCTGGCCCTGGTGCATTTGTGATGATAGCCGCGTTTCCACCGCAGGAACTTTCCCCAGGAACTAGGAACCTTTTGAGGTTTCCACGGCCGGGACCAGGGTCTAAATTAAGTTCCGGGGACTTTATTTTACCCCAAAAAACTCTGCAATTCTTCAATTCCACAAAAAGACCAGGAAGACTATGGACTAATTTATGGTGCATGGTTTGCATCTGGAGGGCACACTTCGCTGCTCCGCTAGCAGTAACTTTGCAGGAAAGCAAACGGTGGCTGTACCACTGCTAATTTAAATTTTCACGCAAGTCCGAGTTCTCATTCTATTTATTGTTGTCATTTTGCGATTAGCCTATATGGAATTGACGATGAGAGTCGAAGTAATCAATTCAACAGCAAATTGTTGTACGACGCGTGCATGTTTTCTGCTGTTGTTACCAGTTATTTGTGGAATGTGAATGCATTCTGTCGCCTCGGATGTCAAGACATGAAAGTGAATGTTCGCATAAAAACATAATGAATGTGTTTGAGAGGATATATAAAACAGTTACAATCTATATATTAGTCTGTTACATCCTATTTGTTGCGTAATGACAGTCCAAGTCGAAATACCGAGGAGAGTTTTGCTTGACAACGGTAAAATATGCCCAAACGGCCGTGGAAGAATATTTCAATTTCAGGTGATTAAGTCGATAAAAATCAATAAATACTAAAGTAACCATATATAGTCATTGTTGGTAACCCGTTGTATAAGTGGAATAAACCCCTCCGGGCTGTCCCGGTCATTAGAAAATAATGTAGGCTACTTTGGTGGTAGTATGGGGTTACAGAAGAAATCATAAGACAGATGGACCGACGACGATGTCGCTTTTTCATACGTCAGTGGACTAATTTGCCTAATCTTTGCTGGACTTTAGACCGCGGTGGAAACGCAGACAACAATGGATTGAAGGAACATTTTAGTTCCTTGAAAAGTAGTTCCTGGGACTAAAGGTTCTGGGTACTTTGGGTGGAAACGCGGCTGATGTAATCAGCAGGAAGGAGGAGGAGGAAAAAACGCAAAATCCCCTGAGTTTGGGGCTTTGTTGTGTCGACTCGTGAAGTTGTTTGTGAATTCTGTCTGTTGACATGAGGTCAGAAGGTACAGAAATGAATGTTTTTAAGGGCTCAGTGTCTGTGGTCATAGTACTTATTTCTGTGGGAGACCCTGAAAAGTGCCAAACTCTCGGTGCTGTACTGGTATGGGGCATGCCGCCCAATCAAGCCGTTACTCGTGCTGTTGGAGGTTGTGAAGCTCCAGTTCATTGTAACAGATATCCATGAAGGCAATGCAAGTTTTAATTTCTTTTATCAGCCATTGTTTAAACATGCATGCCAAAATAACAATGTTTTGTCCCCATTTCCTTACTTAGCACAAGGAACATTGAGCAGGGTATTCAGTCAGTTTTGCATAATCCTGCCGCACTCTCACAGCCGCTGATCAGTTTTTAAAAATTTTTTTATATACATTGCCCCACATTGTTCATTACATTGGTGTTTCCTCTCCACCCCTCCTGCATGTCTCTGCTGGCTTTGGCCGCTCCAGGCATGGCTTCCATTTTGATGTCAGCAGCAGGACTTGGAGTTCGCCTCATGAGCACCCCCCTCT
Source organism: Anguilla pacifica (assembly GCA_039654925.1). Taxonomy (NCBI): domain Eukaryota; kingdom Metazoa; phylum Chordata; class Actinopteri; order Anguilliformes; family Anguillidae; genus Anguilla; species Anguilla pacifica. Next base: position 42,381,435 of record CM077292.1, read on the forward strand.
CGCAGCACCCCTTGGGCAGGCCCGCCAAAACTCAGAGCACCATTAAGAGGGCAAAGAGACAGCCCAGGACAGGTAGTCCCTCCACTCTCCTCTCACCCTGAGCTCTCTGCTTGTTGTCGCCTTGCACTGCTTTATTTCTAGGCCATCCGTGGAACAGATAAGAAATACCTTCATTCAGCAAAGACAAGACTGCCACAAGATTCAGTTAATCGGTTGGAACATTCATTTGGTTTCCCGCGTGTTTATTTTGTATGGACCTGTGATGTTGACTTGAAAAGGACAGAGAGTTGTTGGCTCTTAAATTGTCTTGGAATCACACAAATCTAGTTGATAGGTTGAATAAGCTTTTATGTGTTTTGGTTTCATGTTTTTTTTCTTGTGAAAACCAGCTTTATCTTAAAAGTCATTGCTTTGCTAAGTCATTGCAAAGGGGGCTAGGGGATGGTGGGTGGTGGAATTGGGGGTGGGGGATGGTAGAGACTTCACCACTGTGATATTTGCATATTGTTATTTTAGAAATAAAGCTGTCCTTTGCTAAAGGGGGGGGGGGGTGTGGTGATTTAAAGAAGACCATTGCTTTGGGCATAGTCCACATGCATTAGCTCACATGGCTTTAATACTGGATAGCATATACAGTAGTCCTCAGAGGTAAACAAACTCAAGGAAAGGTTTTTATTGTCTGAAGCCATAGCACATTTAAATGAATCATCATTTGAAAACGGGGATCTGCATTGGTCCTTGGAGTAAGAACATGAGAAATGGTGATTATACAGTTCTATTATATTTTTATACTGTCTGGGTGAAGTACCTTGGCCCCAGGACAAAAGTACCAGTCTGTGAACTGATTCTGTCATTTTCACATTTAAAAACTTGATGTTTAGTCATTAGGCCCAAATCTTATGTTTGTCTTTACAGTTGTATGCATTATTTTAAATACTAAAGTAAACAGAACATAAATACATTAATAATTATTTCTGAAGATTTTAAAGATACATATTTAGAAGTTTTGAGGAATTCCTGAATCATTGTGGGGATCAGTACGCTTTGTTTTTTATTTCATTGGTACCTGCACAAGACCATTTTTCACACATTTCTTTAACATTTGTATTTGCTTTTAAAGTGAAACTCGATATTCACTTTAAATGGACATAATGGGTGCTTGAACAGTTTTCCATTAATTTGCAGAAAAGGAAGGCTTATTAATAGTCTATTTAAATAAGAGCATTTAAGACAGTCCTTTCCTCATTACTGAGTGGCCTATGTGTAGCTTTATGCCTTTATCTGAGCTCATTATGGGATGTACTGTACAAGATTGTTTTGTTTTGCGCTCAGTTAACACTCTGAGATAATATCAGCTGGTGCCTCTCAAATGGGTGAAAAGGTTTTTTTGACTACAGTAATGGTCCTGTCTTACAAACTCCTTATTTAGCCCTTATTCATTGTGGTGTAGATGAACACAAAGTGAGTGTTTTTAAGTGTTTGCATGGTACAGTAAAAACATTTTTATTTACATCACTGTTCAGATCCTTTTTTTTTTTTTTTTTTGCGCAAGAGCTCAGCTAGGTGGAGAGTGTCACTGTCCGGAATTATTTAAAACATACCTGATTTGAGCTTATTTCTTAAGCAGTGTAAACAAAAGCTTTTTTAGCATTTGAAGCTATTTAATTTTATATTTGAGCAATTTAAGTAAATGTATCGACTTATGGACATACAATTATGTATGGATTTGGTAATTACCACAACATAGATGACATGAATGGGATTCAGAGAGTGAATTGCATCTTATTTGCATTTCATTTGTGAAATTTAATATAATTTCAATTTTCATACCATTTTCTGGACTACATGGATTGGAGGTAGAGTTGAATTATTTTGTTTTGACCTTTTGCACTTTTGAAACGTTTATTTAGTCTTGAGTGTACAGTTCAGTTCTTGTAGAAGAAACTTGTACTAAGTCTGTAATATTCTGAATTTACAATACAATGTGCGGTCCTCCTATCTTAGTTGAATTTCGACCAACCATTAAACCATCCTGTCTCTGTGTCCTCAGCCAAAGACCAGAAACCAGAGGAGGTGATCCAGAGGTACATGAAGAAAGTGGCTGTTCCCCCAGAAGAGGTGTGTGTGTTTGTGTGTGTGTTTTCCTTTGTACGTGCACGTGTGCATGTGTCTGCCTGAGTGTATGTCTGTCTGTCTCTCTGTTGGTCTGTTTGTCTGTGTCTGCATGCGTGTAAGTCTGTTTTGGTAGGGTAGAGTGGGTTCGGGGACATTTTATGCACACAAATTCACCAGCAGATTCAGGGAACATTGAGGGGTTGAACTTTAAATCTGACATTTTTTAAAGAAACATTAATTTTGTAAATACGAATTTACACTTGCCTAATTTTGAACCCACATGGTTGTTTTTCAGTTTTTTTAAAATAAGAAATACAAGCCAGCCAGCAGGCTTCATAAAGCCAGCTCTTGCCGCCCCCCCCCCCCCATTTAGGATTTGGATTAGAATTTAATGTGCAAAGGCAGGCTGTGAAATGTGCAGTCTGATACTTTACTCTGTTGCTACTGTTATCTTCCAAAGGACAAGTGCCATCTGTTTTCAGGAGAGAGATGGCGGTCTGTTTCTTGCAGTAGCAGCTGCTGACCAGAATTTTTGTTGAAGCAAACCCACCATCACCCCTGGTTCTCCTGAACCCACCCCCCCTCAAATATCGAAAATTGAACCGCTGTTATTGCCACGCTTTATCTGTTGAGTTAGGCTATTTCTGAGTTGTTGCACACTTTCCACATCACATGGCCAGCTGTTGGCAGAACAGTGGAAAGATAAGGTAAGATCACCTTGCTCTATACTGAGCTATACAATTTGGTCTTCTATTAGTCCTGTTAGCTATCACCTCAACTGTACCATGATTAACCCATTTTATTTTCTGTGATAGATCCCTTATAGCATTTCTGATACATTCCATTCTACCACTACTTTACGTCCCTTTCCAGTTTTCTCACCACTGGGATTTTAGGGGTCCAAGCAGCGAAGCTGGTGGAACCCTATTGTATCTGTTAGGATTATTATTATTATTATTCTTATTATTTTTCTCCGCTAAAAGTGTCTGAGGCTCAGCAACCATAAGTCCTAGAGCAACCAAATTTGGCAGGTGGGTTCCTATGGCCCCCCACTACTCAGGCACTAAAAATCACCTATGTCGGCCAGATGGTGACGCTATAAGAAAGGGTTTTGCGTAAAAGGCCATAACTCCCACACCATAAGTTAGATCAACACAAAACTTCATCAACCTATGCATCTGAACGTGCTCTACAACTTTGCCATTGGCACCACCTATGTCCGACATATTGTTTGCCCGCCATTTAGACTTTTTAGTAGGGGCGTGGAAGTTTTCTCCGCTAAAATGTCTGAGGCTCAGCAACCATAAGTTGTAGACCAACCAAATTTGGTAGGTGGGTTCCTATGGCCCCCCACTACTCAGGCACAAAAAATCACCTATGTCGACCAGATGGTGGCGCTATAACAAAGGGTTTTGCGTAAAAGGCCATAACTCCCACACCATAAGTTAGATCAACACAAAACTTCATCGACCGATGCATCTGAATGTGCTCTACAACTTTGCTATTGGGACCACCTATGTCCGCCATATGGTTTGCCCGCCATTTGGCCGTTTTTATTAGGTGGGGTGCGGAAGAGCTGTGGCTCCAAATCTAAACGGTTACGACATCTAGTAAACTTCTTTACGGCAAGCGACATCCATGGCGACGCAAGTAATCCGACACCGTAGGGTCTAGTTTTTATCAGTAAGGGGACGGTCTGAACGTCGGGGAAGCAGTGGAAGACAGTGCCAGACACTATTTGAAGACAGTATCGGGTGAGTCCGTTTAGTCTTTGAATCTGTCATTATGCTGAGAAATAGCTAAACCATTTTATTGATAGGTTCTGAGTTTCTGTGCAAACGCGCGAAAACACGCTGGTATAACAATGACGGTAATACATATGTAGTCCGCTTCGTTCCGTTGCTACCATAACATGAACTATATTGTGTCTACAGCTGCAGTTTCTCGCTGCAATTTCTAATATTGAATATAAACAAAAGACGCAATTTATGCTGTAAATCGTATTCTCAATTTAATCTCTAAGTTGACTGTAAGCTTAGGGTTGTAACTAGGTAGTTGTTTCGTAGGTGACTTAACTCGTCTTAACTATTGCTTGTATTTTGCATAGACTGCGTTGTTGCTGTTCTTGTTTGTGTTAATCAGTTTAACCTACAGGGTCCAAGTTGAACTATGCGGTTGTTCCCTGCACTTAGAACGGTAGGCTACTGCCCTCTAGGGTTTTCGACACACTTGTTCCTGGTTATGGTTATACATTTTGTTGTAGCCTACGTCGCTCTGGATAAGAGTGTCTGCCAAATGCCTGTAATGTAATGCAATGCAATATTCCGTAGCAACAAGATAAACCCGACATTAGCCCTAAAATATGCCAATACAGCAGTGAAAACGCTGCTCACTGAATAACGAAATAAGCTAGACTAACTTTTTTAAAACAATTATACCATGTCATTCTACAGTCAATATCTGGGACTAACCATTGAATAAATATACAATCTTACCATTGGTTTTACGCGTAGAGGTGTCCCTTTTGCGAATGCGTAGTCATATATTGTCTTGGACAATCCGTTTGCAAAATATACGCGCATCTGTCACGCCTGGGTCGGCTATCTTCAATAATAGCTGTGCGTAATACCACACCTGTTGCTTACGGCGTTGTCGCCCTTTTTAGTACAATTTGGCTTGATTGACAATTCATTTATTCAGTAGGTGAGAGTATAAGCTTTCTAACGATGTATAACATGTCTGATTTTGCTTTTGGAATAGCGTTTTATAGGTCAGCGTAACCAAAATTTTTCTTATCTGCCAATGTCTAAATAAATAAAACGGTAGGCTACTTTGCGCGCAGCATGCAGATCGCGAGTTGATATTACGTCTTTTTTCCGTTTTTTCTCAATGTCGTATTTATTATTTGAAATGTGCATTCATGTATTATTATTCTATCTGTCTCTGTGGCGCTCTGAAATGTGCATTCTCTGCTAAGCTGAGCAATGGATTGGAATATGTGTCTGACGCAGCGTTGCACGGTATACCAAAACTTCTGCACTTTCTCGGTACTTAAAAAAAAAAAAAAAAAAAAAACTGTTCGGTATTAGAATATTCCGACGTTTGGTAGTTTTGAGTCAAATGTAAAAGCCAGGGAAAATTGTCTCCCGCATTATTGATTGAGAGGATGAAAAGTGTAATTTGTCAGAATCTTCGCTAGAAGGCAGTAGCAACTAAGGTTGCCAAGTGAGGTGACTTGCGCTTGTGCACTCAGCTCCTTGATACAGCGCAAGCTTTGACTCAGTTCACTTCAGTAGCAATAGGTGTTCCAATTTGGAAATATTTTATTATAGATAGATGCTGTATTGTTATTAAAATATGCTGTTTTTAAATCTATTTAAAGGTGAAAGACCTGTTTTAAAGATTATTTACTTTACAACTGTTTAATTTTTGAAACATATTTAACATATTTTCCTATTGTCCAGTGTTGTAACACTATAGGCCTATGCATATTAATATGCTGAAGAGGCTTCAACTTAAAGGTTGTTAATAAACCATGAATTTTTAAAAATGAGGTCAACCCTTGTGGACATTACGTTTCTCATCTATTAAGGTAATTTCAGTATCGTTAGGTACCGAGTATCGAATTAGCATCGTTTAAGTTTCAAGTATCATTTCAGTATTGAGCATTGTAATACTAAACCTGGTATCAGTATCAAAGTCAAAATTTTGGTATCGTGACAACACTAGTGTGACGCCTTTTTTAGTTGCGGCGCAGAAACACTGCAGCTGTGCATACACGCCGGGCCATCTAAGTGTTACGACATAGTAAAGGCCTTGACGGGAAGCGGCCAGGACATATCCATGGCGACGTAACTACGTCATCCGGCAGCGTCTCTTAGCACAAAATTGACCATAAGTCATCAATATTTCATACGATCATCCTGACATTCAGTAGATATGTTGGGTGAAGGTATATGATCATGAGGACAAAGCCATTTTAAAATCGCTCCATAGGGGGCGCGATGGTGCCAATGCTTGGACCCCTCCCAACACCGCTTGTGGCTTTAATTTATTTTTATTTTTATTTTATTTTTTTTTATACCTCATGTGCGTGCTCTGTCTCTTGCCTTGTTACTCTGCAAAGTGTCTTTGTGACAGCTCTCTGTAAAAAGGCTATACAAATAAAATTGAATTGAATTTCAGTTGGCGGCCATCACACAACTCATCACTATGGCTGTCCCATTTAAACTGAGTTTCCTTCTCAAAGGAACATCAAATAGAATACAGTGACAAGTAGTCATCTACTTACACTTAAATCAGATTCTCTCATCACCTATGCATATTCAATGCATAAACAAAATACTGTGTAACTGTAGTAAGTTCTAACAGTGCCATGAAAAAGTAGATGGCTAGATGGCTTCAATGGGTAACAAAATGTCAGTTCATTTTTGTGGCTTATATCCTAGACAGATTTGTCAATTTAAGATGGGGGATCAGGTTTATGTATTTGTTTGTACATGAATTTTACTTGAACGAGCATGACTCTAAATAATAAGCATGGCAGGTACCATTATTTCATAAGTGAATATGCGTGAATGGATTTATTACACCAACCGTTTCCAGTGGACGTATTATTTTTACAAACAAATTTGATTTAAGATGTTATTGTGGGAAATAATTGTTTTTCACTGTGAACATTGGGAACATTGTCAGCAAGCTTTTCATTTGCTTGCCACGGCACCTTGTTGGACCAGTGAAGCAGACAGAAGTCTTGCCTCACTGAGGTTCCTTTTAAAATTCTGAAGGTGTCACTTTATTGCACAATATAAGGCAGGTTTTTGAACTAAGGCACTTAGCTTCACTAGGACGATAGTCATTGTGGTGATAAATCAACGTTAAAAAAAGATATGTGGGTTGTGTTATACATGTCCCTTTTTTTGGTGAAGCACTGCTTCACCTGTTGTCTTGGAGAAACTTCCTCTGGTTGCTTGATATGTTGCCCAGGCATTTGACCAAGGTAATGGAAATCTGTTGCTTCCCTGGTGTTGGATGCACTGGCTTCGGTTGGGAAGCCACGCCATAACTTTTAGACCTGGGATGCCCACGCTTTTTTGGCTTGCGATATGCCTTTTCAATGGCCAGTATCAACTTGTAAAATTTCCTTTTTCTGGAATACAGTGAACTGTCCCTCTGCTTGGAACTTTTGTGGTTATTGTAGGATTAAAATCTTAACAGAGAGTAGCAATTATAATATTAGACTGGCCACAAAAGGCCCATGCAGTCCATTATGAATATTTAATAAATTGAGGTTGTATGTTATTCTGATGTTTGCACAGAAAAGTTGGGCATTAACAGGACAGTAGCCACTGGTAGCAAGCCTCAAGCCTTCAGATAGTCATTGTTCAAGGTTGACCTTTAATTTCATAATCTGATTCATATATGCAGAATCTGGTTCATATAAGTGGTGCATTTGCTGATGTTTGGATAGTGTTCTTTGATGAGTTAACTTCCAAAACTGTCCTGAAGAGGCCTCCCACTTTTTTTGAATGTTAGATTGGAGTGATAAAATTTCACTTCCAGCGCTCATTGCAACAGTGATCCTACTTCTGAGGCCAGCACAGTAGAGAAATGCCTGTGCGTGCCCTTTCTTTTGAATGACAATGGACACTTGACAGATCAAACACACAATTTTAGAATTATTCCCCCGCTCCCACAGAAGTGATTACTTTTTGGTTTATTTTTACTTTTCGTGCAACATTCTTTTACTGACCTTATTTAAATGTGCATTCAAGAACAGAAAATAACCAAGCTAGCAAGATAACAGCAGTTAATTCAAATGGACAAATGCTCTTGGTTGCTTGAGTAGCATTGCACTGTTTTGTCTTCACAAGCCACACCAGTCGAAAGCAAATCCTAAATTCATATGGTTGTCTGTTGGGCAACCAACAATCTGGTTGCCACGATTTGAAAAGTAAATGCGTAAAAGGTGAAAATAAATGTGTAATATTTTCTAGTTGAGTTTTTGTTGCTCAGGACTGGAAACAACCAGTTTGTTCACCCCTGTGCCCCTATGTTCTAATTTTAAGAGGGGCTGTTAATACTACTAATAATAATAATAATCACTTTATTTATATAGCACTTTTCATACAATGGTTTGCAGCCCAAAGTGCTTAACAGAAAAGCAGCTTGGGCTGCAATTTTCTGTGGCAGGAGACTGGCCACATTTCATGCCTTGCAGGCAGAAACGGGATGAGTGAGGTTTTAAGACTGATTTGAATTTAGTTTAAAGTTAGCATTTTAGAAACCAGATCTACCAGCTTTTGTTTTGCTTAATTGTGTAAATAAGCAAACTTGTTTCATTGTGTAAATCCCCCCCTACTTCACTTCTCAGGACTGCATCATTTGCATGGAACGGCTATCTTGTTCTTCTGGCTACGAGGGAGCATTGGACAGCCAGACCATGCCACCCAACATAGTGGGCAAGTTCACTAAGTGTGGCCACAACCTGCATCTGCTCTGCATGCTGGCCATGTATAACAATGGAACCAAGGTGTGTGCTTCATTAATACAGCCATTTAGGAGACTGCAGGATGGCCAGTTCCATAATATTAAGATCAGTTTTCTGCCTAAAATTTAATTGATATGTCTCTTAACTAACTTTGTAGTCTCTTTTTTTCAAGACTTTTTGTCTTCTGGCTGGTTAAATTTGGCTGGTCTTATCTTTTTCAGGATGGCAGCCTTCAGTGTCCTTCTTGCAAGACAATCTATGGGGAGAAAACAGGAACCCAGCCCAAGGGCAAGATGGAAATCTATAGTATTCCCCAGCAACTCCCAGGCCACTCTGACTGTGGGACTATACAGATCATCTACAGTATTCCCCCAGGGATACAGGTGAGCTTCCGTGCGGTGGAGTGGTTTGGTACATTGTGCAGGTTGCTTATATTTGACCACTTGTAATGTAATTGCTTTCCCATCAGGGCCCAGAACATCCCAATCCGGGCCAGCCCTACACCTGTAGAGGATTCCCACGGCTCTGCTTCCTGCCAGACAACCACAAGGGCAGAAAGGTTTGTATTTAAACCTACAAATGGACTGAATATCCTCTGAAACATTCTTAAAACAGGTTTTAGCTTCCATGCAGCTATAGTCCTTGGATAACTAATTGTGGACTTTTTTAAAATACTGAGGATATTTAATTTGCAGGTGCAACACAAATTGGCAAAAGTAGCATGCTGTGTCATTTATGTGAATCATTTTTTATCAGCATTTTGAGCTCAGTTAGCTGATGATTTCTATGGAAATCACACTGGTGTTCAGCACGCTACATTGTCGTTCTAAATCATAAAATGTGGGTGCTTCTTGGTGGCCTTGACAAGCACTCTGTGCATTAGACATCGCAGGGTTCAGGCAGGACTGTCGTTAGCTGGTTATGATCAGGGGTCTGAGGCAGCAGCAGTACAAATTGGGACTCATTCTACATAAGCCTTACTGGCTAGCTGTAGTCATCAAAAGGAAATAGGCCCTCCTAAAGCCAGTGCTCCTCTGTATTACTGTGTGGCCTGCAGAGTTAGGAAAACTACTCTGAAAGAAATAGTAGTTAGTGTGGTTGCCTTTGCCTCTCGCGTATTATTTTTTATTCTTTCCACCCATTTTTTGGACCGCTACTCCTCCCAGAGTTTTTGCACCACGTACACGTGCAATATGTCAAATCGAGCGGCTTGATCGGGAATGGTGTGCTATTACTTTGTGGAAAGATTCGTTGCAGGGTTTTTGAAAAATTTGAATTTTTGTGGGCAATTTTTCCCCATAGGGAATGAATGGCAGAATGTTCAGCCTTGTGATGTCACAATGCTCTGTCTTCTCACCATTGTGATGTCACAATGCTCTGTCTTCTAGCAGCAGTACTCTGGTCTCTCTCTAGATTTGAACATTCTGCCATTCATCTCTATGGGGAAAAATTGCCCACAAATTGTGCAATGCCTCATTGGACATGGTACAGAGTAACATGGTACCTAGCAACCGCCTAGAACTCCATAGCAACCCCCTAGCAATATCCTAGCAACTGCCTATAACTCAATACCAATGCCTCATTGGACATGGTACAGAGTCCTTTGTCCATTGGTGTAGATCACCCTCGCCCCCCTTCCTGATTGGCCGATGTTTGATATTTCATAACTTTTGAACCGTTGGTTATAGAGAACTATGGGTCGCGTCATTGGACTCAGTAAAGACCTAGCAACCGCCTAGAACTCCATAGCAACCCCCTAGCAACATCCTAGCAACTGCCTATAACTCCATAGCAAAGACGTAGCAACACCCTAGCAACCACCTAGAACAACCTAGCAACCGCCTAGAACTCCATAGCAACCACCTAACAACACACTAGCAACCACCTGGAACACCATAACAACTGCCTAGCAACACCCTAACAACCGCCTATAACTCCATAGCAACCACCTAGCAACACCCTAGCAACCGCCTAGAATTCCATGGAAACCACCTAGCAACACCCTAGCAACCGCCTCAAACATCATAGCAACTACCTACCACTGTTCACTCTGTTTAGCAGAATGTCGACTTTGCGTTGGCGGCAACCACACTTCACAGTTTCTGCAGGAATTTTCTAGTTATTAGTGTGGTTGCCTTAGACAAACACACTATTATTATTATTGCACATATTTATTATTATTATTATTATTATTATTATTATTATTATTATTATTATTATTATTATTAGTGTGGTTGCCTTAGGCAATCACACTATTATTATCGCACATATTATTTATTTATTATTATTATTATTATTCCACCCATTTTTTGGACCGCTACTCCTCCCAGAGTTTTCGCACCACATACACGTGCCATATGTCAAATTGACCGGCTTCTTTGGGAATCGATGGCTATTACTTTGTGGAAAGTTTCGCTGCACGGTTTTTGAGAAATATGACTTTTTATGGCCAATTTTTCCCCATAGGGATGAATGTAAAACGTGACGTCATACATATGTGAGCGGTGAAGTCACAGCATTGGTCGGCTTAGCACACGTGATGCACTTTTAACCTGCTTCATCTACAGGAAATTTAGAATCCAGATGCGGTGCATATCTCCATTTTCGTCGTAATTACAGAAAACACACATTCGTAAACTTCAAATGATTCATACCACAATGTAGATAAAACCTTGACGAAGACGTACATGCACGGATTGTGTTGTTCAAACGAGGTTTCCTGGCGACTTAGCCACCACAGTGGATATAGCTTAATGCGGAAGTGCACGCGATAAAAACGGTATTCCAATTGCAAAATTACAAATGAAAACGCTGTCAGCTAGGTATATCAACAAACATATGACTTAGGCATACCCAGATTTCCTCAAAAATAATAGTATTTCACAAGATATTACGCAAAATCGTTGACAACGTTTCGTCAAATGCAGCGTCTTTGAATGCTACCAGTGCTAACAAAGAGTGCATGCATTGAATGCGACGATTAAAACACTTTCGGTTGACCTAAAAAACGATATTCCAAAACCAAAACTACACGTGTTATACCTGGTTAGAAAGCTTATGCTCTCACCTACTGAATAAACGAATTCTCAATCAAGCCAGACGGACCTAAAAAGGGCAACAACGCCGTCAACAACATGTGTGCAGCAGCTTCTGGTCCGCTCTTACTCCAGAAAACGGTGTCATCTTGTAATACCACACATGTTGCTTTGGGTGTTGTCGAACTTTGTAGTACAATCTGGCTTGATCTACACATCATCGATCTAATAGGTGACAGAATAAGCTTTCTAACAATGTATAATATGTCAAATTTTACTTTTGTAATACCGTTTTATATTCCAGCGAGTTGGAAACTTTGGTCTCGTTATAACTGCATTACACATCAGTCTGCATTACACGTCAGACTTAGGGTTTTTCCAAGACCCTCTGAACATGCCAGCTAGCTTTGTGATTCGCCGTCACTCGTCACCGCATACCGCAAGTAAAACACTGAGATCTCAAATTTTGATGAAAGGATAATTTAGGTCTCAATATATGTGTCGCAAATCAACTCGTTGTAGTGATGTTATAGCAGGTACACAATGCCCTGTCTCTGCTTAGACTACAGAAACTGTTCACTCCGTTCAGCACAAAGTCGACTTTGCGTTGGCGGCAACCACACTTCACAATTTCTGCAGGAATTGTCTAGTTATGATTATTATTATTATTAGTGTGGTTGCCTTAGGCAAACACACTATTATTATTGCACATATTTATTATTATTATTATTATTATTATTATTATGATTATTATTATTATTAGTGTGGTTGCCTTAGGCAATCACACTTATTATCGCACATATTATTTATTATTAGTGTGGTTGCCTTAGGCAAACACACTATTATTATTGCACATATTTATTTATTATTATTATTATTATTATTATTATTCCGCCAGTTTTTTGGACCGCTACTCCTCCCAGAGTTTTCGCACCACATACACATGCCATATGTCAAATTGACCGGCTTCTTTGGGAATCGATGGCTATTACTTTGTGGAAAGTTTCGCTGCACGGTTTTTGAGAAATATGACTTTTTATGGCCAATTTTTCACATTGAAAATGAATGGGGCGGTGACGTCATAAAAATGTGAATTATGAAGTTACAGCATTGGTCGGCTTTGCACACGTGATGCGGTCCGCTGTACGTGTCCTCACCAGCCACCAGAAAGGATATAGCTGAACGCTGAAGTGAACGGATAAAACAGTATTCCAATGCAAAATTACAAATGAAAACGCTGTCAGCTAGGTATATCAACAAAACATATGGCTTAGGCATACCCAGAAGTCCTCAATAATAACAGTATTTCACAAGATATTACGCAAATTCTTTGACGACGTTTCGTCAGGTCCAGCGTCTTTGAATGCTAATGCTAACAAAGACTACATGCATTGTATGCGACGATTAAAAAACTTTCGGTTGACCTAAAAAAAACGATATTCCAAAACCAAAATTAGACGTGCTGTTATACCTGGTTAGAAAGCTTATGCTCTCACCTACTGAATAAACGAATTCTCAAACAAGCCAGACTGTACTAAAGAGTGCAACAACGCCGTCAACAACACGTGTGCAGCAGCTTCTGGTCCGGTCTTACTTCAGAAAACCATGTGGGCTTGTAATACCACACATGTTGCTTTGGGTGTTGTCGAACTTTGTAGTACAATCTGGCTTGATCTACACATCATCGATCTAATAGGTGACAGAATAAGCTTTCTAACAATGTATAATATGTCAAATTTTACTTTTGTAATACCGTTTTATATTTCAGCGAGTTGGAAACTTTGGTCTCGTTATAACTGCATTACACATCAGTCTGCATTACACGTCAGACTTAGGGTTTTTCCAAGACCCTCTGAACATGCCAGCTAGCTTTGTGATTCGCCGTCACTCGTCACCGCATACCGCAAGTAAAAGACTGAGATCTCAAATTTTGATGAAAGGATAATTTAGCTCTGAATATATGTGTCGCAAATCAACTCATTGTAGTGATGTTATAGCAGGTACACAATGCCCTGTCTCTGCTTATACTACAGAAACTGTTCACTCCGTTCAGCACAAAGTCGACTTTGCATTGGCGGCAACCACACTTCACAATTTCTGCAGGAATTGTCTAGTTCTTATTAGTGTGGTTGCCTTAGGCAATCACACTATTATTATCGCACATATTATTTATTTATTATTATTATTCCACCCATTTTTTGGACCGCTACTCCTCCCAGAGTTTTCGCACCACATACACATGCCATATGTCAAATTGACCGGCTTCTTTGGGAATCGATGGCTATTACTTTGTGGAAATTTTCGCTGCACGGGTTTTTGAGAAATATGACTTTTTATGGCCAATTTTTCCCATTGAAAATGAATGGGGCGGTGACGTCATAAAAATGTGAATTATGAAGTTACAGCATTGGTCGGCTTTGCACACGTGATGCGGTTGGCTGTTCGTCCTCACCAGCCACCAGAAAGGATATAGCTGAACGCGGAAGTGAACGGATAAAACAGTATTCCAAATGCAAAATTTCAAATGAAAACGCTGTCAGCTAGGTATATCAACAAAACATATGGCTTAGGCATACCCAGAAGTCCTCAATAATAACAGTATTTCACAAGATATTACGCAAATTCTTTGACGACGTTTCGTCAGGTCCAGCGTCTTTGAATGCTAATGCTAACAGACTACATGCATTGTATGCGACGATTAAAAAACTTTCGGTTGACCTAAAAAAACGATATTCCAAAACCAAAATTAGACGTGCTGTTATACCTGGTTAGAAAGCTTATGCTCTCACCTACTGAATAAACGAATTCTCAAACAAGCCAGACTGTACTAAAGAGTGCAACAACGCCGTCAACAACACGTGTGCAGCAGCTTCTGATCCGGTCTTCAGTGGGCTTGTAATACCACACATGTTGCTTTGGGTGTTGTCGAACTTTGTAGTACAATCTGGCTTGATCTACACATCATCGATCTAATAGGTGACAGAATAAGCTTTCTAACAATGTATAATATGTCAAATTTTACTTTTGTAATACCGTTTTATATTCCAGCGAGTTGGAAACTTTGGTCTCGTTATAACTGCATTACACATCAGTCTGCATTACACGTCAGACTTAGGGTTTTTCCAAGACCCTCTGAACATGCCAGCTAGCTTTGTGATTCGCCGTCACTCGTCACCGCATACCGCAAGTAAAACACTGAGATCTCAAATTTTGATGAAAGGATAATTTAGCTCTGAATATATGTGTCGCAAATCAACTCGTTGTAGTGATGTTATAGCAGGTACACAATGCCCTGTCTCTGCTTATACTACAGAAACTGTTCACTCCGTTCAGCGCAAAGTTGACTTTGCATTGGCGGCAACCACACTTCACAATTTCTGCTGGAATTGTCTAGTTATTATTATTCTTTCCACCCATTTTTTGGACTGCTACTCCTCCCAGAGTTTTCACACCACATACATGTGCAATGTGTCAAATCGAGCGGCTTGATCGGGAATGAAGTGCTATTACTTTGTGGAAAGTTTGGGTGGACGGTTTTTAAGAAATTTGACTTTTTTTGGGGAATTTTTCCCATAGAGAATGAATGGTGGAATGTTCACCATTGTGATGTCACAATGCTGTCTTCTCAGCCTTGTGATGTCACAATGGTCTGTCTTCTAGCAGCAGTACTCTGGTCTCTCTCCAGTTTTGAACATTCTGCCATTCATCTTTATGGGGAAAAATTGCCCACAAATTGTGCAATGCCTCATTGGACATGGTAGAGAGTCCTTTGTCCATTGGTGGAGATCAGCCTTGCCCCCTTTCCTGATTGGCCGATGTTTGATATCTCATAACTTTTGAACCGTTTTTCATAGAGAACTATGGGTTTCGTCATTGGACTCAGTAAAGACCTAGCAAACCCCTAGCAACATCCTAGCAACCGCCTGTAACTCCATAGCAACGACCTAACAACACACTAGCAACCACCTGTAACACCGTAGCAACTGCCTAGAACTCCATAGCAACCACCTAGCAACACCCTAGCAACCACCTAGAACAGCATAGCAACCACCTTGCAACACCCTAGCAACCACATGAAATACCATAGCAAATGCCTAGCAACACCCTAGCAACCGGCTATAACGCCATAGCAACCACCTAGCAACATCATAGCAACCACCCAGAACTCCATAGCAACCACCTAGCAACACCCTAGCAACCACCTGGAACACCATAGCAACCACCAAACAACAACCTAGCAACCACCTGGAACACCATAACAACTGCCTAGCAACACCCTGGCAACCGCCTATAACTCCATAGCAACCACCTAGCAACATCCTAGCAACCACCTAGAAAACCCTAGCAACCACCTAGCAACACCCTATCAACCACCTGGAACACCATAACAACTGCCTAGCAACCGCCTATAACTGCATAGCAACCACCTAACAACATCCTAGCAAATACCTAGAATACCCTAGCAACCGCCTGTAACTACACAGCAAATGCCTAGCAACACCCTAGCAACCGGCTATAACTCCATAGCATCCACCTAGCAACACCATAGCAACCACCTAGAACTCCATAGCATCCACCTAGCAACACCCTAGCAACCAAATAGAACACCATAGCAACCACCTAGCAACCACCTGGAACACCAGAGCAACCACCTAGCAACACCCTAGCAACCACCTGGAACACCATAACAACTGCCTAGCAACACCCTAGCAACCGCCTATAACTCCATAGCAACACCCTAGCAACCACCTAGAATACCTTAGCAACCACCTAACAACACCCTAGAAACCACCTAGAACACCATAATAACTGCCTAGCAACACCCTAGCAACCGCGTATAACTCCATAGCAACCTCCTAAAAACCACCTAGCAACACCCTAGCAACCGCCTATAACTCCATAGCAAATGCCTAGCAACACCCAAGCAACAGGCTATAACTCCATAGCAACCACCTAGCAACACCATAGTTACCACCTAGAACTCCCTAGCATCCACCTAGCAACACCCTAGCCACCACCTAGAATACCCTAGCAACCACCTAGCAACACCCTAGCAACCACCTAGAACACCATAATAACTGCCTAGCAATACCCTAGCAACCGCCTATAACTCCATAGCAACCACCTAGCAACCACTTAGAATACACTAGCACCCACCAAGCAATGCCCTAGCACCCACCTAGAACTCCATAGCAACCACCTAGCAACACCCTAGCAACCGCCTGTAACTCCATAGCAACCACCTAGGAACATCCTAGCAACCACTTAAATTACCCTAGCAACCACCTAGCAATGCCCTAGCAACCACCTGGAGCTCCACAGCAACCACCTGGAACTCCATAGCAACCACCTAGCACCACCCCAGCAACCACCTGGAACACCATATCAACCACCTAGCAACATCCTAGCAACTGCCTAGAACTCCATAGGAACCACCTAGAACACCCTAGCAACTGCCTAGAATTCCATGGAAACCACCTAGTAACACCCTAGCAACCGCCTCAAACATCAGAGCAACTACCTACCACTGTTCACTCTGTTCAGCAGAAAGTCGACTTTGCGTTGGCGGCAACCACACTTCACAATTTCTGCAGGAATTGTCTAGTTATTATTATTAGTGTGGTTGCCTCAGGCACTACTATTATCCCACATATTATTATTATTATTATTATTATTATTATTTCTTTCTTTCCACCCATTTTTTGGACCGCTACTCCTCCCAGAGTTTTCGCACCACATACACGTGCCATATGTCAAATTGACCGGCTTCTTTGGGAATCGATGGCTATTACTTTGTGGAAAGTTTCGCTGCACGGTTTTTGAGAAATATGACTTTTTATGGCCAATTTTTCCCCATAGGGATGAATGTAAAACGTGACGTCATACATATGTGAGCGGTGAAGTCACAGCATTGGTCGGCTTAGCACACGTGATGCACTTTTAACCTGCTTCATCTACAGGAAATTTAGAATCCAGACGCGGTGCATATCTCCATTTTCGTCGTAATTACAGAAAACACACATTCGTAAACTTCAAATGATTCATACCACAATGTAGATAAAACCTTGACGAAGACGTACATGCACGGATTGTGTTGTTCAAACGAGGTTTCCTGGCGACTTAGCCACCACAGTGGATATAGCTTAATGCGGAAGTGCACGCGATAAAAACGGTATTCCAAATGCAAAATTACAAATGAAAACGCTGTCAGCTAGGTATATCAACAAACATATGACTTAGGCATACCCAGATTTCCTCAAAAATAATAGTATTTCACAAGATATTACGCAAAATCGTTGACAACGTTTCGTCAAATGCAGCGTCTTTGAATGCTACTAGTGCTAACAAAGAGTGCATGCATTGAATGCGACGATTAAAACACTTTCGGTTGACCTAAAAAACGATATTCCAAAACCAAAACTACACGTGCTATACCTGGTTAGAAAGCTTGTGCTCTCACCTACTGAATAAACGAATTCTCAATCAAGCCAGACGGACCTAAAAAGGGCAACAACGCCGTCAACAACACGTGTGCAGCAGCTTCTGATCCGGTCTTCAGTGGGCTTGTAATACCACACATGTTGCTTTGGGTGTTGTCGAACTTTGTACTACAATCTGGCTTGATCTACACATCATCGATCTAATAGGTGACAGAATAAGCTTTCTAACAATGTATAATATGTCAAATTTTACTTTTGTAATACCGTTTTATATTCCAGCGAGTTGGAAACTTTGGTCTCGTTATAACTGCATGACACATCAGTCTGCATTACACGTCAGACTTAGGGTTTTTCCAAGACCCTCTGAACATGCCAGCTAGCTTTGTGATTCGCCGTCACTCGTCACCGCATACCGCAAGTAAAACACTGAGATCTCAAATTTTGATGAAAGGATAATTTAGCTCTGAATATATGTGTCGCAAATCAACTCGTTGTAGTGATGTTATAGCAGGTACACAATGCCCTGTCTCTGCTTATACTACAGAAACTGTTCACTCCGTTCAGCACAAAGTCGACTTTGCATTGGCGGCAACCACACTTCACAATTTCTGCAGGAATTGTCTAGTTAGTGTGGTTGCCTTAGGCAAACACACTATTATTATTGCACATATTTATTATTATTATTATTATTATTATTATTATTATTATTCCGCCAGTTTTTTGGACCGCTACTCCTCCCAGAGTTTTCGCACCACATACATGTGCAATATGTCAAATCGACCGGCTTGATCGGGAATGGTGTGCTATTACTTTGTGGAAAGTTTCGGTGCACGGTTTTTGAGAAATTCCACTTTTTTTGGGAAATTTTTCCCATAGAGAATGAATGGTGGAATGTTCACCCTTGTGATGTCACAATGCTGTTTTCTCACCATTGTGATGTCACAATGCTCTGTCTTCCAGCAGCAGTACTCTGGTCTCTCTCTAGATTTGAACATTCTGCCATATATCTCTGTGGGGAAAAATTGCCCACATATTGTGCAATGCCTCATTGGACTTGGTAGAGAGTCCTTTGTCCATTGGTGTAGATCAGCCTCGCCCCCCTTCCTGATTGGCCAATGTTTGATATTTCATAACTTTTGAACCGTTTGTCATAGAGAACTATGGGTTGCGTCATTGGACTCAGTAAAGACCTAGCAACCGCTTAGAACTCCATAGCAACCACCTAGCAACATCCTAGCAACCGCCTAGAACAACCTAGCAACCGCCTAGAACTCCATAGCAACCACCTAACAACGCACTAGCAAACACCTGGAACACCATAGCAAATGCCTAGCAACACCCTAGCAAACGGCTATAACTCCATAGCAACCACCTAGCAACACCATAGCAACCACCTAGAACTCCATAGCAACCACCTAGCAACACCCTAGCAACCACCTGGAACACCATAGCAACCACCTAGCAACACCCTAGCAACCACCTGGAACACCAATACAACTGCCTAGCAACACTCTAGCAACCGCCTAGAATACCCTAGCAACACCCTAGCAACCGGCTATAACTCCATAGCAACCACCTAGCAACACCATAGCAACCACCTAAATCTCCATAGCAACCACCTAGCAACACCCTAGCAACCACCTGGAACACCATAGCAACCACCTAGCAACACCCTAGCAACCGCCTAGAACAACCTAGCAACCGCCTAGAACTCCATAGCAACCACCTAACAACGCACTAGCAAACACCTGGAACACCATAGCAAATGCCTAGCAACACCCTAGCAAACGGCGATAACTCCATAGCAACCACCTAGCAACACCATAGCAACCACCTAGAACTCCATAGCAACCACCTAGCAACACCCTAGCAACCACCTGGAACACCATAGCAACCACCTAGCAACACCCTAGCAACCACCTGGAACACCAATACAACTGCCTAGCAACACTCTAGCAACCGCCTAGAATACCCTAGCAACACCCTAGCAACCGGCTATAACTCCATAGCAACCACCTAGCAACACCATAGCAACCACCTAAATCTCCATAGCAACCGCCTAGCAACACCCTAGCAACCACCTGGAACACCATAGCAACCACCTAGCAACACCCTAGCAACCACCTAGAACACCCTAGGAACCGGCTATAACTCCATAGCAACCACCTAGCAACTCCATAGCAACCACCTAGAACTCCATAGAACCACCTAGCAACACCCTAGCAACCACCTGGAACACCATAGCAACCACTTAGCAACACCCTAGCAACCACCTGGAACACCATAACAACCGCCTAGCAACACCCTAGCAACCGCCTATGACTCCATAGCAACCACCTTGCAACACCCTAGCAACCACCGGGAACACCATAGCAACCACCTAGCAACACCCTAGCAACCGCCTATAACTCCATAGCAACCACCTTGCTACACACTAGCAACCACCTGGAACACCATAGCAACCACCTAGCAACACCCTAGCAACCGGCTATAACTCCATAGAACCCACCTAGCAACTCCATAGCAACCACCTAGAACTCCATAGCAACCACCTAGCAACACCCTAGCAACCACCTGGAACACCTTAACAACTGCCTAGCAACACCCTAGCAACCACCTGGAACACCATAACAACTGCCTAGCAACACCCTAGCAACCGCTTATATCTCCATAGCAACCACCTAGCAACATCCTAGCAACCACCTAGAATACCCAAGCAACACCCTAGCAACCGCCTATAACTCCATAGCAACCACCTAACAACACACTAGCACCCACCTGGAAGACGATAGCAACCACCTAGAACACCCTAGCAACCGGCTATAACTCCATAGCAACCACCTAGCAACTCCATAGCAACCACCTAGAACTCCATAGCAACCACCTAGCAACACCATAGCAACCACCTGGAACACCATAACAACTGCCTAGCAACACCCTAGAAATCGCCTATAACTCCATAGCAACCATCTAGCAACATCCTAGCAACCAGTTAGATTACCCTAGCAACCACCTAGCAATGCCCTAGTAACCACCTGGAGCTCCATAGCAACCACATGGAACTCCATAGCAACCACTTAGCACCACCCTAGCAACCACTTGGAACACCATATCAACCACCTAGCAACATCCTAGCAACTGCCTAGAACTTCATAGCAACCACCTAGAACACCCTAGCAACCGCCTAGAATTCCATGGATACCAACTAGCAACACCCTAGCAACCGCCTCAAACATCACAGCAACTACCTACCACTGTTCACTCTGTTCAGCAGAAAGTTGACTTTGCGTTGGCGGCAACCGCACTTCACAATTTCTGCAGGAATTGTCTAGTTATTATTATTATTATTCCGCCAGTTTTTTGGACCGCTACTCCTCCCAGAGTTTTCGCACCACGTACACGTGCAATATGTCAAATCGAGCGGCTTGATCGGGAATGGTGTGCTATTACTTTGTGGAAAGTTTCGGTGCACGGTTTTTGAGAAATTCCACGTTTTTTGGGAAATTTTTCCCATAGAGAATGAATGGTGGAATGTTCTCCCTTGTGATGTCACAATGCTGTCTTCACACCTTTATGATGTCACAATGCTCTGTTTTCTAGCAGCAGTACTCTGGTCTCTCTCTAGATTTGAACAATCTGCCATTCATCTCTATGGGGAAAAATTGCCCACAAATTGTGCAATGCCTCATTGGACATGGTAGAGAGTCCTTTGTCCATTGGTGTAGATCAGCCTCGCCCCCATTCCTGATTGGCCGATGTTTGATATTTCATAACTTTTGAACCGTTTGTCATAGAAAATTATGGGTCACGTCATTGGACTCAGTAAAGACCTAGCAACCGCCTAGAACTCCATAGCAACCTCCTAGCAACACCTTAGCAACCGCTTAGAACTCTATGGGAACCACCTAGCAACACCCTAGCAACCACTTAGAACAGTCTTGCAACAGCCTAGATCTCCATAGCAACCACCTAGCAACACCCTAGCAACGACCTGGAACACCATAGCAACCACCTAGCAACACCCTAGCAACCACCTGGAACACCATAACAACTGCCTAGCAACACCCTAGCAACTGCCTATAACTCCACAGCAACCACCTAGCAACACCCTAGCAACCACCTAGAACTGCATAGCAACCACCTAGCAAGACCCTAGCAACCACCTGGAACACCATAGCAAATGCCTAGCAACACCCTAGCAACCGCCTTTAACTCCCTAGCAACCACCTAGCAACACCTTAGCAACCACCTAGAATTCCATAGCAACACCCTAGCAACCACCTGGAACACCATAGCAACCACCTAGCAACAACCTAGCAACCACCTGGAACAAAATAACAACTGCCTAGCAACACCCTAGCAACCGCCTATAACTCCATAGCAACCACCTAGCAACATCTTAGCAACCACCTAGAAAACCCTACCAACCAGCTAGCAACACCCTAGCAACCGCCTATAACTCCATAGTAACCACCTAGCAACACCCTAGCAACCATCTGGAACACCATAGCAAATGCATTGCAACACTCTAGCAACAGGCTATAGGTCCATAGCAACCACCTAGCAACACCATAGCAACCACCTTGCAACACCGTAGCAACCACCTAGAATACCCTAGCAACCACCTGGAACACCATAACAACTGCCTGGCAACACCCTAACAACCGCCTATAACCCCATAGCAACCACCTAGCAACATCCTAGCAACCACCTAGAACACCCTAGTAACCGCCTATAACTCCATAGCAACCACCTAGCAACATCCTAGCAACCACCTAGCAACACCCTAGCAACCACCTGGCACACCATAACAACTGCCTAGCAACACCCTAGCAACCGCCTATAACTCCATAGCAACCACCTAGCAACATCCTAGCAACCACTTAGAATACCATGGCAACCACCGAGCAATGCCCTAGCAACCACCTGGATCTCCATAGAAACCACCTGGAACTCCATAGCAACCACCTAGCACCACCCTAGCAACCACCTGGAACACCATATCAACCACCTAGCAACATCCTAGCAACTGCCTAGAACTCCATAGCAACCACCTAGAACACCCTAGCAACCGCCTAGAATTTCATAGAAACCACCTAGAACTCCATAGAACCACCTAGCAACACCCTAGCAACCGCCTCAAACTCCATAGCAACCTCCTAGCAACACCCTAGACACCACCTAAAACACCATAGTCACCACAAGAACATCATAGCAACTACCTACCACTGTTCACTCTGTTCAGCAGACAGTCGACTTTGCATTGGCGGCAACCACACTTCACAATTTCTGCAGGAATTGTCTAGTTAGTGTGGTTGCCTTAGGCAAACACACTATTATTATTGCACATATTATTTATTTATTTATTATTATTAGTGTGGTTGCCTTAGGCAAACACATTATTATTATTGCACATATTCTTTATTATTATTATTATTATTATTATTCCACCCATTTTTTGGACCGCTACTCCTCCCAGAGTTTTCGCACCACATACATGTGCAATATGTCAAATCGAGCGGCTTGATCGGGAATGGTGTGCTATTACTTTGTGGAAAGTTTCGGTGCACGGTTTTTGAGAAATTCCACTTTTTTTGGGAAATTTTTCCCATAGAGAATGAATGGTGGAATGTTCACCCTTGTGATGTCACAATGCTGTCTTCACACCCTTATGATGTCACAATGCTCTGTCTTCTAGCAGCAGTACTCTGGTCTCTCTCTAGATTTGAACATTCTGCCATTCATCTCTATGGGGAAAAATTGCCCACAAATTGTGCAATGCCTCATTGGACATGGTAGTCCTTTGTCCATTGGTGTAGATCAGCCTCGCCCCCATTCCTGATTGGCCGATGTTTCATATTTCATAACTTTTGAACCGTTTGTCATAGAGAATTATGGGTCACGTCATTGGACTCAGTAAAGACCTAGCAACCGCCTAGCAACACCCTAGCAACCACCTAGAACTCCATAGCAACCACCTAACAACATCCTAGCAACCTCCTGGAACACAATAGCAAATGCCTAGCCACACCCTAGCAACCAGCTATAACTCCATAGCAACCACCTAGCAACACCCTAGCAACACCCTAGCAACCTCCTAGAACACCCTAGCAACCACCTAGCAACACCCTAGCAACCACCTAGAACTCCATAGCAACCACCTAGCAACACCCTAGTGACCACCTCTAACACCCTAGCAACTGCCTAAAACAGCATAGCAATCACCTTGCAACGCCCTAGCAACCGCCTAGAACTCCCTAGCAACCACCTAGCAGCACCCTAGCAACTAACAAGAACACCATAGCAAACGCCTAGCAACACCCTAGCAACCAGCTATAACTCCATAGCAACCACCTAGCAACACCCTAGCAACCACCTAGAACTCCATAGCAACCACCTAACAACACCCTAGCAACAACCTGGAACACTATAGCAACCACCCAGAATGCCTTAGCAACCGCACTGAACTCCATAGCAACCATCTAGCAACACCCTACCAACCACCTAGAACTCCATAGCAACCACCTAACAACACACTAGCAACCACCTAGCAACACATTAGCAACCACCTGGAACGCCATAGCAAATGCCTAGCAACACCCTAGCAACCACCTGGAACACCATAACAACTGCCTAGCAACACCCCAGCAACCGCCTATAACTCCATAGCAACCACCTAGCAACATCCTAGCAACCACTTAGAATACCCTAGCAACCACCTAGCAATGCCCTTGCAACCACCTGGAACACCATAGCAACCACCTAGCAACACCCTAGCAACCACCTGGAACACCATAACAACTGCCTAGCAACACCCTAGCAACCGCCTATAACTCCATAGCAACCACCTAGCAACACCCTAGCAACCGCCTATAACTCCATAGCAAATGCCTAACAACACCCTAGCAACCGGCTATAAGTACATAGCAACGACCTAGCAACACCATAGTAACCACCTAGAACTCCATAGCAACCACCTAGCAACACCCTAGCAACCACCTGGAACACCATAACAACTGCCTAGCAACACCCTAGCAACCACCTATAACTCGATAGCAACCACCTAGCAACATCCTAGCAACCACCTAGAATACCCTAGCAACACCATAGCAACCGCCTATAACTCCATAGAAATGCCTAGCAACACCCTAGCAACCGGCTATAACTCCATAGCAACCACCTAGCAACACCCTAGCAACCGCCTATAACTCCATAGCAACCACCTAGCAACATCCTAGCAACCACCTGGAACACCATAACAACTGCCTAGCAACATCCTAGCAACCACCTATAACTCCATAGCAACCACCTAGCAACATCCTAGCAACCACTTAGATTACCCTAGCAACCACCTAGCAATGCCCTAGCAACCGCCTGGAACTCCATAGCAACCACCTGGAACTCCATAGCAACCACCTAGCACCACCCTAGCAACCACCTGGAACACCATATCAACCACCTCGCAACATCCTAGCAACTGCCTAGAACTCCATAGCAACCACCTAGAACACCCTAGCAACCGCCTAGAATTCCATGGAAACCACCTAGCAACACCCTAGCAACCGCCTCAAACATCATAGCAACTACCTACCACTGTTCACTCTTTTCAGCAGAAAGTCGACTTTGCGTTGGCGGCAACCACACTTCACAATTTCTGCAGGAATTGTCTAGTTATTATTATTATTATTATTATTATTCCACCCATTTTTTGGACCGCTACTCCTCCCAGAGTTTTCGCACCACATACATGTGCAATGTGTCAAATCGAGCGGCTTGATCGGGAATGAAGTGCTATTACTTTGTGGAAAGTTTGGGTGGACGGTTTTTGAGAAATTTGACTTTTTTGGGGGAATTTTTCCCATTGAGAATGAATGGTGGAATGTTCACCCTTGTGATGTCACAATGCTGTCTTCTCACCTTTATGATGTCACAATGGTCTGTCTTCTAGCAGCAGTGCTCTGGTCTCTCTCTGGCTTTGGACACTCAGCATTCATCTCTATGGGGCAAAATTGCCCTCAAATTGTGGGATGCCTCATTGGACGTGTTAGAGAGTCGATTGTCCATTGGTGTAAATTAACCTCGCCCCCTTTCCTGATTGGCCGACATTTGATATTTAATAACTTTTCAACCGTTTGTCATAGAGAATTGTGGATCGCGTCATTGGACTCAGTAAAGACGGAGCAACCACCTAGCAACACCCTAGCAACCACCTAGAACAGCCTAGCAACAGCCTGGAACTCCATAGCAACCACCTAGCAACAGCATAGTAACTGCCTAGAACTCTATAGCAAATACCTAGAAAACCCTAGCAACGACCTGGAACTCCATAACAACCATCTAGCAACACCCTAGCAACCACCTAAAACACCCTAGCAACTGCTTAGAACTCCATAGCAACCACCTAGCAACACCTTAGCAACCGCTTAGAACTCTATGGGAACGACCTAGCAACACCCTAGCAACCACTTAGAACAGTCTTGCAACAGTCTAGATCTCCATAGCAACCACTTAGCAACACCATAGCAACCACCTAGAACTCCATAGCAACCACCTAGCAACACCCTAGCAACCACCTGGAACACCATAGCAACAACCTAGCAACACCCTAACAACCACCTGGAACACCATAACAACTGCCTAGCAACCACCTATAACTGCATAGCAACCACCTAGCAACATCCTAGCAACTACCTTGAATACCCTAGCAACACCCTAGCAACCAGCTATAACTCCATAGCAACCACCTAGCAACACCATAGCAACCACCTTGCAACACCCTAGCAACCACCTAGAATACCTTAGCAACCACCTAGCAACACCCTAGCAACCACCTGGAACACCATAACAACTGCCTAGCAACACCCTAGCAACCGCCTATAACTCCATAGCAACCACCTAGCAACATCCTAGCAACCATCTAGAAAACCCTACCAACCACATAGCAACACCGTAGCAACCGCCTATAACTCCATAGCAACCACCTAGCAACACCCTAGCAACCACCTGGAACACCATAGCAACCGCTTATAACTCCATAGCAACCACCTAGCAACCAGCTGGAACACCATAACTGCCTAGCAACACCCTAGCAACTGCCTATAACTCCATAGCAACCACCTAGCAACACCCTAGCAACCTCCTGGAACACCATAACAACTGCCTATCAACACCCTAGCAACCGCCTATAACTCCATAGTCACCACCAGAACATCATAGCAACTACCTACCACTGTTCATTCTGTTCAGCAGAAAGTCGACTTTGCATTGAGGGCAACCACACTTCACAATTTCTGCAGGAATTGTCTAGTTATTATTATTATTTCTTTCCACCCATTTTTTGGACCGCTACTCCTCCCAGAGTTTTCGCACCACATACACGTGCCATATGTCAAATTGACCGGCTTCTTTGGGAATCGCGTGCTATTACTTTGTGGAATGATTCGCTGCACGGTTTTTGAGAAATATGACTTTTTATGGCCAATTTTTCCCCATAGGGATGAATGTAAAACGTGACGTCATACATATGTGAGCGGTGAAGTCACAGCATTGGTCGGCTTAGCACACGTGATGCACTTTTAACCTGCTTCATCTACAGGAAATTTAGAATCCAGATGCGGTGCATATCTCCATTTTCGTCATAATTACAGAAAACACACATTCGTAAACTTCAAATGATTCATACCACAATGTAGATAAAACCTTGACGAAGACGTACATGCACGGATTGTGTTGTTCAAACGAGGTTTCCTGGCGACTTAGCCACCACAGTGGATATAGCTTAATGCGGAAGTGCACGCGATAAAAACGGTATTCCAAATGCAAAATTACAAATGAAAACGCTGTCAGCTAGTTATATCAACAAACATATGACTTAGGCATACCCAGAAGTCCTCAATAATAACAGTATTTCACAAGATATTACGCAAATTCTTTGACGACGTTTCGTCAGGTCCAGCGTCTTTGAATGCTAATGCTAACAGACTACATGCATTGTATGCGACGATTAAAAAACTTTCGGTTGACCTAAAAAAACGATATTCCAAAACCAAAATTAGACGTGCTGTTATACCTGGTTAGAAAGCTTATGCTCTCACCTACTGAATAAACGAATTCTCAAACAAGCCAGACTGTACTAAAGAGTGCAACAACGCCGTCAACAACACGTGTGCAGCAGCTTCTGATCCGGTCTTCAGTGGGCTTGTAATACCACACATGTTGCTTTGGGTGTTGTCGAACTTTGTAGTACAATCTGGCTTGATCTACACATCATCGATCTAATAGGTGACAGAATAAGCTTTCTAACAATGTATAATATGTCAAATTTTACTTTTGTAATACCGTTTTATATTCCAGCGAGTTGGAAACTTTGGTCTCGTTATAACTGCATTACACATCAGTCTGCATTACACGTCAGACTTAGGGTTTTTCCAAGACCCTCTGAACATGCCAGCTAGCTTTGTGATTCGCCGTCACTCGTCACCGCATACCGCAAGTAAAACACTGAGATCTCAAATTTTGATGAAAGGATAATTTAGCTCTGAATATATGTGTCGCAAATCAACTCGTTGTAGTGATGTTATAGCAGGTACACAATGCCCTGTCTCTGCTTATACTACAGAAACTGTTCACTCCGTTCAGCACAAAGTCGACTTTGCATTGGCGGCAACCACACTTCACAATTTCTGCAGGAATTGTCTAGTTAGTGTGGTTGCCTCAGGCAACCACACTACTATTATCCCACATATTATTATTATTATTATTATTATTATTCTTTCCACCCATTTTTTGGACCGCTACTCCTCCCAGAGTTTTCGCACCACATACACATGCCATATGTCAAATTGACCGGCTTCTTTGGGAATCGTGTGCTATTACTTTGTGGAAAGTTTCGCTGCACGGTTTTTGAGAAATATGACTTTTTATGGCCAATTTTTCCCATTGAAAATGAATGGGGCGGTGACGTCATTAAAATGTGAATTATGGAGTTACAGCATTGGTCGGCGTTGCACACGTGATGCGGTTTTAACCTGCTTCATCTACAGGAAATTTAGAATCCAGATGCGGTGCATATCTCCATTTTCGTCGTAATTACAGAAAACACACATTCGTAAACTTCAAATGATTCATACCACAATGTAGATAAAACCTTGACGAAGACGTACATGCACGGATTGTGTTGTTCAAACGAGGTTTCCTGGCGACTTAGCCACCACAGCGGATATAGCTTAATGCGGAAGTGCACACGATAAAACGGTATTCCAAATGCAAAATTACAAATGAAAACGCTGTCAGCTACGTATATCAACAAACATATGACTTAGGCATACCCAGATTTCCTCAAAAATAATAGTATTTCACAAGATATTACGCAAAACCGTTGACAACGTTTCGTCAAATGCAGCGTCTTTGAATGCTACTAGTGCTAACAAAGAGTGCATGCATTGAATGCGACGATTAAAACACTTTCGGTTGACCTAAAAAAACCATATTCCAAAACCAAAACTACACGTGTTATACCTGGTTAGAAAGCTTATGCTCTCACCTACTGAATAAACGAATTCTCAATCAAGCCAGACGGACCTAAAAAGGGCAACAACGCCGTCAACAACATGTGTGCAGCAGCTTCTGGTCCGCTCTTACTCCAGAAAACGGTGTCATCTTGTAATACCACACATGTTGCTTTGGGTGTTGTCGAACTTTGTAGTACAATCTGGCTTGATCTACACATCATCGATCTAATAGGTGACAGAATAAGCTTTCTAACAATGTATAATATGTCAAATTTTACTTTTGTAATACCGTTTTATATTCCAGCGAGTTGGAAACTTTGGTCTCGTTATAACTGCATTACACATCAGTCTGCATTACACGTCAGACTTAGGGTTTTTCCAAGACCCTCTGAACATGCCAGCTGGCTTTGTGATTCGCCGTCACTCGTCACCGCATACCGCAAGTAAAACACTGAGATCTCAAATTTTGATGAAAGGATAATTTAGCTCTGAATATATGTGTGGCAAATCAACTCGTTGTAGTGATGTTATAGCAGGTACACAATGCCCTGTCTCTGCTTATACTACAGAAACTGTTCACTCCGTTCAGCACAAAGTCGACTTTGCATTGGCGGCAACCACACTTCACAATTTCTGCAGGAATTGTCTAGTTATTATTTATTATTTATTCCACCCATTTTTTGGACCACTACTCCTCCCAGAGTTTTCGCTCTACATACACGTGCAATATGTCAAATCGAGCGGCTTCATCGGGAATGGTGTGCTATTACTTTGTGGAAAGTTTCGGTGCACGGTTTTTGAGAAATTCCACTTTTTTTGGGCAAAAAAAAATGTTTTTTCCCATAGAGAATGAATGGTGGAATGTTCACCCTTGTGATGTCACAATGCTGGCCTCTCACCATTGTGATGTCACAATGCTCTGTCTTCTAGCAGCTGTACCCTGGTCTCTCTCTGGCTTTGAGCACTGGGCATTCATCTGTATGGGGCAAAATTGCCCACAAATTGTGCAATGCCTCATTGGACATGGTAGAGAGTCCTTTGAGTGTTGCTGTAGATCAGCTTCGCCCCCCTTCCTGATTGGCTGATGTTTGACATTTCATAACTTTTGAACCGTTTGTCATAGAGAACTATGGGTCGCGTCATTGGACTCAGTAAAGACCTAGCAAACGCCTAAAACTCCATAGCAACTGCCTAGAACTCCATAGCAACCACCGAGAACACCCTAGCAACCACCTAGAATTGCATAGCAACCACCTTGCAACACCCTAGCAACCACCTGGAACACCATAGCAAATGCCTAGCAACACCCTAGCAACCGGCTATAACCCCATAGCAACCACCTAGCAACACCATAGCAACCACCTAGAACTCCATAGCAACCACCTAGCAACACCCCAGCAACCACCTGGAACACCATAGCAACCACCTGGAACACCATAACAACTGCCTAGCAACACCCTAGCAACCGCCTATAACTCCATAGCAACCACCTAGCAACATCCTAGCAACCACCTAGAAAACCCTAGAAACTACCTAGCAACACCCTAGCAACCGCCTATAACTCCATAGCAACCACCTAGCAACATCCTAGCAACCACCTAGCAACACCCTAGCAACCACCTGGAACACCATAGCAAATGCGTAGCAACACCTTAGTAACCGGCTATAACTCCATAGCAATCACCTAGCAACACCATAGAAACCACCTTACAACACCCTAGCAACCACCTAGAATACCCTAGCAACCACCTAGCAACACCCTAGCAACCACCTTACAACACCCTAGCAACCACCTAGAATACCCTAGCAACCACCTAGCAACACCCTAGCAACCACCTGGAACACCATAACAATTGCCTAGCAACACCCTAGCAACCGCCTATAACTCCATAGCAACCTCCTAGCAACCACCTAGAATACCCAGGCAACCACCTAGCAACACCCTAGCAACCTCCTATAACTCCATGGCAACCACCTAGCAACATCCTAGCAACCACGTAGAATACCCTAGCAACCACCTAGCAATGCCCTAGCAACGACATGGAGCTCCATAGCAAACACCTAGCACCACCCTAGAAACCACCTGGAACACCATATCAACCACCTAGCAACATCCTAGCAACTGCCTAGAACTCCATAGCAACCACCTAGAACACCATAGCAACCGCCTAGAATTCCATAGCAACCACCTAGAACTCCATAGAACCACCTAGCAACACCCTAGCAACCGCCTCAAACTCCATAGCAACCACCTAGCAACACCCTAGCGACCACCTGGAGCACCATAGCAAATGCCTAGCAACACCCTAGCAACCGCCTATAACTCCATAGCAACAACCTAGGAACACCATAGCAACCACCTAGAACTCCATAGCAACCACCTAGCAACACCCTAGCAACCACATGGAACACCATAGCAAATGCCTAGCAACACCCTAGCAACCGCCTAAAACTTTATAGCAACCACCTAGCAACAGCCTAGCAACAGCCTATAACTCCATAGCAACCACCAAGCAACACCCTAGCAACCACCTGGAATACCATAACAACTGCCTAGCAACACCCTAGTAACCACCTATAACTCCATAGCAACCACCTAGCAACATCCTAGTAACTACTTAGATTACCCTAGCAACCACCTAGCAATGCCCTAGCAACCACCTGGAGCTCCATAGCAACCACCTAGCACCACCCTAGCAACCACCTGGAACACCATATCAACCACCTAGCAACATCCTTGCAACTGCCTAAAACTCTATAGAAACCACCTAGCAACATCCTAGCAACCGCCTCAAACATCATAGCAACTACCTACCACTGTTCACTCTGTTCAGCAGAAAGTCGACTTTGCTTTGGCGGCAACCACACTTCACAATTTCTGCAGGAATTGTCTAGTTATTATTATTATTTCTTTCTTTCCACCCATTTTTTGGACCGCTACTCCTCCCAGAGTTTTCGCACCACATAGACGTGCCATATGTCAAATTGACCGGCTTCTTTGGGAATCGATGGCTATTACTTTGTGGAAAGTTTCGCTGCACGGTTTTTGAGAAATATGACTTTTTATGGCCAATTTTTCCCCATAGGGATGAATGTAAAACGTGACGTCATACATATGTGAGCGGTGAAGTCACAGCATTGGTCGGCTTAGCACACGTGATGCACTTTTAACCTGCTTCATCTACAGGAAATTTAGAATCCAGATGCGGTGCATATCTCCATTTTCGTCGTAATTACAGAAATCACACATTCGTAAACTTTAAATGATTCATACCACAATGTAGATAAAACCTTGACGAAGACGTACATGCACGGATTGTGTTGTTCAAACGAGGTTTCCTGGCGACTTAGCCACCACAGTGGATATAGCTTAATGCGGAAGTGCACGCGATAAAAACGGTATTCCAAATGCAAAATTACAAATGAAAACGCTGTCAGCTAGGTATATCAACAAACATATGACTTAGGCATACCCAGATTTCCTCAAAAATAATAGTATTTCACAAGATATTACGCAAAATCGTTGACAACGTTTCGTCAAATGCAGCGTCTTTGAATGCTACTAGTGCTAACAAAGAGTGCATGCATTGAATGCGACGATTAAAACACTTTCGGTTGACCTAAAAAACGATATTCCAAAACCAAAACTACACGTGTTATACCTGGTTAGAAAGCTTATGCTCTCACCTACTGAATAAACGAATTGTCAATCAAGCCAGACGGACCTAAAAAGGGCAACAACGCCGTCAACAACACGTGTGCAGCAGCTTCTGATCCGGTCTTCAGTGGGCTTGTAATACCACACATGTTGCTTTGGGTGTTGTCGAACTTTGTACTACAATCTGGCTTGATCTACACATCATCGATCTAATAGGTGACAGAATAAGCTTTCTAACAATGTATAATATGTCAAATTTTACTTTTGTAATACCGTTTTATATTCCAGCGAGTTGGAAACTTTGGTCTCGTTATAACTGCATTACACATCAGTCTGCATTACACGTCAGACTTAGGGTTTTTCCAAGACCCTCTGAACATGCCAGCTAGCTTTGTGATTCGCCGTCACTCGTCACCGCATACCGCAAGTAAAACACTGAGATCTCAAATTTTGATGAAAGGATAATTTAGCTCTGAATATATGTGTCGCAAAT
The DNA here is from genome assembly GCA_039654925.1 of Anguilla pacifica. NCBI lineage: Eukaryota > Metazoa > Chordata > Actinopteri > Anguilliformes > Anguillidae > Anguilla > Anguilla pacifica. The sequence continues at coordinate 42,415,176 of CM077292.1, forward strand.
CAATTCGTTGTAGTGATGTTATAGCAGGTACACAATGCCCTGTCTCTGCTTATACTACAGAAACTGTTCACTCCGTTCAGCACAAAGTCGACTTTGCATTGGCGGCAACCACACTTCACAATTTCTGCAGGAATTGTCTAGTTATTATTATTATTATTCCGCCAGTTTTTTGGACCGCTACTCCTCCCAGAGTTTTCGCACCACGTACACGTGCAATATGTCAAATCGAGCGGCTTGATCGGGAATGGTGTGCTATTACTTTGTGGAAAGTTTCGGTGCACGGTTTTTGAGAAATTCCACGTTTTTTGGGAAATTTTTCCCATAGAGAATGAATGGTGGAATGTTCACCCTTGTGATGTCACAATGCTGTCTTCACACCTTTATGATGTCACAATGCTCTGTTTTCTAGCAGCAGTACTCTGGTCTCTCTCTAGATTTGAACAATCTGCCATTCATCTCTATGGGGAAAAATTGCCCACAAATTGTGCAATGCCTCATTGGACATGGTAGAGAGTCCTTTGTCCATTGGTGTAGATCAGCCTCGCCCCCATTCCTGATTGGCCGATGTTTGATATTTCATAACTTTTGAACCGTTTGTCATAGAAAATTATGGGTCACGTCATTGGACTCAGTAAAGACCTAGCAACCACCTAGAACTCCATAGCAACCTCCTAGCAACACCTTAGCAACCGCTTAGAACTCTATGGGAACCACCTAGCAACACCCTAGCAACCACTTAGAACAGTCTTGCAACAGCCTAGATCTCCATAGCAACCACCTAGCAACACCCTAGCAACGACGTGGAACACCATAGCAACCACCTAGCAACACCCTAGCAACCACCTGGAACACCATAACAACTGCCTAGCAACACCCTAGCAACTGCCTATAACTTCATAGCAACGACCTAGCAACACCCTAGCAATCACCTAGAACACCATAGCAACCGCCTAGAACTCCATAGCAACCACCTTGCAACACCCTAGCAACCGCATATAACTCCATATTAATTGCCTAGCAACACCCTAGCAACCGCCTATAACTACATAGCAACCACCTAGCAACACCATAGCAACCACCTAGAACTCCATAGCAACCACCCAGCAACACCCTAGCAACCACCTGGAACACCATAGCAACCACCTAGCAACAACATAGCAACCACCAGGAACACCATACCAACTGCCTAGCAACACCCTAGCAACCGCCTATAACTCCATAGTAACCACCTAGCAACATCCTAGCAACCACCTAGAAAATCCTACCAACCACATAGCAACACCCTAGCAACCGCCTATAACTCCATAGCAACCACCTAGCAACACCCTACCAACCACCTGGAACATGATTGCAAATGCATAGCAACACCCTAGCAACCAGCTATAACTCCAAAGCAACCACCTAGTAACACCATAACAACCACCTTGCAGCACCCTAGCAACCACCTAGAATACCCTAGCAACCACCTGGAACACCATAACAACTGCCTAGCAACACCCTAGTAACTGCCTATAACTCCATAGCAACCACCTAACAACACCCTAGCAACCGCCTATAACTCCATAGCAATGACCTAGCAACACCATAGCAACCACCTAGAACTCCCTAGCAACTGCCAAGAACTCCATAGCAACCACCTAACAACACACTAGCAACCACCTGTAACACCATAGCAACTGCCTAGAACTCCATAGCAACCACTTAGCAACACCCTAGCAACCACCTAGAACTGCATAGCAACCACCTTGCAACACCCTAGCAACCACCTGGAACACCATAGCAAATGCCTAGTGACACCCTGGCAACCGGCTATAACTCCATAGCAAGCACCTAGCAACACCATAGCAACCACCTAGCAACCACCAGGAACTCCATAGCAACCACCTAGCACCACCCTAGCAACCACCTGGAACACCATAGCAAATGCCTAGCAACACCCTAGCAACCACCAAGAACTCCATAACAACCACCTAGCAACATCTTGGCAACTGCCTAGAACTCCATAGCAACCACCTAGAACACCTTAGCAACCACCTAGAATTCCATGGAAACCACCTAGCAACACCCTAGCAGCCGCCTCAAACATCATAGCAACTACCTACCACTGTTCACTCTGTTCAGCAGGAAGTCGACTTTGCGTTGGCGGCAACCACTCTTCACAATTTCTGCAGGAATTGTCTAGTTAGTGTGGTTGCCTTAGGCAAACACACTATTATTATTGCACATATTTATTAGTGTGGTTGCCTTAGGCAAACACACTATTATTATTGCACATATTATTATTTATTTATTAGTGTGGTTGCCTTAGGCAAACACACTATTATTATTGCACATATTATTTATTTATTATTATTATTATTATTATTATTATTCCACCCATTTTTTGGACCGCTACTCCTCCCAGAGTTTTCGCACCACATACATGTGCAATGTGTCAAATCGAGCGGCTTGATCGGGAATGAAGTGCTATTACTTTGTGGAAAGTTTGGGTGGACGGTTTTTGAGAAATTTGACTTTTTTGGGGGAATTTTCCCCATAGAGAATGAATGGTGGAATGTTCACCATTGTGATGTCACAATGGTCTGTCTTCTAGCAGCAGTGCTCTGGTCTCTCTCTGGCTTTGGACATTCAGCATTCATCTCTATGGGGCAAAATTGCCCTCAAATTGTGGGATGCCTCATTGGACGTGTTAGAGAGTCGATTGTCTATTGGTGTAAATTAACCTCACCCCCTTTCCTGATTGGCCGACATTTGATATTTAATAACTTTTCAACCGTTTGTCATAGAGAATTGTGGATCGCGTCATTGGACTCAGTAAAGACGGAGCAACCACCTAGAAACACCCTAGCAACCACCTAGAACAGCCTAGCAACAGCCTGGAACTCCATAGCAACCACCTAGCAACAGCATAGCAACTGCCTAGAACTCTATAGCAAATACCTAGAAAACCCTAGCAACGACCTGGAACTCCATAACAACCATCTAGCAACACCCTAGCAACCACCTAAAACACCCTAGCAACTGCTTAGAACTCCATAGCAACCACCTAGCAACACCTTAGCAACTGCTTAGAACTCTATGGGAACGACCTAGCAACACCCTAGCAACCACTTAGAACAGTCTTGCAACAGCCTAGATCTCCATAGCAACCACCTAGCAACACCATAGCAACCACCTAGAACTCCATAGCAACCACCTAGCAACACCCTAGCAACCACCTGGAACACCATAGCAACCACCTAGCAACACCCTAGCAACCACCTGGAACACCATACCAACTGCCTAGCAACACCCTAGCAACTGCCTATAACTCCATAGCAACCACCTAGCAACATCTTAGCAACCATCTAGAATACCCTACCAACCACATAGCAACACCGTAGCAACCGCCTATAACTCCATAGCAACCACCTAGCAACACCCTAGCAACCACCTGGAACACCATAGCAACCGCTTATAACTCCATAGCAACCACCTAGCAACCAGCTGGAACACCATAACTGCCTAGCAACACCCTAGCAACCGGCTATAACTCCATAGCAACCACCTAGCAACACCATAGCAACCACCTAGAACTCCATAGCAACCACCTAGCAACACCCTAGCAACCACCTGGACACCATAGCAACCACCAAGCAACAACCTAGAAACCACCTGGAACACCATAACAACTGCCTAGCAACACCCTAGCAACCGCTTATAACTCCATAGCAACCACCTAGCAACATCCTAGCAACCACCTAGAAAACCCTAGCAACCACCGAGAACACCCTAGCAACAGCCTAGAACTCCATAGCAAACACCTAACAACACACTAGCAACCACCTGTAACACCATAGCAACTGCCTAGAACTCCATAGCAACCACCTAGCAACATCCTAGCAACCACATGGAACACCATAGCAAATGCCTAGCAACACCCTAGCAACCGGCTATAACTCTATAGCAACCACCTAGCAACACCCTATCAACCACCTGGAAAACCATATCAACTGCCTAGCAACCGCCTATAACTGCATAGCAACCACCTAGCAACATCCTAGCAACTACCTTGAATACCCTAGCAACCACCTAGCAACACCCTATCAAACACCTGGAACACCATAACAACTGCCTAGCAACCGCCTATAACTGCATAGCAACCACCTAGCAACATCCTAGCAACTACCTTGAATACTCTAGCAACACCCTAGCAACGGCCTATAACTCCATAGCAAATGCCTAGCAACACCCTAGCAACCAGCTATATCTCCATAGCAACCACCTAGCAACACCATAGTAACCACCTTGCAACACCCTAGCAACCACCTAGAATACCTTAGCAACCACCTAGCAACACCCTAGCAACCACCTGGAACACCATAACAACTGCCTAGCAACACCCTAGCAACCGCCTATAACTCCATAGCAACCACCTAGCAACATCCTAGCAACCATCTAGAAAACCCTACCAACCACATAGCAACACCGTAGCAACCGCCTATAACTCCATAGCAACCACCTAGCAACACCCTAGCAACCACCTGGAACACCATAGCAACCGCTTATAACTCCATAGCAACCACCTAGCAACCAGCTGGAACACCATAACTACCTAGCAACACCCTAGCAACTGCCTATAACTCCATAGCAACCACCTAGCAACATCCTAGCAACCATCTAGAAAACCCTACCAACCACATAGCAACACCGTAGCAACCGCCTATAACTCCATAGCAACCACCTAGCAACACCCTAGCAACCACCTGGAACACCATAGCAACCGCTTATAACTCCATAGCAACCACCTAGCAACCAGCTGGAACACCATAACTACCTAGCAACACCCTAGCAACTGCCTATAACTCCATAGCAACCACCTAGCAACACCCTAGCAACCTCCTGGAACACCATAACTGCCTATCAACACCCTAGCAACCGCCTATAACTCCATAGTCACCACCAGAACATCATAGCAACTACCTACCACTGTTCATTCTGTTCAGCAGAAAGTCGACTTTGCATTGAGGGCAACCACACTTCACAATTTCTGCAGGAATTGTCTAGTTAGTGTGGTTGCCTCAGGCAACCACACTACTATTATCTCACATATTATTATTATTATTATTATTATTTATTATTTATTCCACCCATTTTTTGGACCGCTACTCCTCCCAGAGTTTTCGCACCACATACACATGCCATATGTCAAATTGACCGGCTTCTTTGGGAATCGATGGCTATTACTTTGTGGAAATTTTCGCTGCACGGTTTTTGAGAAATATGACTTTTTATGGCCAATTTTTCCCATTGAAAATGAATGGGGCGGTGACGTCATAAAAATGTGAATTATGAAGTTACAGCATTGGTCGGCTTTGCACACGTGATGCGGTTGGCTGTTCGTCCTCACCAGCCACCAGAAAGGATATAGCTGAACGCGGAAGTGAACGGATAAAACAGTATTCCAAATGCAAAATTTCAAATGAAAACGCTGTCAGCTAGGTATATCAACAAAACATATGGCTTAGGCATACCCAGAAGTCCTCAATAATAACAGTATTTCACAAGATATTACGCAAATTCTTTGACGACGTTTCGTCAGGTCCAGCGTCTTTGAATGCTAATGCTAACAGACTACATGCATTGTATGCGACGATTAAAAAACTTTCGGTTGACCTAAAAAAACGATATTCCAAAACCAAAATTAGACGTGCTGTTATACCTGGTTAGAAAGCTTATGCTCTCACCTACTGAATAAACGAATTCTCAAACAAGCCAGACTGTACTAAAGAGTGCAACAACGCCGTCAACAACACGTGTGCAGCAGCTTCTGATCCAGTCTTCAGTGGGCTTGTAATACCACACATGTTGCTTTGGGTGTTGTCGAACTTTGTAGTACAATCTGGCTTGATCTACACATCATCGATCTAATAGGTGACAGAATAAGCTTTCTAACAATGTATAATATGTCAAATTTTACTTTTGTAATACCGTTTTATATTCCAGCGAGTTGGAAACTTTGGTCTCGTTATAACTGCATTACACATCAGTCTGCATTACACGTCAGACTTAGGGTTTTTCCAAGACCCTCTGAACATGCCAGCTAGCTTTGTGATTCGCCGTCACTCGTCACCGCATACCGCAAGTAAAACACTGAGATCTCAAATTTTGATGAAAGGATAATTTAGCTCTGAATATATGTGTCGCAAATCAACTCGTTGCAGTGATGTTATAGCAGGTACACAATGCCCTGTCTCTGCTTATACTACAGAAACTGTTCACTCCGTTCAGCACAAAGTCGACTTTGCATTGGCGGCAACCACACTTCACAATTTCTGCAGGAATTGTCTAGTTATTATTATTATTATTATTCCACCCATTTTTTGGACCGCTACTCCTCCCAGAGTTTTCGCACCACATACATGTGCAATGTGTCAAATCGAGCGGCTTGATCGGGAATGAAGTGCTATTACTTTGTGGAAAGTTTGGGTGGACGGTTTTTGAGAAATTTGACTTTTTTGGGGGAATTCTTCCCATAGAGAATGAATGGTGGAATGTTCACCCTTGTCATGTCACAATGCTGTCTTCTCACCTTTATGATGTCACAATGGTATGTCTTCTAGCAGCAGTGCTCTGGTCTCTCTCTGGCTTTGGACATTCAGCATTCATCTCTATGGGGCAAAATTGCCCTCAAATTGTGGGATGCCTCATTGGACGTGTTAGAGAGTCGATTGTCCATTGGTGTAAATTAACCTCGCCCCCTTTCCTGATTGGCCGACATTTGATATTTAATAACTTTTCAACCGTTTGTCATAGAGAATTGTGGATCGCATCATTGAACATTCTTGCAACAGCCTAGATCTCCTTAGCAACCACCTAGAAACACCATAGCAACCACCTAGAACTCCATAGCTTCCACCTAGCAACACCCTAGCAACCACCTGGAACACCATAGCAACCACCTAGCAACACCCTAGCAACCACCTGGAACACCATAACAACTGCCTAGCAACACCCTAGCAACTGCCTATAACTCCATAGCAACCACCTAGCAACATCTTAGCAACCATCTAGAATACCCTAGCAACACCCTAGCAACCGCCTATAACTTCCTAGCAAATGCCTAGCAACACCCTAGCAACCGGCTATAAGTCCATAGCAACCACCTAGCAACACCTTAGCAACCACCTAAATCTCCATAGCATCCACCTAGCAACACCTAGCAACATCCTAGCAACCACTTAGCAACCACTGGGAACACCATAACTGTCTAGCAACACCCTAGCAACGGCCTATAACTCCATAACAACCACCTAGCAACATCCTAGCAACCACTTAGAATATGCTAGCAACCACCTAGCAACACTATAGTAACCACCTAGAACTCCATGGCAACCACCTAGAATACCCTAGCAACCACCTAGCAACACCCTAGCAACCACCTGGAACACCATAACAACTGCTTAGCAACACCCTAACAACTGCCTATAACTCCATAGCAACCTCCTAGCAACCACCTAGCAACTGCCTATAACTCAATAGCAACCACCTAGCAACATCCTAGCAACCACCTAGCAACACCCTAGCAACCAGCTGGAACACCATAAGAACTGCCTAGCAACACCCTAGCAACCGCCTATAACTCCATAGCAACCCCCTAGCAACATCCTAGCAACCACCTATTACTCCATAGCAACGACCTAGCAACATCCTAGCAACCACCTAGAACAACCTAGCAACCATCTAGAACTCCATAGCAACCACCTAACAACACAATAGCAACCACCTGGAACACCATAGCAAATGCCTAGCACCACCCTAGCAACCGGCTATAACTCCATAGCAACCACCTAGCAACACCTCAGCAACCACCAAGAACTCCATAGCAACCACCTAGCAACACCATAGCAACCACCTGGAACACCATAGCAACCACCTAGCAACACCCTAGCAACCACCTGGAACACCATAACAACTGCCTAGCAACACTCTAGCAATCGCCTATAACTCCATAGCAACCACCTAGCAACATCCTCGCATCCACCTAGAATACCCTAGCAACACCCTAGCAACCGCCTATAACTCCATAGCAAATACCTAGCAACACCCTAGCAACATCCTAGGAACCACCTAGAATACCCTAGCAACACCCTAGCAAATGGCTATAACTCCATAGCAACCACCTAGAACTCCATAGCAACCATCTAGCAACACCCTAGCATCCACCTGGAACACCATAGCAACCACTTTGCAACACCCTAGCAACCACCTGGAACACCATAACAACTGCCTAGCAACACCCTAGCAAACGCCTATAACTCCATAGCAACCACCTAGCAACATCCTAGCAACCACCTAGAATACCCTAGCAACAACCTAGCAACTGCCTATAACTCCATAGCAAATGCCTAGCACCACCCTAGCAACCGGCTATAACTCCATAGCAACCACATAGCAACACCACAGCAACCACCAAGAACTCCATAGCAACCACCTAGCAACACCATAGCAACCACCTGGAACACCATAGCAACCACCTAGCAACACCCTAGCAACCACCTAGAATACCCTAGCAAACACCTAGCAATGCCCTAGCAACCACCTGGAACACCATAACAACTACCCAGCAACACCCTAACAACCACCTATTACTCAATAGCAACCTCATAGCAACCACCTAGCAACCGCCAATAACTCCATAGCAACCACCTAGCAACATCCTAGCAACCACCTAGCAACACCCTAGCAACCACCTGGAACACTATAACAACTGCTAGCAACACCCTAGCAACCACCTATGACTCCATAGCAACCACCTAGCACCACTCTAGCAACCACCTGGAACACCATATGAACCACCTAGCAACATCCTAGCAACTGCCTAAAACTCTATAGAAACCTAGCAACACTCTAGCAACCGCCTCAAACATCATAGCAACTACCTATCACAGTTCACTCTGTTCAGCAGAAAGTCGACTTTGCTTTGGCGGCAACCACACTTCACAATTTCTGCAGGAATTGTCTAGTTGTTATTTATTATTTATTCCACCCATTTTTTGGACCGCTTCTCCTCCCAGACTTTTCGCACCACATACATGTGCAATATGTCAAATCGAGCGGCTTCATCGGGAATGGTGTGCTATTACTTTGTGGAAAGTTTCGGTGCATGGTTTTTGAGAAATTCCACTTTTTTGGGCAAAAAAGAAAAGTTTTTTCCCATAGAGAATGAATGGCGGAATGTTCACCCTTGTGATGTCACAATGCTGGCCTCTCACCCTTGTGATGGCCCAATGCTCTGTCTTCTAGCAGCTGTACTTTGGTCTCTCTCTGGCTTTGAACACTGGGCATTCATCTGTATGGGGAAAAATTGCCCACTTATTGTGCAATGCCTAATTGGACATGGTAGAGAGTCCTTTGAGTACTGGTGTAGATCAGCCTCGCCCCCTTTCCTGATTGGTCGATGTATGATATTTCATACCTTTTGAACCGTTTTTCATAGAGAATTAGGGATCAGCTCATTGGACTCAGTGAAGACCTAGCAACCTAGAACTCCATAGCAACACCCTAGCAACCGTCTACCAAGCCTTAGCAACCACCTAGCAACACCCAAGAAACCACCTAGAACTGCATAGCAACCACCTAGCAATACCCTAGCAACCGCATTGAACTCTATAGCACCACCTAGCAACACCCTAGCAACTGCATAGAACTCCATTGCAACCACCTAGAACACCATAGCAACAGCCTAGAACTTAATAGTAACCACCTAGCAACATCCTAGCAACCACATTACAACACCCTAGCAACCACTTAGCACCACCGTAGCAACCGCCTACAACTCCATAGGAACCACTTAGCAACACCCTAGCAACCACCTAGAACTCGAAAGCAACCACTAGCAACATCCTAGCAACTGCCTACAACTCCATAGCAACCACCTAGAATACCATAGCAACCACCTAGCAACACCCTAGCAACCACCTAGACCTCCGTAGCAACAACCTAGCTACACCTTAGACATCAAAACACCCTTGCAACCTCCTGCTGCAACATTGCATTGTTCCCTCTGTTCAACAGAAAGTCGACTTTGCATTGGCATCAACCACACTTCACAATTTCTGAATGAATTGTTTAGTTCAAACTACTGATTGCTTCATACTGGAAGTTGTTGAACTACAGGATAACTACCCGAATGAGAAAGGTAGCTTGTGAAACTACAATACTGTAGGATACTAGAGTAGAGTACTTCTCACCAAGCAGGATTAGAGAGAGAAGACATGGAGGAGGCAGTAGTTGGTAGTTGGCTGTAGTTCCTGTAATTAACGGCACCTCAGACATAAAAAGTAGTTAACTACTTCTACACAAATTTGAATGTAGTTGAACTACCAGCAAACTGCTGAAAAACTAGCATACTAGTTAAAGTCCTCCCTGACACTGGTGGCCTATGATATGGAAGATAGTCATTGCCTGTGGGTAAGTGAATGGGGAATGCATGTTCTTCAGCTGCAGAGTCCTTCATGTAGGTGTTAACGCTAAACAGGCCACTTTTTTACTACCTTGTACGCCAAGTCTGGCGCTCAGCAACATCAGGCTGATCCAACATTACTGCATTGAGTTCTGCACCCGCGATGACCTGATTTCATGCAGAGTATTAAACCATACAAAAGACTTTCCTTGAAATAAAGGCAACTATGAATTTCAACAAGGGAAAATGTCTAGCCTATTTTACAGGCACGCAGAACAACACTACAATGTGCAAAACACAAAATTGAAAAGTAGTTAAGGAAATACAAAGTGCAATATATTTTATTTTAATTTCTTCAATCATTACAAATTCAGTTCGTTTCTCCCTTCCCCTACTCAATGCGGTCGAGCCAGCCGCCACTTCGTAAATCACAGTTAAGCCAGTCGCCACGTTATTTATCCTGCGGGTACACGTACGTTAGTTATTACAGTAATGAGGTTTTTCCACTTGGGAGAACTGAAAAATGCGTCGACAAAACGCGGTTTGCCGTCGCTTTAAACAAAATACGGTATTGATCGTTCTAAATGCCAAATGAATTCCACTGGCTCTGAATTTCCAGGACAATGCACTGTGGAATTTCAGAATAAAAGCCTTTAAAATATATTATACACTAAAAGATGTTCTACTCAAAAAATTAACTGGAAACTTTCCAATCACTAATTCCACTTCAGACACATTCTAGAAGACCCTAGGTAGTTCCAGAACTTTTCACTGTGTCATTTCAGAATAAAGACCCTTTGAAAATGTTATACAACAAAACAAGATGTTGTACTCAGAAAAGATGTTCTATTCTTTTAATTATTATTTTATTACAATATATTCAAAGGGTCTTTATTCTGAAATTCCACAGTGAATCATTCTGGAACTGTTTGTACAGCTGCCTGGGGTCTTCTTGAATGTGTCTGAAGTAGAATTAGTGATTGGAAGAGGAGACAGTTTTCTTTTAGTAATTTTTTGAGCAGAACATTGTTTTGTTGTATAACATATTAGGAGGGCCTTCGTTCTGAAATCCCACAGTGAATCGTTCTCAGAATTCTTGTGCAGCTACTTGGGGTCTTGTAGAATTTGTCAGAAGTGCAATTAGTGATCGGAAACACAGTATTCTTTTAATAATGTTCTGAGTAGGCCATCTTGTTTTAGTGTATAATATATTTGGAGGGCTTTTATTATGAAATTCCACAGTGAAACGTTATGCAAATTTTTGAGCAGCTGCATACCGTCTTCTAGAATCTTTCGGAAGTGGAATTAGTACTTGGAAACAGACAGTTGTCTATTATTTTTATGAGTATAATATCTTGTTTTGTTGTATAACATATTTAAAGGGTCTTCAATATGAAATTCCACATTGAATCGTCCTGTCACTTTTTGTGCAGCTACCTGAGGTCCTCTAGAATGTGCCTGAAGTGGAATTAGTGATTGGAAACACTGTTATCTTAGTAGTTTTTTGAATAGAACACTGTTTTAGTGCTTAAAATTTTGAATGGGCCTTTATTCTGAAATTCCACAGTGAATCATTCTGGAACTTTTTGAGCAGCTACATACCATCTTCTAGAGTCTTTCTGAAGTGGAATTAGTGATTGGAAACAGACAGTTTTCTATTAATACATTTCTGAGTAATCTTGTTTTAGTTCGTAATATTTTCAAAGGGTCTTTAATATGGAATTCCACATTGAATCATTCTGGAACTTTTTGTGCAGCTACCTGGGGTTTTCTTGAATGTGTCTGAAGTGGAATTAGTGATTGGAAACAGACAGTTTTCTTTAAATAAATGTCTGAGTTAGTGTTTCCTGTGGAATTGATCTCTTGGTGTGGTGGTGGGTGTCTGAAGGCGGGGGGGGGGGGGGTAGCAAAGGCAAAAAAGTTTAGGACTATGAAAACATAACCTCTTGAGACTTTTTTATATCTAAATCTATCTTTTAGCTCTGACGAGCTCTTGATACAAGGAATAGCAGTTTGCAAGAGCTAAAAAGTAGTTTTAGATGTACTTTAAAACCATAAAAAGTTTGTTGGACCAGGAGGTTTGTTTGTAAATATTGAAGCAAAATAGGCCTGTATTTGAGTTATGGTGGGGTGAGAACAATTAAAAGAGCACATTGTCCATCTAGAAGTTCTATCTTCAAGAATAGAGGACTATATAACCAAAATTGATACTCAAGAAAAGTTACATATTGCACTTTAAAAGGGACACTCTTCTGCTAAATTAACTCAATTACCATGACAAAATAGTACTTAGTTAGAATGTTTTATCTTTCTATTTAAGGATATAATTTGAGCTGGGTCCACATTCAAAGCCCTCTCTCTCTCTCACTCAATGACAGAGTTTACATGCATTGTCCATGCAAAAAAAAGGAAAAAGTGAGAAAAATGACTTTAAAGATTCTGTTCTGTTACATTCTAATTCTACTGAGAAGCATGATACAAAAATTTCCTAACTAACTTAGACGCTTGATTAATGTATTTTTTATTAGCTAGTTTTATCTGTATTCATTTCTGGACACTGCAGCAGCTTGTGAGACTGCTCCACTCGTTATAATCATAATCGTCATTAGAATGCAGCCCTCCTTCTCAGCTGTAGCAACTGTAGCCTAACTCTCAGTTTTGCCAGCTCACTACATTCACAAAACCTTAAAAATAAACACCTCCCCTTTTGTTTTCTTTGTCAGCTGTAGCCAGAGGTGGGTAGTAACGCGTTATATTTACTCCGTTACATTTACTTAAGTAACTTTTTGAATAAATTGTACTTGTAAGAGTAGTTTTAATGCAACATACTTTTCACTTTTACTCGAGTATATTTGTGAAGAAAAAATGTTACTTTTACTCCGTTATATTCGGCTACATTCCGCTCGTTACTTTTATTTTTTACCCATTTTTTATTCAATGCACGTTCTGTTCGTTTCATTCTCTCAGAGAGACTTCAGCCAAAGAGGCTGACTGGTCTTTGCTTTGGCTCTGTCATAGCCCCACATGACTCTGTTTCACCAATCAAACGTAGCCAGTCACAGCACACAGAAGGATGAGTGGGCGACAACAATGGCTGAAACAACGGCGGGTGATTCGTAGCAGGCAGAACACCCCTGGCCTCACGTTCAAACTACGTTTTACTTACAGACTACCAAAAACAGTAGTTACATTATGCGCTGCCTTCTTTGTCTGCCTAGAAATGTGGACATTTCAGCCTACAAGAACTCAACTTCGAACTTGAAAAAATATGTGGCGGTAAGTTGTAGGTTAGTTTTGGCTGTGGATAGCTAACTATTTGACTGAGTGGTCATTTATTGTCTTGGACAATCCGTTTGTGAAATATACGGGCATTTGTGATGCCTCGGTATCTTCCAAAATAGCTGTGCGTAATACCACATGCGTTGTTTGCGGCGCTGTCGCCCTTTTTAGTACAGTCTGGCTTGGTTGACAATTCATTTATTCAGTAGGTGAGAGTATAAGCTTTCTAACGATGTATAACATGTCTAATTTTGCTTTTGGAATAGCGTTTTTTAGGTCAGCGTAACCGAAATTTTTCTTATCGTCGCATTCACTTATGCATTTGGTAGCAGTAAAAGACGCAGCACGGAACGTGGTCAACGATTATTCGTAATTTCTTGGGAAATACTATTATTATTGAGGACTTCTGGGCATAGCTAAGCCGTATGTTTGCTGATAGACCTAGATGATGTCGTTTTCTGGAGCAAAACAAGCGGATTGAACTGTATTGTTGATTTACGGTCTCTGTCTCCATCTACTGAACACATAAGATTTCATCATTGCTATGTAATTAGGCTATTATTGCTCAAAATACTTCGGTTATACACGTTATTTTTTTAAATTGAGTGTGTTTAAATAGGTTACTGGTATTAATGTGGATATTTCACACTGTAATGTAAGCATTAGTTAGTAGTGTAATAGTTTTTGTGAAGCATGCAACAGTCAAGACGTAAGCGCTGGAACATTGCATAGCATACATAACGTTTGTTTACGCTAAACCGGAAGTTCTGCACATGTTCCGCGCAAGGCATCATGGGACTTTGGAATATCGTGGAGAAGTGCCTCATAAGGTACAATAATGGTGCATTATGTTTCCCACATATAAAGTTTCTGTTTGAATTTGAGAAGGCTCCTCTTTGTTGTGATGATGAGTCTATTTTAATGGATAAATCCCTGTAGCCTCATTGATATTTTTTCTGTCAACGGAGGGTTCACCCCAACAAACTGACAGGGTATACAGACTTAATAGAGTCCAACAGAAAGCGAAAATCCTCCTCTTCTGACGAACCTCCTGTGTATTGTTTTATTGTATTATTGTTTTAAGGGATATGATTTAGGCCATATTTGAATTTGCACATGGCTATTTTATATTTGGTTTATTTCTATTGGACAAGCATTTACAATTTTATATTTTGGACATTTAGATTTTTATGTTCATCTTGCTCTTCTTATTTCAACATTAAATCAGATTATATGAAGTAACTCAGTACTTGAGTAGTCTTTTCACGAGATACTTTCTTACTCTTACTCAAGTAATTATTTGGATGACTACTTTTACTTCTACTTGAGTCATTATTATTTTAAAGTAACAATACTTTTACTTGAGTACAGGTTTTGGCTACTCTACCCACCTCTGGCTGTAGCAACTGTAGCCTAACTCTCAGTTTTGCTAGCTCACTACATTCACAAAACCTTAAAAGTAAACACTTTCCCTTCTGTTTTCATGGGAAAAAATCACCATGTTGTAGTATGGAAATGGAAGTAGTTGAATCACTCAAACATTTTAAATGCCCTTTTTTAAAAAAAAAATTCGCGCTGTTTTGGCGATTTGCCAACATTTCGCGGCCGTTATAACAGTAGTTCTAGATTTTTTAAAAATGGTGGGCAATTGGTCCAATTAAAACACTTGTTAACACTATGGTATTTTTGTAATATTTTAAGCGTCGCTACCTACCTTTTCCTTATCTTTCGGTGGCTGAAGAAAAAAAAGTGACGCTTTGACAGACCGTGCGACCTTCGCGCGCTGCAAGTCATCCGACCACCTCAGAAAGGAGCAAGCACGGAGCGCGCGGCCTAGGCTCTTTTTGAAAATAAATATGTGGACGCGACAGTATGGATTTGAAAGCGCATTTAGGCAGAAATATTTAGAAAGTTTTTTAATTTATGAATTTAATATATAGGCTATATATATATATATTTTTTTTTTTTTTTTTTTTTTTTAATTTTATTTTTTTTATTATGGTGTGGCCGCAAGGATTTTGCCGTGGCGCCACGCCACGGCAGAACCTTACCAGCGGAAACGTTGGTCTGAGTACAACATCTTGTTTTAGTGTATAATATATCAGAAGGGCTTTTTAATGAAATTCCACCGTGAATCGTTCTCACTTTTTGTGCGGCTACCTAGGGTCCTCTAGAATGTGTCAGAAGTGGAATTGGTGATTGGAAACAGACTATTTCCTTTTCATATGTTGAATATGATACCTTGTTAAAATGTTTACGAGACGTATATTCAAATTCCGCAGTGAAATATGTGCTGAAGCATTGAAGTTGTTGAAGTGAAACAGGTCATGAGAGACCGTTTGTCTTGAAGATAGCTGCTCACATCTTTGCTTGTCTGTCCCCCTCAGGTACTGGAGTTGCTGAAAGTAGCTTGGACCAGGAGGCTCATCTTCACTGTTGGCACCTCCAGCACCACCGGGGAGCCTGATACCGTGGTGTGGAATGAGATTCACCATAAGACAGAGATGATGTCAAACATTTCCGGTCATGGCTACCCAGACCCCAACTACTTGGACAATGTGCTGTCGGAGCTCGCCGCACAGGGCGTGACTGAAGAGTGCCTGAACGAGACGGTGCCTAGTCACGGAACATAAGACGCTGACCCTGCTCTGTCACCAGCCTATCCTCTCTCATTGCTAAGCACTCTATTACCATGTATGTTGAGGACTATGCTAGGACTTGACAGCTGTGCTTATGTTGAAAAAGCTAAATCTCTTGCTTCTGGTCAAAGTGTATTTTTCATTTCTGAAATATAAATCCAAGTAAATAAATGTGCATTGATAAAGCTGTCTTCCTTTATTCTGTTGTCTGCCTTTTTCTCCCAGTCCTGTTTACATTTTGTAGCTATCAGTCTTTCTTCTGAAGGGAAACTACCCATCTCTTGGACACACAAATGAATGATGAATTAATTAATCTAGGAAATGTCAAATGCTATATTTTAGAAATAATCTGTTTGAAAATTCGAGGGCATATTTCACATGAATTGGTGCAATTATCCTTTGCTATTATTAAAGATTTTAAAATGCTTTTGTTGTAAATGAGATACAAACGATTGTAGTTTTGTCCCTTTTAATTGAAACATAATTGGCATCATTTTTCCCACGGCGCGCCGGAACTGCCGGGGAACCTGCACGCCGGGGGCTATGCATGGCAAATTGTGGTCACTCACGGACGATAATTGAGGGACGTTTTGTGGGACGTATTCGCAGGCGGTCCCAGCTAAAATGTGTCTGCGGAAGTAAGTTGCGCCGTGGGACAATTAAGTGCTTTTTATTATAGGTTGATTGTTTTTGTGGTTTGCTATGAAGCAAGAAGCCTTGCTTCTGCTCCCAAAATAGATGGTTAGAACGTTTTATATCGCAAAATCGCACAGGATTCGTACAATATGATCCATAAATTGTCATGTGGATTAACATAGTGTTTAACTTGATAATACTAGTTTGTACTGCTCAAATGGCAATGAACAAAAGTCTGCTGCTTATGTTTATGAGCATCAAAATGAACAGTGGCAGAACAGTGGATATGTTCATCATTGAATTTTAATTGTTGGTGCATTTTCAAATACAACAGCACAATACTTGTGCAATGGTCATATCCTCATAAGTATTTGAAATTATGTACAAGCATCCCCTGTCATAGACTGCAGTATAGCGCTTATGTTTATATGAAAGACATTACAAGTATTATACAAAACATTAGATTAGATGATATGAGGTTTAATCATTAATAATAATTAATAATATACCGTCCACCTACAGGCCGATGGGGATAAGAATTGGGGAGTTCGGTGCACACAATTGTTCTGTCGCGTTGGCCACGACCGCAACCCCGTCCACGACCACTACCACAACCTATTTCACGACCATGTTCTTTGGTACTAACCTCAACCTCCCCAACCTGCTCCATGTTGTCAGAAACTGTCATTCAGGTTTCAACGCAGCCTTTTATGAAGTGGTGACGAGATTATCAATTGTGTTGCAATGCTACTCACCTGGGCAACGTTATTGGACATGGTTACAAACACTTGTTGATATTGTTATCTGCATTTGTAGTGATAAGCATTTGAACGTTGTAGTAACAGTAGGTGGCTCTGTTCAGAAAATTGAGCATCTGATTTAGAGTTTGGCACTTTGTATTAACAGTTTTACACTTATTCCCTGGTCAATGTGTCCCGGTGCATGTTTAAACATCGAAATGTTGTCAGAAAATATTCCTAATAAACATTATTTCATTACTATCAATTCAATCAACATTTATTGCAATGGTGATATTCATTTCTCACAGATCATGGTTTCCTTAGTTCAACTCGTTATTCATGAAAAATACATGTTCAAACTCTTTTTTCTTTGTATTGGAAAATACCTAAAATACACTAGTTTTACATGACATTTAATTTTTTAATATTGTACTTTTGCTTTTCATAAGGGTGATATTGATATGTAGAGATGAGACACCTCTTCTGTTCAGGGTCAGATTGTCCCGTTCACTTTAAAATCAAGCAAAAAGAGAGAAAATTTTTATTGAAAGTAAACTTCATTTATGCAATTTTTAGAATGTTTAGAACCAGATATTAACAAAAATGAACAAGAGATGAGCAATATGAACGAGGCGTGTGTGCATCTGTCTACACAGCACACTAGAATCATGTCGTCACTGTGTGCTTTGTGCAACTTAATTTATTCATGTCGCACGTCGTGCTCATCTAGACGTCATGCAGACCTGGCACCCATTCCACTTCTTTTTCCAGCATCAACCTAGGAAGATGATTACTTTACAGTCTTTTAACTGATCCCGATCCCCTGACAGGCAGGCATGCGCGCGGACACAGACACACTTTCCTCAGGTACTGGTGTACTAGGTGCAGCCTCGATCTCCCTCACAGTGGCTGCAGCGGCTCAGCGTCCATATCAACCACCTCGAATGCCCTAGCAACCACCTAGCAACACCCAATCAACTGCAAAGAACTCCATAGCAACCACCTAGCAACGCCCTAGCAACCACCTAGCAACACCCTAGCAACCACCTGGAACACCATAACAACCGCTTAGAACCCCTTAGCAACCACTTAGCAACACCACAACTCCATAGCAAGAGCCTAGTTATCAACCATCTCAAATAACCTAGTAACCTCCTATCAACTGCATTGAACTCCATGGCAAACACCTCTCTGGTTTTGGACATTTACTATTAATCTCTATGGGGCATCATTGCCCACAGATTGTAGGATGTTTTATGAGATTCCTTTGTGTATTGGTGTAGATTAACCTCGCCCACGTTCCTGATTGGGCGATGTTTGATATTTCATAAGTTTTCAACCGTTTGTCATAAAGAATCATGGATCACCTCATTGGACTCAGTAAAAACCTAGCAACAGCGTAGCAACCACCTAGAGCAGCCTAGCAACTGCCTATAATTCTATGGTAACAGCCTAGCAATCGCCTAGAAGTCTATAGCAACTACCTAGAACAGCCTAGCAATAGCCTGGAACTCAATAGCAACCAAAAAACAACAGCCTAGCAACTGCCTACAAGACTATAGAAACCACCTAGCAACACCATCCCAACCACCTAGAACAGCCTTGCAACGGCCAAGATCTCTATAGCAACCACTTAGCAAGACCCTAGCAACCGCTTAGAACACCATATCATCCACCAAGCAACACCTAGCAACCGCTAAGTACGCCACAACAACCACCTAGCAGCACCTATGCAACCACCTAAAACACCCTAGCAACTGCCTACAACTCCATAGCAACCGCCTAGAACACCCTAGCAATGGCCTAGAATTCTATAGCAACCACCATGAACTGCCTAGCAACCGCCTATTATTCCATTGCAACCACGCAGCAACACCCTAGCAACCACCTGGAACAGCATACCAACCACCGAGAACAGGCTTGCAACGGCCTAGATCTCCAAAGCAACCACCTAGCCACAACCTCGCAACCAGTTAGAACACAATAGCAGCCGCTTGAACTCCACAGCATCATCTTAGCAACACCCTAGCAACCGCCTAGAACATAGAAACCACCTAGCAACACCCTAGCCACCGCCTAGATCTCCATAGCAACCACTTAGCAACACTCTAGCAACCGCCTAGAACGTCATAGAAACAACCTAGCAACACCCTAGTAACCACCTATAACACCCCTGCAACCGCCAGGAACAGCATGGAAACCATCTAGCAACACCCTAGCAACCACCTAGAACACCCTCGCAACAGCCGAGATATCCATAAAAACCTACTGTCATCACCCTATTAACCGCCTAGAACTCATAGCACTTAGCAACACCCCAGAAACCATTTTGAACACCCCAGCAACCGCCTAGAAAAACATAGAAACCCCCTAGCAATAACCTAGCAACCACCTAGAACTCTACAGCAACCACCTATCAACACCACCTAGCAACCGCCATGAACTGCCTAGCAACCGCCTATTATTCCATAGCAACCACCTAGCCACACCCTAGCAACCACCCAGAACCCCATAGCAACGCCCTGGCAACCAACCACAACTCCAAAGAAACCA
The DNA here is from genome assembly GCA_039654925.1 of Anguilla pacifica. Lineage (NCBI taxonomy): Eukaryota > Metazoa > Chordata > Actinopteri > Anguilliformes > Anguillidae > Anguilla > Anguilla pacifica. Next base: position 42,435,467 of record CM077292.1, read on the forward strand.
ATTAGGAACACCCTAGCAACTGCCTACAACTCCATAACAACCGCCTAGAACACCCTAGCAACGGCCTAGAACTCTATAGCAACCACAAAGCAAAACCCAAGCAACCGCCATGAACTGCCTAGCAAACGCCTATTATTCCATAGCAACCACCTGGAGCACTCTAGCAACCATCTAGTACTCCATAGCAACCACCTAGCAACACCCTAGCAACCATCTAGGACTCCATAGCAACCACCTAGCAACACCCAAGCAACCACCTGGAACACCCTAGGACTCCATAGGACTCCATAGCAACCACCTAGCAACACCTTCGCAACTATCTAGTACTCCATAGCAACCACCTAGCAATACCTTAGCAACCATCTAGGACTCCATAGCAACCACCTAGCAACACCTTTGCAACTATCTAGTACTCCATAGCAACCACCTAGCAATACCTTAGCAACCATCTAGGACAACATAGCAACCACCTAGCAACACCTTAGCAACCATCAAGTACTCCATAGCAACCATATAGCAACACCCTAGCAACCATCTAGTACTCCATAGCAATCTCCTGCAACACCCTAGCAATCACCTGGAAAACCCAAGCAACTATCTAGTACTCCATAGCAACCACGTAGCAACACTCTAGCAACCACCTGGAACACCCCTGGAACACTCCATAGCAACCACCTAGCAACACTCTAGCATCCACCTGGAATACCTTAGCAACCATCTAGTACTCCATAGCAACCACCTAGCAACACCTTCGCAACCATCTAGCACTCCATAGCAACCACCTAGCAACACCCTAGCAACCATCTAGGACTCCATAGCAACCATCTAGCAACACTCCAGCAACCACCTGGAACACCCCTGGAACACTCCATAGCAACCACCTAGCAACACTCTAGCAACCACCTGGAACACTCCTTAGCAACCACCTAGCAACACCCTAGCAACCATCTAGTACTCCATAGCAATCTTCTGCAATACCCTAGCAATCACCTGGAGAACCCAAGCAACTATCTAGTACTCCATAGCAACCACCTAGCAACACTCTAGCAACCACCTGAAAAACTCTTTAGCAACCACCTAGCAACACCCTAGCACCCACCTGGAACACCCCTGGAACACTCCATAGCAACCACCTATCAACTCCCTAGCAACTCTCTAGCACTCCATAGCAACCACATGGACCACCATAGGAACTATTTAGTACTCCCTATCAACCAGCTAGCAACACTCTAGCAACCACCAGGAACACACCTGGAACACTCCATAGCAACCACCTAGCAACACCCTAGCAACCATCTAGTACTCCATAGCAACCACCTAGCAACACTCTAGCAACCACCTGGAACACCCCTGGAACACTCCATAGCAACCACCTAGCAACACCCTAGCAACTATCAAGTACTCCATAGCAACCACCTTTCAACTCCCTAGCAACCATCTAGTTCTCCATAGCAACCACCTAGCAACACCCTAGTAACCACCTGGAACACCTTAGCAACCATCTAGTACTCTATAGCAATCACGTAGCAACACTCTAGCAACCACCTGGAACACCCCTGGAACACTCCATAGCAACCACCTAGCAACACTCTAGCAACCACCTGGAGCACTCTAGCAACCATCTAGTACTCCATAGCAACCACCTAGCAACACCCTAGCAACCATCTAGGACTCCATAGCAACCACCTAGCAACACCCAAGCAACCACCTGGAACACCCTAGGACTCCATAGGACTCCATAGCAACCACCTAGCAACACCTTCGCAACTATCTAGTACTCCATAGCAACCACCTAGCAATACCTTAGCAACCATCTAGTACTCCATAGCAATCTCCTGCAACACCCTAGCAATCACCTGGAAAACCCAAGCAACTATCTAGTACTCCATAGCAACCACCTAGCAACACTCTAGCAACCACCTGGAACACTCCTTAGCAACCACCTAGCAACACCCTAGCAACCATCTAGTACTCCATAGCAATCTCCTGCAACACCCTAGCAATCACCTGGAAAACCCAAGCAACTATCTAGTACTCCATAGCAACCACCTAGCAACACTCTAGCAACCACCTGAAACACTCCTTAGCAACCACCTAGCAACACCCTAGTAACCACCTGGAACACTCCATAGCAATCACCTATCAACTCCCTAGCAACCATCTAGCACTCCATAGCAACCACATGGACCACCGTAGGAACTATTTAGTACTCCCTAGCAACCAGCTAGCAACACTGTAGCAACCACCAGGAACACACCTGGAACACTCCATAGCAACCACCTAGCAACACCCTAGCAACCATCTAGTACTCCATAGCAACCACCTAGCAACACTCTAGCAACCACCTGGAACACCCCTGGAACACTCCATAGCAACCACCTAGCAACACCCTAGAAACTATGAAGTACTCCATAGCAACCACCTTTCAACTCCCTAGCAACCATCTAGTTCTCCATAGCAACCACCTAGCAACACCCTAGTAACCACCTGGAACACCTTAGCAACCATCTAGTACTCCATAGCAATCACGTAGCAACACTCTAGCAACCACCTGGAACACCCCTGGAACACTCCATAGCAACCACCTAGCAACACTCTAGCATCCACCTGGAATACCTTAGCAACCATCTAGTACTCCATAGCAACCACCTAGCAACACCTTCGCAACCATCTAGCACTCCATAGCAACCACCTAGCAACACCCTAGCAACCATCTAGGACTCCATAGCAACCATCTAGCAACACTCTAGCAACCACCTGGAACACCCCTGGAACACTCCATAGCAACCACCTATCAACACCTTAGCAACCATCAAGTACTCCATAGCAACCATATAGCAACACCCTAGCAACTATCTAGTACTCCATAGCATTCTCCTGCAACACCCTAGCAATCACCTGGAAAACCCAAGCAACTATCTAGTACTCCATAGCAACCACCTAGCAACACTCTAGCAACCACCTGGAACACTCCTTAGCAACCACCTAGCAACACCCTAGTAACCATCTAGTACTCCATAGCAACCACCGAGCAACACTCTAGCAACCACCTGGAACACCCCTGGAACACTCCATAACAACCACCTGGAATACCCCTGGAACACTCCATAGCAACCACCTATCAACTCCCTATCAACCATCTAGTACTCCATAGCAACCACATGGACCACCGTAGGAACTATTTAGTACTCCCTAGCAACCAGCTAGCAACACTCTAGCAACCACCAGGAACACACCTGGAACACTCCATAGCAACCACCTAGCAACACCCTAGCAACCATCTAGTACTCCATAGCAACCACCTAGCAACACTCTAGCAACCACCTGGAACACCCCTGGAACACTCCATAGCAACCACCTAGCAACACCCTAGCAACCATCTAGTACTCCATAGCAACCACCTTTCAACTCCCTAGCAACCATCTAGTTCTCCATAGCAACCACCTAGCAACACCCTAGTAACCACCTGGAACACCTTAGCAACCATCTAGTACTCCATAGCAATCACGTAGCAACACTGGAACACTCCATAGCAACCACCTGGAACACCCCTGGAACACTTCATAGCAACCACCTAGCAACACTCTCGCATCCACCTGGAATACCTTAGCAACCATCTAGTACTCCATAGCAACCACCTAGCAACACCTTCGCAACCATCTAGCACTCCATAGCAACCACCTAGCAACACCCTAGCAACCATCTAGGACTCCATAGCAACCACATAGCAACACCCTTACAACCAGCTTGTACTCCATAGCAACCACCTAGCAACACCCTTGCAACCATCTAGGACTCCATAGCAACCACCTAGAAACCACATGGAACACCCTAGCAACCACCTAGCAACACCCTAGCAACCACATGGAGCACCATAGCAACCATCTAGTACACCACAGCAACCATCTAACAACACCCTAGCAACCACCTGGAACACCCTAGCAACCACCTAGCAACACCCTAGCAACCATCTAGTACTCCATAGCAACAACCTAGCAACCATCTATAACCATCTCGTGGTTGCGATGGAGAACTAGATAGTTGCTAGGGTGTATCCAGGTGGTTGCTACGGAGTTGATAGGTGGTTACAATGGCGAATTAGATGGTTGCTAGGGATTTGATAGGTGGTTGCTATGGAGTGTTCCAGGGGTGTTCCAGGTGGTTTCTAGAGTGTTGCTAGCTGGTTGCTATGGAGTACTAGATGGTTGCTAGGGTGTTGCTCGGTGGATGCTATGGAGTGTTCCAGGGGTGTTCCTGGTGGTTGCTAGAGTGTTGCTAGGTGGTTGCTAGGGAGTACTAGATAGTTGCTAGGGTGGTCCAGGTGGTTGCTACCCAGGCATCAGAAAGTAGCCCATCAAGGCAGCGGAGGTGATCTTCAGACAAACACTGGTGGCTTGTATCCTGAAGTGAGCTAAGTGACCACTAGGGGACAGCAAAAACCAATTAAGTCAGATAAACTCTCATTATACTGCTTATGCCAGAAATGTCTCATCAGGTGTTCTCTGCACAAACAGAGAATTCAGGAACTTTGCGACACTGGCTCACAAATTTGTACTATAGATGAGGTCTGGAAAGAGAGCCACTTACCTGATGTAAAGCTAAGGGATGTAGCAGAAATAGTTAACCCAATTGACCATTTGCAAATTGAAGCAGCCAATGGAATGGACATGCCGTACATTGGTTGGCTTGAAGTGAGCTTTAAACTTACTGCTAATGATGAAGAGTTGCTGATACCTATGCTAGTACTAAAAGGCAACCAGCAACCATGTCCCATCATTGGCTTTAATGTCATTGAGCATGTAGTGGTGAACAGTGTACAGGACCAGACAAAACACAGGGCCAAAGAAAAGCTCATGAAAACAGTAAAATAGCTTTCCCTCACCTTAGGAAGAATAGAGCAAAAGCCTTTATTAATACAGTGAGTGTAGGGCAGCCATGTGAGTACAATGTGAGAACAGCAAATGAGAGAGTCAATGTGCCTAAACACAGCTCCATCCAGATTGAATGTCGAGTACAGGCTCCACCTTTCAAGGAGAATAAGACTCTGATTTTTGAGTCTCATGAGATTCCACAGTGGCCTGAAGGACTCGAGTTTTGCGATACTCTTGTATCAGTGAAGGCAGGCATGACCTCAAAAATTGTCGTCAGTGTGCAAAATCCTACCAGCCATGACATCACATTGTCAGGAAGGACTGTTATTGGAATGGTGCAGTCTGTTAGATCAGTATACCCTGCCAACATATTCAAGTCAGACCACCTATCTACTGCGTCAGTCCACCAAGTCCAGGCTAAGAGCTCCAGTGAGGATACACCCACCGATGAGCAATGGGAACCTCCTGTTGACCTGACTCACCTGAATGAACACCAAAAACAAGTTGTTAGTCAGATGTTAAGAGAAGAATCACAGTCATTCTCTAGGTCCGACGATGACATAGACTGTGTGGAAAATCTGCAAATTAACATTTCACTAAAAGATAATGAGCCAGTGTCACGGACATACCTATCTGTCCCAAAGCCCTTGTATCAGGAGATGAAAGGCTACCTACAGGATCTGATAGCGCAGGGGTGGGTGGAAAAATCTGCTTTGTCCTACTTGTAAGACAGACTGAAACACTGGACACCTGGGAAAATCTTTAACATAGAGCACAGTGGGTAAGGAACTGGGCTTGTAACCGAAAGGTTGCAGGTTCGATTCCTGGGTAGGACACTGCCATTGTACCCTTGAGAAAGGTACTTAACTGAAATTGCTTCAGTATATATCCAGCTGTATAAATGGATACTATGCAAAAGTTGTGTAAGTCGCTCTGGATAAGAGCGTCTGCTAAATGCCGGTAATGTAATGTAATGCATGGGAACTGGGCCTGAGAAACCGCGCCAGTATGGGAGGAATTTCCTTTATGGTGGGTCGTAAAATCATTAGGCCAAGGCTGCTGTATCCTGGAAGATGGATTTCGACCTCCTGAATTCCAGGGCACCTTTTTCAGGACAATAGCCACCTGTTTGCTGAGGTCACTGCCTGGCCACAACTGGACAGGACTGGTAGACAGCGAATCATTGCCATCATGAGGAAGGAGTGAGTCAGGACACCTCCTTGCCTTTTCCTTTACTCCAAACAAGGGATCTCGTACAAAAACCATGCACTGAGCTGGGAAGATACATTTTTCTTTCCAGAACACTGTATAAAGGAAACTGGACATTTTCTGTAAATACTCTGCATTTATCATCAAGATATTGTTTGTCTGATGAAATATATTGTATTAGAGTAACATAATCACAATATACTGAATAAATGTAATATCTATAATAGTACACATACTTTACCTAACTTAGGTTAAAGGTGTACATTGTGGGTATTGCTCCAATCAGAATTCAGGGATCTGTTTGAGTTTTAACTAATTTCATTAGTAGAACTGTGAAAAGGGAGGTTTCATGACAAAGAGTGACAGTATCAAGTCAGACTGTGTTGTGTCTGGTCTTGTTTGAAGCGCATTGGAGTGGGGAGTACAGTGATATTAATTTCACAAACAGCAAACATAGGTTTCATATCTGTTTAATAACTTAGGAGGAAAACCCGCATTGGTAAAATATTCTCTCAGAAGGACATCTGGAGAAGGTAATCAAAATTCCAATTTGACCGCTGACTAGGCAGTTCCGAGATTTATGACATCTGTTTGGACATTTAAGGAGAAGGGACAGAGCAATCTGGGAAGCACTGTATTCAGACTTCCTGCACATCCTCTTAGCTCTGTGTGTAGTCTTGGTCAGATATGCATAATTTTGATACTCTCTATTTTGGGTTAATATGCTAAATTCTGTAACTGTATTTGACTGTTTTAAGAGACATACCTACTGGACTAATAAATTGTTAACCCTTGATTGGTGTGGTTTTTGGGAATTGTTTAACTTGTCTTGTAAATCCCTTCTGTTGAGCCTCCACGATGCTAGGGAATAACGAGATCTTAATATGGTCCTCTGTGGTCCCTGAACTTAATCGTTATACCCAACAGAGTTTAAGATATTCGCCCACCTCTGAGTCTCTGTCACTATATTTGGCAATGTTCCATGTGGATAACGGGGTCTTAATATGGTCCTCTGCGGTCCCTGAACGCAATTGTTACGCCCAACAGAGTTTAAGATATATTCGCCCACCTCTGAGGCTCGCCAGACATCTAGATTGTCGTATGTCGGACGCAAGTCGGCCGGTGCGATCCACGGTAGGCCGGCCTTTCCCGGTATAGATGTTGCAAAGAACAGAAATTCATTCCCAATCAAGGATACATTTTAATTGGAGTCAGATAATCGAGAGTTAAACTAACCGTAATGCTTACAGACTGCCTCTGGATAAAACTAGATAATAGCCCAGACCAGAGAAAAGCGGAGAATAGAGTGGTACTAATATTCTTGTAACTTGGTCTAAATTTAGCGGATCTTGTTGATCCAAAGTGCAGTCTCGCCCCGTTTATAAGAACGGTGAAATTTAAATAGTACTAACAACTTTTTCCAGCAGCACCGAAGGGACACACGCAGATACCTTCGCTCCGAGCTATTTTCCTCATTAGTCTAGCTGCGCGAGATTTACATACTCCTCCCCAGTAGTCTGCATGAGAAAAAAAGACGGTACTCTTCGCTTATGTATTGACTACAAGAAGCTCAACAGGAAAACTCACCCAGATTGCCACCCCATCCCCAGAGTGCAGGATATTATGGACAATCTGGGCGGGAACACCCTCTTTTCACTACTGGACCAGGGTGAAGCATACCACCAGGGATTCATGGGCAAGGACAGTAAACATCTAACAGCCTTTGTAACCCCCTGGGGCCTATATGAGTGGGTTCGAATCCCATTTGGACTCATGAACATGCCTGCAGCATTGGAGCGCTGCATGGAAGAGTACTTAGAGGGATTAAGGGACGAAATATGTCTGCCTTATTTTGATGATGGTAAATGGTAAATGGTAAATGGACTGCATTTATATAGCGCTTTTATCCAAAGCGCTTTACAATTGATGCCTCACATTCGCCAGAGCAGTTAGGGGTTAGGGGTTAGGTGTCTTGCTCAAGGACACTTCGACACGCCCAGGGCGGGGTTTGAACCGGCAACCCTCCGACTGCCAGACAATCGGTCTTACCTCCTGAGCTATGTCGCCCCTATGATGTCCTAGTGTTTAGCAGAACATTTTAGGATCATGTTAACAAGGTCAGGAGGGTACTGCGAAGGCTGAGGGAGCATGGAATAAAACTAAAACCAAGGAAGTGCAACCTGTTTAAAGCGGAAGTACGGTACCTCGGCAGGATTGTGTCTGCAGAGGGAAACAGGATAGATCCCGCCAATATTGCTGCAGTGACAGCCTTGAAAAACAAACGGCCAGGTACTGTTGGTGAGTTAAGAGCAGTGTTGGGACTGTTGAGTTATTACAGACAGTCTATCAAGGATTTTTCACGGATCGCCAGTCCTCTGTACGACCTGCTTAAAGGACCTGCGGAAACTGAAACCCTGCAAAATAAAAGTAGAAAGTGGCAAACAAAGCGAAACAGCAGAGGAGTTCCGTCCAGTACACCTATTGAGTGGACCGACATGCATCAGTCAATATTAGAGCAGTTGATAGACTGTCTAACTCAGCCTCCGTTGGCTCAATGCAAAAGTCAGGTTTTAGTTTCATATGGCCTGGCTCCTAGCCAGCAAGAAAACTTTGAACCAAATGTAGCAGGTTAACTGAACGTGTAGGTATAACACTCTGTTGGGTGAAAGAGTGGCTAGATGAGGTTGAAATGTGATAGTTTTCTAACCGGCTAGGACATAGGCAGGCTATATTAGGGTAAAACATGAACAAATTAGAGGCAAATACAGCTAACCTAGTGCTAACCTTATGTGAAAACATCAGTCAACGTATTTACATCCCTTCAGATGTTCAGACCCTGTTTTCGGTCTCGTGCTCACTGGGAGACGAACAATACTCATCTGTAGTCACGGTAGTACTATGTGGAGTTTGCATGTGAAATGATAGAGTTCCCACAAGGATTGTACTGTTGCAAAACCAATAGTTTTAAGTCAGAGACTATTAAGAAATATTAGTAAAGCAATAAGCTTGCATAAGAAATGACAGATTTGCCTGAGGTGAAATTCGATCCCAAGCCTGAATGGTCCCAATAGCAAGCACCTTTCCAACGAGCCACTGATGGAGTAGTTATACTGGGTGCAAATTTTTTGCCTAAGAGAATAAAGTTATAAACACTGATTTAGTTAAATGGCCATAAACGGCTTTGCAAAAAACTAAATTTTTTAAAAAAATTGTAAAAATTAAAGACGTTCTTTAATGCCGTCATTTGCTTGGTTTTTTTTAAAGAAAGTAGCCCAGTAAGCACAATTCAGCTCCGGATTTAGACCATATGGGCCTGGCTGTATCCTAGCTGGATAGAAAACTTTCACATTTGCGACCAAATGTAGCTGGTTAACCGAACAGCTAGATGGAATGTCATAATACAGTCTATACATTTGGTGAAAGACCAGCTAGATTTGGTCCACAAGGATCTAGAAGAATTGTACAGTTGCAAAAGCAATAGTTTAACAGGAATAGACAATTATTAGTTAGTGTTCATAAGAAATGAAAGTTTGCCTGAAACTCAGGCAGAATTTGATCCTGTGCCTCAACAGTCCCAAGGCAACATTACCAGTGAAAATTGCTTTATTGACATGACAAAACATCATAATCAATTAAACAAGCACAAAACCATCCAGACCCACGGCGCACCTGTACTAACTATATAGCTAGCTAGCCATGGCATGTAACATTATTTGTTGTCCTCCATGTGTCCATAAATCTGTATCGGTGGTTGTAGCTGTGTGTCCTTAGCTCCTACTCCTGCGTGCAGCCCTGCGCATGCGTCCTACTAAACGTCCTACTAAACAAAGCACCACCTGTGCATGCGTCCCACAAAATGTCCCTCAAAGGTCGTCTGTGAGTGAGTGAGTGACCACAATTTGCCATGCATAGCCCACGGTGGCAGTTCCTGCGCACCATGGGAAAAAAGATGTTTAAACTAGTATTACATTGCTAGTGTAAAAACAAAGCTTTGTGTCTGTCATTACGGTACTAAGTGTACAACCAACCCCTACTCATTGCTACCAATAGACTCCTGGCCTTCCAGTTGGAGCTTGATTGATCAAGAGGAAAACATACAAGCGAACCCAAGGAGGGTCCTTTCGTATTACCTGGGATGCTCAAATGAGTATTACCATGCAAAAATAGTCAAAATTACTTAACAATATAATTAATACAGTACCTACCAGGTCCGCAGAGTATTTTCCCGATATTCACAGTCTGTAGTCTACCAACCAAATCTAATCCCACACTACGCACATGAGGGCTAATAACTTAGTTTAAAAGCAAATGAACTAGAATCACATTACCGCATGCTTCAAGTCCCCTTGAGAACCTAATATTGAATCAATTTCATCCAATAATAAATTGAAATTTCTCTTTCATAACACTAAACGCTAGCATGGTAGCATAGCTAGCAACTAGCTATGATACATACTTGTCTACATAGAGTATACATAATGATGCAACAGCTAATGTTTTTATTATATGACTTCTATAATTATAGTTAAGATCAGTAGTTTGGCTAGCTAATGTTGCTTTCAAAATTAATTTTAACACTAGTTTAAAATGTAGAATTAGACTAAGTCCGAGGACCTATCTTTCGACCTTTCCACATGAACTAGTTCTGTCCTATTGTTCACCTGAATTGGCGCCTATAGCGTTCCTTGGCAAATTCATGCACGGTGTCAGAAACAAATTTCAGTTTATACATTTCAACGCTCAGGAATCAACACATGATTACGTATTGGACAACTATCAAATAAGTGAGTTTCATTTTAAAAAAGACATTTTTTTACAAAAATTGTCAGACTTTGTTTAGGGCGAAGTCGACAGAACACACTGCCTAGTGTGAACTTGAGTAAACTGGCTGCTGAGTAGGCTTAAGTGTCATTTCTTCTTTCAAATTCAAATATGCTTTAATTCCAGTGTCACGACCCCTGTCGTAAGTGTTTACATTTGTTTCATGTGTGTTTCGTCTTTCCGGTCCGTAATCTGATTGGCCATTTCCATCTCCAGTCAATCATCTTGAAAAGGCCTAGCTGTTCAAACTTGTGGTTGGTGCGTTTTGTATAGTGATTACTTCCATTTGACTTTGTGTATCTGACCCTATTTTTGCTTTATTCCAATTGCCATCTAGCCCTTCTAGTTTGTCTGCTGATTAGATCTTGTGTATGACGACTGACTCATTTCTTTCGACTTTTGTTTGCCCCATGATTTTGTGTTTCTAACCATCCACTCTCATATTTGTTTCCGGTTCTGACCTAGCCCTTTGCTTTGTTTGCTGATTGGATTCCGTGTTTGACGATTCGCTTATTTTCGTCCTCGACTCTAGTTTTGCCCCCTGCTTCGACGTACAATGCTCCGGTTAGTTTGAGTGTTCTCAGCTGGACTACAAATCCTTCCATCGGGACACAAGTTTGTAATTTTGCTTTATTTTCCATTTATTATTTATGAAGGTACTCTGAGTGGAGATTTAACTGCACAATGCTGTGATGAAAGCTGTTGTGAACGGGTCTGAGACCTAAAGCTTATACTGTTCCGTACTGGATAAAAGAGGTATCATTCAAACCAGAACGAAAGGAGTTCTGTGTATGGCCGTCATAAATACAATTTATCAACGTACAAAACTGCCACATTACTCACACATACAAAGCACTGTCTATAAGTCATTCACACCTGCAAAATCTTGTCAGGCGACGGGGGGTTAGGACCCAAACGCAGAGGGGGAAAAAAACCTCAAAAAACTCCAATGATAAGAACAAAAGACTTTACTTAAACAAGGGAACAAAAGGGAACAAAAAGCCTCGCAGGGCAACTCTCAAAACACAATGAAAAAACTTCAAGGACACGGGAAACAAAGAAAATCCAAAAATCCAAAAACTCGTAGAAAACAGAACATGGCAGGTACATACTGGGCAGGAACATGAACATGAACAGGACACGCGACCAACAGCCAACAAACCAACAAACCAAGAAGGAACAAACCAACAAGGATCCAGCACCTGAGTCAGGGAGAAGGGAGACTTAAAAAGACACGACACTGACGAGACACAAGAGGGCACAATGAACAATCAGGCCACAGAGAGGGAAGGGAAAACGAGACAATCAAAAAACAATAATTGGACAATTGAAAACAATAATACAATTACACAGGGGGAGAAGAACACAAAACCGAAGTGCCGCCATCTGGCGGCCCAACAAGGGAAACACAGACAGGAAAACACAGAACCATGACAAATCTATGCCTGGTCAAAATCTAGAACAGGCCATTCAGCCCAACAATGTTCACCATTTTCCTGACTAAATTGTACCTAGGGCTCTGATTACCTACAGACAAGATAGTATCTAACACCATATCAAGCCTGGTCTTGAAAATCTTGAAAATGTCTGCTTCTACTACGTGACTTGGCAGGCCATTCCACTCATTGACCACTCTATGTATGAAAAAATTCTTCTGAATATCTGTACAGAATTTGCCGTTTGATAATGTCCATTTCAATTTCAATTCAATTTTATTTGTATGGTGCTTTTTACAGAGAACTGTCACTAAGACACTTTACAGAGTAGCAAGGCAAGAGACAGAGCAAAAAGAATACCAGGCCTGAACCCCCAAATAGCATGTACATAAGGTAAAAACTTTTTGCATCTTAGGAAATTAGCCCTAATAATTGACTCCCCAACTAACACCAACTTCCTTCTCTGGGAGGATGTGGTCATCTGAATGCCCAGTGGCTTATCAGTCCTCCTACTCTCAGGGTCAAGAGCCAGATCCAATTCCTGCAAGGGCCAGAATTGGTTTGGCACCACAACGTCTGGAGATGTTGCCCCTGTGTAATGTGCACAACTTTTTCTGTGCTTGCGCCCTACTGTCACCCAACTGTCTCTCGCTGCCAGCTTGGGTTCTCCCGCCCACTCAGCTGTGGTATGTACAACAGTTCCTTAAAGAACAAGCTACTCAGTCCCTGAAACTCTAACCAATTGTGAACTGTAGAGTTCAGCAAGCTGGCCCTCGAGATCAAGAATGTTCCTCTCAATGTGCTCAAACAGTCAACAACAGCGGTAGACGAACTCGCCCTGGAAAGTGTTTTCCACAAGCGCAATCATCCTGCAACCCTCACACAGCTTTGACATAGGGAGAACTAGGCTCATGTCTAAAGTAACTTGCTGCTGAGATGAAGGCATCCAGATCACAACTCAGCGGGTGGCTGTGGACAACTAGCAGCAGAAACCAGAGAGGGAAAAAAAGGCACTTAACTATCTAAAGTTAAGCATTGAATAAATAACATGTAAAATAACTTCAAAAAAAAAAAAAAAACATGTAAAATAACATAATAATAATGTAAACCTTCTTCTGCTTTTTTTCCTGCCTTCTATCCCACAAAGAATAGTCTCTCCACTGGTCATTTTACATACACCAGCCAATCCTTCACTAGTCTTGCATAGCCAGACCTATCTCCACACTTTGTGTCAGCGCTGTGCCAGCGCTCGAGAAAGGTCAAGTCAAATCAAGTCAAGTTTATTGATCACATACACATTAGCATGGCAGTGAGATTCATTGTTCCTGTTTGTTACTCTCATCCCTATGCAATAAACAATCAACTGAATGATGGTAATAAAAGTAGTAATAAAAATAATAACAATAGTAATAAAATCATAGAATAAAATATAAAAAAGAATATACATGTATTACATACACACACATACATATATAGTGGGGTCCAAAAGTCTGAGACTTTTTTATTTTGCATTTGTTTCAAATGTAATACTCATTTTTTCGTTACAAGTGATAACCTTAGCTTAACAATTTGAGTGAAAAGCTGAATCTTTGAAAAATGTACATGAACTTCAGAATATCTTAGTATTTGGTATGTCCTCCTTTTGCTTTAATGACAGCATGCACTCGAGCTGGCATGGATTCCACAAGTTTGTGCATAACCTGATGACCCATGTTATCCCAGCATGATTTGACAATGTTCCAAAGAGCTTCTTGTGATGTCACAGAATGCTTGGCTTTCTCAAGTGTCTTCAAGTGCCCCCATAAATGTTCAATGGGGTTGAGGTCAGGTGACTGTGGAGGAAAGTCCATGACAGTCAGGACTCCTTGGTCTTCTTTGGTCTTCAAGTAGTTCTTGCAAAGCTTTGAGGTGTGTTTGGGGTCATTATCCTGCTGCAGTATGAATCCTTCTCCACAAAGATGCAAACCAGAGGGTATAGCATGTCTCTTAAGAATGGAGTAGTACTTCTCCTTGGTCAGGGTGTAGTCAATTCAGTGCAGGTGTCCAACTCCAGAGTAGGCAAAACACCCCCAGACTTGAATATTCCCACCACTATGTTTCACTGTGGGTTTGATACACTGCGGTATCATTCTCTCTCCTCTTCATCTCCTTACATACACCCTTCTGTTACTGCCATAAATCTCAAACTTGGATTCATCAGTAAATAGGACTTTTTTCCAGTCATTCACTGTGAAATGCTGGTATTTCTTAGCCCACCCCAAGCGTTTGGCCCTGTTTCCCCTCCTGAGAAGTGGTTTAGACACTGCTACTCGTCCTCTGAGACCACTACAAGACAGCCTTCTTTTGACAGTACCTTTGCTGATTGGAGTCTTGCGTTCTTTATTTAGCAAATTCTATATCTGTGATGAAGTTGCTTTTCTACCTCTCAGGGAACTAAGCTTGATGTATTGATCTTCTGATGGTGTTGTCACTTTTGGTCTGCCTGATCATTTTTTGGATACAACTGATCCAGTTTCAGCGTTTTAGAGTTCCATGCACTGCCCCCTTATAAACCTTTAGCCTAGCCATGATTTGACACTGAGAAAGCCCCTCTTTGCTTAGAATAACAATTTGACTTCTGACACTTTCACTTAGTTCTGATGCCATGTTTCCCACTATCACAGTGCTACTTAGTAAGCAATGATCTGCTGGAAACTTGAGGCACAGTCATATTTATAACAGGTGCATATACATACATATACACACCCAATATACACATACGTATGTAAGCGCTTTCACAATAAATAAGATTAAAAGAGTCTCGTAAATTGTGTGTATGTGCAGAAAAGTACAGTGTAATTGAGGGGGAGAAAATGGGGGGAGGCAGGGGGTGTGAATGGATACAAACAAGGGGATCTAAGGGGACAGGGTCAGGTGTTGGTGGAGCTGAGCAGGTGTTGGGATTCTCAGCTCAGCATCCGGATAGCCTGGGGGCAGAAACTGTTCCTGAGGCGGTTAGTCTTAGCCCTGATACTGATATAGCCAGGCTTCCTCTTGGACTGCTTCCTAATGAAGAGGCCATGGCTCGGGTGGCTGGGATCAGCAACAATCTTATTGGCCTTGGATATACATCTCTTGGTGTATATGTCCTCCAAGTTAGGCAAGCTGTTGGGCCAACCCCACCACCCTCTGAAGCCACCGCCGATCCTGTTCAGTGCAGTTGCTGTACCAGGTGGTGATGCAGCCAGTCATGGCGCTTTCAATGGTGCACCTGTAAAAGTTCCTCAGGACAGGTGAGGACATGCCAAACTTCTTCAACCTTCTTAGATTTTGAAGGCGCTGCTGGGATTTTTTCACCAGCGTGTCCACATGCCGGAACCACTTCATGTCCTCCGAGATTTGGACTCCAAGGAACCTGAAGTTACTGACCCACTCCACAGCCGCCCCATTGATGGTTATGGGTACATGCTCAGCCCTCTTCCTGAAGTCCAGGATCAGCTCCTTGGTTTACTCCACGTTAAGCTCCAGGTTGTTCCCCTGGCACCATGTTGAGAGTGCCATCACCTCGTCCATGTAGTTCGTGGTGTTGTTGTCGGTTATCAGACCAATAATTGTTGTGTCATCGGCGAACTTGATGATGGCATTGGAGCTGTGCCTGGCTGTGCAGTCACTGGTATAGATGGAATATAGGAGGGGGCTGAGCACAGACCCCTGGGGAGCTCCTGTGTTGAGGGTCAGGTAGGATGAGATGTTGTTGCCCATCTTTACTGCCTGAGGTGTTCCCATTAAGAAGTCTAGGACCCAACTGCAGAGGTTGGTGTTCACACCTAAGGCTGCCAACTTTGAGATGAGAATGGTGGGCACTATGTTGTTGAAAGTGGAGCTGTAATCTATAAACAGTATTCTCACATAGTTTCCCTCTTTCACCTCCAGGTGGGACAGTGCCTTATGCATCGCAATAGCAATTGCGTCGTCCGTGGACCTGTTGGTGCGGTATGCAAACTGCAGAGGGTCCATTGTGACTGGTAGGATGGAGCACGTGTTCCTTGATCGCCCTTTCAAAGCATTTCATAATGATTGGTGTGAGCACTACAGGTCTGTAGTCATTCAGGCATGTGACTTTGGCCTTTTTGGGGACAGGGATGATGGTGGATGTCTTTAGGCATGTTGGAATGACAGCCTGCACGAGGGAGAGGTTGAAGATATCTGTTAGCACAGGGGCTAGCTGGAGTGCACAAGCCTTGAGGACACGCCCTGATATCCCATCCGGGCCGGCTGCTTTGTGAGTGTTCACCCTCCTGAGGGTCTTTGTCACCTCACCTATATTCAGCCTAAGTACATCTGCCTTGGAACTTGAATCACAGGATGGCTGTAGTGGGGGGTAGGTGGTAGGTAGGGGTGGTGGGCACAGTGGTAGGCAGGAGGGCTGTGGGGCAATGGGTGCAAGGGTAGCTGTATTAACCTCGAACCAACCATAGAAGGAGTTGAGCTGATTGGGGAGGGAGGTGTAAACACCTCACAGCTAGACCAATGAGGGTTTGTAGCTGGAGGGGAAGGCATCGCGTGTTCTTCCCTTGGCTGGTGTGATTCAAACCGGAGATGTTAGTTATTTTTTAGTTAGTTATTTTTCCTCTGTTCGTAAGAACAGGGCACAATTATAATTAAGAATGCACTGGTTCCGTTGCCTCGGGTCAGATGTGAAAGCGTTGCTTCATATCCCGCTTAAAACTGGCCTGAAACGGACCAGTAGCATTCTGGTTACTCTCCGTTCGCAAACGGGGCTATGCTGTCATCAGAGATATATCTGATCTGTCACCGGACCGTCAATATTCCAATGGGAGCATCAGAATATTCACAAATGCGCGGAACAACACATCAAATATATCCATGACCACAGCAAGAAAGCGTAACGGTTACTAGGTTTTACCCTCGTGTTAATCTGACTCCAATATTAAATTATAATTTAAAATTTGGTTTTAACTATACGTGGAATTTGGAGTGGTTACACTCGGCTCTACCTTGTGCCATCATTCCTCAATATATGCTCCCGGGTTTAGCACTATTGTTAAATCTCAGTTCGGTGAAGCCCCCAGAGGGTAGGAGGCGGACCACCATAATACATGCCTTCCTTGTATGGATAGTGCATCGATAGTTATGAGCCCAGGACGGTGCGTATCTATCGGGTTCCTTCAGGCGAATTTGACAAGGACCGGCGTATAACGCCCATGAGTCCTCTTAAGCCAAAACACCAGAACCAATACCACCAATCCCGTTAGTAGGCAGATCGTGGTCGCCTATCTAACTTGAAGACCTCACTAAAGATTTTTACTGTACTAGACCCCTGATCAGTAGGTCCTAGTCAGAATTGTCCCCCTGAGTATTTAAACGGAATTACGGCTGAAAAGAAGATAAAAGTGATTAGAGTCACAAAGACCACGCAAGTTAAAAATAAGAAGAATTTATTAAACAGGCAGGTAGGTCGTTAGCTTAGAATTAACAGTCAATTTAAAATTAAAATATGGAAGGTTTTAAAACATAAATACAGAGTAAAAGTTCTTACCAGCCTGTTAACTACACACGAAATCACAGAGTCTGCGCCGTGTGGGAAGTCGATTGCGATCTTCCATGTCTGTCTATAGGCTACACAGAGCACAGAGTATGTGCACTGTGGGAAGTCGATTACGATCTTCCATTGCTATCTATACACAGAGCACAGAGTATGTACACTGTGGGAAGTCGGTTACGATCTTCCCCGACAGGATTGTCTCCCTTCCTTTTAGGCCAAATCCCGCGTTTGATCAAGGCGGCATTGCCATAAATTAACCTGTCCGAATAGAATTTGGAATTCCGGCCCCCACCATTTGGAGGCGGTTGTAAAACAATTAGTGAAGAAATTGGGAAAAGGATAGGATTACTAGAGAGGACATTCCCTTGTGCCAATTTTTCCCTGAGTTTCTGAAACTATGTTTTATTAAATTTTATTTGGTATGAAACATATTCCATTCAATTTCTTAAATTTTCCTGAATATGTCCATACCAAACATGTCCAGAGGATGTAATATTATGGTGCAGTTGTCATGAAAATACCCTTTTGGTGTACCATTGTATATGTAATCCATGTTATTATTACATAGGTTATAATATAGTAATACAAGGGACACATATGCATGGTTTGTAGAATTTTCCAGAGATTGTAAATATGATGAACAGATGGTATATAGTCCAGATCCAGAAAAGAAATAAAAAGGGTAATGACAGAGGGGACCACAGAGGGGCACTGTGTTACTGTCAAGCACAGTTGCCCCACCATTCGGCCAGATGTCTGGTGATCTTTTTCCCCTTAATGGCCCCAACACACACACCTCCACAACCCTAGACAAAGAGACTAGTTCCCCTTATCTTAGTTGTGTCCAGATGGTAGCATTCCAGAGAGCCAAATGGTCAGCTCAACCGAAGGAAGTCCGAGCAACTTAATTGTTTTATTACACGGCTCTGAGTTCTTTGAAGTCCAGGATGAGACTCAGCCAGCAGGCTCCTTCAAATGCCAGCCTTTCCTGGTTCCCAGTTTGACTCCCCTCTTACAGAGGTGTTGTTAGTTGCCTCACTGCTTATTTTGCCTTTGTAGTTTGTGATGGACTGTAAGCCTTGCCACAGGCTTCTAGAGCTGGAGTCCTTGAATTGGGCTTCCAACTTGTCTCTGTATTGTCTCTTTGCCACATTGATAGGTTTGCGGACTGTGTATTTGGTCCTTTTGATCTCGGTGGGGTCTCTGGTTTTACAGGCCCTGTGCCTGTCCCTAAGTACTGCTTTGACAGCCTCATTTTAACCCAGGGATTGTCATTTGGGTAGGAATGTACAGAGTTGGTTGGTACAACAGTGTCTGTGCAGAACTTGATGTAACCCAGCACTGCCAATGTAAATTCTTCCACGTTGTTGTTAGCCGCATTTTTAAACATGTCCCAGCCTGAATCCTCAAGACAATCCCTGAGTCTATCCTCCGCTTCCTCTCTTTAAGGGTAGTAACAAGATGACATTATGGTCGGATTTCCCCAGCAGGGGGCGGGGGAGCGCCCTATAGGTGTCTTTCTGCGTGAAATAGCAGTGGCCTAATGTGGCGCCTCCCCTTGTGTTGCATTTCACATGTTGATAAAACTTTGGAAGTACACTCTTCAGATTCGCCCTGCTAAAGTCCCCAGTTACAATAACAGCAGCACTCGGATGTTTTGATTCTAGTGCTGAGATTGTTTTCTGTAGCGCCTTTTTGTGTAGGTCTGGCTCAACCTATTATCATTTCGGTATAGAGGAAAAATACGTTCTGGCTTGTTTGTATTTCTTTAAACAAATCACAATTGTCTTGGACGGCGCTAAGCCCAGGATGCAGCGACGGTGCCCTTGCAAAAATAGTAACACGCAGATAGCGGAAGGGGAGGAGAATTCCGACTGAAATAGTCGGCAAATGGCAGGCTTATACCCACAGTCGATATCCTGTGAGTCAGACTAATCCTTCACCAACACCAGCCAATCAAACAGCCACATGCACACGCAAAATGGACATATCTTTTTACCCAAAAAAATTGCCAGTCTCTACTGCTAGACACTTTGTGGCTTAGTGGCAATGTCACAGCCTACAGATCATTGAGGCATAGGTTCAAATCCCACCTGAAGTGAATTTCTTCTACATACTTATTTGCTCACCAATAATTGTCTTTTATTTATCAACTCTTGCTTTTGCACCACATCTACTCGCTGTTCACTGAACGTATACACTAGCTACATTAAGACATATACCATCTATACGTTCACTTAACCTCAAATTACACAAATTCCACGAGAAATCATGCAGGTTGTGAAATCAATGCGCTATACAATCCAGCATTATAAAGCAGTTTAATGAGGTGGCGTGGCATTTGTTAAAATTTTATTAGCATAGCTAACGTTATGCGAACATGGTTTATTGTCGCTACTTACAGTTCTGAGGCAGTGATTATGATCTGACTGACAAAAAAGCAATAAAAACACCAGTAATACCAATGTAACCGGTGTGCTATGCCAAATGATGGTGATTCTGTGTTCTGTTCTGGTGTTGTAGTAATAAAGAGGCAGGAGGCAGTAATGGGTCTCTGGGTCTTTACTGAAGATCTCTGATAAATACAAATGCACAAAAGCATCAGCTGTGTGTGTGTGTGCGACAGACTTGGCTCCCCTGTTACACCTGCATATGTCTTCATTTGTCTTTGAGTCTGACCACACTGTTCTGTTTCTGCAGCCAAACCCTCAATGAGGAGAACCTCCGCAAACAGGAAGAATCCATGCAAAAACAGGAAGCCATGAGGAAAAGGTGCTGCGGTGTCCCGTGTTTTGCCGTGATAGGTTTCGCATTTGTGTCACGAGCACGTCTTTCAAAAGCGTTCACCGTCATTCATTCATAAATGTCACCTCTTTGCAATTGTATTTGCAGGAGACTAGAGTCACGCGTTGATAATTAGCGCGGAGTTGCCATCTGCCGCGTAACTGTTTAAATCCGTCTCTTAGCAACAATCAAGCACGAGATAAATACATTCTGTTAACCCCTTAGCACACAAGCCAAATCTTGCCAATCCTTGCCCATTTTGGGGGTACCCTATTTAAAGCTTTATAACTCCAGATGTGAACACCACAGAGACTTGATAAATGGCTTAAATGAAGCAAGACATTTGTACAATTTACAATACTAACGCAGATTAGTTTATAGGAAGAAATAAAGTGCCACAAATGCAATTGTTTTGACAAAAAATCAAAAATGAATTTGCACTTTTTAAGTTTGCAATGAAATACTGAGAGATTGCATATATACACGGCAGGTTAAACTATACATGTGCTAGATCAAAAACTTCTTGACCAGAAGTTCATAAAATCTAAAGGTGGATTTGTAGAACTACTATAGATGCATGAAGCAAAAACTAAGCAGTGTACCCAGCGTCTCCAAATCTATCCAAAATGTCTAAATTATGCATTGCTGTAAATCACAACATATTCACGTATTTCACTACAAATCAACTGTTTTGACTCAAGAAAATCACTGTTGCATAATTTTCAAGTGGGAATTACAAGCTTTCAGTCAGTACAGTGGTCTAAAATATCTAGGGGTCCAGAAACAAATCCAAAATCTCTCCAAAATTGAATAAAATGCTTTTTGTTCATTAGAAAGCATATAAATGAGCCCCTTATGAAGGTTTAAGATTGAACATTGCTATCAGATTAAAAAATTATGCAAAAATATTGTCACACAATGCGGTACAGTACCTAAATGTGCAATGGTATAATAATATTTGTTCTTGTTTGTATTTCTATATCTGTGCTCTCGTATGTTTTCTTGCATGGAGATGGGACGACATGAAAACAATCTTCAACCGTGCACCATGTTTTGGCAATGTTCCAACTCTTACCCCATCACTGTTGCATGCTTCACAAACACTACAGTCCTAACTAACGCTTACATTACACTGTGAAATATCCACATTGTATAATACCACGAACCTATTTAAAGACTCTCAATTTCAAAAATAACGTATATAACCAAAGTATTTTGAGAAGTGTAGGAGCCTAAATGCAGTTTGTTGATAGAAATTAAATGATCTGACTAATTAGCACAGAATAATTTAAGGTTGTATGTAAAACTAGAGTAATTTACATGATTGGTTGATTCAGAAGATATTTTGATTGATGTATTTACATGTATTTACAGTTCATATTTACAATGATGCAATAAGTTAATTTGATTTATTGTGCTTAAAATGTGTGTGGATAATTTAAAATGCATAAAGGCTCATTTACAATTACTGTAGTAACATTTGGAGATGGGATATTGTGACCGTTACATCCAAGTAGCTATTTGCATATTTAATTGTTTTTGGTGCGTCTTGCGTGAGAAAAAAAAAAAAAAGGTTTTTGGGGCAGTAATTTCCCGTTAGTAAAAAAATCCAAGTAGAGAGTGGAGCCACACGGTCTTTTGACCTCTCTCTCTGTGTCTTTCTCTCTCATTTTGATAATTCTCTCTTGTGAATTTAATTGGAATGGACAATCGATCTGTACATATGAAGAATCATTGTTTTGACAGTTTGTTTTATTAAACATTTTGATTTTTTACTGCGTGGTCCTGTGGATTTATCGTTTTGGATTTAAACAAGGGGAATTGAGAGCATCAACCTATGGCTTCACTGAATGGAAACCTACATTTCTTAGTCAAAAGACCTGCTCTGCACGGATTAATGGAATTTTGGAATACGGAACCTTTTAACGGATGTCTCGGTGGTAAAAAATGAGGACGAAAAACTGTAAGTGGTATCTTTGCATTTCTTTTCCGCGGATTGCTGATTAAAGCTAGCCTACAAGGACAGCAGTGCGGTATGTGGTGAAGTTGTCTGAGCAACAAACTATTCGGCCGAATAAAGAAGTGGAACGCGTTTTATGTGTAAAGCTCGTTCTAGCTACAGTGCTTTGTGACATTTTTACAAATTAAGTGCGGAAACGTTCGCTCTTCATGGATAAACCAGACAGTGAAAAACGGATAGTAAAAATGACTGAGAAGGCTGTAGAAGAACACAGGTCTAGACGAATCCAGGCACGCAGGTCCAAACTAGGCCAGCTAACTAACATGGTGAAGCACATTGAGCAATTAATGGAAGACGATGCAAATGTCGATGTCGTGTTAACTTTAGTGATTTGCAAAAAGAATTTTCCAAAATAAATCGTGCTTTGCAAGAATTTATGGCTGAGGATGAATTTTTGGAGGATCAGAAGAATTGGTTTGATCCTAAAAATAATTCAATGGATGATTTCTTCTGCAAATGTGAGGCATGGATGAAAGAGGTCATGAAACGCACCGAACAGGCTAAAGTGTGTGATGAAGAAGTAACGCCCACAGATAGTAGGTCCACACTAACATCAAAATCCGTCATTAAATGCCAAAGTAGACCTGGATCACAATGTAGAAGCATGGTGTCAACAACATCTTCCTCAGTCAGAATAAAGGAAGAAATGGAGCGTGCATCATTAAAGCCAAAGGCTGCAGCTTTAAAGGAGAAGTTGGCCATAGAAAAAGAAGAACCAGATTGGTATGCACAGAAAAGATGCAGAGAGGTAGAGCTTGAGGCTGAACAAAAAAGAAGAGAAGCTGAAATAAACGCTAGAAAGGAAATGCATGAGAGAGTAATATGATGCACCTATTGTCAAAATGATTGATTGATGCCCCGCCCCTTGCCCCCCCCCCCCCGATATGGTCCAGTTTTCTATGATGTACATACTGTCAAGATTTGATTGATCAGTTTTACCTTTTGAACTCTGCTATGGTTTGGTTGGTGAGGGATAAGGGTATGGGGAAAGGGTGGGGGTTGTGGCTGCCAGATGGTGAGGATGAAATAGAGGGAAAATTTTTTTTTTAAATAAAATAAATAAATAAAAATCAAATAAAAAATTTAAATGTTCAGAATGCTTGGTGTAACTACACTCCTTGTGGGGCAAAGTGTTTGTGCAACTTGAACCTTTTTAAAAAAAAAAATGTTTTATCCTTTACCAGTAAAACAGGCAATATGTGAGAATATGTAAGTAACTAAGTTTTAAAGCAGTGCTTTGGACGTTAGTTTATAGAAAACAAGCCCAGGCATGTATGCATAGTCTTAACAAGCCGAATCAGGGAGTGTTAAAGCGGTGTAAGAGAGGTTTTTAAGAAAGCTAAAGTAGAAAAAAGCACATGCGTCAGTTACTTAGCTGATTTCCTGCGACAAAACAGAAGCGGAGGTTCTCTAGGTAGATGTTCACAGCTGAGTAGCGAGGATCAAAATGGCCACAGCGAGCCGGTAAGCATGGACAGAGTTAGGCAGGAGCCACTGTAGCTTTAGAGCATTGCCCCCACACAAAGTTTCGGAGATCCCCATCAATCAATAGTCGGCGACGTTTTGTACGCCGGGAGATGCATGCAGAAGACACAGGCGCACCCGTGACACATAGTGGGGATGTGGCGGAACAGGTGGGGTGCCCTGTGATGCGCGGGGGGAGTACACAGACACGTGCGCACACATAGGCCTGCGCCGCTCTGATTTAGTATTTTGGGTGTCCAAACAGGATCACGCCCACTTTTCAGAATGTGTATAAAGTCTATTGGTTTGGAAGCCATAGCAGAGGTTTTGAAGATCTCACAACAACGGCCTTTGCACAACACGGTTGTCAGAATCGGACATCAGCTCTGTGTAACCTATGAACATGTCTGCCGCTGAAATTTCAACACCTACCTCTGGAGAAGAAGTGAAGCCCGAGCCGCAGACGGTGTTGCCGCGACCAAAGAAGCCTTTTGCAGCGTTGGCAAGAATCCATGCCGGGGGACTACACCGCGAGTGGGGGACGATGCCGGAGGGTGTCCGCTGCGGTTATCATATTGACATGGATGGAGATGCTCCAAAAATTTGTTTTTTCAACCTGCATGTTGATGAGGAGTACAGCCCTATTAACACTTGCGGAGCCGTGTGCGAGGCTTGTGACTGGGGTGATTTTAGAAGATGCTATGTGGATGTAGCCAGCGGTTTAAAAGACAAAAGTACATTTTTAAGCCGGACCAGCGATGCTACGCGTCAACGACAGATCACAGTGGTGGTGATGCCGCAACTGTGGATGGGGAAAAAAGGACTGATCATTTGGGAAAGCTTTTTTCAAAACGGGGCTGCTTTAACTGACTCAACAACTGATGGTAACAGCGCATTCTTTTTGTTTGAAGAACTGTATTTATTGAACAATGCGCTTGCTCAAGCCGATAAAATTTTTGAAGATCACCGGCTTTTGAGCTCATTTGACTCTGTGAAAATTAACCTGTGTCGGAGGTTTGAGGAAATGAAGATTTAACAATCGTAAAAACTGTTTTGAAATGTCTACGCACATTTAGGCCATGTATATTATGAAGTTGTAGACTGTATAGAATGTCATGACTGTGTCTTTTATCGTTTTTTGGTGATTAATATGAGCTTTTAAAAATAAAACCTTTTCTTTTTTAAAATCATTTTGTTGTCTGTACATTTTCAAAATAAATGTGCCTTTTGCAAATGATTATTTTTCAATAAATGTTATGTTTTAAATAAAAAGCTGTTTAAAAAAACTTACAACAGTGTCATCTTATATAGTTACTTAAAATATTTAACCATATATGGTCAAGCACACACACACACACAGACCCGCCCCGGCCACACCTTTAGACGCATGGTAGGACAATGTATAAGCCCTTACGTACGGCCGCGCTTTTCCAACAGCCCAAGCCCGCACAATCTTGGGGATATGACGACAATGACTGGGATGGTTTCCAAGACCAGCCACTTGTTGCAGAGCCATCAGCTGCAGCTCCGGCCGCCTCAGCAGCAGTAGCAGCAGCAGCAGCAACCGCTGCTGAAGATCTCGGCAAAAACTTGTTTCAGGACCTGTTTCGGTAAATCTGTCAAAATGGATATTACCTATTCACCAGCAAAGCAGTCAGATCTGGACATGGACATGGAGTCATACGACACACCGTGCTGCAGCAGGCACACCAAACCAACCGACCACCCGATGCAAACGGATGAAGTGGACGGGTGCATAACCACCCCAGCAATAAACATCATAAAATCTTTAACCGCCTGCATTCTGGACCATATTATTGAGGACGATTTGAGAAATGACTGTACCGGCTGTGCTGTGAACCACCCCAGCCAGAGGCGCCACACCTGCTTGTACGATCCTGAGGCCTACTACTTCATGGCCAACTTTGACAAACTGACTGAAAAACTGAAGCAGCCCTGGTTGGCAGGCCTAATAGCCAAAGCTCTCAGCGTGCTGGGCCTTAGACCAGCACCAGCCCGAATTCAGGGAGCCGTCGATGTCCTGGTTTCGGAACTCAAGGATGAACTGCACATCAGAGAGGAGCTGAGGGGGATAAACCAGACATACCTGGGACTCGTGAGTGAGAAAATTATCAACGATGTCAAGAGAGAATTCTGGGACATTGAGACCGCTCTCCAGCCTGAACTGTGGTCTGCTGACACCCTACCGATTGATTCTTGTTTAGAAACAGCTCTTTGAAGGGTTTCAAATTCTTGAGCGCATGTCCAATGTATACATGTGTCATTTTATATTCATGGGGAGTTTCTGTACAACACTTTGAAAATAAAAGCCTTGTTTTTTAATATCTTGTATCATTATTGCATTAGTTGTAAGGATGGCTGATGAGAAGTATATGAAGTCTGTTTATTATTCGCCAGAAAATCCTGGTTCTTATGGGGGTAAAGAATGTCTGCAAAGGGGCTTGCTTGAAACAGCCGGGCATAGGGCGTCTGACAAGAAAGTTAAAGAATGGTTGCAGGGTGAGGATGCATATACTTTACATAAACCCGCCAGAGTACATTTCAAGAGGAATCAGGTTTTTGTGATGAATATTGATTCCCAGTGGCAGGCTGATTTAGTTGACATGTCTAGTTTATCTGGACATAACAATGATATGAAATTTATGTTCACATGTATAGATATCTTTTCTAAATTTGCTTGGGTTTGTCCTCTTGAGAACAAGAGTGGTGCGAAAGTGGCTTGGGCCTTTGAAGACATTCTCTCACAAGGACGTGTACCTAAAAAACTACAAACTGACAAGGGTAAAGAATTTTTCAACAAGGGGTTCCAAAAGCTGATGAAGAAATACAACATAACACATTTTGCCACAGGGTAATGATGTGAAAGCTTCTGTGGTGGAAAGGTTTAATAGAACCTTGAAAACGAGGATGTGGCGTTACTTCACAGTGCACAACACTAGACGGTACATAGACACTGTAAAAGATTTGGTCTGGTCATACAATAACAGCTACCACAGTACAATTAAAATGAAGCCTGTTGAAGTAAATGAAACTAATAATTTTAAAGTGTTCAAAAATATGTACAGTCTGCTTCTAAAAAGACCTAAAAAGCTAAAGTTTAAGTTTGAGGAGGGTGACTGTCAGAGTTTCCAAAGTGCGTGGAAAGTTTGCAAAAGGCTATGAACAGACATATCCAGATGAATATTTCACTGTTGCTGAAAGGGTCCACAGAACCCCGCCAGTATATAGGTTGAAGGATTATGACGGCGAAAACATCGAAGGCACATTTTATGAGAAGGAATTACAGAAGCTTATGTAGGGAAATTTTTGAGACTCCCCATGATTGTGATGACGTCACATGTTAAAGTTAGGGTGTTCCCATCAATGTTGATCAAACTGGATCCTTCATAACTCTCGATGCTTCATGATAAAATATATCACAAGTATAATTATATACTCATATAATCAATATGTAATCCATTAAACCTATATCAGTAGTTGTAGATAAGCTTATGGAAACGCAAGAAACCACAGTATCCACTGTAGAAAAAGAGCAAGAGAACGCAGTAGTCTTAGAAATCACATTTACTCACTCAGCAGAAAAAACTGCTCACTCAGCAGAAAAAAACTGCTCACTCAGCAGAAAAAGAACTAGTCACTCAACAGATGAACACTAACCAAAAAACTAATCATATACTGCCAAAATATAGCAGAGAACAATAATCCAAAACTAACAAAAACGCTAATGCTAGATAAAAGTGCTAGAAAACTAATATTTTACAGTGACCCATATGTAACTTGTACGCTTAATGAAAAAATTACAGAAAGCTGAGACTTATATGCATACTGGAAAAGTACAGAACAAAAGACCACTGCTTCTTAAAAGAAAGTTGGGGTAACTTTCCACACTAACGTTATCTCCTAAGAACAAAGAAAGTCATTTTGGTGCCAAGTAGGTCAGATAAGAGACAAAATCAGACGTCTGGAATAACACCATGTGGTGCCAAAAAGAACAGGTGGCTGGGATTTATGTAAATGTATAAGGGGTTATGGAGTTTGTGGAGTACATTTTGTGTATAAAAGGATTGTAAAACTGACAGTCGAGGTTCAATTCGGCGGAATTGTTCCGGCTTTGTTGTGCACTTGTGCAAATAAAGTCTAACCTTTCTGAAGAGCTTGCTGCCATGGTGTCTTTTCCCTCGTGAAGTAGTTTTCTACAGATTGGCGATTGGACTCAGAATTATGTTGCTTCCTAGACACGACATTTGGGGGCTCGTCCGGGATACGAAAGAGGAATCGCTGAAGCTCCCGGCTCCTGAGACAGAGGCGGAGGGTACTAGCCCCTTAAAAAAGCTGGCCAGCTTATCAAAAGGTAAGAGTATTTGACTATTTGTTTCGGACTGGGGCACTGTTCCCTCTGACCTCTTCTCCCTGATGCCGGGAGTGAAATCCTCTCGTACAACAAACCCGGCCACTAACACCGAAAATTGAGGGGAAGGAAGAGGCGAGCTCTTCAGAAACGTACGCAACGAACCGTGAGTGAATTGAGTGTGGTATGAGTGAAAGGACCTCATAAATTTTTTATTCAGAAAAGTGTTGGAAATGGAGTTGTTGGTTAGGAACAACTGTGATGGAATTGTTGGTTAGGAACAATTTGGAATAGGCCTATATTTGTTGCAAAAGTGTTGGAACCAGAACTAGGACTCAATATCCTTTTGAAAGGCTTACACTGATGCAGGTGTTGCAAGAAAGTGTTGGAACTGGAACTAGGACTCAATATCCTTTTGTGAGGTTTCCATTGATTGCCGATGTCGTGTTGCAAAAGTGTTGAATCCAGGACTAGGAATGATATTTTATATATTGTTGCTGCTGAAAGGTTTACACTGATGCAGGTGTGGCAAAAAAGTGTTGGAACTGGAACTAGGACTTAATATCCTTTTGCGAGGTTTCCATTGATTGCCGATGTCGTGTTGCAAAAGTGTTGAATCCAGGACTAGGAATGATATTTTATATATTGTTGCTGCTGAAAGGTTTACACTGATGCAGGTGTGGCAAAAAAGTGTTGGAACTGGAACTAGGACTCAATATCCTTTTGCGAGGTTTCCATTGATTGCCGATGTCGTGTTGCAAAAGTGTTGAATCTAGAACTAGGAATGATATTTTATATATTGTTGCTACTGAAAGGTTTACACTGATGCAGGTGTTTGTGGCAAAAAGTGTAACTGGAACTAGGACTCAATATCCTTTTGCGAGGTTTACACTAATGCTGTTATTTTAGAGAGGAGCCAGAGACTTGGAAGGAGAGAAGCCCTAAAGGGGTCGCCTGCAAGAGCTCTGGTAAAAGCATGTTATTGGAAAAACACCGACCTCCGGGTAGAAAGTTTTAGAGAGGTGCCAAGAGACTTGGAAGGAGAGAAGCCCAAGAGGGGTCGCCTGCAAGAGCTCGGGTAAAAGGGTTTTATGGAAAAACACCGACCTCCGGGTAGAAAGTTTTAGAGAGGTGCCAGAGACTTGGAAGGAGAGAAGCCCAAGAGGGGTCACCTGCAAGGGCTCTGGTAAAAGAGTTTTATTGGAAAAACACTGACCTCCGAGATAGAAAGTAAGAGAAAAGTGTTGTTGGTTAGGAACAACATTGATAACGCTGTGCTTATGCTTAGATTAGATGCTGATGCTTGCGCGGAAATAACGTTCTATTGAGGCAACGGAGGTAAAAAAAAAATTTTGTGTGTATGTACAACTATAAAGTGTGTGGAGGGAGAACGGCAAGAGTGTAGAAGGTATAAGAAGGGAGAAAATAAGTGAAGAAACAAAGGTTAAAAATATAATAATATCTGGTAATAAGAAATAAAATAGAGTAAAAGCATTAGCCTCGGCTGGAAAATAACGGTTAAATAATAAGAAATAGAATAAAAGTATTAGCCTCGGCTGGAGAATAACGGTTAAATAATAAGAAATAAAATAAAAGCAGTAGCCTCAGTTGAGAATAAAGGTTAAATAGAAAAAATATATAATAAAGTATTAGAGTAAACGTAAAATAATGGTAAAAGAAGAGAAAACGCCGGTTGAAATAATCACGGGAAAATATCCTAAATGTGAACAGGAGATAGAGAAAATATCAGAAAAATGGACAAAAAGAACTAAAAGAATGGCGACAAAATGGCCTAAAGGGGGTACGTTTGATAGGGAAATATGCGATCAGATGGGATGGGTAATAGCAAATTATAAAACAGAAGACAAGTCAGAAAAAAGAAAGCTAAAAAGAGAACAGGAACAAACAATTTTAGGATGGTTTAGGTCCGCTTCCCTAGAAAAAGATGTAGGAATAAAAAGGGATTGCAGTGAAATAATGACTCCCCCTCCGTATGCCCCACAGTCACCAAGACATACGGTAATAAAAGAGAAAGGCTTGTATGCCCGGTAACATCTGCAGTGTATCCGGTAGTAAAGGGACAGGTTCAAATAGAGGGGTGGGTAGAACATGAGGAAGGTAAGGAACAACTCGGAATAGAGAGAGCGCGAGTCGACTCGAGCAAGAGAAGGAAAAAATAGATACAAGGGTAGCAGAGCTAAGGGGAGAATATAAGGAAGTGGAGGAATTAGAAGAGCTGTTAAAAGAAAAATATAACCAGTATGATGAATACCATAGCCGGTTAATAAAAAAGGCAAAAGAGATAAGAGACACTGAGAAAAAACAGCGAGCGTCTAAAATAAGCCAAAAGCCTGAACAGGTGGGGTCAAAAAGGGACGGGGAAACTCATAAAAGACGCAAAAATGCGGGGCGGGAAGAGCTTGCTGCCGTGGTGTCTTTTCCCTCGTGAAGTAGTTTTCTACAGATTGGCGATTGGACTCAGAATTATGTCGCTTCCTAGACACAACAGTTATTGTGGGAAAAGACAAAATGTTTAAGGTTGAAAAGATAGTAGCGGAGAAGAAACAGAAGGGTAAAAAGCTGGTTTTAGTCAAATGGGTCGGCTGGCCTGAAAAGTTCAACAGTTGGATACCGGCAAGCCATGTGTCTGACATCTAGGACATATAGGCAGTAAGTTATTTGAAAAGCTTACATGACCCTACAAACGCATTAGGTAACCATGGAGGATACAGGTTTCTACGTTACTCTCCCGAGTAATGCATCTTTGAGCATTTACCCTGACAACAAAATTTCAAGCTATACAACCAAGTTTGCCAGACCCATTGAACTGCGTGGGGATTGGGAGGTTGGCTTAGCCGAAATCCAGTACCCACACACTTGGAGTTCAATAACACATGATGACTACTTTTTATACATACAATCATTTTTAAAAAACCAGAAGAGCTCATTCAATTAGTTGCGGGTATTACAAGAGTATCGCTATTCTACTGGATGAAATGAACCACAATGCTGAACCCATGCTGGAAGGACTTGAAATTGCATATGGTCATATAAAAAACAAAATTTACATCGTATGCGAGCCACACATCACAATGATGGCTGAAGGAAAAATAGCTAGGATGCTCGGTCTTGAACCAGGCGTCAACTTGACAGCCGCTAAACCGATGGCGCCACACCCTGTTGACCTCAGCGCCGGGTTCTTCACACTGTACGTCTACACGGACGTTATCGACTACCAACGTGTTGGTGACAGTTTTGTACCCCTGCTACGAAATGTACATATATCTGGAACAAACAACGACATCATCACAATCTCGTATGAGAAGCCACACTACGTACCTGTGAGCAAGAAGCACATTGACAACATTACAATTGAACTGAAAACAGACCAGAACCAGAACGTAAATTTCCGTTACGGGAAAGTCATAGCAAAGCTGCACTTCAGACCGGTGAAACACCATTATCATGAGTAAAAGATGGCTAGGTCTGGCCTGCACATATGGCCCACACAGATACGTTGATTATTATACGGCGCAAGCGGGTAACGGTTTGCCGGGGTTTAATGGTGGGAGTGTTATGTATGGTGGGGGTCTTGGTGGTATTTTTCGAGGATTGTTCCGAATGGCTTTGCCGCTACTAAAGAAAGGACTCAATATAGCCAAGCCCCATTTGGCCTCAGCAGCTAAGAACATAGCCAAGGATGTGATCACTAATGTTGTGACAAGTCGTTTGAGCACGGGCGACCAGGAAGGATCAGGGCTCATGGTGATGACGCGACGTAGACAGAAAAGACCTCCAGGGGGGCGTGTCTCAAACATGTCAAAGTCTAAAAAACAGAAGGTGTCAAGCATTCAGCGCACAGTTGGTAAAAGCAAGAGGAGGGTGAGAAAGCACACAAAGAAGAAGGTTACAAGGAAAAGTAGATACATTTTTTTTTAAATGGCCTACATGTCGGGGGAATGCATGAAGTCGGAACTGGATCTTTTTGCAGTTCCGTATACACAAACAAGCATTGAGAAGAACATCTATGTGGAGGTGCCCCAACTGTCAGCCATTTCAGACACAGGACCTCTAGAGTTCTTTATTGCTGGTAATGGTGAAGATTACATTGACTTGAACAATACACTTTTATACCTTCGCTGTAAGATCACCCGCGCAGATGGTACTAACCTTGCGCAAGCTGACAATGTCGGGCTTATTAATTACCCCCTAGCGACCATTTTTTCCCAAGTGGATGTTTCACTGGGGGACCGACTGGTGAGTCAGTCTCGCAATACTTACCCCTACCGGTCTGTTATGGAATGTCTACTGAATTATGGGAATGAGACACTGTCTAACCAGTTCACAGCCGGGCTCTTTTATAAAGATACCAGCGGACATATGGAGGATACAAACACAGGGGGTAACAACATGGGTCTGAAAAACAGAGCCCTATATACCGCAGAGAGCAAAACTTTTGAAATGCTCGGTCACATACACGCGGACATGTTTTTTCAGGAGAGGTTGTTGATAAATGGTGTCGATGTTAAAATTAAAATGGTTCGGGGTAAGGACGAGTTCTGTCTAATGACTGCAGATGACCGTCAATACAAGCTTAAAATGGTGTCGGCAGCACTATTTGTAAAAAAGGTCAGCGTCTCCCCCGCTGTGAAGCTCGGACATGCGCAGGCGCTATTGACCACTAATATAAAATATCCTATTGATCGGGTCAGCATGAAGACTTTCTCATTAGCCACAGGTAGTCGAGTTTGTAATCAGGAGAATTTATTTTTGGGGCAGCTACCAAAAACGGTAATTATAGGGTTGGTTGATAACGACGCCTTTACAGGGGTTTACAACAAGAACCCGTTTAATTTCCAACACTATAACGCAGAGTTTGTGGCAATGTATGTTGATGGGCAGCAGTTTCCGGCCAAGCCATTTCAACCTGGTTATCAAAACAGTTGCGCTATTCGAGAGTTTTATAGCCTGATCCTCGCTACCGGTAGACATTTGAAGGACCAGCCCTTGTTAATAAATCGTCAAGAATATACAAGCGGTTACATGCTTTATGCTTTCAATCTGTCCCCTGATGAAGGTTGCAGTCAGCATCTATCCCTGATCAAGACGGGAAACATGCGACTGGAAATGAGATTCAGAAATGCGCTACCCAGAACCGTAAATATGGTAGTTTATGCGTTTTTCGACAATATCATTGAAGTGAACCAGAGGAGGAACGTGCTGTATGACTATTATTAATCATGAACACCAGAGAATTAGCAGCCGCTTTGAGTAACAACCCACATACAGGAAAAGACTTTAAAGGGGTGTTGGCCTGCGACGAGCTACCGGATAATAACCTGCATAATTTCCCCGCTTTGTACATTGTGAATACGCACCCCCGAAATAAGCCTGGAGAACACTGGCTAGCTCTGTATATGTGTGCGGATAAAACGGGTGACTCCTACGGTAACCCTCCGGACTATGAATATTTCCCAGAAAGTATCAGTAAATTTCTGCAAAAGAACTGCGATCGGATTGTTTACAACACGGTGCAAGTGCAAGACCCGCTCAGCGCGACATGTGGCCAGCATTGCGTATTTTACTTACACCACAGGGCCAAAGGAACCCCTTTTAGCAGAATTATGTCATTATACTCTGATCATTTAAAAATGAATGATGCAATGGTTTCAAAATATGTTGATAAAATATATCTGGATAAATGTATGAAAAATATGTTATCATGTATACAGACTGTAAACTCTTTTAAAACCTTTAAAAAATGTCATGCTTGTAAGTAAAGAGACACAAGTTAGAAAGTAAAACGTAACGTAATTTTATTAAATCAAATAAACATGAATCAAAATTACATTTTTTTGTCACAGCGTATCATTTATACTAGACATGTTAAAAATCTAACCATGTTGAACGGTCTAAAACTGGGGTTGAAAAAGCAGGCTCTGGGATTTCATAGTCTTCTCGAGTTTTCAATGGTGTCCGGCTTACTATAGGTAATTTTTTGTGCGAGCTTATCGTGCTGCGTACACCGTGATTAGGTATGACAGAAAGAGGCATATTAATTGTAGCTAAAGCCTCAATAAATGTTTGCCACCCCAGGGGTCGTCTATCATCAGCAACCTTGTGAGGCGCTGTAACGTTCTTTATTAGATCCAACATATGCGAGCCGGTTACAGCTTTACCCTTGAAAACAAACTCCCCTTTGTCGTTCCATGTTGCAACATTTCCGGATTTAGCCATTTTTTCTAAGACGTAGGTGGCATTTTTTTTTGCTTCTAGATGGCACGCTTTGTATAACGTCCTGAACCAGTTGGGCATCTTCAGTATCGGTAACACCGCTAGAGTGTGTTTGGCCATCTTTGACTTCTGATTCTGAACCCCCAGCAGTGGGAAATGATAATGTTAATTGATTTGATTCTTTTTCACCTTGCTTGACAAGAGCTATGAATCTTTGTAAAACAGCGGTGTACAGCTTTGCCTTCTCATGAGGTCCTACATCAGTCCTTGCTAAGATGCTGCGTATGGTTTGATCCAATTCATTTTCAACAGTTTGACGGATTGGCTCTGGTGTATAAGTGAGATTCTTTAATTTATCCAGTTGTTTTTGGGGTACTAGATACATCTTTTGAGCATTCTCCATAGCTTAACCACTGCGTGACGTTATCAAACTTGTGAGAAAGGGTATTGCGACGCTCAGCAGAGGTAGAAGGAATCCCCCTTTTTGATTAATGACTTTCTTCTTCTTTTTGATTGAGTTTTTTTTGTTAGCTAGTAGTTTAATCCTCGATCGTTGTTTCCTTAATTTTTTCAGCTGAGTATCCGTTAGGGGTATATTACCGCGTAAAACATTGAGAGCTATTTCACAAATTGTGTTTATGAGTTCCTGCGAAGCCGACTGTAAAATGGCACGTCTTTGCTGCGCATTGCCTTCAAATAGAGCTTTTAAAAGCGGCCAGTGCCGTTTAATACGTGCCGACATTACTTTTTCTTTAGTACATAAGCCACGGGCCACTCTGGAGGGTACAAACCACTTCTGAGGCAAAACTCTTCCGGTGTCTGCGCTTTTAAGTCCACCAAAAGATAACCGTAAGGGTTTCTGGTCGCATCTTCAAAAGATTCAAGGAAAAACTTTGAATGTCTAGGATACATTTGTCGAGCTAAAATATTAACTTGCATTTTATCTTGAGGATTTTTGAACAGAACAATGTAGTTGGCGTTACGATTTATCGTGCGACTCTTTATACCCTGAAAAAAAAGGTTTTGTACTAAATATATAATACTTAAGTTTCTATGGTGTGTATACTTGGTAAAAGCTTTTTCCACCTCTGTGCTCTCGCTGGCTGTTTCCATCAGGTCATCGATGATGATCAAATTGGTTGTGTAAATGGAGCAACGTTTCATCAGTCAAAGATTCAGGGAGGCCTTCTACAAACTGTACATTTTTTATTTTACAAAGTATATCATCATACAGCGGTTGCCAACAAGTGTAACACCACACAATATTTTGAGGCACAGAGGACAACATATTATGGGCATTTTCCAGCAGTCTTTTAACAAAAACACTTTTACAGCTGTTTGAAGGGCCTGAAATGATGCAGGAAAAGGGGTGTTGTAGGCGGCTGTCAAAACCCTCACCCTCTGACACTGGTTTAGTATCCATATGGCAATGTCTGGAAGTCCAGGAGCAAAACTCGCTTGTTGTAAACCACACGGAATCTTTTAGAGACTGTGCGGTTCCTGAGAATTAAACTTTTTTTGTCCCTAACAATCTGTTGCGTGGTTGTGGCGACTTCC
The DNA here is from genome assembly GCA_039654925.1 of Anguilla pacifica. Classification (NCBI taxonomy): domain Eukaryota; kingdom Metazoa; phylum Chordata; class Actinopteri; order Anguilliformes; family Anguillidae; genus Anguilla; species Anguilla pacifica. The sequence goes on from CM077292.1 coordinate 42,471,777, forward strand.
TTGGCTGGGTTATTTTTATGGGACACATAGTGATCTAACAAATCAGTGAGGGATGAAAGATTAACAACCTGCGTGTTAGTATGATGTAGTGTTATACCTTTCACCTTCATGCATGTTTTACCTCCCCGTGTTCTGTAAGCATATGTTTTCGGGCCCCCTGAAACAAATTCCAAAATGTGGTCGCCGGTGTCCAGCTCACTCGTCAACTCACCCAAAAAGTCCCCGAGCGGAGGCACCCAGTCACCTGGCTGACTCACAAAGATTACAGAATCTGTGTCATGATACAGAACCCTGTCAGGCAATTTGTCCATGAGGTTGTAAAGCTCAAGGCGTGCGTAAGCGGTGGTGAATGCCGCTATAAGCACATTACTGTGTTTGGGTGGTTTTGAGAAACCCTTGGCATAACGCCACTGCACAAGGGCCACATCCTCTGTAATAAATGAAAAATGTGAGATGTCATACTCTTTGGAAAACATGTACAACAGAAACTGCTCAGGGTCATGGATCAAGGCGGTGCTGACTTGGTTTGTTCTCTGACCGAATTTACCCCATCAGATGAGACTCAGACTCCTTCAACACCGCGAGACGTTGTTCAGCCAAATGTAACTCACGATTGAAGATTTTCAGAGCTTCCAAATGGGCTGGGACCTTAAAGGGCCATCTTTCGGTGTCCTCTGGCTTCTGGAGAATTGTTTGGGCCGCTGGTTGCTCCTGGATGTGTGATTCTCGGGCCTGTTGGTTGCTTTCCTCAGCTCTGTGTCCAGGGGCTTCCTCAACCTTTTGCTCCTGGAGGTGTGATTCTCTGGTCTGTTGGTTTCTTTCCTCAGCGCTGCCGTCCTCTCTGTGTCCAGGGGCTTCCTCAGCTGGTTGCTCCTGGAGGTGTGATTCTCTGGTCTGTTGGTTGCTTTCCTCAGCTGTTACTGCAGAAAAGCACCAATATTTAGCCGCTTTAGTTTCAAACCATACTTTTCATCAAAACTTTCAAGTACCACAAGTTCTTAATAGGCTTACCGCACTCTTCAATCTGTGTAGGTTTTTGTGCTGTGATACGTTTCACCACCGTTTCTCCCAAAGCCCTCTCTGCCACGTGGTTCTCAGCACCTGATTCTGTAGAAATAGTTTCATTTTTTGTTTAAATTGCATACAAAACAACAATATGATAACAAAGATATTTGAAATAATTCTCACCGCTAAAAAGTCTCCTTTTTTTGTTGAGCTTTAGATGGGATTTTTTCCCCTCTTCAAAAGTTTTTTCTGGTTCTTCTGCCCCTGTATAAGGAAGAATATCTGTGAATAACTGTAAATCCTTCAACCAGCATACTAAACAATTTAAAGAAAGGATTCTTACAAATAAGTGTAGGTGTCAATAAGCTTGCGCTCTCCTCGGCAGGGTTGATCCGCACTTGCTCCGGTGTTTGTGGATTCCTTGGTAGACTTGGCACCAGCTCTTCATCAGTTGTCAAGATCTCTAGAACTGGTAAAAAAAAGTCATCCTGTTTTATAAGCAAACTCAAAAGGCGGTCCCATGAACTGTTGTTGTTAATGCATATGCAAATTGCTGACCCACCTTCGTTCAGGACTTGAGTACAGGGCGTATCTGTTCAAAAAAAAAAACTTTAGCTTTAACAGGCTTTTGCGTTAAGTGTATTTATTTCAGAGAATTAGAAAAAGAAACTCAAATAAATGTGGGTACTCACATGATACATCGTAAAAGTCGACTCCAGCCATTCTTGGTTGTGGTTTGATAACTTCTCACCAAAGTAAAGATGCTGTGTCCTGGGCGCTAATTTATGGTTGGTATGTAACCCCCAAACCCCCACCCTTGACACTTTTAGGGTGGTATCTCAATGAAAAATAAAATATTTCGTTATAAACAGTAGTTTGAAATACACTGCTTTACAAAATCCTGTATAATTATTCAACACGATTTTGAACCCGTTCAAACATTTTGCAGCCTATAGATACCAAACACATCTATATGGCTCCTAACGTGCACAATTTTAATTTTAAACCCTTTTTAAAGACTTAAAAATGAAGTACCTAGTATCCCCATGTTTTCTTTCTGACATGGGAGTGTATAAAAACCCCTATTATCTCTATTATCTTTATTCGTTTATAAAACCCTCAACGCACTCGCCCCGTTGGAAAAGCAGGGATGCCTTTGCCATGTGCATGGATTCACAGAAGCTAGAGCACACCATAAACATCCATTTGTACCAACACGTGATGTCAATGTAGGCTTTAGCTAAAAATATTTTGAATACAACATTTTATGAAGATCAGTGTAATTATTCAATATGTTTTATACACACTTATATGGTATCTAACGTGTGCAATCTCCACTTAAACCCCTTTTTAAAGGCTTAAAAATGTGAGTAATATTATGAAAACCTTTTTTTCTTAGACTCTAATCAAGTTGTTTGTAAGAATTGTTTTCTTTCTTACATGGTTGTTGAAAAAACTTAAGTTTAGGGCTGTGTCTGTATTCAGAAAAAGAAAAGGCATAAAACATTATCCTCGCGGGAAATTTGAAATGCTGTGTACCATATGCCCTGCGCTTCACAGGCCACACCACCTGTTCAAACACATCCCCCACTATGCAACTATGCGTCACGGACGTGCCTATGTGTCTGCGTACTCCCCGTGCTTCACAGGGGACCTCAGCAGATAAAATATTTTGTTATAAACAGTAGTTTGAAATACACTGTTTTACAAAATCCTGTATAATTATTCAACATGCTTTTGAACCCGTTCAAACATTTTGCTGCCTATAGATACCAAACACATCTATATGACTCCTAACATGCACAATTTTAATTTTAAACCCATTTTAAAGACTTAAAAATGAAGTAGCTAGTATCCCCATGTTTTCTTTCTGACATAGGTGTGTATAAAAACCCCTATTATCTCTATTATCTTTATTCATTTATAAAACCCTCAACGCACTCGCCCCGTTGGAAAAGCAGGGATGCCTTTGCCATGTGCATGGATTCACAGAGGCTAGAGCACACCATAAACATCAATTTGTACCAACACGTGATGTCAATGTAGGCTTTAGCTAAAAATATTTTTAATACAACATTTTATGAAGATCAGTGTAATTATTCAATATGTTTTATACACACTTATATGGTATCTAACGTGTGCAATCTCCACTTAAACCCCTTTTTAAAGGCTTAAAAATGTGAGTAATATTATGAAAACCTTTTTTTCTTAGACTCTAATCAAGTTGTTTGTAAGAAATGTATTCTTTCTTACATGGTTGTTGAAAAACTTAAGTTTAGGGCTGTGCCTGTATTCAGAAAAAGAAAAGGCATAAAACATTAACCCGTGGGAAATTTGCCGTTTACCACAGGGCCCGCGCTTCACAGGCCATCCCCACCTGTCCAGCCACATCCCCCACTATGCAACTATGTGTCACGGACGTGCCTGTGTGTCTGTGTACTCCCCCCGCGCTTCACAGGGCACCCCACCTGTTCCGCCACATCCCCACTATGTGTCACGGGTGCCCCTGTGTCTTCTACATGCATCTCCCGGCGTACAAAACGTCGCCGACTATTGATTGTTGGGGATCTCCGAAACTTTGTGTGGGGGCAATGCTCTAAAGCTACAGTGGCTCCTGCCTAACTCTGTCCATGCTTACCGGCTCGCTGTGGCCATTTTGATCCTCGCTACTCAGCTGTGAACATCTATCTAGAGAACCTCCGCTTCTGTTTTGTCGCAGGAAATCAGCTAAGTGACTAACGCATGTGCTTTTTTCTACTTTAGCTTTCTTAAAAACCTCTCTTATACCGCTTTAACACTTCCTGATTCGGCTTGTTAAGACTATGCATACATGCCTGGGCTTGTTTTCTTTAAACTAACGTCCAAAGCACTGCTTTAAAACTTAGTTACTTACATATTCTCACATATTGCCTGTTTTACTGGTAAAGGATAAAACATTTTTTTTTAAAAAAGGTTCAATTTGCACAAACACTTTGCCCCACAAGGAGTGTAGTTACACCAAGTATTCTGAACATTTAAATTTTTTTATTTTATTTTAATTTATTTATTTTATTTATTAAAAAAATGTTTTCCCTCTATTTTATCCTCACCATCTGGCAGCCACAACCCCCACCCTTTCCCCATACCCTTATCCCTCACCAACCAAACCATAGCAGAGTTCAAAAGGTAAAACTGATCAATCAAATCTTGACAGTATGTACATCATAGAAAACTGGACCATATCGAAGGGGGGGGCAAGGGGCGGGGCATCAATCAATCATTTTGACAATAGGTGCATCATATTACTCTCTTGCATGCAATGCAGACTGCTCTTGCTGAATCAGATGCAAAAATGGAAGTTTTGCAAAAGTATGAATACACTCAAGCGGACATGAGCATTGAAGTTAAGGGTGAATTTGTGGCACCTCTCCTCAAACAGGATGGCGAAACAAGAGTAGAAGCCACCTTTCAACCACAACCGTTACACCAAAGTTGCTCACCCACTCCAATTCAACTACCATCACAGCACGCCTCACCTACACCCAATGAACTCAATGTTCAACCAGAAATGCTTCAAAGAACCTCGCCTGTGCCGAGCATGGAATTCAATGACGTGTCAGTGCGTGATAGTCTATGCAAGGCCATTACTCAGCACGCCAATGTCACCGAATACCTTGTGAAGAAACACAAAGCATCATTACTTCCTGATCTCACCATTTCAACATTCAAGAGTGACCCGCTTGAATATAATTCCTTTATCAGATCTATTGAGCACGGTGTTGAAGGCCGCACTGATGACAACCGTGATCGCCTACAATTTTTGCTGCAGTACACAAGTGGACCACCACATGCATTGGTTAAGAGCTGCATCCACATGGAACTTTCAGCAGGCTACGCTAAAGCAAAACAAATGTTAAAGGAGTTCTTTGGCGATGATTACAAGATAGTAGAAGCCTACATGAAGGAGGCATTGGATTGGCAGACAATCAAGCCAGAAGATAGTGCCGCACTACAGTCTTTCGCATTATTCCTCACAGGCTGATCCAACACAATGACAGACATTAGCTACATGGAAGACTTGGACAACACAGCTAACATAAAAGCACTGACTAACAAGCTTCCATACAAACTCAAGGAAAGTTGGGAGAAGGTTTGCCTGCGACTTACAAGAAAGAACAAAGAAAAGAGCGAAGTTCAAGGATTTTGTCCACTTTGTTAACAAGCAAGTTAAGTATATTTTACACCCGCTCTATGGAAACATAAAAGACACCACCACGAAAGACCCAGTCCGACAGAAACCGAAACCACAATATACAGAGACATTCAAACCAAAGAAAGTCTTCACAACAGCTCTTGTCCCAATCAAAACCGAAAACAAATTCAAGACGGAAAACAAGGACTCAATTAACAAACAAGCAACACCAAAAACACAAACTGCCGTCTCGGTGGATGCAAACAGCAAGCCTTGTGTTTATTGCAAAGGAGAGCAACACAGCCTCACAGTCTGCAGAAAACTCAAGAGCAAGCCACACAAGGAAAAGATTGACTTCCTGAGAAGTAAAGGTCTGTGTTTTGCATGTTTGAAGTATGGTCACATGAGTAGCAGTTGCAAAGAGAAAGCTCAATGTCAAGAATGCTCTCTACCGCACCCCACACTGTTGCACATGAAGACCAAAGACCCACAAGAAGACACAACAGCAAAAGAACAATCCGTATCAAGTGCCTTTGTACAAATTATGGAAACTTTTGGTGTCACTGGGGCCGGTAAGGAAGATTGTGCTCTTTCCATCATTCCAGTGTGTGTCAAGGCACAAAAAGGAACCAAGGCAGTGACAACGTACGCATTTTTGGATCCAGGTAGCTCAGCTACTTTCGCTACAGAGTCACTGATAAACCAACTCAGCGTGAATGGATGCAATACAAGCATCTTGTTGCGAACAATGGGAAATGAATCTGTTGTGAACACTTGCATGGTGACTAGACTGGAAATCAGTAGCCTGGATGGCAACCAGTTTATTGAACTTTCAGAGGTGTTCTCACAGAATACCATCCCTGTAACCAAAGGTAATATCCCCTGTCAAGAGGATGTTAACGGTTAGCCTCGTCTAAAGGAGGTGAAGCTTCCCACTATTCAAGCAGAAGTTGGATTGCTCATAGGAGCAAATGTTCCGAAGGCGATGGAGCCACTACAAGTGGTCAGCAGCATGAACAATGGACCATACGCCGTAAGAACAATATTAGGCTGGATGGTAAATGGACCACTCACAGGTGGAAGCGATATAATGGAAACAAACAAATTGACAGAAGTCACTGCAAATCGAATCTCAGTAGCCAAGCTAGAAGAACTCTGGCAACTGCAGTTCAAGCAGGACTTTCCTGACGCTGGACAAGACGAAAACATTGAAATGTCCAAGGATGATCGCCAGTTTATGAAAATGGTGTCTCAATCCTCAAAATTTGTGGATGGTCATTACAGTGTTTGCCTTCCGGTGAAGAACAAGTCTTTGTTCATGCCAAACAACAGATCAGTTGCTGAGCAACGTGCGCTGAACTTACAGAAAAGATTCTGTAGAGATGTCAAGTTTCATGCAGAATATGTTGCATTCGTGGATGACATTCTCAAGAAAGGCTACGCGGTGAAGCTCGACAGTGCTGAACGCAAGCCACCCGAAGGACGAACATGGTATTTACCTCATCACGGAGTCAGACATCCAGTCAAGCAAAAACTGTGCGTCGTCTTTGACTGTGCAGCAAGTTATCAAGGAACATCACTGAACCAACAGCTTCTGCAGGGTCCCGACCTAACAAGCTCGCTAGTGGGGGTCCCCTTGAGGTTCCGACAAGAGACCACGGCAGTTATGGCTGACGTGGAAGCCATGTTCCACCAGGTCAGAGTCAGCGATGAAGACAGGGATCTCTTCAAGTTTCTCTGGTGGCCTGATGGGAACTACGAGCAAGAGCTTGTTGAGCACAAGATGTTGGTCCACATCTTCGGCGCAACATCATCGCCAAGTGTTGCAACCTTTGCGCTTCAAAAATGTGCAACAGATTTCGAGGCTGAATTTGGTCATGAAGCTGCAAAACAGTGAAGAAAATTTTTTACGTAGATGACTGTCTCAAGTCAACGACTGATGAGGACACAGCAGTTGCCCTTTGCTCTCAGTTGAGGAGCATGTTGGCAAAAGGTGGATTTGGACTGGCAAAATGGTCGAGCAACAGTCGGAAATTGCTCAACTCAATTCCTGAAGAGGAAAGAGCGCAAGGATTTCAAGATCTAGATTGGAAGATAACTTGCCGATGGAGAGAGCATTGGGAATCCAGTGGTGTGCTGAATCAGATAAGTTCAAATTCAAGATCAACCTCAAAGATCGACCACACACTAGGAGGTTTTCTTTCCCTTGTCAGTTCCATCTTTGACCCGTTTGGCTTTCTCGCTCCAGTAGTACTGCCCGCCAAGAGAATCTTGCAAGGTTTATGCCGGGAGAAGTATAGCTGGGACGAAGACCTGCCAGACAATGTTGTTAAGAGCTGGAAAGAGTGGATCTCAGGAATGCAACAGCTTGGGAATTTCGGAGTTGATAGATGCGTCAAGACAAAGCAGTTTGATGCACCAGTCTTTGCACAGCTACATCACTTTGCGGACACGAGTGAAGACGCCTACGGAACAACAAGCTACCTACTGCTGCGCAATGCAATCGGGGAAGCTCAATCCACCCTCATGGCAAAGGCAAGGGTCGCACCCTTGAAGACTCCAACCATACCAAGAATGGAACTGACTGCGGCCACGGTTGCAATCAAAATGGACAAGCTTCTGAAGAAAGAGCTTGAACTGGAACTTAATGACTCAGTCTTTTGGACGGATAGCACGGCTGTGCTAAAATACTTGAGAAGTGAAAGCACAAGATTCAAGACTTTCGTTGCCAATAGAACTTCAACAATCCTGGAGCACTCTCAGACTTCACAGTGGATGTACGTCAATACCACTCTGAATCCCGCTGATCATGTTTCGAGAGGACAGACTGTTGAAGCATTCTGGAAAAATGAAAGCTGGCTTTCAGGACCAGGTTTCTTGCTCCGCCCACAAGACCAGTGGCCAAAGAATCCAGATCCTGGAATGCTGGACATCGATGACCCAGAGGTCAAAAAGGTTGCTCAAGTATATGTCATACAGGCACAAGAGCCCAAAGATCCAACGGACCAGTTGATGAATCACTACTCATCCTGGACAAGGCTAAAGCGTTCTGTCGCCTGGTTTCTGAAATTAAAAGATTTGCTCAGGGAACTGAAAGCAAACAGAAAGGAACTAAGCACATTAAACAGAGAAAGCAAAGATGAGACAAAACATGAAACAGAAAACAAAATGAACCAATTCAAGAAAGCTTTCAAAGGAACATACCTAACCTGTGAATATCTGACCAAAGCAGAAGCAGAAATCGTGAAATACTGTCAAAAACAAAGATTCGAAGAAGACTTGGCAATGCTAAAGGAGCAAAGGGTGAAGAAAACTAGCTCACTCCTTAAGTTGAATCTGGTACTTCAAGACGGAGTCATGAGAGTCGGAGGAAGGTTGAGCCGAGCAGATGATGCCAGATGATTCAAAGCAGCAAGCCATCTTGCCAAAGGATTCACACATCACAAAACTCGTGCTGAGACATATTCATGAAGTTACAGCTCACGCCGGAAGGAATCACATGTTGGCCCAACTGCGTGAAAGATTCTGGATCCCTGGAGCGAATGGGGCCATCAGAAAGTTCTTGTCCAAGTGCGTCACCTGTAAACGACAACACGGAACTGCTGGCAAGCAACTCATGGCAGACCTACCAAAATGCAGGGTCCTGTCTGACGATCCTCCATTCACAAGAGTCGGCGACGACTACCCATTCCTAGTGAAGCGAGGAAGACTGCAAGTAAAGAGATAGGGTGTCATCTTTACGTGTCTCACCATACGAGCTGTACATCTAGAGGTTGCCTCTTTGCTTGACACCGATGCGTGCCTCAACGCAATTAGAAGGTTTCTTGCCCGAAGAGGACAAGTCAAAGACATGTACTCAGATAATAGAACTAACTTCATGTTGGCTGACAGTGAGTTGAAGAAATCAATCAAAGAATGGAACACCAAGATCGCAAAGGACTTGCAACAGAAGGGTGTCCAATGGCACTTCAGTCCTCCTGCAGGTTCTCACCACAGAGGAAACTGTGAGCGGCTGATCCGTTCAGTGAGAAAAATCCTGAACGTCACAGTGAAGGAACAACCTTTGGATGAAGAAGGTCTCCAGACCTTGCTATGTGAAGCTGAGGCTGTCATAAATGGCAGGCCCATCACCAAGGCATCTACAGACCCCAATGATTTAGAGGCCTTAACGCCCAACCACCTGTTCTTACACAAGGTCAAGCCCGGGCTACCGCCAGGCGTATTCAACAAGGATGACCAGTACGCCAAGTGCAGGTGGAGGCAAGTCCAGTACCTCGCAGACATCTTTTGGAAGCATTGGTACAAAGAATATCTTGTGCAGCTCCAAGAACGTCAGAGATGGTCCACACCTAGAAGGAACTTCTGCATCGGCGACGTGGTGCTGATTGTGGATGACTCATCACCCAGAAATTCATGACCACTCGGAAGAATCGTGGCGACTTTTCCAGACAAGAAAGGTTTTGTTCGTCAAGTGAAAGTCAAAACCAAGACCAACGAGCTTTGTCGCCCAATAACAAAGCTATGTCTTCTTCAAGAATCAGAGGATAATTGATTAACTGTCCCGAAGGCAAGTCCCTGTTTTGGACGGGGCGAAGACAAAAAAGGGGGAGACTTCTGTAGATAATTAATGTTTTCAGATAATAGCATAGCTTGTAGGCTCCTTCAATTTAAGTTAAAATTTTAAGTAATTGTTTCAAGGATATTGATAACAATTAGGGGCCGGTAATGTAGGAGCCTAAATACAGTTTGTTGATAGACAGTAAATGATCTGACTAATTAGCACAGAATAATTTAAGTTTGTATGTAAAACTAGAGTAATTTACATGATTGGTTGATTCAGAAGATATTTTGATTGATGTATTTACATGTATTTACAGTTCATATTTACAATGATGCAATAAGTTAATTTGATTTATTGTGCTTAAAATGTGTGTGGATAATTTAAAATGCATAAAGGCTCATTTACAGTTACTTTTGTAACATTTGGAGATGGGATATTGTGACCGTTACATCCAAGTAGCTATTTGCACATTTAATTGTTTTTGGCGCGTCTTGCGTGAGAAAAAAAAAAAGAGTTTTTGGGGTAGTAATTTCTGGTTAGTAAAAAAATCCAAGTAGAGAGTGGAGGCACATGGTCTTTTGACCTCTCTCTCTCTCTCTCTCTCTCTCTCATTCTGATAATTCTCTCTTGTGAATTTAATTGGAATGGACAATCGATCTGTACATATGAAGAATCATTGTTTTGACAGTTTGTTTTATTAAAAATTTTGATTTTTTACTGCGTGGTCCTGTGGATTTATCGTTTTGGATTTAAACAAGGGGAATTGAGACCGTCAACCTAAGACTTCACTGAATGGAAACCTACAAAAAGTAATACTTACATAGCAATGAATGAAATCTTATCTATGTCCAGTAGATGGAGACAGAGACAGTAAATAAATGATACTGTTCTATTCGCTTCTGTTTTACTCCAGAAAACGATGTCAGCTAGGTATATCAGCAATAGTATTTTCCAAGAATTTATGAAAAATTGTTGACAACGTTCTGTTAGCAGCGTCTTTGTTTTACTGCTACCACAGAGAATGCGTAATTGAGTGCGATGATAAGAACATTTTCGGTTATGCTGGCCTTTGGAAGATACCCAGGCGTCACAAATGCGCGTATATTTCCCGAATGGATTGTCCAAGACAATATATGACCATGATGACCATATGATGATTCAATATTTTGTCCCAGATATTGACTGTAAAATGACATGGTATCATTTTTAAAAACTTTTTCTCTTTTATTTCGTTATTCAGTTAGCAGCGTTTTCACTGCTGTATAGGCATATCTTAGGGCTATTGTCGGGTTTATCATGTTGCTATGACGGAATATGATTTTTTAGTGGTGAAAGAATATTTTTTATTAATGCCAAGTTAGACAGTATTGTCCATTATGTCAAGGGTGGGGGGTGTAGTTGCTGATGAGACTGCAGGGAGGGGGTGCGTGTTAAATGAACGACCAGAGCGACAATGGTGGGGCTGCGAAACTTTTTCGGCATAGTTGTCGTGTATCGTCTACTTAAAAACAGAAACGCGTTGTTTTAGTTTCTTAACTCATACTTTGGTTGCAGTAGCACCGAATGTCTGAGTTTAGTCATCTTGGCATGCCGGCGTGCCGACCACTAGGGGCTTTGCGCTAAGAGGTTAATGTGCAACGTGTCAGGTATTGGGTGATTCTCTGAGACGGGTGCCTTTTGGGTCGTACCATTTTTGAAAAAAATACCTCAGATAATTGTATTTCTGATCACTACATCTGATAGTGGACTAGTTAAACCTTTGAGAAAATACATTTTCCCACCTCAGGCATGAAATCCCAATCATTAGGCATTTCTTTCTCACTAAAAGTCGTTTTGAGTTCAACCCCGTCACAGACAGCTTGGACCCTGTGTGAATATTATTTGAAAAGATATTCAAGTAAATTCTTGTATAACCTTAATAATCAGATGTCCCTTGTTTAAGATTACTAAGATTAAGATTACACTTATTCGAAGTAGAATTTTTATTTTAAAATACTCACCATTTGACTGCCAAAGCAGGTCATGAGAACTTTATCTAACTGCTAATGTTAATGCATATTATCAAATATTATAAAGGATTTGATCATGCTTTCATATTTTTTCTGATTATCCTGTAAATTTTACACACAGTTCAACAAACATTAACCTCATTGTGGCAAACACACCTGCCACAGGCCACCGAAGTGGCTTTCCAAGGGCCCTCAAGCACAGAGACACAGGAAGACGATGTTAAAACCAGTCCACATTTATTCGAGGGTGGCAAGATGTTACAGCCAAGGAGCAGATGTAAAACACTGTCATGACAGCGAGGCTCTCCCTTGTGCGAGTGGGGATGGCAGATTTAACCTGTGCGCACTGATTACCTCACTACGCACAGGTGCAGCCACTCCTGTTCCCGGGTCAAATTAGCCTGGCCAATTATCTAATTCATCAAGCATAAATTCATCACAGACATCAATGGAATGGATTTGTCCATATGGTCAGCAGTAAAAAAAATCCCTTATATAAAATGTACAGCATAGGCTACTGTGAAGAAAACTACCTTGCTGGAATCTCGTTTTTATTAAAACTAGTATTCAGTAAATAACATTAAACTCTGAAAACGTGACTGTAAAGTGTTGATTCATACATCCTTTATTCAGAAAGCCTGGCCCACATTTCTTTCTGAATTTCCATATGCCGTGATGTCACAAGTTGAGGGGAAAGGATGAGCTCAAGCACATCATTAAATAGATACCATAGCACATCTTCACAAACAGGCCAAAAGAACCTGTTTGGTCTGACACGGTGCATGCATTTAACTTGAACATGGATTTCATCCATGGCAAGGATTATTCCTGGATACAGATCTTTATCGTATGTGAGCACACACCACTGCCCTAGCACCTCTGGGTCTTCCCAATAGATTTGTGTCTGCCTCTGTGACACAGCAGCTGGCACCTTCTTGACAAAGCTGAAATGCTGTGTATTCCAACACTCACAGTGTAACTGCTTGTGGGTCAAGCACATACAGCTGACATCACAAGATATTATCTCTCCTGGAGCAAGAGTTACCACCTGATGTATTCTCATGGTTCCTGGGACTGCTGGTAGGTTTGATGGCATCCTCTCAAGTGCCTGCTGAACAGTTTCACCATCAACAAAGAACAACTTGATAGATGTGCTGTTCTCAAAAAGGGCCTTGAAGAGCTCATGTGCATCTTGGATGTCCCGGCCATGGCTTATTAGCATGTCAGCAGTCCTCTTCAAGGCTGCTCCAACACCATCTGGTGCTCCCTTACCATGGCTGGCCTCAAACAAATTCCAAGTCCCTGCCTTGATGCCTCTTTTCTCCAGCTCAGTGCTAAAAAGGAAAAAATTGCCTTTCTGCTTGTACTGGGTACAAGGACCATCACTAAAGAAGTGTATAACAGAAACCTCTGGGTATGTTGCCTGCACATAATCCAATACAGGGTTCAGATGCTCCCATATAGCTGCGGGGCTTTTGTGCTTTGATGGGGATATTGTGCTGAAGCAGGTCGGTTCTTGGTTACCACCTACATAAACAACCCCCGTATGTAGTGTTGCCTGCTGGTGAGATGATCCAAAGTGCACTGCTTGGATTTCAGAACTGTACTTGCAGGTAACGTTCTCAGAAAAATCTATGTGAATTAAGCATTCATTAGTGACCATGCTCTTCCTCAACTCACGGCAGTAGGAATACTGCTGCCTAATATTGAAGAAATGCTTCTTGAACTTGCTCAGGAGTGTGTGGAACTGCTCAGCAAGTTGCTCCTGGGTGCCCTCAACAATTTGTTTAACAGTTATCTTTACAGTTGGCACCTCCTAATCATTTTTACCTTCTCTTCTGTCCCCCACTGAGTATAGGACACCTTTTCTGCACTGTCATATGTACTCGAGAGGGAAACTGTTTTGTCTTTGCATTTTTCACACTCCCCATACATACAATCCTTGGCTGTGTTTCCCAGAGTCTCCTTAGCGCTACGTGCGTCGTAAGGTATACCTTAAGGTCTTCCTTTAGGTCTCGAGCTGTTTCCCAGCGCCTCCTTAGCTAAGGTATACCTTCTGAAAGGTTGTCGTTTCACCTATCTATTCCCATCATGATGGTAATTAAGTATTGGGCCTATCCATAATACTAATCCAATTTGTGAAAAAAATAAGCTTATATTATTTTTAGGTACTGGAGCTTACTGAGGATATGGCTTTTCTGACTGCATACCCTGTAGAAATTAGTTTGTTTGTGTGTGAGTCAATGATCACACTGACTTGGAACAAACCGCCGGTTTATTAAGAATATAAAACCCGTGTGAGCACTGAGTGAGTATACTTGCATGACCGAACTAGACGGAACTAAAGCACGTTGATTGGCTTAGCCATAAACACACATACAGGTACGGTGGCTCATAATGAACAAACAGGACAAATGATCTACATCCCTTTCCTTTAGCTCACACCTCCGATATAAAACAAAATAGCACTAGGTAAATATCAACATTACAGCATTACAACATTTCTTTCTTACCATGTTGTTTTACGACTTTCAGTAAACAACCCAATAATGATATTCTTGGTTAAACTTAAGACTATCCAACAGCAAATCAAGGTGGATGAACATATCACTTTAACAGGTAGGCCTATTCATAAGGCATACCTGGTATAAAATGAATCATGATCAATTTCCACAGACGCGCTTTTGCCTTTCATCTACGATCATTTTTGCACTGCAGAGAAAAGTCTGCGAGAAACAGTGAATATGCTGCTACAGTTGCCTATATATTGTGTGACAAAAACAAAGTAACATTAGACCTTTGTTTCAATAAGAACAAAATAATTCACCCATATGTAGCCTATATCCTTTTTCCTGGGCTTCCAAGAAGTCCCAGACTATGGCTTATATGTCCCGATCAATGCTCTTTATTTTATCTTTTGTAGCCTACATGCATTTATTGAAACTATCACAAGGTCTCGTTTTAACTCTTAAAGAGATTAGCAGATGATCTTTAGTAGGCATAGCTTCCTCTTTTGCAATATTATATTGATGTAAAATGACTATGACAACACTTGTAAAGGCTTATGAATGACGTTTTAATATAACAAGTGAGACAATCGATTTGCTTGGCATTGATTGATAAACTTTTCAACACCACAGTGAAGGCCAGCTCCAACTTACGACGTACCTTTGGAAGTGTCCCTTAAGGCAACTTAAGGTATAGTTTGGTAAAAAATCGTAAAAAAAGCGGTTTCCCTTTGAAAGGTATACCTTAGAAACCTTCGTAAAACGTTAAGGTACATCGAAACTGGGAAACGCAGCCCTTGCTGGCAGACAAGTTTAGTAAGTCTCTCAAGATCTGACGTCTCAATCAGCTTCAGCTGACTAAGCTTTTCTGCCAGAAAGCTTAGA
The DNA here is from genome assembly GCA_039654925.1 of Anguilla pacifica. Taxonomy (NCBI): domain Eukaryota; kingdom Metazoa; phylum Chordata; class Actinopteri; order Anguilliformes; family Anguillidae; genus Anguilla; species Anguilla pacifica. The sequence continues at coordinate 42,486,915 of CM077292.1, forward strand.
TTCTCATGCATCTTGCACATGCATGTCTCACGATCAGACAGGGAGGGGTACACAATCCAAAAGGGACGTAGCTGGCAAAATGCAGGGTATGAGATCCTCACATTGTTCTCTGCTAGAAATTTTCTGTGGAGGTTTCTCATTGTGTCTACAGGAACCTTTTCTGCATCTTTACTTTGTTTCCTGTAATGGTTTGTTTTCTTCCTGTAGTTATCCTGCTGACATCATCTCTTGTAAAGAGGGTCTTCACATTGTTCTCAGTAGATGTATCTGCATACCTGTTAACAATCTTTCTGTTAAAATTGCTCAGGCTTTCACTCTTCAAAAGGTTCCTGCGTTTCTTTGAAAACCCAAATGCCTGTTCTGACCATCTCTGGGGCCTATACTTTTTGACAATATTTCCCACAGTAACCTTAGCTATGATTTGCTTATCTCTTTCATTTCTGGTATTCAGGTATTTTTTCTTGATGTCAGTAATAAGGGCTTCATGGAGTAGTAAAGATTTTCTGATTCTGCTGTTCACAGTACAATTCTTGACCAGTTCACGGACTTGGAGATTCATTCTGTTTTGTTGATCGCTGGCGCCTCTTTTTGTACTTTTAAGTTTTCTCTCCTTTCTGAATGAATGTTTGAGTTGTACAGTTTGTATCTTGCTCTTCGAGATTGTTTTTTGGCCTCTAAATGTTGCCTAAAACAAAACCAGGCAATAAATAATTACCAAAACTGCAGCCAACATAAAAATCTCACATGGACAAACACCTATACGTACACTCACTCACTCACTCACACACACACCCTGATAAAATATCTTTTTATACTTCCCAACTTCATCTACTATAAATGAACCCCTAACAACATATTTCCCTCACCTTGAGGACCCAGGTCTGGGTTACTCTGCATACTGATTATCAGGACTTTGTGGAGGGGTGTTGATATTGCTCAAAGCTTCCCTTTTCTTCTTCTGTCTTTTTATAGCATTCCTCCACGTCTTGCGCTTTTGTCGTTTAGCTCTGTCACTCAGATCCCTGATTTTTTTATTTTTTCCTGCCTCAGTATCTCTTTTCCACCTCTCACGCTCACTCCTGAGATATTTTTCCCTTCTCTCTGGGTCTGCGTTCCTTCTTGCCCTGTACTCTTTGCCTCTTTGCTGCTGATTTTGCAATTGTGATATCTGAACATATTTAACATAAAATAGCATTAAGAATTATTTCAGACATTTCACATCAAAGTCTACAACTGAGTCATCTACTAAGAAGTGTCAAACATTCAACCCTGTCACAACGATTCAACCCTTTTGTAATAAAAAATGTGACAGGGTTGAATGTGATGGAATTTAAGTTTTTTGACTCCATATTTAGCTAAGACATTAGCACCACATGGCATTTAGGACATCATAAAATTGTAATATTTTGCAACACTGTTGTTTAATTTTTCCTAAACAATTGTTTACTATCATTTATTCATGAAACAGAGTTGAGCCTGACAATCTCAATCTGACAATAAACACAATGAAATATAGGTAAGAAAAGATGCTGACACTTGCCTTTCTTTGCAGAATGTTCTTCAAAAGACTTGTGTGATGTCACTTCCTCAATGCTGATGTCACAGGTACTGATCCATTATTTTTATAGGCGGGAAATGGTATGGCGTGACAGGGTTGAAAACAAACTGGGGGACGTGTGTCAATATTGCAATTTCATAGATGATGTATTTTTTCAGAAAAAAATTATTTTTAGTTAAAGTAATAACCTCGAAGATTTTCATTAAAAAGTAATTCATGAAGATTTTCTGCTAGCGTTACAGCAGGGGAGGTGGGGGGGGGGGGGCAGGGTATATGGAACCCTAATAAATTTTTGTGTAACATGAGAGGTCATATTATTTGTTGATGCACGTTTCGTATTACATTTGATGACAATGTAACGTTACTAAATTACATAGCTATTTGCACAGCTAACGCTAGCTACCGGACCATGTCAAGAAAGGCAACATTAGTTTAGACAACGTTGCGCACAGTATCCATCGCTCATATCAAGTAATGTTGCGTTAGCTAACTAGCTAATGTAATTAACACAATCGAATGTCAGCTAACAATTAGAAAAAACGCTAGCTAATGCTACCGACTGGTACCGACCTCGCAAACCGTCTCTCGAATGCAATGCTACCTTGTTGCAACGTTGCAATGTAGCTAACTAAAGGGCAGTTCAGATCAGAGACTGTAAAAAATATGGACAAAGCTACTGTGACGTCACCCATTGACTCTCCGTGGGTGTCTAAAACATGTTTTGAAGCTCAATGGCGGGCGCGGCCATGTTGTCGATTTGGAGCCAAAACCATAGAGTTATGCGGTCTTGTGGTTTTTATAATGTGATTGACAGTCCGGTGCAGAAAAGCCCATCAACCTGAACGAACGATTGCAGAACGAACTTGAGGCTAGCTGACTGTCTGCCGTTATGTTTTGAAATATATTATCAAATGTTTACGGAGTTTAATTTCCATCCGTGACTGTACTGTGTCATGTAATCACGTTATATGTATGGCATTAATAATACAATTATGTTCAGTTATCTTCAATTTATGTTTCTCAGCAAAACGAATATGCTTAGCTAGCATATCAGCTTGCCAGTGAGCTAGGTAGGCTATCCGTGGTTAGCTCACGCATTAGCAATATGAACCACAGGGGAAGAACATCGACTACACTGATGGTCAATCAATCAGAGATGTGTAGGCTACTGATGATTTGACTAGGCTTATTTTCGTATAACTGTCTGGTAGACCTGCTGTTAACCGAGCAAGTTATCGTCGTAGGTTTTCGCCACAGTCAGTTAATGAGCCAGTAACTGCTACAAGCTACTCCATCATCGTTTGTTCACTTGCTGGGTGACGCTAGCTGACCGATCGTTCGCAAGTCACTTTCTACCGAATAAAAATTAACGCTGTCAGCGGCGATTAACAAATCTACCAAGTATATTAATAGCTGATCTGCAGGCGTGTAAATATGACAACGCACTTTGTACAGCAAGTTTTCCACCTGGTGCATGAAGACAAAAATAATGTAGCCTACATTCAATTTCTAATTATTATTAGACTTTTATTTTTATTATCAAAACCAATGGAGAAAATCCAATATACGTAAGGAGCCCCGAGGACCGATTCTGAGAACCACTGTCTTAAATGCTCTTGTCGGTCTCTTAAATGCTAAAAACATGTTCCTTTCTAAATGCCAGTCTTACAAAGATGGTTAATTTCGTTAAATTCTGTGTGTGATTTCATCGTGTGTTGTATGCTATTCAGCAAATAAACCTTAAGACTCTTAATTCGCTTTGTGAAACTGAAAATTTTGCAGTGTTTATCCCAAAATCGTGATTATAGTAGCTCTGTCACATCCGTGAAACATGGCCCAGGTAGACATTTACGGAATGTACACGATTGACAAGCCGTTAATATTTGCAGCTTAGGGTTAGCTAGCTAGTCAAATGGCTTGGTAGCCGAAGTTGCGAACTGATTTAGCATAGGCTACTGGACTACCAAATATAGCAAGCTGATTACGCTTTCTGCCAACTAATTATTTGGTTAAGTAGGCTAAAGGAAATAGTAAAAATGACTCGGCTACCGAAAAGAGGATTATTTTATGGTCGTCTAGTGCAGCTGTAAATAGCACACGCCATAATGAAATCACTACGAAATGGGATGCCTGCATTTTCTGACTTCTCACAGGTGGACCGTGGTCGGAGCCGCAATGTCAAGGCCAAGAGGCGCCACCTCCCACCCCAGTGACCATAGACTGTAGCCTTTACTGTAGCCTAGTCCTCTGCAGTAATCAGGAAGTGATGCAAACTGTACCTCATTGGTCCACAACAAATATTATAACAGTGCCCAAATGACACAATAAATCATGAAATCGACCCATGGACAGTCATAAGACGAATAAAATGCACATATTGTGACCATTTGTTCTCATGAGAAAAAATTACTGACTTTGTATTTTGACCGCATTTGTACCGTAGACTTACATGGAAACCGGATATGTAAACACCTATACTGGAGCCAACCGTAGTGGCGCTAGTGAGCAACCAGGAACAACAAGACCAGGAAATGAGCTTCAAAAACGAAGCCTGGTTCAGATCAATAATTCGCAACGAGACCAGATGCAACTTGCAAAATTGCAAGACGTCTGATTGTAAACGTTCTAAAACTGCACTTGGCGATTTGACAAGGTGGGTCTTTTGAGACCCCAGGCAACGGCTTCAGACGCTCTGCAACTAACCAGTTCACACCGCTGCAATTTTCTCTGCAACATTCTAAAACCGTTTCGTCTCATTGCGAATCATTGATCTGAACTGGCCTTTAAAGATGTCAAGCTGGAGAAAACTAAATAAAAGAATACGGCAGTATGGATTAATTAGCGTTGTTATTATTTTATTACCCTTCCTCATATGTTCCTTCAGCCATGATGCCCTTTTTGATGAAATCTCCTTTGTTTTTTTCTTCTTGTTCTGATTGCTAATTTAACACCCAGCTCAGCTTTATTCTCAAACAGTTTAGCCAGCAAAACCAGAAACACCAGGGGTAACATTTTTCAAGGCAGTTGTTTCAAAAATATCACACAACAATCATTCACGACTGTTTATTGTGCACGAGATACATAATTGCACGAGCCACAGTGAATCCCGTGAATTCTTCTCTGCAGTGTAAAGGTGTTCGTACCGGGCAAAAGGTGGATAAAGAACGTTTGTGGAAATTGATCATCACGATTCTACCCCAGGTCTGCTACAGCATTTTAACCTGGCTTGGCAGTGTAAAGACAGCTTAAGTTAGCCTAATGTTAGACAATGAATGAGTATGAACATAACGTTACTTGTATAACAACCATTTTTTATTCAGTAAATAATAACTGTAGTTGGCGTGGCCCAGGTGCCAACTGACTGACGTCACACAGGCGACACTAGTTGGATCCGGTTGGATCTATGGGAAGTGAGGTCCAAAAACACACCTGCAATTACCGCTTCTCGCCATTGGTACCGCCAAAGAGAACGAAATGGAAATCTTTGAGATTGTAACTTTAAAGGGCACCCGATCCAGAGAATCACCCTATTACCTGTTACTGAATCTTACAAAAACAAACGACACAAAAAGGCAAATAAAAGAGTTAATACACTCCCCGAAGTGCCATCGTTTCGGTTTGTTGCCATAGCTGACCGCCTTCCTGTAATTTCAAGCATCGGTGTTACATGACCAATGGTGCGTAACTTGATTGGCTGGCTGTTGGTTCGATTAGAGACAGAATCGTTTATCCTTGGTATCCCGGATGTTTAATCTGAATTTTTAAACTTGAATTTTTGATTCTGAATTTCTGAACTATGAGTTATTGAAAATTTTAAGAGTTGAATTCAGGCAAACAATTCAGATACATAATTACAATGCAAAACAATTCAGTGCTAGAAATTCAAAGGCTTTTAAATTCCAAAATCTGGTGAGACAGATTTTCTTCCATACACTTGGCCCTGTGTATACAAGCATACAGTAGATGAACCGGCCAAACGTGTGGATAGGTTTGTAAGAGTTAAGATTGATTGAATAGGATGGGTGGAGCTGGAATAAACAATGAATGGAAAGGAATTACATTTTTTAAAAACTTTTATTTAACTGGAAGATCAAAATATCTTTTGCACAGGGGACCTGACAAAAACCTAAAGTTACAAAGTTAAACAGACAAACCACTTACAATTAAATGTTTTGTACTATTTCACTATTCGCACTGACAAGAGGTCAGAGATGATAATTTAAACATTGCTGTGTAGTTGTGCTATGAAATGTTCACTATGTGGCCAAATGTGTCTGGACACCTCTTAGTCTGGGGCTGTTTTTAATGATTTGGGATAGGCCCCTTAGTTCCAGTGAAGGTAAATCGTAATGCTACAGCATACAATCACATTCTAGACGATTCTGTGCTTCTCCAGCAGTTTTGGGGAAGGCCCTTTCCTGTTTCAGCATGACACTGCGCACAGTGAGGCCCATATAGAAATGGTTTGTTCGAGAATGATGTGGAAGAACTTGATTGGCCTGCACAGAGCCCATCAAACACCTTTGGGATCAACTGGTAAGCCAAACTGCGATCAAGGCCTAATCGCCCAATCAGTGCCTGACCTCACTAATGCACTTCTGGCTGAATGGGAAAAAATCCCTTTAGCAATGCTCCAACATCTAAGATAAAGCTTTCCCAGAAGAGTGGAGCTTGTTATAGCAGCAAAGGGTGGACCAACTCTATATTAATGCCCATAATTTTGAATGAGCTGCTGGATGTCAGGTGTCCAAATACTTTTGGCCATGTAGTGTATATGGTAACACAATGTTTGAATGTGGCTGTTTCCATGCAGCCATACATGATGCATAGCATATGTATTAAAAGTTATTGTAGTGATCCTATATCATCAGAATTTTTTAAAATATAAAGACAAAGTTAAATTCCAGGCTCAATTTAAGCCAGCCAAATAGAAAGCTAGTAGATTGGGATTGTGTACAAATTTTATCTGAAATTTATTTAAATAAAGGTAAGTCTAAATGAAATCGCAGAAAAAGTGGTTACTGTGAGGTGATTCTTTGGGACTACTGAACGCTATTAATGCTAGTTTGCAGCTTTTATATTGGTAGAATATGGGCGACAACTCACCGGAAATTTTCACCCGAAGTTATATACAGAAAGTCTAATTGTTGCTAGCTTACATTACGTTTCATTTATTTAGCAGACGCTTTTATCCAAAGCAACGATGAAGCTTCATGGAGTTCTGCTCTGCGCCATCCTTGTTGTACGTGTGATTAGGCATGTGGCTAAGGACACAACTACGCATGTCTGCTGAGCGAAAAAATGATACTTCCTGTTTATGTGCTCCCTATAGGTTTCTATTGGCTGTTGTAATTACCAGGATGGTGGAATAAAGATAGAGCACAACGCGTCTACTCTGAAAACCACGCCCACCGGAGGGGAAAACAGTCGGCGCCACAACATGCAACCAAGGGCTGAAACGCTAACAAAATGCCTGTAGCTAGCTACAAACATTAAATTTAAGCATGTCAAAGGATTATTTTAGCACCCTATGTCTACCAGAGAGGAAAAGGTATATTGACAAACTCAATATTGTCGGTCTCAGATCTCAGTGTCCCTCCAACTTAATTCGAATGACAGTAACGTAGGCTACTGTAGCCTGTAGCTAGCGTGCTAGCTGACACCCCACTAGACTCCAATGTTAGGACAGATAATAACTTACCATTAAAGCTAACTCACTTTCTTGAGTTAGTTTGAGTTTTACGAACTGGCTATTCGTTCTAAACTTTCTAACGATAACAAGGTAGTTGTGACTACAGAAATGTTGATAGCCTCGCAAATTCACACCCACATTTCTGCCATCTGTAAGCTAAAGCGAATGAGAACAGCAGTTTTTCGGTTCGGCAGCTTATAAAAACTGAGTTCTGGGTTCTTTACCCTGTTGGTAGTGCATCCCACCACACAACAGCTTTTAGGCATTTTTCTGTTTGTTAGCAAACAGAAGTGGCAAGGAGGCACCTCACGCAATACAAAGTCAATGGAGAGCAATTAATTGTTTTCCCCTCCGGTGTGGGCGGGACTTAATTGTACTCTGTCTCTATTGCAATCAGCATCACTCTGTTTCTGGTTATGGTGTCATTTGGACATATCAACCCCTTATTGGTTAAAACACGATCACATGATTGTGGACTTCGGCACATTGTTTTGCGCATGTGTATGTACAAGCTCATGGTACATTAGTTAACTTGGTAGCCTGGAATGTAGCCTTCTTAGCTATCAAGGTAGCTAACAAGGCTCCATAACCAGCTTTATTGTCTGGCAAGTTAGCAGCTAGCTGCTTGATGACAAAGCCAGCTACAGAGCTTTGATAGATACCTTCACAGCAAACTAGCTAGCTGTGAACTTGCCAAATGATAAAGCCACATTAAATTTGGTTCAATTCATATAGTAGCACAGAACTGTGCTTATTAGCCTTGCTGTAGCTTCATTACATACAAAGGTAGCTAACAAGGCTCTGTAACCAGCTAGCTAGCTGAAAATGACACCTGAACAGGAAATAGATGGATGCAGGTTTTGCAGTCCACGGTTTTTGCAAACTAGCTTGTAATAACCAGAACTGTGTAAGTGCGAAAATGGCATCAGTCTGTTTCCTTATAGCTAGGCAAGTAGCCTTTTCTAACTACCTTGATAGTTAGGCGAGTAGCTTCCTTACATCTTGATAGTATGGCAAGTAGCTATTGAAATCTCAGACAATTCATAATATCTGTTGTCACAGTAATTGTGGTTTCCGATCAAATGTTAGTTATAACCCAGTGCATTGCCACACTGCCATCGTCAACCATACAGGCCTTTCTACAGTTCACGTGCTTTAGCAACTACTTGCCTTGCACTGCTTTTGCCAGCACGCTAAAAGGACCAAAATGGGATTACCCTACATAAGGATCTGTGACGCGTGGGGAAAAGGCGGCTCCAATGGTTGTCCGCCACGTCAGAGCTACCCGTTTTGTTTGGTGTCTTCACCCGTTATTTTCACTATACTTTGTTACCTGGCAGACCTGTTCCTTTTTGATAGCACTTTTTCAGTTATACGAGGATAAGTACAGGTAAGAGTTTCCCAGAAGACTTGCTGTCCTTTTGCTTTGTCCCCTGGCTTCAAACATCAAGTCTACATCTAAGAATTTGAATATAATCTTTGATTGTAATCAAAATTTTGAACAACATACTAAAACTGGTTCAGGAATGTTTTTTAACAACTTAAGAACATTTCTAAAATTAGAGCATTTTTGTCTTTTACCACCACTGAAAGTATCATACTTGCTTTATTTCACCTTGTCTTGACTATTGTAATGCTTTGTTCAACTGTCGCGCTGTAGCTCAGCTGCAAACTACAGAATTCTGCCGCAAGACTATTGATCAGGAGTAAGCGTTTTTCCCATACCACCCCAATTCTGGCTTCTCTGCATTGGTTGCCTGTTGCTTTTAGAATCTATTAAAATGTTTTATGAATTACTTACAAGGACTTACATGGTTTGACACCCAATTATATTTGTGAACTTTTAACTCCTTATTGTTCCAAGAAGCCTCTGAGATCTGCCAGCCTTGCCATTCTGGCTGTTCCAGAGTATAGATTAAAATCAAGGGGTGACTGAGCCCTTGCTGTAATGGCCCCTAGGCTCTGGGACAGCCTTCCATACAATATTAGGATTACTGCTACACTCTCTGCTTTCTAAAACTAGCCTAAAAACCTTTTTATTTTTTAAAAAACTGCCTTCTGTAATGACTGTTTGCTATTTGCTTGTGCTTTTTCCTTTTTGATTGTTGGGTCTTAACTCTACTGTTTTATGTTTTTTTAAATTGTGTTTTATGTTTTACTTTTTGTAAAACATTGTATTGTGCTTAGTTATTTGTTTTATTCTTTGTGTTTTAATATTGCCTTTTTCTATATTCTATATTGATATTTTATTTTCAGTTTGTTCTATGTTTCATGGTGTCTCTAATACAGGGTGGGATTCACCTTCAAATGGCAAATGGACACAGATGAGCCAACCCCAAACCCAGCAAACAGTGGCTCAGAAAAGTGAGCCTGGAAGCGGTGGATGAGCTGCATGGAATCGGACACAGCGTAGAAGGCTATCAATCCCCCAGCATAGTCCAGGTACACTCCAATCCTGGAGGCCTGCAAGGAGGATGGCAGGTCTTTGTCCATCTTGTTGTGCCAGGCAGAGTATCCAGTGTCAGAGCAGAGCAGGCTCCAAGACTTGTCATTGTAGCCCAGCAGGCTGCTGGAGTTCTTCCCCTTACGGTTGATGCTTTTGTAAGCCACTCCGATAGAAAACTCCCCGCTCCACTGTACCTCCCAGTAATACCGGAACCCACTCAGGGGTTCCCGGCATAGCACCTGTGAAAAGCTGTCAAATCGCTCTGGGTGGTCTGGGTAGAACTGAACCGCCCTTTTCCTGGTCACTTTACAGTTACCATCAGACAGGACCAACTCTCTGTATGCTGTGTTGGGATCCAGGGTAAGCCGACATGAATCTGAATAAAAAATAATAAATACAAGACGTAATTAGATCTGATTATACTCTAAGTATAACTTACACAAAACATACTCAGACCTCTGTGCTTAATTTGCAAAACAGGAGGTGCTGGGACAAAAAGTGAGGGAGGTTAATGAAGCATCTTAGAGGTCCCGGAACACAAAAAACTTGAATAACTGTCAGAGGGCAGTGGACAGGACTGTAGTGCTGAAAACTAACTGAAACAATTGTTGAATGAATACAAATACTTCATTCTTCATTTTGGTGAGTTTAAAAACACAAAGCACACAAGTTAAGCTACATCATGACAAGGACGAACAACAGAAAGGTCTATACACTCGAAAGGAAATGGCACTTGCAATCATCAGTCAATGGAATTCTATAAAAATCATTAAAAGCACCAACAGATTACTCAATTTAGGCACCAGTTACCCACATTGGCACACTAAACTAAAGTCCACTAGCTATAAAACACCATTAAGACCTTTTGGTTGCTAACTAGCTTGTGGGGTTAATGCCATAAACCATCTATTCTCAGTGCCTGGTTAGCAGGGTACCAGATAGCAAGCATACCTTGGGCCAGCATCTGCACTGGTTGGCACTGAAATTCAACCATGGTACCAATGTTAAAACAGCATTGGCTGACTTGCCGATGGCTTGATCTTTCCATCAATCAGCAGCTAGCCACAGGCTGAAAATTATTTAGCCTAGTAATCTCACAGTTGTATGTAGCCTGTTTTTTTGTTTAAAAAAAAATGAAAATAAAAGATTGTTTAGCCTCAAAACAACCACACTTTTAACTTGATGGTTATTTTATTCTTTTGGAGCACTATTGATGCAAATTTTCAAATGGAATTGAATATGTGAGCTCCCACTAAAGGGGTTCATTTCACGCCAGTGGCGCAGCCTACTCTCAACTTTGCCAGTCACACCTGCTTAGGAAGCAAAATGTCTACATGACAGCTGTCATTCTGAACCAGAGTGACGAACGTGAGGATAATGAAACTTGTAAACTGCACATGAAACAGTCACTGAATAAAGCACAGTTTGTTAAGTATTGGCAACCTTTCATTTATTTAACGTTAACAAAACACATTTTTCACGTCCAATGTACACCTAGTCAATTTAATATGGGTATATCTAAACACATTAATTTTCTGGATTAGATAACTTTAGCTAAAAATTATTAATGTTATTAGATATTGTGTACACCCATGAATTTTGTGCCTGGAAATTAATCAACTTAAAATGCATTTTGCCTTACAGAACACCGCAGTACTGAACAGCAACTGGAGCGTAAATGCCAGGATTCTGGAGCCATGCACTTCAGTGTTTGATTCTGTGTTTGTGAGTGTGTTCATGTGCACATTACAGACCCTGTTATTGGGATGGCAGGTGGGGGCATGCCCCATACCGATACAGCACCAAGAGTTTGGCACTTTTCAGGGTTCCCCACAGAAATAACCACAACAGCCACAGACACTCGGCCCTTAAAAACATTAAATTCTGTACATTCTGACCTCATTTCAACAGACAGATTTCATATACAACTTCACATGTCCACACAATAAAGCCCCAAACTAAGGGGATTTTGCATCTTCTTCTTCTTCTTCTTCTTCTTCTTCTTCTTCTTCTTCTTCTTCTTCTTCTTCTTCTTCTTCTTCTTCTTCTTCTTCTTCTTCTTCTTCTTCTTCTTCTTCTTCTTCTTCTTCTCATTCTCATTCTCATTCTCATTCTCATTCTTCCTGCCGCCTATCCCACTAATAACATATCTCCCCATTGGACATTTTACCGACAGCAGCCGAATCTTCACTGACACGACCCAATCAAAAACTCGCATACACACGCAAAATACCCATACCTTTTTACTCTGAAACATTTTCAGTACAAACAGCTGGTCTGCCTGTGGCCTAGTGGGTAAGGTCCCAGTCTTGGGAACACAGGGTCCGAGGTTCAAGCCCAGCTAGAAACGTGTTTCTTTAACCTGCTTTTACCCTCACTAATAATTGTCTACTACTTCTCACTTATTGCTTTTGCATCATATCTACCAGCCGTTCCCCGAACGTATACACTGCATTATGACGTACCGTCTGCACGTTCAGTTGCAAACGCCACGTTTCTACATTCATGTTACCTCGCCCTGTTCTCTGTTTAGCCACATACAAACAATTGCTACGTATGTACGTTCTGCAACTCCCCATTAAAACATTACATTTAAAATCATGATTCACTCATAATTATAACTACTAGTACTGAACATGAGAAAAATACATTAGTGCAATAGATTTCACACGTTACTTAACCCTCCACTTTAACGGTTAATGTTTTATAGCGACTGTTATATATACCATTCGACAAGGAACATAAGCTCACTCATGGTCACTCCATTTACTTCGCACTATACTCCGTGATCATGTCAACCTTCACCTACATGCCCATTCTGCTAAAAACATATTGTTTCAACTACGCAATTTCATAATGTCATCCTAGTTTACCTCACACTGTTGTTATTTTCTCATATGCAAAGCCTGCTGGGACATATGCGTCTGCTCCTATTCTCCACTATCAAGTTTTCCAGTTCTAGCTTAGCAAAACAGCGAAGAGGATTCCCACCTGCAGATAAGCCTATCAAAATTCCTTGTAAACCTTACAAATGCTAAAAGTGCATCTCCACGAAATAACAGACAACGGAGCAGGACAGAAGGGTACACAAGTTGTGACCTAGGGAGCTCTAATTCTACGGACTTGCTAATTCTTTTGTCAATCAAGGCTCGTTGGATGGCCGTCAAATCCTTGAGTACATACATGGCCATATTTCACCTGCGTTTCTGACGCGTTTACACTTAAACGCCACCGCACCCTTTGTCACAGCCACTGTTTTACATAGCAAACCGAAACTGCTATACGGTACACGCTCATCAGACTGTACAAATTCACACAAGGCCATAATCCACAACCCTTTCTTACAGGGTCACTTCGCATTTCTCACTCTCATAATAAAACGCTTTGCAAAAAGAAATGAAATCTCATCAAAAACACGTTTTCAATGTACAAAAATGCCAAGTTACTCACACGTACAAGACATACACCGTCTATAACTCCTTCATTCAGACTGTCAAAATCCAGGCCAGGCATTAAAAGTATTGATATCAAAATGACGCCAAGTTACGGTACTTGACTGTGAGAAAGCCATCCACACATATGTTTGGCCGGTCCATGTACTGCATGCTTATACACACAGGGCCAAGTGATCTGAAAGAATTGAGGAAATATTGGGTAGCATTGCTTTGGAATACATATTTAATAATAACTTATTTAATTTCGGTGAGGCAAGATAGCCTATATTGTTTGTAGTACCGTAACTTGGCTCCATTTATAAATTTACCATACAGTAGATTGTGTGAAAAAAGAAGAAACACATAAAATAGTGGGTATTTCATAATCTAATATAAACAGAATAAAGCAAATATGTATTTTTAAACGCATGTTTTGTAAAAAGTTGTGTAAGTCGCCCTGCTAAATGCCTGTAATATAATGTTTTGATTGCAATTATGCTTTTTGTTGGTGAGCCATTGTATAAGTGGGATAATGTCAGAGCAGCTGAGAATTACACAGTTTGAATGCCCTGCGCTGAACGAAATTGCCCAAAGTGAATTTGTCACTGGAGCAGACAAAAGATTCGGTAAGTATGGTGAATTGGGTCAGTCTCCCCGCATGACGCTGCACGTTGGCAAGCCCGAGACCAGGCCCGTTATAACCGCAGAGCCCAAGCCCCTTTTGGGTCCCGACTCCGTTCATTGTGGTAACTCAAGTATGGCCAGAACAGCCTGTGTATGTCGTCCGTCCAGAGGGCAAAAATGGTCCCACTCGCACTATGCATCGTAATAATTTGCATGTCTGTCCTGCGGGGATTCCAGGGGCCTCTGGGGTGCTTTCTGCTCCGTCATCCCCGCTGACCAGTTCTGGCTATTAATCCACTAGTGAGCTTCGCTTTAGTTCGCCCAGCCCCGGCACCCACTATTGAGCCTGTCAATCATGCGCCAGAGCTAGCCAGTTATGAGCTGGAGCCACCAGGTGAGCCAGAGCCACAAGGAGGACCTGCACCAATTGAACTGAATCCACAAGGTGGGCCTACATCAATTGAACTGAATCCACCTGAGCGCGTAGTCAACAACCGTGGAGCCTCGTCCGGCACTCGCTATAGCTCCTGATGGCGTTCGCACTGACAGGGAAACATGGACAAACAGCGGGTCAACCAACAGCGGTTTGGAAATAACGTTACGAGATCGCTCCCTATAATGGAAAGAATTGGGTAATGATGTGCGTTGTTATGCATTCATGCATTGCCTATACGACCAGTGTATGGCCAAGATGCGTTTAAAGATAGATTCTTTTCCATTCTAGAAATCGATTTTCGGATTGAGCACATTATGCGATCCCTCGATTTGAAATAAATGGAAATCACCATCCCTAGTTTAAAGCACACCACCTTTGGACTCTGGAGCAGTGGAAATGTGTTCTCCAAGCGATGAATCCACGCTTCACAATATGGCAGTCTGATGAATGAATCTGGGTTTCGCAGAATGCATAATGCCTACTGTACTGGCCCAAATAGTGCCAACTGTAAAGTTTGGTGGTGGAGGATTAATGGTCTCGGGTTGTTTGTCATGGTTAATGTTTTTAAGGGCTGAGAGTCTGTGGCTGTTGTGGTTATTTCTGTGGGGAACCCTGAAAAGTGCCAAAGTCTCGGTGCTGTATAGGTACGGGGCATGCCCTGCCAAGGCGTAACTTGGCTGGATGGCATACCTGCCATCCCAATGATGTCGAGCTTATTTATTTATTATCCAAGCTGTATTTTAGACAACAATGGAATTTGTGTATTGCATGTCCATGGTATTAAACTGTGCACTATTTATGTATTACATTAATTCAAACATTGTTCAAACACCAGGTCTCAAAAAGTTCAGAATGTGGCACAATCTGTAAAGACATTTCCAAAGAGTTCTGTATCTATGGAAAGAAGGGGTGTTCTACGCCTTTTATTCAACAGGCTTCTGTTCAGTGGACTGTTTTCATCAAAGTGGGTGTAATTTATGGGTTTCTATTCATACAAATCTCATAGAAGCAGTATTACTCTCCTATTGTGGGAAGAAATGGAAAACATCTGGAGCCATATGTTAATTTTTATTAAAATGCAAAAGTGAATCTTGTGATTTTTTTTCCCCCTTAACAGCGATGTTGAAACAAGAGCATTGATTGGCTGATTACTCAATTTGATTTGAACCTGTTAAGCTGTATTTGTTCTTCAAGTGAATATAATAAATAACTTAATATTATCAGAGCCAATTAATTGCTGCGTTTACCCTCTGATTAGACGGTCAGTCAGTTTTCTAGATGATCTTGTTGTTTTGGACATCAATATAATCACAGGTAATGGTAGCTGAACTGATTATTTGGCTGAGGCTGAATGCCTCATTCAGACTAATAGCACCCAAACAGGAATATCAGCCATATTGTGAGCAGCATTGATTATTTGGCTCCATGCTATGCTCCCTAACGTAAAGCTAACATTATCTAGCTAGTTTATACTGTCAATGAGCGAGTTGGCCTTATATAGTTAACTAGCTAGCTATGCTATCAATAGCTAACACACCCCGAAGCCAGAGTAATATCAGAGAAAAGCTAGCAATACACTCTCAAGCCATCATTGGGGAAACTCATAGGCAGTTATATGAGTTATCTCATTTATTTTAAATTAATTAATGGTGAAGGACTGCCAATTATAAGTCAAATTTCCACCTTTGACTTATCTTTTTAACCTCACATTAGCTTCAAATGAAATCCCAAAGATTTGGAAAACAGCTTATGTCCTCCCTCTGTTAAAAGGGGGAGATCCCACATTGCTGAATAACTACCGACCCATTTCCAAATTGTCAGTCCTCGCTAAGGTCCTTGAAACTCTGGTTAGTAAACAGTTGAAGGAGTTTTTATATACAGGTGCCATTTTATCCAAGTTTCAATCTGGTTTTAGGAAGCAGCATAGCACAATTACTGCAGCTATGAAGGTAGTTAATGACATTTTTGAAGCCCTTTATAATAAGCAGTGCTGTGCAGCTCTGTTTATTGACTTATCAAAGGCATTTGACACTGACATAATGAGACAAAGACTAATCAGCATAGGTCTGTCTGATCAAGCTGTAGGATGGTTTGTCAACTACCTCTATGGAAGGACTCAATGGCCCTCATTTACGAAACGAACGTACGACAGAAAACTGGGCGTACGGTCATTTCCACGCAAAGCTCGGCATTTATCAATTTGGACGCGAGCGGAGGCTACGATCAAATCTCAGGTCAAGTCTCAAGTCATGTACGCAAGTTTTCATGTCAGCGTGGACTTGCGGTGCAGCATAGTAAATCTGGCTGAGTCAGAGAATTGTTATTAGACCATATTCTGACTGGCATCTGAGCACATACAGCCACATATTCATCACTTAAAAATATGTAGCCTATGGTAAAATATTCTATTTTGTAAAGGCCTACATCGACTGTGTCATATCCCTAACATAAATTGTTATTTTCAAATTGTTTGCAATTAACGGGGTTAACAGTTTTTTGGTGTAGGCTATGAGATTCATTTCTCTTTCATTTTGAGATAGCCTACTTGTTAGGCTACACTACTGGTGACATAATTACAACCAATTGGGTTAGATGCTTATTCAGTCACCTATTTAAACAAGAGCTTTGACAGTCATCAAATCTTGACAACGGCAGATCTGGCACTGTTAGAAGACCTCTACGAAAATGAAATGAATGAAAAGAAAGCATGTTTATAACCTCATTAAAACATCATTAAATGAAGAAATAAATTAACCCTGCAACCGTGTAATTATTTAAATACTAGTAGCCTAGGCTATTAAATTTTTACCATTATCCAGCTCGGACACAGGTGGTGCGTCTGTGTCTCCTCCACCACCTGTTATGCCCAAAATGGAAGCAGACCCGATAAGCGCAGACACTCGCTCCTCAGTCTGCGTCAATGCAAGGCTGGAATCCAGCTGGCCTCCTCTATTCCACTTTTCAGGCTGCCAAATAAAACTAATTGGTTCAGATTCTATTTCTAGGTCGGAGAAATTTCTCTTCTTGGCCGTATTATGCTTCTCTGTGTCGTAAACTCTAGGGGCGAGGACTCTAAACCGAGAATATATAGGGGCGTGATATTTAAATGACGATTGTTTTAAGCCGCCACATTTATCAACGCCTGATCATTCTTATGCTGTGATTGGCGAGATACGAACGTTTCATGAATCACACATGAATCCTGTCGTAAGATGATTTCTGCGCTCGGATCTGCGCTGGTTTCTACGTTAGATTGATAAATGAGGGCCAATGAGTTAAAATTGATGGACTCACCTCTAACTTATTAATGTGTGTAAGGGTGTACCTCAAGGTTCTGTCCTGGGCCCACTTTTATTCACTATTTATATCAATAGCTTGGGACAAATTGTACCCAATGCAAATATACATTTTTATGCTGATGATACTGTCATATATTGTGGCCCTTCTACATTCAATACGGCTCTTGAGAACATGCAATTTGCTTTTGATATTGTACAGTCCCAGCTCTGTCAATTGAAGCTTGTATTGAATGTAGACAAAAATAAAATAATGATGTTTACTAACTCCAAGAAGAAACATTCGAATGTTTCAAATATTGTAACTACTCTAGGCAAGCAGATTGAGGTAGTATCTTGTTACACATATTTAGGCATTTTAATTGATGCTTGTCTTTCTTTTAAGCCACACAGAAAACCTTGTGAAAAAGTTGAGGCTGAAGTTAAGGTTTTATTTTAGAAATAAATCATGCTTTACATTTGAGTCGAGGAGTAAACTAGTTGCTGCTACTTTTTTTACCTTTACTTGATTATGGGGACCTGGTGTATATGAATACATCAGCTCATTGTCTTCACATGTTAGATACTGTGTATCATAGTGCTTTGAGATTTGTTACAAACTGTAAAGCCCTTACTCATCATTGCACACTGTATTCCAGGGCTGGTTGGCCGTCTCTGTCTTTGCGGAGGCTCAGTCACTGGTATATGTTTATTTATAAGGCTATTTTGGGTAAGTTTCCCTCCTATTTATGTATTTATATTACACAGAAACTTGGAGGACAGTACAGTCTGAGGTCCCAAGGCTCCATTCTGCTGACTGTCCCTAAAGCTCGACAGAGATGGGCAGGAAAACCTTTATGATCTCTGCCCCCTCCACATGGAATAGCCTACAGAAAGAGCTGAAGCTTAAGAATCTGGTTCCTCTCACTGAGTTCAAAGCAGTTGTTAGGGCTATGGAAACAAAGTCACTCAGAAATTGTCGTTGCTTTGAATAAGCTGTTATCTAGCTTTTGACTGTACTTACTTTGTGTTTCTGCTTTTGTATTGCTCTCTTATTCCTCTATTATGCTCTTTCACACATTTTGATTTGGATGTTTTTATGTTTATGGTTTTATATTGTCTGTAACTTTTTGTGCTGCTGCCTTCTTGGCCAGGTCTCCCTTGAAAAAGAGATTTTTGAATCTCAATGGGACTAACCTGGTTAAATAAAGGTTTATTATTATTATTATTCATAATAATAATAATAATAATAATAATAATAATAATAATAATAATAACAACAACAACAATACCTGAGAAGCAGATCGTTCTTGAACAAAAAAAGGACCAGACTTGCATGTTTTTGCCCTGCAGGTGGCTAACACTGCCTCTTACATGCTGGCGATGTCAATTTCTTTGGCGCATATTTTGCACAATGCTTTAGTGTTTGATTGAAAACTACAACCTATTTTCACACTTTGTTCAGTTCTACTGGGCTGCAAGTGCTAACCCAGGAATATTTGACATTTTCCCCCTTTGTATTTAAGTTGGAATTAAATTGTTTATTTATATTTTTAAATGCATAAAGACAAACATTTACATGCTTTTTATTTTTAATAACTGCCTACAACTGCACCCTGGACTAAATGCAATTAATATCACTACGCTTCTTCTTGAATTAGAAACTCAGCTCTTTGTTTCCCAGATTGAACAAACTGACATCCAGGCAGTCATCTTGAATGAGCATTAGAGTGCCCGTTTGGACATTTTTTTTTAACAAGACACAGCATTTCTTTTTATTCCTTTTAGTATATTTTTGCACTTTGTGAACTTTCTAGTGTATATACACACGATCAGCCACAACATTAAAACCACCTAACTAATATTGTGTAGGTCCCCCTCATACCGCCAAAACAGTTCTGACCCGTCAAGGCATGGACTCCACCTCTGAAGGTGTCCTCTGGTATATGATTTCTGTATATATATCTACTGTATGTTTGTATCTGCTATTTTGTATCTACTGTAAATTTGTATCTGATTGTGTTTCCCCCCGGGGATCAATTAAGTACACTACTACTACTGCTTATTACATTATTGGATTATTACATACATTTTTTTGAAATGGGAGTTATTGGGAGTTATTTCACTATTGGTAGTTTATTACATTATTCGTTTCTACAGGGCTATAAAAAGCTAAGGTATTGTTAGACGGTGAATTATATCCACATGATTTAAAAAACTCAAGACGGGTCAGAGCTGTTTTGGTGGCACGAGGGGGACCTACACAATATTAGGCAGGTGGTTTTAATGTTGTGGCTGATCGGTGTATGTAAGAGCTAAATGTCCATTCCAGACCTGGGTCAAATAAGTACTTGACCCAGGTCTGGTTCATACTTTTTCCATACTTACACCAAAATTTCCATACTTTTCTAGGCCTGGAAAAACATCAATTTTAAACATCAATTTGATTTTATCAGTATCATCAAACCAAAGAAAATCAATATTGAACCTAACAGGAAAGAGAAGTCCATCAACATTGTAAAGAAAGTACAGTCATGGCTCTACTTTGTAAGTTCCATAATTTCATGTTTGCAATACAATGCTGAACCTACCAAATGTTTGCATTGTGTTAACATATTCTGCTGGAATAATGTGCTATACTGGTAATATGAATGAGTTAATCAAAACGTCAGCTTATGTTATTGGTTAAATGGCCTATGGGACCTTAACTCTGCCTGGATATGAATGGGTTACAAATCAAAAGCAATATTTAAAGGAAATCCCATTACTTGGCAAAAGATAATTAGGCTGATTGTTGTGCAATCATCATTTGATGTTTTTCTTAGGCTTCACAACAACAGTAATGACAATAATTTTGCCTAAATTATTTGCAAATTGAGATTGATTGTTTTAGTGGATGGTTATCAATGCTATTTTCTATTAAAATCCAAATAGAGAATAACACATTTTATTATAGAACATAACAACACAAGTCATACAACACAAGGTATAAATCTGACAACCAATGCTTGAAGCGGACCGGAACGGACCAGTTTGCCATACCAGGACTTCTACGTTTTGCTCACATGATTTGCTCACACTTATTTCATTCACTTCGAGCACTGCCTTCAACAAACTAAAGTTATTCATAGCTAAAGGTGTCAGGACGTCTGCCTGAGTTTCCGTTGTGTTTTCCTTTTTTTTGTTTTTTGTATGTATGCATGAGTGTGTGTGCGCATATGGTGTTTGCTTTTGTTTCAGGTTCCTGGTTCCCACCCACGGTCCGCCCCCCATTCCTGCCTGTCTGCTTCAGCCGAATTATTCAATCAAGCCTCTGCCGCCGTCCCCACCTGCACCTCATCTGTTACTCATTTTCTCTAGCTATATATTCTGTTAGCTCTGTTAGTCTGTGCCAGATCGTGCCTTGTGTAACTTAGTGCCGTTCAAGCCTTTTTCTATTCCTAGTAAATACTTCCCGGTTTTTTACTTTTGCCCGTGTTCGCCGTTTATGCCTTTAGCCTGACTCCTCTGATTACTGTTGCTTCGGTTTTTTGAATTCTTGCCTGTCTTGCTGTTCTTGCCTCTGTTCCAGTTGTGTGCCTTTGCCTGCCTGGAAAATTTTGACTGTCTTTGTAATTTTGACCTTAGCCTGGATTGTGGTTTACAAGACTGTTCGCTGATTCTGTTGCCTCTTTGTTTGATAATAAACTGCCAAGTTTTTCCCTGATTTTTCGGGTCTGCCTTTGAGTCCTACCCCGGAGCCTGACAAAAGGATTGTATGTCTAAACAGAATTTGTCTGATACAAATGTAGTGGCTCTCTGTGATTGTGTATATGCACAGAAAAAATGCTTTTGATAAGACTACTTCTCTGGAGGGTGCTTTGGATTGGATAGCATGTGTGTAACTGACCAAATTATTGACCAATGGAAACTGATCAATTCTATGCAAATACAAAGGAATATAATTTACGGGTTCTTTCAATGAGGTTTCTGTGCAAAACTTGCTTTCCGAAGCAAAAGCCTTAGCAACAATTAGTAACTAAGGAGAGCAGCACTTGGGCAGGCCTTGACAAAGGGTATATTTTGCCACAAGAGGACACTGTTTGCACAATCACAATAAGCCTCAACTGTACCTCACTGAAAACATCAACAATAGCAGCAGGGGCATCATGCAAGCCAAAATTCTGGGGGGGCACAATTAGAGCAGGGGGCATGGGGGTCCTTCCCCAGAAAAAGAAAATAATGACGCAACTGACATATATTCAAAGACTGGGGAGATTCTTTTAAAACTTCACTAAATCAGTTTTCGTAGCTCAGTAATCTCCCACTTTATATTAGGGTAAATACTGTATATTTATTTAGAGATTTATGTCAATTATTTGTGCTGTTATGGTTGTTGAAAATGACACTCACTTATTCACTCACTTCTACACTGCTGCCACTTCCCTTGAAAAAGAGCTAACTCTTGTCTGCTTAAATTCACATAAAAAGATTATATCCACAATGCAAATTAATTTAGAGAACATAGATAATAAAACCACAGATGAAAGGAACATGCCAACATGGCAACAGCTGTATTTTCAAACACAATGCATAGGAAGCAGCATGAGTACAGATGAGACTGTGCTGACATCACATAGCAGTGTCTGCTCCATTGCCAATAAAAGCTCAGACTGAGCAGTAGTAACCTATTTTCCAAACAACTCAGCTTCCTTGAAAGATCCATCATCACCACAAGCCTAAGTACATATAACCTGTAACCACACCTTCACACACTGATATATAACTAGAGAGAGAGAGGGGGGGGGGGGGGAAGCAATAATAGCCAAGTGTAGGATTTTCATGCCTACCTTAACGTCTGTCTGCAAGACTCCAAAGGAATCCCTAACTCTCTCCAAGTTCACTTCCTGGGTCCTCTCTGCCTCGACTGCAATGACCATCAGATCAGCCGACATGCATACATTTCCATGAAGGAAAAATAGCCTATCACTATAAATCTCACCTAAGATAACCAACCTCTTGCACTATCAACCTCCTGACTGAGGACAGGGCTAGGGCTTTCTGTCATTTTTTTAAAGAATGACGACATTTTCCTCTGCAGCTTGACCTGGAGATATCAAATGGAATTCAGTGTTTTGCTAACTATAACCTGTGATAGTGGTGATAAAAACTCATCAGCTCACTGCCATAAGATTCACACAGCTCTCCTTTACCAATATTAAATAGGATGCTATGCTATCACAAGTCACAACTAGCTAGCGGGCCAGAAGGCCAAACAACCGGATTGAGGGATGGCTACTAACTTTAGCTGGTACAAGCCAACTATATTGCAAAGCAAACTATGCCTATATTTGTCAAATGCAATTAAGTGTGTATAACTAATAGGGAAAGGGGGTGTGTGACTTTTTGAGGTATGATCTATGACATAATTAGAAGAATGTGTTTGACTCATAATATAAAATGATCATAACTACATATAAAAAATAATAGCAATAAAATAAAAATATAAGAAATCAATATATCAAGCTGGGGCATGTGCCCGCCCAGCTTGAATGGGCATGACGCGTCTGAATAGCAGCACATATTTCAAGGAATAAAAGAGTCAGATCTGTTCGCAGATTTTGATTAGAAGCCACATACTTAACATTAGGATTCAGAAAGTAACTCCTATTTAGAAGAGATCTAGTTAATTTATGTTAATACACACAAATACACGCACGCACACACAGACAAACATTTTGTTCTAGGAAATTAATTTCACATCAACTCACATTTTAGAAAGTCCGCTCTGGTTTGAGGCTCCTGAAGCTCTTTCCTGGACGGAGCTTTGGAACAATAAGAAAAAATGATAAATTCAAGGAACTTCCACAGAAAACACTACAATAATCACAAAACATCACAATGTTAATACTTATTACATATTGTATTCTTGCGCTCTCCAGAGATGGGGACTTGAGTTGCTGACTCGTACTCAATTTGCACTTAAGTTGCACAGACTTAAAACACCTTAAATACTTTTATGCTTGACCCAGATTAGCCAATAACAACTTGTGAACAATATCTTGAAAAATTTTCCATTGAGAAAATCACATGAAAAAATGTTTTCTTTGTTTTCATAAGACTTCCTCAATCCCTTCATTGCAGTGTATAATAATTCATATGTAGTTACATAATACCGGACCTGTACAATGAATTAAGTTCATTCTCATTTATCTTATAATAATTCATATGTATTTACACTGTGCCAGACCTGTAAAATGAAGTCGGTCTATTCACAAATAATTAGGCTGTATAGTAATTCATATACTGGACCTATAAATTGAAATTACTATGTTGTATGAATTACTATTTTCAAAAAACAGGCAGCAGTGTTTCCCATATCTTCCTTCACACCCATCCATACACATGTCCATGAATGCCGCTCCACTGTCACTGTGAAATACATCTTATTGAATTATTGTATAATTATTTGTGAACAGACCGACTGCTGCTACATGTACACAGTAATCACAGCATGACAGTAATTGTCTTACCTTTAAAGTTCCTGCCTCCATTCCTGGGTAGCAGAATATAAACTGGAGTTTCACTGACTGTAAAGGGGAACATTCGTGGATGTGGTTATTCATATCTAGGCTAGCATTTAATCAGCTATGTTTTATCTGGAGGCAAGTACACTACCCTTGTATTCCAGCCAAAGTGCTTTATTTAGAAAGTGGAAAATCTAAATTCAAACTTATGTAGTGAATGATATCATCATACCATCTTCCAAAATTTGAAAATCCCCAGATTCCAGAAGTCACTACATGAGGGCGGTGGCTTAAGTAAGATATGGTGTCTTTACAAAAGTCAAACTTTTGAAGTCTTTGAAGTCCCTTGCATTACCCTGGAATTTTGCTTTGGAAATAGTGTATGAAGACTGATCAGGGTGGCTTGGAAATGCATTTGCTGGGTGATTGATGGTTCTCGGACACCATGCTCCTAAATGCTATCATGACCATTGCAGTGAGTTTTAGTGAAAGCTCTTACTTTTTTTGGAGATTTTGCTCTGCTCTTTTTTACAGATGTCTTCTAGGTGCTCCTTCATGTCAGTGACTGTTTTGGAGACCTCTCCGAAGGAAAACTCTGAGTTTATGAGCACCTTGGGCACCATCGGCTCAGGAGGTACACACAGGGTAGGGAAATTCTGTATCAGTCAAATGATGTAAAAACATACAGCAGTTCACTCCTAATCCAGTTTGTGGTGATACATGTTACACCAAAAAAGGTCTTGATGACCCATTGGATATGTAATTCAGATGCTTTTCGTTGACCCCATCCCCAGCTGACCCCATCTCTATTTCTATAACTAAATTAGTTTTCAGATTCAGTATTAGATTTTAGACATTAACCTATGGAGTCAATTTTGTGACAAAAGTATTATACGCGTTTAAAAAAAATCGTAGGATGTCGTTGCTCCGCCATGTTCCGGTGTAAATGATGATGTACATGCCTTCAGTCAGGGGAGGTAAACACAGCGCATACCAATGACACATTTGTCCGAGTGACCAATAAAGTCGCCCCCTTCCCTTCACCCCACCTCCACTTCAAAATCATGCCAAAACCCCAAGCGCGAGAAAAACAGAATCGTAATCATAAAAAATGAAATTGTACTCGTAAAAAATAAAATAATAAACATGAGTGAGAAAAAACAATTGCAATTTTATTTTTTACATTTGTGAACATAACTTTTTTGTTTACAATTCAGAAAAATGCGTTTAATTTTATTTTTTTTGATCACAAGAAACATTTCCACATCTACACCTACAAATTTTTTTTTACACGTGCAATTTCTTTCCTATGCGGACAATACCTTTGGCACAAAATTGGCTCCATGTTAATCATACAATGCAGTAATATGCACACACACACAGTAGGTCTATACATAACCTGAAATGGACTGAAATAAATATATAAGAATATTCATTTTAATTTTTGCCATTAGGATGCTCCTATCTATAGAAAGTGGGTGTTATACCTACAGGAAATGAATTTTGTATATGCAGGAAGTGGATGTTTGTACTTGCAGGAAATGGATATTGTCTTGGCGGGAAGTGAATGTTGTAGCTGCATGAAGTGTTCTATCTACAGCAAGTAGATGTCTTCACCCATAGGAAGTCGATTAATTTACCTGCAGGAAGTGGATGTTGTCCTCAGTTTCCAGGATGTGTCGGAGCTCCATATCTCTGCGCTGCAGCTCCATGATCTCCTGCTCCAGCCGCTCCACGTAGCCCTCTGCCTGGGACATGGCTGCCTGCTCATTGGCCTCAATCAAGCTGTTGATCTCAGAGCGCCAGCGCTCCACAGCCCCTGCCATCTCAGTGAAGATCTTATTGCAGTCAGACATGGTTCTCTGTGAACAGCTCTGTCACACATTGAAAAAGTAGAGAGGTGTGAGCAGCAATGATGAGGAGGAAAAGGTAGTTGCCTGTAGTAAATAAGGAATAAATTAGAAGCCTCTAGTAAATGAGGAGTAGGTGAGATGCCTGCAGTAAATGTGGAGTGGGTGACTTCGCTATGGTAAAAGGAGTTGGTCAGTTGCCTATGGTAAAAAATGAGTAGGTGAACTGGCTGTGGTAAATAGGCAAAATGTGATGCATATAGTAAATAAGGAGTAGGTTTGATGCCTGTAGTAAATTAGGAATAGCTGAATTGGCTATGGTAAGTGAGAAATAGGAAAAATGCCTGCAGAAAATGAGGAGTAGCTGAGTTGTCTGTGGTAAATTGGGAGTAGGTCAATTGGGAATAAAGGGCTGTTTGAAATGGAACTTACTTTAAGAACTTCCACATTGTGTCTTAGCTCCTGTAGCTCCTTCATCCGGTCCTGAATGATATGCTGAACTTCAGCTTGTGTCACCACCAGTACTTTCTGCAGGAGGCACATACATCATTATTGCATCACCACCAGCACGTTCAGGAAAACACTGGCGCACAGTGAGGAATGTCATTACCCCATTTATAGCAGGGATTGCACTCCACAGGAGCTTATAATATTACTGCACATGCAAGTCCTTCAGAACTCAGTTTCTCAGTTGTAGTATCACATTTCTAATGCTTACATAAAGATATGCTCAGGATAATTTGACTTTAAGGGGAGTATAGTATGGCTGCAGAGCATATAGTTTGCAGTTGCAATACTACAATGCTTCAAAATTGTTTTGTTTGTTACTGTTACTGTTGTTACTGATAAAGCATGGTGGTTTATACAGGTTATTGTAGTTATTTGCATTGATGACAATGAAATAAAACAACCATCCATATCAACTGGCGCAGATAGCTAAATAGGCACAGATAATTTTTGCTCCAAGCCTTCCAAACCAGACGCATACGCACATACACACAACAATGTTCGCAGCAGTAACATTAGCAGCTGCAAAGTGAATTCTATTGTTAGTTTTCTGTAATAATTTCTCCCAGCAAACATATGTATTTCAACATTCAACACTAATGAAACTCAAAAACATGTTAGAATTCATTGTCCTCAGTTAACTGTTAGATACCGAAGACTGAAGATTACATTACATTAGATTTATTTGGCAGACGCTTTTATCCAAAGTGACGTACAAAAGTGCATTTCATGGTCATGGACCATGAACTTGTGTGGTGTAGATGTCTTCAAAACATAATCCAAAATGTGCAATTTGGAGAGGTTTTGGACATCTTTGACAAAACCCTTGCAAAACATTGCTTTTAGTTATCTGCACATTTTTTTATTTCTTGTATTTTGCATTGGTGGGAAACTATGGGGAGAACTATGTATGATTTGCCACAAGCTGGAGGGAATTTTGTGAAATAAACAGTAGAGGTGCATTTTATGTATAATGTGTGTATACTCTGAGTAATTCTTCACATATCTCCTACATTTTGATGCATAGTCTTGAGGTCCACATGTGCCCTACAAATAATGCCATAATCTCTCTGCAGTGTGTTGCCACAAAGTTGTAAAGCTTTCAGAGAATTTAAGACTAAAGAAAACTGGGGTTAATGGGTTAAGACCCCATCAAGGCTGAAACAGCACCATTCCAAATGAGTGTGTACAAATGGCAAATTTGCACAACCTTAATTTACAGCACACTTCAAACGTCTGTTGAATACTTCTTAAAGGTTTCAGAATCACAGCAATGGCCAGCGCCGGAAATAAAACTAGGCAAACAAATGGGTAAGAAAATGTCACCAGCACCAGCTTGTACTAACATTTCAGAAATAGCCTTGACAACCGTCAACTGTCAAGATTAATCAAGAATATGTTTTTATATTTAATAATATATGTGTGTATCATTCATATCATATGTCAGCCTGTATTGCAAGCACTCAAGCTAGCCAGATGTTCCTAAGAGGAAAAAAATTCAGCATCTTTGTTTATTGAAGACAAATAATAAAACGCGTGATAAATATAAATGTAAAAAATGTGAATGCTTTTGCATTAGTCCTTGATTTATGAAGAAAGCCAGCTGATGGACATGATGCTTGACATTGCTAGCTAGCTAGCTAACGTTAACTAAATGTAAAGGTCCAGGAAACTGAAATTTGTGAATTCTTCACTGAAGTGTAGTTTTAATACTTTTTTGCATTCACAAATGGCCAAGAAATATTTTTAAATAAAAAAATAAAAAAATAAAAAAAAACAACATATAAAAGCCTGCACCAAAATTGGCTTGCATTCCCCCTTGGCTAAGCGCCAGGTTTTCAGTGGGCATGGTTTACTGGGAGGTTGCTACTTAACAAAAACCTTAAGTCCACTGAAACCCTTTCTTCATGTAATATGTAACTGATTCTCTTGCCACTTTTGTGTGGGTAAACCAAGCTAAGCTGAAAATGCCTAATCATTGCCCCTTCTCCGGATGTGGAGAAAGCAATACACTTTTTTAGTTTCACAACAATGAAGACCCACAAGAAATGGGTTTTATTTCTGGAGGCCAAAGGCACTGCAATATTTCAACAACTCATACCATTAGTATTTGCAGTGCCCACTTTCCTGGAACACGGTGGATTGGTAAGTAGGCCTACAGTGAACTAGTGACAATTAAATACCTTTCAAACAATGTAGAATCAAAGACTTTATTTATTTGGATAAAATATCCAGAGTTTGAGGCTTATATAGAGTCTAATGTTAGTGTACAGTTGCTCAGTGTTACAATGTTGAAACTAAAAAACGTGTTTCCAGTTTAAATAAATAACACTCTAAATCTTTCACCCTCACATGAAAGATTCACCCTCACAGTAAAGGTTAATCTTCATATTAAATTGTTCACCTGTTTTTCAGCACGCTCCTCATCTGCAGAGACAATGTTATGACTGCGATGTTCTCTCACGGTGCACAGCACGCAGATACACATCTGGTCGGAGCGGCAGAAGAGTTCCAGGCCCTTTTCATGCTGTGGGCAGATCTTGCGCTCCAGATGTCCCGTCTCATCAACCAGTTTGTGCTTCTTGAAGGTGGAAGACTCATAGTGTGGCTTGATGTGGGTCTCACAGTAGTAGGCCAGGCACATCAGGCAGGACTTAACAGCTTTGCTCTTGCGGCCGATGCAGAAGTCACAAAGGGAATCACGCTGCAGGTAAGGGAAGGGGGAGAGTTCAGGTAGTTGGTGGCAATCTTGCGCCACGTTTGGAACATTCCTCCTCAGGACAGGCCGGGGAGTGAAGGTGGCCCTGCACTGGGGGCAGCTATACACACCCAGGTGGTCAGCCTGGTCCCAGTAGATCTTTATGCACTCCAGGCAATATGTGTCCCCACAAGGGATGGTGACGGGGTCCCGCAGGACGCCTGCACAGAGGGGACAGCTGTACTCCTCTGGGGGAACTGGGTAGCGTGAGTCTGCCATGCAACCAGTATAGATACAGCCAAACACCAAGGCAAAGAGTTCTTCTGTCCTGCTGAAAGCAGCATCTGCAACTGTATTTAAAGGCACCTCAGTGCTGTTGTGTAAACATACAGGGTACAAGTGGAAATGAACATTATCAGCAGAAACTGAATGGTTTCCATAAACAGTGTGATTGTGATGCCTGCATGAAACTCATTTGTTTGTGGTGGGTGATCAGTGATAGGGGTGTGTGAATAAACACAGACTGGGTTTCTACAGGAGGATTCTACTGGGATAACAGGGTAAAGTCATCTGGGTAAAATCTGTTATTTCATTTGGAAAACATTCCACCTGAAATCATAATTACAAAGCACTGAATGTGTCATTTGCTGTAAATAATGTTTCATAAATGTTCTTGTATTTGTTAAACAAGACAAATGAGAAAATATTTTAAAAGCTAAATGTGTAGCTATAGGCTAAATAATTAATTTACATTTAAATTCATTATGCAGCTTGGATGTGTCAGTGACTACTGTCCGGAGAAGACTTCATAATCTGAAGTCTACACTGTAGAGGCTACACTGTAAATCACTAGTTAGCCGCAAAATGGGATGGCTAGGTTGCAGTTTGTTAAGAAGTACCTAAAAGAGCCTGCACAGTTCTGGAAAAAGGACTTGTGGACCAGAGGTAGAAAGTCCAGGGGTCAGAAAGTAAAAGTTCTGTGATGTTTTTATCCCACCCATGACCGCAGTCAGCTGATTTCACTAATTAGTTCTACCTCCTGGCTGATGCTAATGAGAAAATTCAGGTGATCAACAAAATACTGGGGAGGGGGGGGGGGGGATTTCACATTCTGAACCTGGATTTTCCACCTCTGTTATGGACAGTTGAGACCAAGATTCACTTATATCAGTGTGATGTCAAGAACAGTGTGGAGGCCAAAAGGAACTGCCAAACATCCAAAGCATCCCCCCCCTTATCTTATCTATAGCAAGACAATGATACCAAACATACTGCTAAAGTTAAAAAATAAAAATAAAAATAAAAAAACAACGAAATCATTGACTGGTTGACTGGCTAAGTCATTCACCTGATCTGAATCCAAAGTAACATTCTTTTTTTTCATTTCCTGAGAATAAAACATAAGGTAACTAGCCCCTGAAACAAACAGCAGCTGAAGATGGCTGCAGTACAGGCCTGGCAGAGAATCACCAAAGAAGATACTTAGCATCTGATGATGTCTGTGGGCCACAGATTTCAAGCAGTCACTGCATGCAAAAGGTATGTGACAAAGTAGTAAAAATAACTACATTCATTAACAAAACATTAATTTGTCCCAAACATTATTGTACCCTGGTCGAGATGAGGGGGGGGGGGGGGGGGCGGGTTCTACATGGTGAAACCAATGTGTATAATCACACAAAGTGTGATTACAAATCTGAAATTGTGGAGTACAAATCAAGAAAAAATGTCTTTTCCCAAACATGGAGCTCATTCTATTTTCATAATACATAAACACAAATAAATGATCATTATAATTGTCATTTATGTAAAAGCCATATGCCAGGTTTGAAAAATATTTGTTGCATGGCTTTCATTGACACATTTGAACAAATTTTGCATACACACACAAGTACTTGAATTGGGTATGCCAATCAGTCTCAATCCCAAACCAGTCATATTTCCTCCAGAGACACAGAACTCACAGAAAGTAAAGTATAGTACTACTTCCCAGTTTTATCTCTTCAACCTGCTACATGTCTTTCTCTTATGTCTTTTCTCCTATCTGCCTTAACTTTTATGTATTTTAAGCACTTTGTTTAAGCAATGTGGCATCATCAAGCTTGGATGGGTACAGAATTTCTGTTAGTAATAATGAAGTAAAATTAATTTTTAAAATGGCAATAAAATGGAAATATTTGCAGGTATATCTTCACCAGAAGAGTAGCTGCATTTATATGTTCCCCTACCCTTTTATACTACCCATTCCTACCACACCCAAACGCACTGCACTCGTTCAGATTAGCTTATGTACGAAACCATAACTGTTTCAACATTCAGTTGGTTGAAGTCAAGAAAAAATAAGTAAAGAAAAAAAAAATACATTTCAGCCCCTAATTCCTACACTTTCTCAAACACAAGATCAGACTACAGAAACTGAAGAGAGGAAAAAGGGGCGGAGAAAAAAAAACAGTTGGGGAAAAAACAGGAAACAGTTGTTGTTTTTATTTTTTTACTGCGATTTGTGGTATTTCTTCCAACACACATCTTTCTCAAGGACTTTCATGCTTCTCAATCCACATTTATGGTAACTCTATAGAGCTACAAAAGTAGAAGAAAACATATAGCCTAAAATGACTCAAAAGATTATTTAAAGGAAAACAGGATGGGAAACTGACGTCAGCAGTGTTGGGTCACTTGGTAGAGGACACTCTGTTTTCCTGGCAGTGTGTCAGACAGGATGTGAACAACTGGATAATTTTTTGGAATTTAAGAAGATTTTCTGTTTTATATACAGTACTTTCTGTTGAATTAAATATTTATTCCTTCCTTAAGAATGTTCTGATCAGTGGTTTTAAATTAAGGGATTTATTTTACTTGGAATATTGGGAGAACACAGGGAGTCCAAATGAAGAACAAGGCTGCTAAGCAGAAATCTAAGAGGAAACTAAATGTGGGTGCTTTCGGCTGTGACTTGACAGAGCATCTTCAAAACTCAGGAAAGGATGGTAAAAACATTTTTCAGATACCTTTTTCTCATTTTCTCCATTAGTATTGGCATGTTATTTTTTAATTCACACATTAAAAATATCCAATACATCCACTGACCATATTGGTCAGTGCAGCACAATGGTCAAGATCAGTATACACACTATTAACTAGAAATCCATGTATTCCTTAGTAAAGATCAAACTAGAATTGAACGCTAAACTAGATTTAGTGTATACTTCCTTTAAAAAGACATGATCTAGTCTAGTCCTGAGAGGGAATGTTTAAATTTTCTCTGAAATTGTTTGATAACTGTTTTCCATTACACAAAGCCTAACAGAGGTTATCAGAGAATTTGTTTTCCATGAACACACCACTTTATTTTTAGTCTCAATTGTGGTTTACATATCACATACATATGTGATTTCTGACCAACAGGTTGCAAATATGAAAACATATATTTGATTATTCTGCTAAAATATCTAAAAACATATTCAATAAGTAATCTGTGACTTGTGGATGTACACTACTGGTCAAAATCTTTATGAACTGCACTTTTACTGTACTGTGCTTTTGTTTTTAGTGAACTTTAAGCAATCTAACTGCTGTAAATTACCTGAAATGGTACAAGGTATAAAGTGAATATTCAGAAGTCAAAAAGAATCTTTTACTTCACTGGATAGTGACCTAAAATTGTGGAGTTAAAAAATAAATAAACAGGTGAACAAATTCTTTCAATCTTCAAACAAGTGAAGTAAAATCAAACAAGTTTGAGATGAATTGGACAGAAAGGTGTGAAGGTATTATTGGAGCAAAACAACTGAGCACCTGTGACAGTGGAATTTGTAGTCACAGAGAAAAATGCTTTAGGAGTTGCAAATTTGTAGAATTTTTTTCTCTCCCACAAACACAACACAACAGTTACACCTTCTCAAATTCTTCATTGCAGGTGCACAAATCCTATTCTACGAATCACAAACTAGAAACTCATACGCTCACATTTTTGCTACAGTTGCTGCAGTGAATATGAATGTGAAGTCATGGACAAAATCTGCACATCCGCAAATCAGTAGAAAAAGCTGTTTAAGGGGGTAGTGTCAAATGACTTACGTTGAGCTTCTTTCATGTGTTTCTCGAATTCAATTTAAACTACTAGTTTATTCCTCTTAATTTAGATATCTTCCCGTCATAGTCAGTTTAAATGGTAACTAAAACTGAACCAGGTTAAAACCTAGTATATGGCTGGACTGAACCAGCCGACGTCACAGACATGCACGATGTAACTTTATCACTCAGTCAGTCAGTCAGTCAGTCAGTCAGTCACAGACATTCGCATTTGTAGGGCTGGCCCCGCTGTTGCGGTCCAGCCAAAAATTCTACAAGTTTGAAACTCCTAAAGCATTTTTTTCTGTGACTACAAATTCCAATGTCATAAGTGCTCAGTTGTTTTGCTCCAATAATACCTTCCTAGAAAGGTCAAGGGAAACAACCCACAAGTGCAGCACATTTATGGGAAACTTCTACAGGTCTGTTAGTGTGAACTTTCAGAACTACTGTATGTGACTGCCCTTGTAGAAAAAAAGTAAAAAAATATGCTCAGCAGTTATTACTGCAAAAGGTGACGTTAGATAAAAATATTTAGATAATGGCACACACACACACACACACACATATATATACTCACCGGCCACTTTATTAGGTACACCTTGCTAGTACCGGGTTGGCTTCTGCTGCTGTAGCCCATCTGCTTTATATATATATATATATATATATATATATATATATATATATATAAATTTTTTTGCCTGGTTGCTTGAAAATTATGGGTGTACTAAAACGTTTTACTGGTAGTGTATGTTACTCCTGTTCAGGAATTTCCAAAACAGTTTCCAGTTTCCAAAGCAGTGATGCTGTATTTGAATTATGTGTTCAGCTCGGGACGACACAATTGATGCTCAATGAATTACTACAGCAAATAATACATTCAACCAAAAGTAGGAGCCATGAAGGTTTGAGAAGTGTATACACTAATGCATGTATGCATGGGTGGGACACCAATCCTGCCCACTAATTTATTGTGGCTGACCAACTTATTTTATTGCTTGTCCACAAGTTTATCCAATTATGTTTCAGGCTGTCTACTTTATATCTCGTCTGCAATCTTGACCCACATTTGTGGACATGGTTCAGGTGTAAGGTGTGCAAAATATAGAATGGAGTGGCCACTTCCTGCACAAGCACCTCTAGCTCTTCTTTGTGAAAATGTGGCTTGAGTTTTTAACACTCTGTCACCTCTGTCACCTGTAACTTTGAATTAACATCTGCTGCTGATGTAGGAAATAAACTGTGAAAAAAAAAATTGTGATCGGAGTCACCTTTGCTTGGACTTAATTAATACTGGATTGGCTGTTTATGTATTATAATTAATCTGTTTTCAAGCCATTTCGGGTTCCCCCTCTGAGTCTGTTTCTGCTCAAGGTTTCTTCCTGTTATTAGTCAGGGAGTTTTTCCTTGCCACTGTTGCCCTAGGCTTACTCTTTGGGGGCCGGTTCTCTGTAAAGCTGCTTTGTGATAAAACTCCTTTGTTAAAAGCACTATACAAAGAAAAATTGATTGTCTGATTGAAACCCAAGGGAATTTGTGAAACTTTTATCACCTTTAATATCATTGGATTAAGGTCTCCTTGATTTTCTCACAGTTAAAGCTCATCAAACAATAATTTATTGTCTATTTCACCCACTTGTGAAAACTGTGAAGTGGAAAGATATGAACACCTTGCTGAGTGGTCTTACAACATTATCATTTTAAAGCTCTTCATTTCCTCTTCCTTTCCTCCTCATAGTGAGGAGTAACAAATTAGTAGACTTCATATAAAATAGTCACTTTGAAGCTGAAAAATATCTGATAAGAACAAAAGAATGTAAAAAAATAGCATAAAAGAAACAGTAAAACCTTCCTATGTTTAGGTAAGTCTGAGTTTTGGATTTATAAATTAGGATCATTTGAAAAAGTAGCCTATTAAACAAGTGGCAACTGTGTTAGAAATTATTCATTTACAGTGCAGTCCATAAGTTCTTGACAGAGACACATTTCTTTGTACTGTCTCTGTACAGTACTCCAGGATACTGGATTTGAAAAGGAAACAATAGAATATGATGTTAAAGTTCAGACTGTCAGATTTAAGTTGCTAGTATTCACATCAATATCCAGTGAACCATGTAGGAATAGCAGCCATTTTTATACATAGCCCCCCATTCTTGGGGACCAAAAGTAATTGCACAATTGGCTATTCAGCTGATTCTTGGTCAGCTGTGTGTTGTTGTTGCAGCATGACGCAATTATTTCTTGTTTTGGCTCTGTACAGTACTCCAGAACACTGGATTTGAAAAGAAACAATAGAATATGAGGTTAAAATGCAGACTGTCAGGTTTAAGTTGCTGGTATTCACATCAATCTCCAGTGAACCACGTAGGAGTAGCAGCCATTTTTATACATAGCCCCCAGTTTTTGGGGAGCAAAAGTAATTGCACAATTGGCTATACAGGTGATTCTTGACCAGCTGTGCATTGTTGCAACATTATTTAATGCACAAGAAGCCTAACAAATGGCCTTGAGTTAATTCTAAATATTGAATTTGCATTTTGGCTCTGTTACTGTTGTCTCTCAACATGAGGGCCAGGGAAGTATGAATAACAGTAAAGCAGACCACCATGGTGTGGAAAAATCTGAATAATTTGAGCACATAGCCAAAATATTTGAAGCGTCCATGATTCATTTGAAGCAATAAAGCAAGAAGGCATTGGTTTTTCAAACGTCAGTTTTTCAAGTGTGGAATTGATCAAGAACACTCTTCAGGATAGGCATAAATGTGTCAAAGACTAAAATGGAGAGAAGACTACACCGGCATAACCTCAGGGGGTTCACTGCAAGATGCACTCATAGGCACTGGTAATTTCTTCCCCTGGTGCCTGCCTTTCAAACAACCCTTCCCCATCCAGACGCACACATGTGCACGCACGTACGCACACACACACACACACACACACACACACAGCAAACTCAGATTTTTTTTTGCTACATGCCCTACCTTAGCAATAGGTTATATATTTTCAACATGAAACTAAACAGCTATCAAGGTAACTGAGCTTGCAAAATTGTTACTCATATTCAAACAAAATAGACATACATACAGCACCATAATGTTTGGGACAAAGACATACTGCTTTTTGATTTGGCTCTGTACTCCACAATTTTTTGATAAGTAATCAAACAATTCACTTGTGATCAAAGTGCAGATTCTCAGCTTTTATTAATGAGTATGTTCTATGCAAAAATTACAACCACTTTTTAAAAATGTTCCCCCCATTTCAAGGCACCATAATCAATCAATCAATCAGACTTTATTTGTATAGTACTTTTCATACAAGTAAAATGTAACACAAAGTGCTTCACACTATACAAAACCCCCCCTACCCCCCCCCCCATTCCATACTCAAAGCGATTAATAATTTTGTAAATTAATAAAACACTCAATAATAACAGCATTCAATAAAACAGGAACTGAGGAAACGCTATCATAAAAAACAGATAAATGAATAAAACTCAATTAAAAGCCAGACAAAAAAAAAATTAAAAAACAGATAAATGAATAAAACTCAATTAAAAGCCAGAGTAAAAAGGTAGGTCTTGAGTTTACTTTTAAAAATATCAACATTCTCTGCTGCCCTCAGGTCTTCAGGAAGGCTGTTCCAGAGGTGTGGACCGTAGTAATAAAAGGATGCCTCATCGTGGGTTTTTGTTCTGACTTTAGGGATGATTAAAAGGCCACTACCAGAAGACCTGAAGGTTCTAGAGGGTTCATAAGCTAAAAGCAAACAGACAGGACCAAGATCATTTATAAACCAATAAAAGGACAGTAAAATCAATTCTGAAGCAAACAGGTAGCCAGTGCAGAGACTTTAAAATGGGTGTAATGTGTGCTCTCTTTCTGGTCCTAGTCAACACACACGCAGCTGAGTTTTGCAGTAATTGTAATTGAGCTATATTCTTTTTAGGGAGACCAGAAAGTAGAGCATTACAATAGTCAATCCTGCAGGTAATAAAGGCGTGCATTAATGTCTCTGTATTGGCTTGAGAGAGAAATGGTTGCACTCTGGCAATGTTCTTAAGATGGTAGAATGCATTCTTAGTTATGTTTCTAATGTGAGGTACAAAACTAAGATTTGAATCAAAGATAACTCCTAGGTTTTTTACTTGTTGACAGTGGTTTAATGCCAGTGCATGCAGTTTCACATTGAGTTTGTCTCTCTGAGCTTCAGTAGCAATAACCAAGACTTCAGTTTTGTCCTGGTTGAGCTGTAGAAAATTCTCTGCCATCCATAACTTGATATCTGAAATGCAGTTAAAAAGGGCATCTGTTGGCCCTGAATAATCAGGAGACACGGCAATATAAAGCTGTGTGTCATCAGCATAGCTATGGAAATTTATGCCGTGCCTCCTGATGACGTTTCCAAGTGGCAGCATGTAAAGGTTAAAAAGTGTAGGACCTAAAATTGACCCTTGGGGAACACCACAATTAATTTTATAGCTTTTAGATGAACATTCATCCATGCTTACAAAAAATTATCTATCGGTAAGATAAGACTTGATCCATTACCAGAGAGGCCAATCAGACTGTGAAGTCTACCTAGAATAACTGAGTGATCTATCATACCAAAGGCAGCGCTTAAGTCAAGTAGTACTAATATAGAAAGTTTTTTCATATCCATATTGGACCTGAGGTTGTTTACAACCTTGACTAGTGCTGTCTCAGTGCTATGATTGGCCCGAAAACCAGATTGGTATTTTTCAAAAATATCATAGGAGTTCATAAAATCATTTAGCCGATTAAAAACAAGCTTCTTTAAAATTTTACTTAAAAATGAAAGACTGGACACTGGTCTGTAGTTATTAACCTCCTAGCGCAAAGCCCCTGGTGGTCGGCACGCCGGCGTGCCGAGATTACTAAACTCAGACATTCGGTGCTACTGCAACCAAAGTATGAGTTAACAACAGAAACACGTTGTTTTAGTTTCATTAGTAAACGATACAAGACAACTATGCCGAAAACGGAGTTTCGCAGCCCCACCATTGTCGCTCTGGTCGTTCATTTAACACGCACCCCCATCCTGCAGTCTCATCTACAAAACACCCCCCACCTTTGACATAATGGACAATACTGTCTATCTTGGCATTCATAAAAATATTCTTTCACCACTAAAAAATCATATTCCGTCATAGCAACAAGATAAACCCGACAATAGCCCTAAGATCTGCCTATACAGCAGTGAAAACGCTGCTCACAGAATAACGAAATAAACGAGAAAAAGTTTTTAAAAATGATACCATGTCATTCTACAGTCAATATCTGGGACTAAATATTAAATAAATACACAACCTTACTGTTGGTTTTACGTGTAGAGATGTCCCTTTTGAGACTGCGTGGTCATATATTGTATTGGACAATCCGTTCGGGAAATACAGGCGCGTTTATGACGCCTGGGTATCTTCCAAAATAGCTGTGCGTAATACCACACCTGTTGTTTACGGCGTCGTCGCCCTTTTTAGTACAGTCTGGATTGATTGACAATTCATTTATTCAGTAGGTGAGAGTACAAGCTTTCTAACGATGTATAACATGTCTAATTCTGCTTTTGGAATAGCGTTTTATAGGTCAGCGTAACCGAAAATGTTCTTATCATCGCATTCAATTACGCATTCTCTGTGGTAGCAGTAAAACAAAGACGCTGCTAACAAAACGTTGTCAACGATTTTTCGTAAATTCTTTGAAAATACTATTATTATTGAGGACTTCTGAGCATAGCTAAGCCATATGTTTGCTGATAGACCTAGCTGATATCGTTTTCTGGAGCAAAACAGAAGCGAAATGAACAGTATCATTCATTTACTGTCTCGGTCTCCATCTACTGAACATATATAAGGTTTCATTCATTGCTATGTAAGTATCACTTCTCAAAATACTTTGGTTATATACGTTATTTTTGAAATTAGGTGTCTTTAAATAGGTTAGTGGTATTTTATAATGAGGATATTTCACACTGTAGTGTAAGCGTTAGATAGGGCTGTAGTGTTTGTGAAGCATGCAACAGTGATGACGTAAGAGTTGGAACATTGCCAAAACGTGGTGGACGGTTGAAAATTGTTTTCATGTTGTCCCATCCCCATGCAAGAAAACATACGAGAGCACAGAGTATAGAAATACATACAAGAGTTAATTATTGCACATTTAGGTACTTTACCGCATTGTGTGACAATATTTTTGTATTATTTTTTAATCTGATAGCAATGTTTCATCTTAAACCTTCATAAGGGGCTCATTTATATGCTTTATAATAAACAAAAAGCATTTTATTCAATTTTGGAGAGATTTTGGACAACTGTACTGACTGAGAGCTTGTAATTCCCACTTGAAAATTATGCAACAGTGATTTTCTTGCGTCAAAACAGTTTGTAGTGAAATACGTGAATATGTTGTGATTTACAGCAATGCATAATTTATACATTTTGGATAGATTTGGAGATGCTGGGTACACTGCTTAGTTTTTGCTTCATACATCTATAGTAGTTCTACATATCCACCTTTAGATTTTATGAACTTGTGGTCAAGAAGTTTTTGATCTAGCACATGTATACTTTAACCTGCTGTATATATGCAATCTCTCAGCATTTCATTGCAAACTTAAAAAGTGCATTTTTGATTTTTTGTCAAAACAATTGCGTTTGTGGCACTTTATTTCTTCCAAAATTGAATATAAACTAATCTGCGTTAGTATTGTAAATTGTACAAATGTCTTGCTTCATTTAAGCCATTTTTCAAGTCTCTGTGGTGTTCACATCTGGAGTTATAAAGCTTTAAATAGGGTACCCCCTAAATGGGCTAGGATTGGCAAGATTTGGCTTGTGCGCTAAGGGGTTAAGGAGTGAGACATCTAAATCGTTTCACTTCAGCAGAGGTTTAACAATGGCGGTCTTTCGAGCAGTAGGGAAGACACCCATCTAAAGAGAACAGTTTACAATGTTAAGTAAATCTTCATCAAAAAAGCTATAACCCGTTTTAAAAAAGGATGTGGGAATGGGGTCTAAAAAGCAGGTTGCGGGTTTTAATTGGGAAATAACTTTTCCAAGCATCTCAGCATCAACCAGGACAAATCTCTCCTGCGTTTCCTCACATAAAAACAAGAGTTCTGGGGTATTAAGATTCATAGGCTGACACTGACATAAATTTGATCTAATAGTTTCTATTTTATCTCTGAAGTGGATTGCAAATTCTTCACATTTGGAGTTGGTAAACATACTGCTAAACTTCCTAAAAACAGGGTTAATTACACGGTCAATGGTTGAAAAGAGGATTTTGGGGTTATTCCGGTTATCGCTTATCAATTTTGAAAAGTGTGCTTGTATTGCATGTTTAATTGCCTTATAAATAGTCAGTTGTTCACAGAAAATTTGATAGTTAACCATTAATTTATTCTTTCTCCATCTTCTTTCTGTTGTTCGACAATTTCTCTTTAATCGATTAGTTTCCTCGTTTCTCCAGGCAGGTGTCAGATTAGAAGTAATCTTTTTCAGTTTTAGTGGGGCCACTGTGTCAAGGGTTGACCTTAATTTACTGTTAAAACTATCTACAATAAAATCACAAGAAGAGGGTAAAATGTCTGCAGGAGTGTCATGTAAAAGATCAATAAAAGTTGCAGCCACTTCAGTAGTAAGATAGCGCTTCCTGACAGTTCTTTCTGGAATATCCCATTGTATAAAACCACTGGCAGTAAAAAAAGACCCAGAAATGATCATAGATGCCTACATCCACAACTGAAGAGATATTAGCAGACAGGCCATGGGTTATTACAAGATCTGACATGTGGCCTTTGTTATGAGTAGGCTGAGTAATGTAATGTTGGATAAAATTCATACAGTTCAACAAATTTTTAAATTCCAAAGCAAAAGAGTCTGATTCATTGTCCACGTGCAAGTTAAAATCACCTAAAATAATAATTCTGTCATAATTATATATACTGAGAGTACTTCTGAAAAATATGAAATAAAAGAAGAGCATCATTTGGGTGGCCTATAAACTATCATAAACAATATAGGAGGGCTGCTAAAAATTGATATTCAAAAGATGTGTATTCATCAAATGTAATGTCTGTTAAACCAAGTGACGCTGAGAGGATGGTTACTGTACCCCCACCTTTTTTACCTTTCCTGAAGGAGTATGAAAAATTGTAGTTTGATGGTGAGGCTTCAATAAGAGCAGCTGATCCATCCGTACTGAACCATGTCTCAGTTAAAAACATGCAATTGATATTATCTAAAATCAGGTCATTAATAAGAAATGTCTTGTTTATAAGAGATCTAACATTCAAAAGTGCCATATTCAGGGACACTGGAAAAGTTCTCTTCAGGGGTGGATTAGCAGATGGTGGTTTATGTGTGCACAGAGATCTGAGATTGTCAAAAAGTTTGTTTGGTGTTATGACTGGTAGTGATTATGACAGGAATTATTTAAGAGTTTGGGGTGTCACTATGCTTAGGCTTACTGCAGGGGGAGCTAGCAGTTCTATGAGAGGTAGTGGAGAATGTACCTGGCTCATGAGAGGTCAGCAGTCAATCACGTGAGGAGGTGGACAATGACCCACGCTGGTCAGCGGCATGCTGATTGTCCGTGAAGTGTAAAATGGTATGGTTAATGTTCTGTAATGTTCTGTGCAAGCACCCAAACGCAGACCAGGGAAATCCAAAAAACGTTGTCTTTATTCAGTCCAAAGTTCAAAGCCAGGTAATCAGAGATAGGACGGTACGAAATCGAGTTTCCAAAAGAATAGTGGTAAACGGGCAAAAAATCAAAAACCAGGAGATCAGATAGGCAAAGGTACAAAGGAACAGGCAAAAGAGAAGTCAAAACAAAGCGAAGGTCAAACCAGACAGCAATCAAACAAAAGGGGCAGGCAAACTCGAAGTCGTACGGAAAAGGCGTCTCAGGAATCTCGATAAACAAAGGCTTACAATACATCAGCACAGTGAATACGATCAACGTTCTGACAGGGAGCTGGTGGAAAAGACTGACATTTATACACTGGGGAAGGTAATAATCAAGGAGGGGTTACATGAGTGAGGGTGGAGTAACAAACAACATCCAGGTGAAGAACATTAGGATAACTAATTAAATGACAGGGGACTGACAAAACGCGGACTGGAATCACATAGACAACAATGATAACAGACGGCCTGGGTTTAGCAGGTAAAACACGTGCAGAGAGAGAGGTGCAGTTAGAGCAAGAGACAGGTGCAGGCAATTGCAGAACTCCGCGTTAGGGCAGACTAGAAAGAAAAGGGGCGGAGCTACAGCGCAGCATGGAAAAGGGGAGAATGGTTAATGTATTAGTATAGTGATTTAAACTATCAAAAACCCAAAACTAGTGTTTGTTAATCCATTAGTAATGTTAACATGTTAGTATATTAATGAGGTTAGTACTTTACAATCTATAAGTTAGTAAGGATCAGTAGAAATTAGTAAAACTAGATATAAGCAGGAAGTAAGTAAAACGAGACTGGAAAGAAGGGGGGAAACCCGAATAGTGAAATCACGCAAATACAAGGGAGTGAAGCAGCTCACTGAACACAGACACAGAGACGGCACTGGGGAGACAAGTGACCGGGAGAATGAAAATACTGGGACGGAGGATGTGAAAAATAATAAACTTACAGAAACATAAAATAAACACTAACAGCAAACAGATACTAATACAGACATGTTCGGAGAGCAGCTGTGATCCCCGAAAATTAAGATGAATGCCATCATGCTTAAAAGAGTCATTGCGCGCCCATAAAAGATTAAAATTGTCAATAAAAACAGCACCGTGCTCCCGGCAAACAATGGCAAGTCATGTGTGGAGGCTCAAAAGCCTGGAGAAACGCCCCATCCCACGGCCGAGGGTAGGGACAGGTACGGAGATGAAGGTTCTCACTCTAAACTCTTTTAAAATGTTGAAGAGCTAGATAAAATCACGTTTTAAAATTTCCGACTGTTTCCGCGGAATATCATTCGTACCTGCATGAACTACTAATGTGTTCACCAAGGGGTTTGCTTTCAGTACGTCACTGATTTTAGCAGAGATATCGTTGACAGTGGCACCGGGGAAACAGAGAGTTGTGGAGGATTGTGTTTTTACATTCCTAATAATGGAGTCCCCGATGATGACCATCGTAGGATCAGCCCGAGAACCGGGACCGCTGATGGGTGGAGGCCACCGAGGGCTTGAGTTGGACTGAGAGTCTCCGGTGGTGGATGGACCCGGGGAGCTATCCGTAGCCCTAGCTTTGTGACCATGAGGTCGAGCGAGCGGCTCGGAATGACGGACCATGGGCGGTGGGCAAAGAAACCACAGACCAGGGCACCGCTTAGCTGGGAGTTGAGCTAGCCGAAACTTTCGGTCTAGCGCCCAGGTGGGACCACAAGTCGTGGGACTGGATAGGGGCAGCCTCAGGACATGGAGCAGTGGAATTAAGTGGAAGCCAAGGCACTGTGCTATCCAGTTCTCCAGCAGTGGCAGCGGTTGCAGGGCCTGAGGCAATCATTGAGTCGTGGAGGAGCTCGTCATCCCTTATTTGGTGAAGCACTGATATTCTTCCATCCAATTCGGCGAGTTTCTGATCCCGGTGGAAACACCCCTCACAAGTCGTCAGAGAGGTGAGTGGAGACATAGTGGGTAAGAGTCCTTTATTTACCCTATTAAGATTATATATCCAGTGACTCTCTCAGGTAGCAAGCCAGCGGCGGCCTCGATTTATGCAGGTGTTGGCTTCACCCCACCGCTATCCTGGGGTCTCCGCAACTCGATCCTGCTGCTGCTTTTATCCAGACACGGCATAGATTATAATCGAGATTTCCACTGAAGTTCCAGAAATGGATAAATCCAGCGAGAGCAGACAATATAAAAGTATAAAACAGTAAAACAATAAAACACTGCGAGAAAATAAAACTATAAGAACGATATAAAATAAAATAAAAACGGTAAAAACTGTTCAAATAGTAAAACCGCGGGAGCTCACTTGTGTGCGTGTCCTCACCTATTAATAGATGTTTGGGACAAATGGCTTCACAAGTGTTTTTGATTAGTCAGGTGTGTTCAATTGGTTCCATAACCTTCCAAGTCTGTTATTGGCATTTGTCAACATGAGGACCAGAGTTGTGCCAATGAAAGTCAAGGAAGTCATTCTAAGGCTGAGAAATAAGAGTCAGGGTTATAGGAAACTTATAGGAAACTGTTTCCAAAATCAACTATTTGGAACATCATCAAGAAGAAAGAGAGCACTGGCAAACTCAGTAATCACAAAGGGACTGGTAGGCCAAGGAAGACCTCTACAGTTGATGAATGAAGAATTCCCACCATCATGAAGAACCCCCCCCCCAAACCACTAGTTAAAAAAAAAGAATGGCCAGGTAACAGTTTGATAAGAACTACCTAAAATAAATATGTTTTATTACAGAAAAAATTAAAACATCAACAGGCATTTACAGTTACTTTTTTTTCTAAAGATCTTTAAATCTAGTCAGGTCTGTTTAGGGAAAAACACCTATACAAACTGTAGATCAGTAAGGACAAATAATCCTCACAAAGTATAATCAGTCTCATAATTAATCACTATCATAAAATTAATTAAATCACAATTATGAATTTCAATATTATATATTAAAACAATAACCAATTATATAACTTGGTAAGTTCTTTGAGGTGGTAGGCTCAAGCATTTATCTGAATAATAATCAGACGGATGGTTTAAGGAAATAGAATTTATTAAACAAACAACAAACAATCAAACTAAAATCATGAAAGGCT
Source organism: Anguilla pacifica (assembly GCA_039654925.1). Taxonomy (NCBI): domain Eukaryota; kingdom Metazoa; phylum Chordata; class Actinopteri; order Anguilliformes; family Anguillidae; genus Anguilla; species Anguilla pacifica. The sequence continues at coordinate 42,531,804 of CM077292.1, forward strand.
GAACAGAAAATGAAATAAAAGCAGTACTAGACTGTTCTGCGCATGTCTAGTCGTGTGTGTTCACCAGCATATGTGGGGCAGGGAACAAAAGCTCCTCTGTTGGAGCGAATTTATGAATCAGTTTAGCATGTGCTGCTAAAAGCTGGTCTGGAATTCAGGGGAACGGCGTGGATAAAAGGCTACTGAAGTTAGCTACGTCTAGCTAATTTCAGAGTACCTTTGAATTCTAAATGTACGAGACTATATATAAACGAAAGGCAGACTGTAAGCTAATGTTAGTAAGAGTATACGTTAGCTGTGGGGGCTAGGCGGCTGTAGCTAATTAGCAAGAGACGTGATATAATCTGCACACAACATTACAAAGAATCAATGATACAGTTCCTTAAAAGCTAAGAACAAACAGTTCTTAAAAGTTTCCTAAGCTAGTTGGTACCTGGATGTTTGTCAGTCTTACTGCTTGAGTGCAGATGGGTCCGTATGTTGCAGTTCAAGTAAACTCTTGACATAGGCATCTGCTGTAAATCGGTTGCGCTGTAGAAACCCTGGTCCTCGTCTTGGTTCTCTTTGTCCTGGAGCTGGAATTGCACTTTTGCTTTCCGTGGCAGGAAAGTAGCCTACATGGACTACACACGTTCAACTAGTTGCTATGTTGCAGAACGATCGCAAATGTAAAGTTGGTAAACACATTGATCCCTTGAATGGATCATTTTCATTAGCTTACTTGCAATACAGCTAAAACGTTTACTTTCAGTTACAATAACCGGTCGTTGCTATAACCCGAGAGAGCCAGTGCATCTCTTCATGTGTTCCTTTACAGGCAGGCCTTAGCAAGGCTCCAGAGTGCGACCAAAAATCTGTCAAGTGCGACTAAACATTTTCATTGGTCGCACCGGTGCGCCTTACATTTAGCAGTTCTGTCTCTGTGTGTTATGACGGAGTATTATGGCCACAGAGAAAAATTCTGAGATTTCGGGAATAAGGTCATAATATTACGAGAATAAAGTTGTAATTTTGCGAGAAAAAAGTCATAATATTATGAGAATAAAGTCGTAATTTTACGAGAAAAAAGTAATAATATTACGAGAATAAAGTCGTAATTTTACGAGAAAAAAGTCATAATATTACGAGAATAGAGTCGTGATTTTAGGCTACGTGTTATTTTAGTGGTGGAATATCAGAAGAGCAGCCCGCCGCCTGCGTTAAAATGAGGAAGGTGGAGCATCTTGTGAAGTTATATTTTAGTATAGGTTTCACAAATAACGAAATACTAAATCTTTTGGCTTATCATTAAGTATCAGGACATTGAAAAGATTGTGCAAGAAACTGTGTCTATTCCGAAGAAAGAACCACAAGGACTTGGAGGAAATTGCAGGCTCAGGCTGCCATTAGACTGTCCTCTCGCCCGTTTTGTTGGTTGATAATTATTTTCCGTAAAATTACGACTTTATTCTCAAAATATTATGACTTTTTCTTGAAATATTATGACTTTATTCTCATTAAATTGCGACTTTATTCTCGTAATATTATGACTTTTTTTCTCAATTAGCCTACGACTTTATTCTCGTAATATTACGACCTTATTCTCGAAATGTGGCCCTAATACTCTGTCGTAGTACAGTGTGTGTATGTGTGTAGTGTTTTTTTCCCCCACCCGCATTCTGCAAAGACCCACCCCTACTCTGCCTCGGATTGGCTCTGACCCTGATATTCTTCTTCGCTGAATGCGGGTGGGGAAAAAAAATAAGGCATACGTGAAATCGCGCCCTGTACTCCTTCGGGAGCAGCGCACACTATTGTTTGAGTTATTTGCGTTTGATTTATTTATTTGAGTTTGTCAAGCACTTTAAATATCAGTACTTTTTAAGTTTATTTTTTAAACAATTGAGGTTATTGTGATTTCTTGTTTGTGCTGTGATTTAAATAAAGAAAAAACATTTATCTGCACCTTTATTCCTGTTTACTATCATTTACATAATGTGTTAAGAAATTACCAATGTGTATTGGAACTGACAAAAAAGGTAACGCTTAACATGTATTATTGCGGCACCAAAAGGCACGGTGAAAAATTTTGGGTGCACCTAAATTATGTGCTGGTGCACCTAAATAAAAAAGTTAAGCGCACCAGTGCAACCAATGTAAAAAGTTTGTCTGGAGCCCTGCTTAGCTTTCATTAGGCCTATGTCCTTGTCCTATGTTCAGTTCAGCAGCAAAAAGCAGAAGGGACAAGGAGAGACAAAAAGGCACATTTTACAGGCAGCAACAGGATGTACCCAGTCCATGTGATCAGTACCTGTGATCCTGTGATCATGATATGATGTCATTGCACCAAAATGGCACCCGGTCCTTACACCTGCTTTTTGCCAGCGAGTGATGCCAGCATGTAGTTTTGCTGGGGGGAAAGATGTGATTATTACATATAGGACCATAGATTTAAAAAAATATGTCAGTTTGAAATTGTGCCCGAACTGAGACCAAATCCTGAGAGTTGATATCGCAATGGGGCTGGAAGAATATAGGGAATGAGACAGAGGTATTTTGGCAATAACAGGGCGGAAAGAGATGCTGAGAAGCAACAGTTTGCTTCCAGTTTACACCAATTTGAGTTTGGGGTCTGTATCCAGTACACTATTTTTTGAGTTTGTAGCCTAATAATAATACATTAGGTTGGGCAGTGCCAGTCCCCCCTCTTCGCTATGTCTCTGAAGAAACTCCTTTTGGATTATACGATTCTTGGTGATAATATAAAAATGATAATATCAGATTGTCTATGAGTTGAAAAAATTAAGTAGGAAGGAAAACCAGAATACAGACATAAGAACCGTGGCAATTATGCTCATTTTTAAACATGTGATCCTACCTGCAAGAGATAAGTGCAAAAAAGTCCATTTTTGGAAGTCTGCCTTGAGATAATTTATGAGGGGACCAAAATTTGCTTTGTACATATCCTGAAAAGTATGAGTAATGTTAATTACCAAATATCTGAATAATGTTTTAGAGGTAGGGAAGGTAAGTCTGTTTTTAAGCTGAGTTATTAAGTTGGAAGCATTCACTTTTGGAAAAGTTCAATTTATATCCCAAAAAATTGCCAAACCAGTGTAATACGTCTTCAATATAATGGGTGCATGGCACAGGGTACAATATATAAAATAGAAGGTAATCTGCATATAGAGATACCTTGCATTCAGCACCCCGTCTAAATGATTCCTTTAAAGCACTGTGAGGTTTTAAGCATAATAGAAAGGGGTTCAACAGCTGAGGCAAAAAGCGGGCTAAGAGGACAACCCTGCCGTTTAGCTCTTGACAATGGAAATGACTGAGAGCGCAATTTATTTGTAATTACTGATGCTTTTGGTGATTTGTATAACAGATGGAACAATGAGAGTTTTTTAGTTTTGGACCAAAGAATTGTGAATAAATGTAGCCACTCAACTCAATCTAAAGCTTTCTGCGCATTCAAAGAGACCACCACCTCTGGGTTTCCCACAGGATGCGGAGGAGCGGAGGAGTTCTGGAAAAAGGTCTTGTGGACAGATGAGACCAAGATTCAGAGCAAAGTGTGGAGGCAAAAGGAAGTGCCCAAGATCCAAAGCAACCATCCCCCTTATCTGTGGTGGGGGTGGCATGGTTTGGGCAAGTAGTGCTGCCAGTACTGGCTCACTTGTCTTCATTGATGATGCAGCAGCAGAAGGAATTCTGAAGTGTAAAAAAATCATCTAATTTGCTCAAGTTCAAACAAATGCATCCAAAGTCTTTGGATGGCAGTAAGACAGTGATCCAAAACATACTGCTAAAGCAACAAAGGAGTTTTTCAAAGCCAAAATCTGAAAAATTGTTTACTGCCAAGTCATTCACCTGTTGAGTCCAATTGAACATGCATTTCATATGGTGAAAAGAAAAGGAAATTTGCCTCTAAAACAAGCAGGCGCTGAAGACGGCTGCCGTACAGGACTGGCAGAGCACCAAAGAAGATATACAGCACCTGGTGATGTCTATGGGTCAAGCAGTCATTGCATGCAAAGGATTTAACATCATGGTGACATGAAATGGGGCTGTGTATAAATAGTGCTATAATTTCTATAATTTCTTTGATGAAACAAAGTGTATAAATAATTAAGTGTATAAAAATGAAGTTTCACTTTAATGGAATGTGAAGAGTTTGATTACAATTATTGTGGAATACAGAACCAAATAAAGAAAAAAAATCTTTTGGATTTTTATGGAGCTCACTTTAAGTAAAACAAAGACTGTTTTACTTAAAAACTATACTGTGCAGGATTTTATAATATTTTCAAGGTAAAAGCAGTCATGCACACTAAGGCATATGTATGATGTACTGGCAGTCTCTGTTTTTATGCACTTTCGCCAAATTTGTGGACCTTCATCTGTATTTGTTATTCTAAAATGTGTTTGGGATGTTTCTGGTTGTGGCATTGTTTTCTGTGTGGGGAGGGGTGGGTGTGGCAGTAAAGCTAGTTAGTGAAGAAGTCCAGATACAGCGAAGCAAAAAGACAACCCGACATGGCTCATTCAAGTACTAGAGTTAACCTTGGAACTGCTTTTCCTCTGTGGTGCCAGCTGAAGTTAGCCAAGGGGATTAAAAGCAACACAGTGTTAGCTTGTTTTCTGTTGGACCTTACTGGCAGAGTGAAGCTGGCAACAATAAGGACTTTCCCAAGGGTCTGACATTTTCAAAGTTAGAGTTCCAGAAATAAAACCACCATTACATTCAACATGAAATTGAGCTGTAATCAAATCTGCCTTCTTACTGAGCCACACAATAGGAGTCAACTAAGAATAAACTAGACATGGAGTGGCTATCAGCTGAGGTAGACATGCGAGCAAAGATGAAGACCAAGCAATGAAACAGAGGAAACATGGAACTTACAGAAAACAGTACACAGAAAACCAGGTATGCTGCATAAACCAATAAAACTCAAGTGAGACTGATCACACTAAGATTGGGGAAACGGTGGCACCTGGTGGAAACAACTCCTCCTGTGTGACACACACAGGATAATACACCCCTTATTAAAAAAATGAAGAGTATACATGTGATCAACAAAAGTAATCCCACTTATAAATTGAGAGTGGGAAAAGGTAACCTATGCTATTTTAAGTCATATGCTTTACTTTCACAGATGAAAATTGTAGTTCACATCTGAAAATCTAATTCGTGGAATGATCCCATGTAGATCCCATTTTCTTTTCACATGTGAAAATATTACATCTGAAAATATTGATGTTTTCAATGTGAAAATGTTACATTCACATGTGAAAAAGCAAATTTCACATGTGATTCTTTTCACTAGGGACAGAAACCAAACTGCAGGCTTGCTCCACTATATACATGGACATACCAATAAAACCAGACACAGGGCCAGATGCATGTATATAATACTCTCAGCACAAATTGTGGCCTGACAAGGGTCTGTTGGCGCATATGCAATCTTCATGAAATTAATGTCTTATATTGTATACTAAGGCTTCAGCCAATTACATGATCAGCGAACGGGACTGCCTTCCAATCACATTTTGTGTATGAAGCAGAGCTTTAAAGCCACAGATAAAAAACTCATGTTTATTAGATGTGTGGAAATTGATGTATCTAAAGAGCACATCCAGAGCAGGACTAAAATGCAGACTGTGATATTCCAGCTCTGCTGGCAATTGTCAATTAAATTCATCCAAATGCGAGATAACATACTGTTGCAAGGAGTTCGACTATCGATGGGATGGAATAGGAACGTTGTGAGGCTCTAGGTCATCTTTTATTTCTCCCAGAATGGTAATTATTTGTGGCTGGGTGTTTGTCACAGTCACAGGTGTCACAGATTCTATGATTTTTGCCTTTAAAAAAAATCTATATTATTTTAGAAATACACTTTTAGCATACTCTATTTCTAATAACGTACTGTTACGTTTAGAGCATGCTAAAAGCTAGACACATCCGTGATGGACAAAAGAGATAATGAGCACCAGCCTGTCAATGCATTTACCTGTATTTTTTACTAGCAGCAACTGCCCACTGATTTTTTTTTTGTTGAAACTTCAAGCACTTGTTGTTGCTAAAGTTGCATGTTATTTCAATCATTTCCCACTGCAGCATGTAACCAACCATTATTTGTGCAATCCTCCCTTAAATGCAGATGCATTAAAGACAGAAGTACGCCTTCCAATGACTCATGTAGTTGGCAGACATACTGTGCTTCCAGCCTCATGCGCCTGCTTGATACATATGACGCATGTTTCTGGGGCAGAATGCATCATATCTGTGCCCAAAACTAGTTGTAAAAGGCTTAGTACATCTTGCCCATTGAGACATATACAGTTTCTTGAGTATTCAGTCTTTTGTTCCTTCCTTTTGACTTTCTTTGGGAAGCGTAGAGGCTTTTATTTTTTGCCATCATTGAATTGTTTTTACTGCAAAACCCATTTTGCTTCCTGAAGCATGCTTTCACCAATAAACATTTTCATTTTTGTACTGTAACCAGAACCAAGCTATGAACTAAACTGTGACACAAAAACAACTGAACGATGAAGTTAGTGAACTGTTACACCCCTATTATGTATATATCGTGGATATGGGTCCCTGTTACGTTGTATAATAAAGACATTTTCAACAAATTGTTACATATAGTCATTAGATCACAATTCACTGTGTACATTCAAAGAAATCATGAAACCCAAAAAAAATTGATATCAACAATGACACCCTTATATTAAATATATTTTAAAATGGAGTGTTATTTCTCAAAATCAGTTTTCTCCACACGAAGATTTCAGTGCAGGAGTAGGCTTGGGTGTGTCAATCTTCCTCTAAAACATACAAACGCTTTCTCACTTCCTGTGAACTTCCTGCACTGTGGAATTCACAGAGGCCAATGGTTAATTTTTTAAGTACATTTTTTTCAGGGTTTTTAAACAACACATCTTAAGTAGAAACATCTGTTGTCCATATGGTTCATCTAATCATGTAGATTACATGACTAGAAAGTATAATTTAATTAACCAATTTTCTATACTTTTGTGTCTAGAATACAAAATAGACACACTCAGACACAATTTAGAATTACAAATTCAAGCAATTTAAGTGCCTGCCATAAATATGAAAATATTATTACAAAAAGAGGGGAACAAAATAAATGTTAAAATTATGAAAAAACAATAAATAGAAGCAAACAAATGTATTCAGAATCAATCAGAATATATAGATTTTTTATTGCATTCTCTGATTCACAAGCAGGGCATCACGGTGGGGCAGTGGGTAATAATAATAATAATAATAATAAGCTTTATTTATATAGCACCTTTTATACATAAAATGTAGCTCAAAGTGCTTTACATTCAGCATCAAAGCAATTACAAAGAATTGAAAAGATAAAAATACAGAATACAGAAATAAAATTTAAAAAAAAATGCAGACAAAGAAATCAATAAAAACAAAAATAAAAACATATAATATAATTAAAAAAAAATAAAAATTATAAAAACAGTGCTAAAAACAGTGCTGCTAGATATAAGCTAGATTAAAAATGTATGTTTCCAGTTGCCGCTTAAAAATGTCCACAGAGCTAGCCTTTCTGATATGAATTGGCAGGGTGTTCCATAGTTTAGGGGCATAATGATTAAAAGCGGCATCCCCAATTTTCTTTTGTGAACTATTGGAAACCATTAATAACCCAGCTGCAGATGACCTGAGGGCTCATGATGGGACATAAAACAGCAGGGAATGTGAAATGTAAGAGGGTGCTAAATCATTAAGAGCTTTGTATACAAGTAAAACGATTTTAAAATCAATTCTAAAAGATACAGGGAGCCAGTGTAGTGTGGCTAAAACAGGAGTAATATGCTCTCTCTTCCTTGTTTTTGTTAAAAGTCTAGCGGCAGAGTTCTGAATTAGTTGTGATCTTTCAATTGACTTTTTTGGAAGACCAGTAAAAAGAGCATTACAATAGTCCAACCTACTTGAAATAAATGCATGAACTAACTTCTCAGAATCCTGTCTTGATAGAAATGGCTGTACCTTGGCAATGTTTCTTAGATGGAAGAAAGCAGTCTTTGTCACCTTGTTGATGTGAGGTTTAAAACTTAGATCAGAGTCTAGAATTACACCCAGGCTTGTTACTTCTGTTTTAACCTGGGGAGCCATATTTCATAACTTATTAAAGAGTGCATCCCTTTTGGCTTTGGGGCCAACTAAAAGTATTTCTGTCTTAGTTTAATTTTAAGAAATTATTGCTCATCCATTGCAGACAGACAGGTAGTCAGGGAGAATAATGCATTCGGATCATTTGGCTCAACTGCAATGTATAATTGTGTGTCATCAGCATAGCTGTGGAAATTAACATTGTGCTGTCTGATGACATGACCTAAAGGAAGCATAATGAAAAAAAAGGGGACCAAGGCAGCTCCCTTGTGCAACACCAAACGATATGTTACATTTTTCTGACACGTGATCTCCAAGATAAATATAAAATTGTCTCCCTGTAATGTATGTTCGGAACCAGTGCATTCGGAGAGACCAACCCAGTTTTCAAGACGATTGATTAGGATATTGTGATCAAATATGTCAAAAGCTGCATTCAAATCTAAAAGAATAAGAACTGAAACCTTGTTAGCATCAGCACTAAGTCTAAGATCATTCACTATTTTAGTTAGAGCGGTCTCTGTACTGTGATTCAATTTAAAACCTGACTGGTACTTCTCTAGAGTACTGTTCTCATTTAGAAAGATGTTAAGTGATTAAAGACTACCTTTTCAAGTATCTTGCTCATGAACAATAGGTTGGATATAGGTCTGTAGTTACTATCGCTGAATTGGGTAACACAATGGTGATTGAGCCTATTATTATATTAATTTATATTATTACTATTATAATAATTCATGATTAAAGAACTGGGTGTCTGTGGCGACATTCCCAGAAAAAAATCACAAGCGGCGCATAGATAGTGACGCGTTTTCCATCACCCATCAGTGGTTGGTCCACCAGAGAGGGTAGGCGGAGCTAACGCAACAGGCTTGCTCTTCAACTCACTTGTGTGTGAGTGGCCTACTGTTTTTTCCAGTGTCTCCTAGCGTTAAAGGTGGGGGGGGGGTTATGGAATTCTAATAAGTTTTTGTGTAACATGAGGTCATATTATTTGTTGATGTAGATTTCGTATTACATTTGATGACAATGTAACGTTACTAAATTACATAGCTATTCGCACAGCTAACGCTAGCTACCGGACCATGTCAATAAAGGCAACATTAGTTTAGACAACGTTACGCACAGTATCCATCTCTCATATCAGGTAACGTTGCGTTAGCTAGCTAGCTAATGTAATTAACACAATCTAATGTCAGCTAACAATTAGAAAAAATGCTAGCTAATGCTACCGACCGGTACCGACCTTGCAAACTGTCTCTCGAATGCAATGCTACCTTGTTGCAGCGTTGCAATGTAGCTAACTAAAGACCAGTTCAGATCAATGATTCACAACAAGACTGGATGCAACTTGCAAAATTCCAAGACGTCTGATTGTAAACGTTATAAAACTGCATTGGCGATTTGACAAGGTGGGTCTTTTGAGACTCAGAGGCTCTGCAACTAACCAGTTCGCACCACTGCAATTTTCTCTGCAACATTCTAAAACCGTTTCGTCTTGTTGCGAATCATTGATCTTAACTGACCTTAACGTTACGGTTATTTACATTGCCATCAAGTTCATCAATATATAAGCCGGGGTATAGGTGGAGCAGAGCCGGGTCTGATTTCTGTGTAAAGATGTCAGGCCGGAGAAAACTAAATAACGTCACACAGGCGACACTGGTTGGATCCGGTTGGATCTATGGGAAGTGAGGTCCAAAAAAACACCTGCAATTACCGCTTCTCGCCATTGGTACTGCCAAAGAGAACGAAACTGAAATCTTCGAGATTGTAACTTTAAGGAACTTGAATCTAACTTTGATTTCTTCAATAGGGGTTTCACAGCCGCAGTTTTGAAAGCGTTGGGAAAGATTCCAGTCTCCAGAGATGTGTTAATTATCTTTAGAGCAGGTGTGGAGACACTCTTAAAAACATTTTTGAAGAATGCAGTAGGAACAGGGTCAAGATGACATGTTGAAGGTTTACTCTGCGCTACTATCTTACAGAGCTCTGCCTCAGAAATGCTTGTAAAGCTCCTCATCATGGCTGGCTTGTTAAAGGGCAGATCATTTAAGTTACCAGTGTTTCTAACAATACCAGCTCTAATGGTTGTTATTTTATCATTAAAAAAATTAGCAAATTCCTCACATTTTGAGGCAGAAGCTTGGTTAAGAAGATTAGAGGCTGGCATGGGATTTAGTAATCGATAAATAGTTGAAAACAGTACCCTAGAGTTGCTGCCATTCTCTGCAATGACCCTTGAAAAGTGGGCTCTTCTTTCAGTGCATATGCCATTATTAAATGTATTAATGCATTCATTAAGAATGCTCCGATGAACCTCCAGTCTGGTTGTTCTCCATTTTCTTTCGGCTCTTCTACATAGTCACTTAAGCTCACGGATCTTGCTATTTATCCATGGTGCCGCTTTATCACAAAGCTTCTTTTTAACCTTAACTGGAGTGACTTCGTTCAACATGTTACCTAACCTGCAATTAAAGGCATCAACCATCTCATTTATCGAGCAGTTATCAGTACAGTCATCCAAGGATTTTGCAAGCTTAGAAAACTTACGTTCTGCTGTACCATCTAAATATCGCTTTTGAATTGTGATTTCTTTTTTGTTACTGGAGATGTTTAACAGAACACCAAAGTACACACAGTAATGATCAGAAACAGTAATGTCAGACACTGAAACATTGTCGATGCTTATCCCTCGCGATACTACCAAGCCAAGTATATTACCATGCTGATGGGTGGTTTTCACTGACATGTTGAATTAATTCTAAGCTGTCTAATAGATTCATAAATTCCATAGCCTTGGAGTCAGCACTATTATTATTATGAATATTCATGTCTCCATTTAAAATTATTCTGTCATAACTAGTGAGCACAATGGACGTAAGCTCAGAAAACTCAGGAAGAAATACTGAGGATTGCTTAGGCGGCCTGTATAATGTTAAAATAAGCACGACTGAGTCAGCTTTAAGGGTAGCACTGTCGCATCACAGAAAGAAGGCTCTAGGTTTGAATCCGGCCCGGGCTTTTCTGTGTGGAGTTTGCATGTTCTCTCCATGTCCATGTGTGCCCCCATGGCTCTCCGGGTCCTCCTGTTTCCTCCCACAGTCCAAGACATGCAGGTAGGCTAACTGGAAACTCTAAATTGCCCATAGGTATGACTGCGTGAGTGAATGGTGCATGCGCCCTGCAATGGATTGGCAGACTGTCCAGGGTGTATTCCTGCCTCTCACCAAATTCACGCTGGGATAGGCTCCAGCACCCCCCGCTATTCTAAACTATGCATGTCCAGTAAATACACTCCTTGCTCACAAGTGTGCAAAATCTGAGGGTCATATTCAGACCTACTAAAGATCTATGAAGCCAAATGTAAACAGTGTCTCAAAATCTATCCAAAATGGCTAAACTGAATTCTGTAAAATATAAAATAATCATATATTTCACTACAAATCCACTGGTTTGACTAATACAACTCAGTTTTGCATCCTTTACAAGTGGAAATAATTATTTTTTCATCAGTATAGGGTGATGGATATTTTGAGGTCCAAAATCTATCCAAAACCTCTCAGAAAAAGGAATGAAATGCTTTCTGTCCATTACAATGCATTTAAGTGTATAAATTTTTCACCAGAGCCCCCTTAAAAATGTTAGAATATGAACAAATGGCATAATACAAAAGGATTATAACACTTTGGTGCACACACCTAAATATGTAATCATACACTCCTGTACTTCAATAAAACGCTACTTTCTCTTATACTGTACAGTATGTAATCTTTTGCTGCATGCCCAGGGATGGCATTTCTCTGTATTATGTTTCAGAAATGTTGCCAATCTGTCAAAGGGAAATTTTACATTTATCTAGCGCATATCAGTGCACAGTAAATTTGAATAAGTATTTGCCATGCCGATGGAGGCTCTAATGCCCCATAATCTGTGTACAATGAAAAGATAATATTCCACCATCAGGAAAATTCTGGCAATGTTATAGCTCCACAGCAAATCAGTGCATCAAAAATAAAACATGACTCAGCCACCTACGGATGCTTGTACTACAGCATGTGAAATATCCTCATTAGTGAATAGCGCTAACCTCTTGGACACCTCTTGGCCATTGTGAGTGGCATGAATTCTGACAAAGCTGGCCACAATGAGCTGCGACCAAAACAGTGATTAGCCATCAGCTAGCCCCCAGTACAGATATGCTCAGTATTATTAGCAAAGGCTAACAGTTGTAGATTTTGACCAGTGTGAATATCGGGATGGCAGGTATACCATCCAGCCAAGTTACGCCTTGGCGGGGCTTGGCCGATACCTATACAGCACCGAGAGTTTGGAACTTTTCAGGGTTCCCCATAGAAATAACCACAACAGCCACTGACTTTCAGCCCTTAAAAAAACATTCATTTCTGTACATTCTGACCCCCTTTCAACACACAGAATTCATTAAAAACTTCACATGTCCAGACAATAAAGCCCCAAACTAAGGGGATTTTGTTCTAATGACCCGACGAGGTCCATGCCAATTCTTTCGAAGGGGACCTCGACCAATAGAAGTGGATGCAAAGGAGCTTTTGGGATGGCCGCTGGATTTACTTTTTGACATTCCGGGCGCTCCGCACACCTCCAAATCTTCAATGGGATTCAGGTCAGGGCTTTGTGATTGCCACTCCAATACTTTCACTTTGTTGTCTTTAAGCCATTTTGTTACAACTAATTGGAGGTGTGCTTAGAATCATTGTCCTGCTGGAAGACCCAGTAACTAAGTTTTAACTTTCCAGCTGATGTCTTGAGATGTTGCTACAGTATTTCTAGATAATCCTCCTTCCTCATGATGCTAACTATTTTCTGAAGTGCACCAGTCCCTTTTCCAGCAAAACACTCCCCACAACATGATGCTGCCATCCCCATGCTTCACAGTTTGGATGGTGTTCTTTGGATTAAAAGCCTCACCCTTTTTCCTCCATACATAACGCTGATCATTATGGCCAAACAGTTCATGAAATCATAAAAAAGCCAGAATGAAGTTTGCTGTTGATCACCAGGACGAAAACCTAGCCTTTTGGAGAAGTGTTCTCTGGTCAGACAAAACAAAAATTGTACTGTTTGTTTATTTCGTTATTTAGTGTACAGCATTTTCACTGCTGTATTGGCATATCTTAGGGCTATTGTTGGGTTTATCTGGTTGCTATGACGGAATATGATTTTTGAGTGGTGAAAGAATATTTTTATGAATGCCCAGATAGACACTATTATCCATTATGTCATGGGTGGGGGGTGTAGTTGCAGATGAAACTGCAGGGAGGGGGTGCTTGTTAAATGAATGACCAGAGTGACAATGGTGGCGCTGCGAAACTCCATATTTGGCATAGTTGTCATGTATCATCTACTAATGAATCTAAAATGAATATGTTTTCAACTCATACTTTGGTTGCAGGAGCAATGAATGTTTGAGTTGAACAATCTAGGCATGTATGGTGCAATTTTGAGTATTCCTGGACTTTCACCACTGCTGAGGACTGGTGAAGCAACACATGCCACAAGTTATATTTGGCAACCAGCAACTGGAAGGCCAGGCCATGGACCTACCAGGTGGAGGGGTCAAACATACAGGCAGATAACCCCAATGGAATACTAGGCTATAGACAATACCAGGCGGTGGGGTCAACAGAGCAGGACAAGACTGGACACCGACAGAAATAATACAACGTTGCAATGTATCAACAGTGCCACAGCACAAGAAATGTGCATGAATGTAGAACAGAATGTGAAAGAGGGGAAGTAAATCTTAGTTTGTAATTTGTTTACAAACAAAGCCCAGACTTAAGCCTAGAATTATTTTTACATTGCTGAAGATATTTTCTGTAGGTTTGTCATCTTTATTATGCTCATTCCGTGGTTTGATATGTTCACATTTTACCTTGTGTTGTAGATTGATATTCATTCGCTGAACGTTTGTGTGCCTTGAATTTTGAACATTTTATCAGCCTGTTTGGATTATACCCATTTTTATTTGCCAGCGTGTGGGTCTTCTACATGATTCTACTTAAAAATAATCTCTCATCTTTAGAAACCTGTGAATAATGTAACAATTATTGAGACCATAATAGCTAGCTAGACCTTTCTATCCACAGGACACTTGACTGCCTTTTTTATGTGTGCCGTTGTTTATTTAGATATTTTTTATTTAGCTTTTTATTATTAGCCATGATGTCATCTTCCACCCCAACAATCGGCACAATTGGCACAAACCCAGCACAAACAAATAACACCACTTTGGGCCGATTCGGAGCTTGTTGGGGTGGAAGATGACGGCATGGCTAATAGTAAGACGCTTCATATCTAAATAAACATAATGGCACTTAACAAAACAAATACAGCACAAACCAGCACAAATGCAGCACAAACAAACGAGACTACTTTGGAACGATTTGGACAATGATGGGGTAGAAAATGACATCACTGGTGAAAAAAGTAATGTTTAATATCTAAAGAATAAAAATAGCACATTTGTTTCTTTCAACGGCACAAATGAGCACAAACGTAGAACAAATGACCGAGACTACTTTGAAGCGGCTTGGAGTTACTTGGGGTGGAAACTGACGTCACAGCTCATAAAATATAATGTGAAATATATCAAAAACCATACCGGCACAAATTATGATTTTTCAGGCACAAATCAGCACAAACGCAGCACAAACAAATGACAATATTTTTATTTATGTTCTGATCACATGGGGTGCCAACTTCACAGAGGTGACAAAAAATCTGCTTATGTCTGTGTTTTCTTCCTCCTCACTGATGTAGCAGATATATATATATAAATAAATAAATTTAAAAAACTGTTTTTTTGTTTTTTTTTTTTAAATCAGGGTCTCTCTGACTTCCTCTGCACAGCATTCTATGAACTCATTCTGAATCTGGGGGCAAAGGTGCATTGCATTTTGGGGGGTGGTCTGCAGATGTTGCTTTAGGGCCAAGTTAAATTCTGCCTTCAAACTAACAAAGTGGTTCTAGTTCCCATTCTCACTTTCCCCCTCCCCGTTCCCCTGGAACTCTCTTTCCTTGAACTCAGACAGGAAGTTCTCTGCCAATTCAGTGGCTCTTTGATGCCCTGCTGTTGAGTTCTGCTTTTGGACGATACCTCTCTTTTCACCAACAGCATTCTTCTAATCAGTTTAGCCCTTTGTAAGAAAGCCAAAATTTGAACCCTTAACCTTAATAAGGTGAGGCAATGAGCACAATGCCCAATGGGGATACCTATGCTGCTCTGTTGCCACCCACCTATTTTGGAGCAAACATGTTTTTTCTTCATCTGTAGTACCTCACCCTGAATGACTTTATTCTTTATTGTCACAGGATGGAAGGGATGTGAAGTGACTCCTGTCTTTTCTTCTGTTTTCTCCTCTCTGACCTGCTCCTCTATGTCCTGCTCCTCCCTGTCCTGTTACTCTATGTCCTGTTCCTCGCTGCCCTGCTCCTCTGTTTTCTGTTCCTCTATGCCCTGCTCCTCCCTGTTCTGCTTCTTTCTGTGTTGTTTCTCTCTGACCTGCTCCTCTATGTCCTGTTGCTCCCTGTCCTGCTCCTCTATGACCTGTTCCTCCCTGACCTGCTCCTCTACCCTGATCCTCTCTGTTCTGCTCCTCAATGTCCTGCTCGTCCCTGTCCTGTTCCTCCAAGTCCTGATCCTCTATGTCCTGTTCCTCTCTGTTCTGCTCCTCGTTGTCCTGTTCCTCCCTGTCCTTCTCCTTTATGTATTGTTCCTCTCTGTGCTGCTCTTCCTTGTGCTGCTCATCACTATCTTTCTCATCACTGTTCTCCCAGTTGCATGGTTGCATTTTTCTCTGTTCTCTTCCATTTATTTATTTATTCATTTTTTACAAATAAGTCTAGCGTATTCAGGCGTAATCTTTTTGGCATAGTTCTTCTATTACTGGTCTGTCTCTCACTGTTCTTTCTGACTTGTTTTCTGTGGGGGGATGTAGGTTATTAAATTAGACCTTATTGATTGCATCATATTTTGTTGCTTGAAATTAGTTTACTAAGAGTTGAGAATGAATGCATGTAATTAATATGACAATTATAAATTAGCATTGCTGTAGCAATAATAAATAATAATAAGAACATTTTTGAGAGCATCGACATAGATAGAGTATGAAGCATGTATATATTTCACTCATTTTTAGTAGTACCGTAGTGTAGGACTCAATAAAGGCTATTGATGATAGCTAGCTAGTTAGCTAACTAGCTAAAAGGCGAACACACTAGCTAACAGCAAAGACAGCTGGCTAGTGTTTGCTTGTTCACACTAAGCCATCACCAATAACCTTGAGTCCTAGATGGTTTTTGTTTTGAAGAACACTAACGCAACAAGCATATGGAATGGCACACAATTCTAAACTTGAGCCCTCTAATGTTATATAACTGAAATTGGTTAACGAGCATTTGCTAATGTTATGTCCATATTTAGCTAATGTTAGCTAGCTATCATCATCGCTTGAGTCCTACACTACAGTACTAAAATGAGTGAAATACATACATTGGCGTAACTGGTGTTCATATTGTATCTATGTTGTTGATGCTCTAGATAATGTTCTCATGAAAGTTTATTCGCAATAACGTTATGGTGAACTTTTAACGTTAGCTTTTAATGTTACTTTACCACACACAGTAGGCTGCCTACTCGATGCCGAGATAGCCACCTGCCGCTTCTGCATGATACCTGTCAGTTTCATGGAGGTGGGAGGGGCTGCACTAACACGCTCACGACATTCACCACTTTCACACATACACATACACACACAGTGACCCAGCTGGCAGGCAGACTCTCAAAGGAGACGTTTTCAAGTCTTGATTAATTATACAGTTGTACAGTTACAATTTTATTTTTGAATATTAAATAATTACCGAGGTACGGGCCTCGGTGATGGTAACATTACTGACATTGTAAACAACCAGGAAGTGGTAGCCACTACACATGGTTATCTGGCTACACATGAATTATGACAACGCAGAGAAGAGTTGAGTTGCCTTATCGATAACTGGAAATAAGCAACATTACTGAATAACTGTCAACATGATCATACTCTAACTCTACTAAGATACTAAGTATTTATCTAACTAGCTGATTTGAAACTACCGAACTGGCTGCTACGGTTCATTCACTTGCGCTATCCACTGGACCACATGTGCTGTCCATTGAACCTATCTCTGGCAAGCCACTTTCAATCGCGCTCCCTATCCACTGGACCACACGCTGTTCATTAGGCCTCTCTCACAGGGTTTCAATCTCTCTCGTGAGGTTTCAGTTTCTCTCACTGGCTTACTGGATCTCTCTCGCTCAAAAATGGTTTGTTTCCTCTCACGTTTTTTGACTGACTTTTGTCCACAATGGCGCCTCGTACTTTTAAAGCTATTAAGACTGCTAGGTGTACCATGCACCATGTTAGTTTTTACCCAAACCTCAGGATTAAATGTAGCCTCTGATGACAAACACATTTTCAACATTAAAAAATGCTAGTTATTTATATATAGACTACACAGCACTGTCTGTAAGTCGTTCATTCAAATCTAGGCCTGCCATTAAAAGTATTAATATCAAAATTTTGCCAAGTTACATGAAACAGGGTGCTGGGATATATAGCAAAAAGTATTGAGTATAAATACAAGGAAGTTATATCTTATACAATACATTTGTTAGACCATACTTACAAAGTATTGTGTGCAGTACTGGGGACCATACTACAAGAAATATATAGAGGCTCTGGGAAAAGTTCAAAGAAGAGCAACCAAATTGATTCCTGGTATTAAAGATTCACCTGATATTTGTAATTACCACTTCCTTTTTTTGTTATTGCCATTTCATTGTTTGTAATTGTTACTTTGTTTTAACTATCTGTGTGTTTATATAAATTGATACACTATATATTGTATGGTTACTGCCCCCTGTTGGCCCCCTGAGGCTTTATAAGGGGTCACCTGTTTGCCATTAACTATGCCCTGATGAAGACCAGGTGTTTCTGCTCGAAACATGTTGGCGTTTGTGGCGCTTGTGTTCGTACAGTCGTGATGAAATAAAGGCTTTTTAATTCATCTCCTTCGTTTACTATTTTGAGTGCCTGGATCTACATTTCTCTTCAAGATTACTTTGATTCCCTGTGATTCAAGAGCACCTAGTACTCGTGTTTGATAATGTTTTCTCCCGTGTGAGCGCTTGGTTGTCCTCTCCATTGCCTTGTCCTTGCAAGTTGTTGTATTTCTGAGTCAGATAATAACACTAAATATTATAGCCTAAACTATTCCATGAAAAGTCCCATGTACACAAAGGTTTTACATTGATCTCAGTGAAGAAATAAGTCAATTAACTGCTCCATTTTTCTTGGAAAACCTGGCACTCTGTGTTGACTTTTCTCCATTTTGACAGTCACATATCTCATGTCCCCAAGTGGACAAACCAGGCATAGCAAGGCCTTGTTATATGGAACTTCTCAATGCGATGTTAAAGGCATAGCCCACTGTGCAGGAATTTTTTTTACCTTGAAAATACTATTAAATAACCATACTAAGGCATATCCATGATACACTAGCAATCTCTGTCTTTATGCTAAATTTGTGAACCTTTACCTGTATTTGTAATTCCAAAATGTGTTTGGGACCTTTCTGGGTGTGCTGTGGTTTTCTGTGTGGAGATGGGTGGATGTGGCTGCAGAGCTAGCTAGCAAATAAGTCCAGATACAGCAAAGAAAAAAGACAGCTCATTGAAGTACTAGAGTTAAAGGCATGTACTGGATGATTTTTATCTGAAAAATATTATAAAATATCCACGCTAAGGCTTATCTATGATACAATCTCTGTCTGGGTGTGTGTTGTTTTTTTGTGTTGGGAGGGTTGGGTGTGGCTGCACAACTAGCTAGTGAAGTCCACATACAATGAAGGAAAAAGACTGACACGGCTTGTTCAAGTTAGCTAGTAGATTTTACCTTGGAAATGCTTTTCTTTGGTGTCACCTGAAGTTTGCCAAAGGGATTAAGTGATGCAGAGTTGGCCTGTTTTCTGTTGGACCTGTACATTACTGGTGGTGACAATAAG
The DNA here is from genome assembly GCA_039654925.1 of Anguilla pacifica. Classification (NCBI taxonomy): domain Eukaryota; kingdom Metazoa; phylum Chordata; class Actinopteri; order Anguilliformes; family Anguillidae; genus Anguilla; species Anguilla pacifica. Next base: position 42,551,035 of record CM077292.1, read on the forward strand.
ACTTTCCGGTGGGTCTGAAATTTTCATATTTAAGGTTCCAACGATATTACGTTCAACATGATGGAAATAATCTATAATCTAATCTGCCTTCTTACTATCGCTCACGGTTGCTTATTATATGGTACTGATGTTACCTTTAGCTATTCAGCTACCTATGTTGGGTGGGGTAACTTACTCTGTGTGAGTGGGTGGGGTTAAAGGAGACTTCTTTGATTGTAAACACAGGCTAAGAAATCCTGCATAGTATGTCTTTAAAATATTTAAAAAGTATTCCACAGGCCAAATTGAACCCTTTGGCACGTCGTATGTTTGACAGCCCTGATTTAACCGACCTTGGGGTCGGTTGTGGCCATAGGTGGGGTCAGTTGTACCCCTTACTTTAAAGTAAAAATAAAAGGAAATGATTAGTGATAAATGGCCACTTTTAAATAATTGTACATGATCAGAAACGTTTTCTTAGACCTCCAGAAGTAAAAACCATTGAATACAATGTCTAACGACTAATTTTTATTCAAAATACTGTGATGTCAGGTTTCAGTTTCTCATATTTTGTCTGCACACAGTTTGTCGGTCTCTCTTTGAATAAAACTATTTGTGACACATCAATATGTTAAAATAATTGTTTATTTCAACAGAACTACTATGGCTTAAACAAGGCCAGTTGGCCAGGACCAATTATGAATATGTCTGGGAATTTAATGCCAGGCATTAAATTAGTAGGCTAATAATAAGGAGGCATGAACATCATTTAGTTTCCTTAAAGCTAAATTATGTTTAGTGATAAAGATGTGAAAACTTTCCATTACTTTTTGGAGTAGAAAAGCACAAGACTTTTAGCTTGTGCTTAAAAAACCTTAACAGTTTAAGTGTATACTCTACCAATAGTCCCATAGATTTTGGCCCTCACAGATGTCAAATAACCAACTGCACAGACAACTAAAGCTTGTTTATTAAAATAAGACTTTTCCTTTACAAGCATACGAGTAATGTATATACTATGCTTCAGTAACGCAATTTTTTTGATTTGTACAAATTTGTGATTGATACATAAAACATTAAAACTCTGATCTTTTAGCTTAAATACTTAATAGTTAGCTTAAAAGTTTTTTCTTCACACTGCTGTATTGCAATATTATGTTTTCAGAAAGTGAAAACTTTGGATTGCAATGTGCTTGCTTATGTCAGAAACTGTTGGAGATGGTGAAACACTAACAAACACTGTATGTGTACAAGGGTTCATATTAGGCAAAAATGTATTTCATAAATCTGAGCAGTTACATGAAGCAACCACAAGATATCAGTCTAAGAACAAAAAGATGTATATTCTGCAAAAACAAATTATATTAATTTGTTCTAACATTCTGTGTTCAGACTGAAAATTGATGAATCACACACGTTGTTTTCATACCTTAAAGTGGAATAAAACAATTTAACCCTAACTGCAAATACGTTCTTCAAAGTAATGTATAGCAACATTAAGTTTGGCTTCAAAAATATGATGCAAAGCAATTGATCACAATATATTTACCCAATATGAATACCAAATGCTAACATCTAACATCTAAAATGAATGCAATAAATTTAGAATTTACACATGATAGCACTGGCAGGTGGATGTCTGTTATATATATAATATATATATATATATATATAACAGACATATATATATGTCTGTTATATATATATGTATAAGTGGCTGTGAGTGCTTGGAAATTGTTGCTTGCAGATATATTTTTATATATTTGTCACACTAAAACACTGCCCCAATCAAACCACATGCAGGGCCTATAGACCCCCAAATTAAAAATGAAAATAATAATAATTAAAAAATAAAATAAAATAATAATAATAATATCAATATCTGGAAAAACACTCATCCATTGTAGAGATTTTAAACCTACTTGAGTGATCAATCTACAAAATTTTCAGAAAATTTGTGTGCCCTAAGGGTTGCAACGTTCTTGAAGTGGTGCCCATTGTGGTATATTATTTTCTATTGTCCTTATTCATTTCTAGGTCTAACCACCTGGGTGATTCTCCCATTGTGAGGCAATGAAGATACTACTTCACAATTCTTCTTCCTCCTGTTCAGTACCATTCTGTCATCTAGATTATCACATTTTTACATAATTTCAAAATGTTTGGCCCCCATATAGCATTGCAAAAACTAGTAGCTGAAAATGAAGCATTGCATATTTCTTATGGATGAGCTGAACTTGGCCTGGACTCTTACAATTCATGAAATATACGAAAAGTGCAACTTACTTTTTCTTGATTCATTTCTTGATGTTTATATCAATACATTTAAAGAATAAAGTATGGAGTAGAGGCCACACACCTTTTGAACTAATTTTGCTTTTTTTTTGCAGTTCCTCAAGTTCTAAAGACCTGCGCAGAATTTATTGAGAAACATGGTATCGTGGATGGAATATACAGACTCTCAGGGATCACCTCAAATATCCAGCGTCTCAGGTATCAATCAATCATACAGGAGTATGATGGTTTATAAATAGGGATGTCCTGCTCTGATCCACAAATCAGTATCGGCTCCCGATACCACCATATTTTCAATTGGGTATCAGCTAGGACACACCCAATCTGATTCTGATCCTGTCTGACACTACAACACTCAATATGCATAGTAATTCTTGCCTGTAACAAAGCTTTGCCTCAAGACTTTCTGTTTACATCAATTGTCTGAATGTGGCATTACTTCCATGAACAAGCACTATCCATTCAGCATTTGCATTGGAAAATCAAATCCCATCATACCTTCAATAATATGAAAAATATCATGAGTTTGGTCATATCACTTGGCTCTACTTCAGAGTCTGCCGCTTAACATTTGATAATTGTGCACTTGGAGGCCAAAGAAAAACAAATACAGCCAGCTGTATTTTATACCTGTATTTAGGCCTATTTATATTCTCAAGCAGAATGATTTATTTTATTGGCTGGGTGTTCTTGTGTGTAGGCTAGCTGTTCAATAATTTTAAAAAGACAAATCACAAGATCTGTATTTGATCGGTATCAACCGATACTGAATGCTACTGTACTCAGATCGGATTGGGAGACAAAAAACCTGGATTGGGACATCACTTGTTGTAAATGTATTTGTTTCATGTGAACCTTTATATGTCATGCAAAATACTGTTGTTTCACCAGAATTTTCTTATTCTAATTAGGAATTCAAGTAGCTAAATTGTTGGAACCCTGTCATTTCTGTTAAAATTCTAATATTACAATAAAAAAAACTATTTTTAGGGGTCCAAGCAACGAGGCTGTACATTGATTTTAATATTAGGGGCCCAAGTACCCAATAATACATTTTTTGTTGACTACTGGTCCATGCACCATGGATGCTGGAACCAAATTGTTTTTGTTAGAATTATTTTCCTTATAATAGGAGGTCCAAGCACCACAGGTTCTGAAACAATATTGATTTAATTAAGATTCCTTTGAGCTGTTCAGGTGCCGCACAAGTTGTTTTATTTCAGATTCTTATTTTATGGCAATTGACATGAGATTTTTCACTGGTATGTCCAAAGCTTAACACATATTCTAGAGTTATTTGGATGGTTGAACTCTACCACCAATAAGGCACAGGTTGGACGCCTACTGGCACAATAGTACACATTCTTTTTGACATTCATGAGACCAGCCCCTTATCCTATTTTTCCCTAGAGCCACAAAATGTGGTACACATAGCCCTTTCCTACGATGCTGATGTTAGCTCCCGATTCGCAGCTCCCAATTAAATATTTCCAGTCTATCTTAAGTTAGTTGCGTTATACAACTGGATGGCCTTCCTTACGTGTTTGCAAAGGCTATAATGTGCTTTGAAAAGTGAGATACCGCTCAAAAGAGAAATTGAACAATGGTGGTAATGTGGGGGGAAAAACGAATTTATTTGGGTTACATTCACTTCACATGTCTTTTCAAGGCTGCAATATTAAAAGATCAGATACCCAAGTGTCACATGCATTTTTTCTCCTCAAAATCTAATTGACTCAACATTGCATCATGTGTGTACGAGAGAAAAGGAACTAATGTGCATCTCAAATAGTGTGGGTGAAATATTACTGTGCAAATGACACTCCAAATTGTCTATATAAATAAATACAATAATGAAAGACCATTGAAAAATGGACAATGGATGGCAATTTCTCCCAAAAATGTAAAGGTCTCTTTTGACACTTGATTATAAAAGAAAAGATCCTGAAGGTAGCACTGCCCTGATTTGGGTGAAATATTACTGAAGCGTTTTCATATAATCCCACTCCAAACTATGTAATCCAATACAGGTAAAGTGAAAAAAAGTACCATTTTGGATTGCAATTTCTACCCAAAATTAAAAGGTCTCAAACTTTTGACACTAGTTCATGACAGAAGGGTTTCCTGATCTGCATCCTAGTCCATTTCTGTTAAATTTTACTGAACACTTTTTGAATAATCCCCAAAACCTTTTATATAATCCAATGCATAGGCCAAATAAGAAGTGAAATTTTGAATTGGAATTTCTCCCCAAATTTAAAAGTTCTCAAACTCAGTGAGTCCTACCCCATTTCTGTGATATTTTACTGTAGTATTGTTGAATGCTACAGTTGGTATTCAGGAATGGCATGGAGTTTCCTTAAAACAGTTTGTTTATATTATTAACAGTGGCATGTATTTAATTGAATGGCAATTTTTAAGGACTAACATTACTCACCGCATAATTCCTAATTCCTACAGTAAAAATATACAATCATCTTTGCATGCATATCTGGGAAGCAGGACCTCAAAAATCTATTTTTCTGAAAACAGTTTGATTTGATTATTTTATGGAATTAAAAAAACATCTGCATTCAACTTAATTGCCATTTTGGAGTATTGAATACTCCATTTTGGAGCATTAATTTATTTATTATTATTATTGTTTGGAGTATTAAAAGTGCTTGTAGTAACTTTATCTGCTGTACATTTGCATCACAATCAGATTACCATAAAGAGTAATGTAGAACAAGCACTAAAATTTTAAGTGCAGATACAGATGGGTGAAAAATGAAAGAAAAAACCAATGTAAAGTTTCTCAGTAAGGCGTTAGGCCAAACTCTCCAATTTGTGTTCATTTGGCTTGAGATCTGGTGACTGTGAAGGCCATAGTATATTATTCACATTATTCAGTGACCCCTCGTGCCCTGTGGATGGGGGCATTGCTACCCTGGGAGAGACCACTCCCATCAGGATAGAAATGATTCATCATAGAATAAAGGTAATTGCTCAGAATATCTTTATACTGATTTGCAGTGACCTTTCCCTCAAAGGGGACAAATGCACCCCACAGCATCACAGAGCCACCAGAACCCCTCAGTGTAGGGGTCAAGCATTCAGGCCTGTATCATTCTCATTGTGTATGCCACACATGCACAAGAATATGGTGAAGGATGGCTCACCTGATCTGTGGGGCTTTTTTTATTAAAGTTTTGAGCGACTTTAACTTAGTTATTGGACATAGCCCAAAACAAAACTTCAAGCACTGTCCTGTTGCTGTGTGCTTAGTTCTATTTTATTGCTATCATTAATTTAAAAAAAAAATCATTTTCTCATTTTCCACGCATCCTCCATTACAGCATACAACCTTTTTCCAGTGAGTTAACAGCTTGTGAGTATTTATTCTGATTCTGATGCCAACTGATCCCTTACTAAAATTCACTATGGTTTACTATGGTTTTTATGAATTAATCATTACATTTATATAGCACTTTTCCAGATGCTCAAAGTTCATTACAGTGATGAGGGGGAACTCACATCACCCACCTGGGTGATGCATGGCAGCCATTTAGCGCCAGAACGCTCACCATAGAAATTAATGGAGGCGATTATGAAGTTGCTTCTCGACGGAGGATGTGTGGCTTTACCTTTACTCTCGCTCACAGTCGCTCATTTCACACTACTAATGTTACCTCTAGCTATCCAGCTAACTACATTAGGTGGGGGAATTTACTCAGCGTGAGTGGGTGGGGTTGGAGGAGGAGACTTCTTTGATAGCAAACACAGGATAATAAATCCTGCATAGTATGCCTTTAAGCAAGTAGCTAGCTAACTAGCTAATGTTTCTTAACAACTGAATATAAGAAATTTGCCAGCTATCAATGGGTGTCATTCACAAAACGTGTACAATCACATTTGATCATAAACTGTGTATAAGAACATTTCCAAGAACTGTATTTGTTCATGGCTGTTTTTCCTTATGGTAATCACATGAATAGGATTACATGTAAAATGAGCACAATCAGCATTTATAATCTCATTAACCTGGGATATGCACAAAAACAAGGTCTGCACATGTGTCATGAATCCCATATTGGTTTTTTGTTGGAAAATTTTTGAGAACAATAATAATAATAATTTAAGACATTTTGTGAATGAGGCCCATTGTCTGAACATTCCCTAAAAATAAAATTTAGAAACAGGGGCAGGCATACATAATTTATATGATATATGTATTCAAAAAATGAAAACCTGGCTCTTCAAGTTTGCTGAGTTTCGCCATTATGCTCGTAGACTTTGTAAGCAAGCACAAGAGCAAGCTAGCTAAGTAGCTCACCGACAAAGTATAACAATGATCATTCTGTTAACGTTGGCTAGTCTGAATATATAAATTAAATTACTAATTGAGTAATGGTTAAATAATTTGTGATAAAGACTAGGTGGAAAAAAAACTTACACCTTTCAAATTAGCTTATCTTTTGCACCCGGAGAAAAACTCTTTTACAGGGGGAATTTGTGAATGGAGCTGTATCACATGGAAAAAAAGTGGCAGTCCTGTATCCACACAATATGTTGAACAGAATTTTTCAACCCAAATGAACACCAATGGGAGATTTTGGACCGTTGTGTTAGGCAGCGTTCTCCACCACGATCATCAAAACACCAAATGAGGTAATATCTATTGAAAGAATGGCATTCCATCCCTCCAGCAGAGTTCCAGAGACTTGTAGAATCTATGCCACAGCACATTGATGCTGTTCTGGTGGCTCGTGGTGGCCCAACACCTTACTAAGACACTTTATGTTGGTTTTTCCTTTGTCACCCATCTGTATGTGTGTGCATGCGTGTGTATATCCAGTTGAGGCCAAAAGTTTATGCACATCTAGGCTAAAGATATTCCAGTCTATTAGTAACCTCTTCTCTAGTAAAACTCTTAATACAAAATAACTATTTAAGGCATTAGCAATGTCTTATTCTCAGAAAGCAATGCTCCTTCTTCATTTCTGATGCACCTGATATCCTCTTTCCTTTTCCTACTACAGTATTGAAAGAAACGTTTAGGATTACTCTTCACATCTACGGCAATTTGCCTTTCAAAGAGCCTCTTGGCTTCCTGTAGTTCTTTTTAAACCTTAGCACACACATTACAATATTCAGCCCTATTACTCTCAGTGCTGTCATTTTTATATATATTTTAGTTTAGTTTTTATCTCAAAGTGTCTCAAAAGCTTTGTTCATCCACTGGGGGAGCACTTCTTCAACATACTTTTTCTTACCTTTGAAATAAATTTACTTTGCACCTCAAGAATAGCCCTTTTGAATCTACCCCACTTTTCATCCAGTCTTGCTGTTAAGAAGTTTCACCCAGTCAATATTACTAACATATTCTCGCATCTTGTTGACATTGGCTCATCTAAAATTAAAATTTCTGGCCATAGAGGAGGCCTTGTTAATTTGCCATAATACATCAAACCTAACTGCAGAATGATCGCTAGTCCCAAGTGGCTCAACACACTGTAACACAATCCTACCGTAAGGCCCTTTTAGTTAGCTTTATACTAAGTAGCAATGACTGAAGGAACACTTTTATTAGGCAATATTTTAATTAAATGTCAGAACACAATACAGCTGGAATAATTTTTTTAATAAACTACAGCTAATGTTAGTACGTAAAAATGATGAGACAGAGACGCCAAACCCTCACCTTAAAAGTTTGCAGGTGGCTCTGGACAACTAGCAGCAGAAAATGGAGAATAAATAAATAAAAATAAGGCACTTTTAACTATCTAACATTAAGCGTTGAATGAATAACACTGAAAAAAAACTACCTGGAGTGAAATCCCTCTGGTTATAATCAACTAACTTGGCTAGCTTTTTATTAAATAGCAATGACTGGAGGAACCCCCTGTACTAGGAAATATTTAGTTTATCTCAGAACAGACTACAACCAAAACTTACCTGGAATCAGACCACAGGAAAAACTTTCATTCAGAAAGAAGGAAGCGGGACTATCTAACCGGATAGTTTTGCTATCCAAGCACTTAATGGAGGAAAAAAGTGGAAAAGCCCCCCCGTCCCCTAACGGCAACAAAGATTTTCACTTTAGGAGCAAAACTGTCTTACCTTACTTGTAATTTGGGGGTTTTGTTTAAAAGCCCAAAATAATATCAAATACACACTTGAAAGCACGATACAATCCTGTAGCAAACTTTTTCAAACACTCTTTCCACCTCAAACAGGAGGTGCGTGTCAGACATAAGCAATCGAGCAGGAGAGCAGCAATCTCAATTGGGATTATTAGGAGTTAATTCTTCTTCTCGTTTTACAGTGGTTGGCATCCAGCTTATTGGTGCATTACCGCCACCTTCTGCTCCAGAGTATGGATCAGACAATAGACTTACACTCTAAATCCCTTCACCCTAAGCTATATTTTATCCTCCACGCTTTACACCCAGTCCTACTATAAAATCCCTATCCATGTCAGCCACCCTAGCACCCTATACCTGCTTATCCGTATCCTATAAAAAAAAACCTGTATCCCTTAAGAAGGCTAACAGCACCCTGACCTGTGCTCTCTCACCCATGCTCAGTAAACCTTTTGTGAATGTGAATTCCTGCACCCCTAATTCCCACAGATTATTCCTCATCATCTCTCTCTGATACCTCCTACAACTACGTGCTCCACTGACTCCTCTTCCTGACATCCCTCACACAAGCCTGTCTGGTGTTTCCCTACCATTTTCAGTGTTTTGTTTAGTGCCCCAACGTTAACCTTGTCAACAGTTTCCTCTCTCCTGTTTCCACTACCTACCCTAGTAACTTTGACACTCTTTTGGATTTGATATAGATGCCTCCCTTTCCCCTCTCTGTCCCACTTTTCTTGCCACATTTAATTGGTTTTTTCCCAGATTACACATTTAACCTCTGCTTACACATTTACTGATACTGATTTGCATTTCTATATTTCCTTTCTTTAAAGCCCTCTTTGTCCACTCATCCAACCTCTCATTCCCCTTCACCCCTACATGCACTGGAACCCACAAAAATTTTAGCTGACCTCCCTGATTTGCTATTCTTGTGACTGACTGAAGGATTTCATATAGTATATTTTGATGGCTGTTTGAATGGAAAGACCTTAAACTTGCTAGGGCTAAGGATGAGCATATCAACACCTTATCTTGTCTAGTTTTTTCTACCCATCGTAGTGCAACCAACACTGCCAACATCTCAATTGTGTAAACCCCTAATTTATTGGATGCTATTCTGTTGATTCCAATTCCTTTTGCTAGTATTGCCACCCCAAATTCTGTCACTCCTGTTTCAGGTTTTTTAGCACCATCCATATAAATCTGTGTAAAATCACTATACTCTTTCATTACATGATAGTTGAATGCACTTACCAAATCAATTTTACCTTTTTCTTTCCTTTTTACCTCTGAAAAATACCAGTCTATATCAGGCCATACAAGCATCCATGGAGCCACCGCCAGATAAACTACTGAAGGGCTTATCCTCAAATCAAACAACAAATTATTTTACAATGTCATTCCCTACCCGACCAAAGTTATCCCTCTGATACCTTCCATTCTCCCAGCACTCCTGCAACACTCCTTTTGAGGGGTGAGAATCATTGTGTCCCTGCAGCTTAGCCCAGTAATTTGCCATCAGTTGCATCCTTCTTAATTCTAACGGCATTTCTCCCATTCCTACCTGTAGGGCAGGTACTGGCGATGTTTTAAAAGCCCCACTGCACACTCTCAATGCTTGTGCCTGAATCACATCCAATTTCCTTATAAGAGACCTGGCTGCCACTCCACTGTCATAATCCAACACAGATCTTATCAAGGCCACACACATTCTTTTCAATGATGAACAACTTGCTCCCCATTCCCTATCAGACAAACATCTCATCACATTAATTACTTTTTTGCATTTTTCTTCTATTTTCCTTATATGGTCTATGCATGTTAATCGTGAATCACAAAGAACTCCCAAAAATGTAAATGTTCCAACCCTTTCGAATTCTTTCCCATACATCCTTAGTTTCATCCCTTCCTCAATTCTTTTCCTGGTGAAAAATACTGTGAGTTTTTTCTACTGAGAACCTACACCCTCAATCATAATCCCACTCCACCACCTCATCAATTGCTCCTTGTACTATCCTGATTGTATACTCCACGTTCCTTCCTGTCCTCCACAAGGCTCCATCATGCGAAAACAGTGACCTACCTATATCTACTGGTACCTTTGAGAAGATGTCATTAATCATAATGATGAAAAGTAGCAGGCTTATCACACTGCCTTGAGGTGTGCCATTTTCAACCGTGTACTGATTCTTTCCATGCATTTGGTAATCTACCCTCCTCCCACACAGTTATAAAGGTGCAGCAACTTCGAGAATGCTCCTTCCCCTAGATGCTTTAGCATAACTTAGCATATTTGATCTTTCCCTGGAGAGGTTGGTCTTGATCTATTTATTGCTCTCACCATCTCTGCCAATGTAAATGGTACATCTGTTATATCATCTGTTTCTTCCCTCCTATCTAACACACCTGGATACTGACTCATTGTTCTTTCCCTTCTCCTTCTTCTGACAAATTTTCTGAACTTTGTATCTTTGTGAATGACTTGGCCATGATCTCTGCCTTATCCCTATTAGAGACTGTTGTTTCCTCCTCAGATGTCATAACTGGATATTCCCATTCCCTTCTGTCTCCTCCCATCCTCTTTATCATTCCCCATACCTCTCCCACAGGTGTTGTTCTTCCTATTTTGTTGCAATAATTTCTCCAACTTGCCCTCTTAGCTTGACGTATTGTTCTTTTCACCACTGCCTGTGCCTTCTTATACTGAATCAAATACCGCATGTTATGGGTTCTTTCAACTTGTCTGAATGCTCTATTCCTGTTTCTTACAGCCTGACGACACTCCTCTGTCCATCATGGTACCAATTTTTTATTCGTCCTATTTTTACGACTGGGTATAGATCCATCTGCTGCCATAATAATTGCCGAGGTAACCTGATTGTTTATTTATTTTTATATTTCCATTTGAGTCGGTATGCGAACCCCCCCACATTGTACTGTGAGCATTGAAATCTGCACACCATACTACTTTATGTCTGTTTTGTCCTTGTATCCTTAGTAGGCTATCCAAATCCAACCTTTTGCATGGATTGTAGTAGTTAATTGTAGGTACCATGGCCTACAAAAGACATCAACTACAAAGCCCATACGTCCACCTCAGTGACACACTTAACCACGCCCCCTTCTGCGCCTCTGCTGTAACAGTATTGGCTCACTATAAATTCGAAACGTGCAGCCTTCAATAAAAACGGAGGTTGCCGGCGTTTCACTCCTCGGGCTGGTCGGGAGATTGTCGAGCCGGCGAGGCAGCGAAGTTCAAACAGTTTATGGCTTTTGTTTTGTTTTTTCTTTTGACTGTTAGGTGCGGACACTCCTGAAAGGATTAGGATTTAGAGAAGCACGAGCGCATCCCGGCTTGGGATTTCCGGCCGGGGTTAGCCGTGTAGAAAGACTTTTAAAAGGTTTAAAATAGGGAAAGCGCCAGTTCGGGGAGTGTTTGCAGTAGCTAGGAGTAGGTAGCTGACTACTGCGGCCACTGATTGTCAGGTGAAGCGGGTTTTTTTGAAACAGGGAAAACGGTGGTTTGGAAGTGCAGCGTGGTGCGAAGTTTTGAATTTGTTTGCTTCTTACTGGTTCGCTGGATTAAATTGATTGAGTGTTAGATGTGGTAATCGGTAGTCGGTCGAGTGAGGAGTAAAGGGTGGGAGTGTCGGCCGATGGCCTGTATAGGTCCGGTAGCGAGACTCTCACGCTGCTTCTCGTTGACTGTGGTAACATGGCGGGGAAGGAGGTAGATGAAGACAGCTATAACAGCATGGAGTTGAATGAGGAGGAGGGGTATGGGGGTGAATGGGAACAGGTGGGGAAGGGAGGTGGGCGTTGGACGGCTAAGAGGAAGTAAAAGAGTGACGGTAATCTAGGAGAAACAGAGAGTGAGGGACGGGAGGATGAGGCAAGGAGTTCAAAGACAGGATCCCTTAATGTTGTGGTGAGCTTTGAGGGAGAAGGTGGAGTGAAGAAAACGGACCCGCTTAGACTCACATGTTTAATCAGAGCACAAGTAGGTGAAGTCAAGTTTGCGAGAGTGCTAGGGGATGGTAACTTGCTAATTGGATGTAACTCTGAGAACCAAGTAGAAAAGGCGAGAAAGCTACTGTGTATAGGAAAAGTTAAAGTCGCAAAAACAGTGAAAGTTGGAGAGCAGAGTCTCAATGGGTGTAAGGGGGTGATAACAGGGATCCCCCTTTGTGTAAGTATGAAGGAGTTAACGGAAAACTTGAAAGTGCGTCACAGTAAAGTTAAAAATGTTAAAAGAATGACAAGAGGAGCTGAGAAAAAAGATACCGAAACAGTGCTGATTGAGTTTGATGCCAAAGATATCCCAAAATAAATTTTTTTTGGATTTATTAAATATAATGTGAGGGAATTTGTCCAAAAACCAATGAGGTGTTTCAATTTCCAGGAGTTTGGGCACATAGCTAAGGTGTGCAAGGGCAAGAGAAGATGTGCAAGGTACGGTGGTGATCATGAATATGGAAAGTATGGATCAGGTATAAAACCGAAATGCTGTAACTGTGGAGGTGAACATAGTGTTGCGTACTGGGGATGTGAAGCAATGAAGCGTCAGGTTGCAGTACAGAAGGTTAGAACAAAAGAGAAAGTATCTTATGCCGAGGCAGCTAAGATGGCTGGACAGGAGAAACTGAATGACAAGCAGGGGGGAGGGAAAGAGCAAAAGGCGGCAAGTATAATACAAGAGGTGGAAAAGAAGTTGTTTATAGAGAAAAAGAAATTGGTGACGTTTATAGCTGGAGTTATAAACGCAACTGCGGATGTAAATTCAAAAACTGAAAGAATCAAGATTATTGTCAAAGCAGCTGTGCATCACCTGGGTATAAGAGGGTTAAAATGGGAGGAAGTCAGGGAGGAGTTAAGTGTTCAGGCAAGTCAAGAAACACAATGTATTGGGTTATAGTAGTAGTAATGTTAATTCTCCAATGGAACGCAAGAAGCTTGATTGGTAATGGCCAGGATTTTAAAAAGTTTATTTATAGTCAGAAGGAAAAACCAGACCTGCTGTGTATCCAGGAGTCATGGTTAAAACCAAGTTTAGATTTTATAATAAATGGATACGGGGCAATCAGGCGGGACAGGAAGGATGGGGCAGGAGGGGGTTGTGTCACCTTTGTGAAGGAGGGCATTCCTTCTAGAAATATTAATATTGGAAATGAGTTGGAGTGTGTGGTTATTGAAGTGTGGGCAGAAAGGAAGAACCTGGTGGCTATAAATTTCTATAATCCATGCAGGAAATTAGAACTCAGCAGACTGGAAGACATAGAAGGATTAAATAGAGGAAGCATTGTGTGGTGTGGAGACTTCAATGCACATAATATGTTATGGGGGAGTGATAAAACAGATTACAATGGGCAGGCAGTGGAAGAGTTGTTGGATGGAAAACACCTTGTCTGTATTAATGATGGCAGAAACACAAGGATAGATGTGAACACTGGAAAGGAGTCTGTAATAGATCTGATGTTAGTAACCAATACCTTAGCGCCATTGTGCGAATGGGATGTGTATCAGGAAGGGACCATAGGTAGTGACCATTATCCAATATACAGTAAAATAAATATAGTAATGATACAGAATACAGAGAACACAGGTGGTAAATGGGTTTTTGGAAAAGCTAACTGGGGAAATTTCATGACTGAAAGTGATAAACATCTACAGCAGATTAGCGACAATATGAGTATAGAAATGAGTAACTGCAAAATATTGCAGGGTATAATGGCATCTGCAATAAGTTGTATTCCTAAAAGTACAGGTAGGACAAAGAGGAAATTAGTACCTTGGTGGGATGATAAGTGCAAACAAGCAGTAAAGAGTAGGAACAAGGCATTTAAACTGGTCAAAAGATAATTTTCAGCATTTGGTCCAGTACAAAAAAGCACAGGAAATGGTTAAGAAAACGATAAGACAGACAAAGAGGTCATATTGGAGGAAGTTCTGTGGGTCAATTGGGAACACCACTCAGATAGGAGAAGTTTGGGGAATGATAAAGAAAATGGGAGGAGATAGGAGGGAATGGAACTACCCTGTCCTGAGCACCGGAAATGAAGTGGCGATAACCAATAAAGAAAAGGCTGAATTACTTTCAAAACCTTTTGTTACAGTACACAGTTCCTATAATCTGAATGAGGAAGAAAAGCAAGGCTGGGAAAAAACCAAAGCTGGAAACATGGATGCACTAAGGAGAAAGAATATCAGTGGAAATGAACTAGATGTCCCATTTACTGTTGGAGACATGAAGAGGGCATTAGCCAAAACAGGAATGAGTCCACTGGGAAAAGATGGAATAAGCTATATAACGATTAAACATTTAAGTGAAGGAGGATTAAATAAATTGCTGATGTTATTCAATAAAGTGTGGAAGGAGGGGCGAGTCCCTATGAGCTGGAAGGAAGCAATTATAACTCCAATCAGAAAGCCTGGGAAAGATCCTAGTAAGCCAGGATCTTTCCCAGACGTTAAAGACGTTAAAGACGTTTGCTTTAACGTCACATATATGTAAACTAATGGAACAGATGGTTAATGAGAGGCTCATGCACTTTCTGGAGAAAGGGGGACTGATGGCTGCATATCAGAGTGTATTTAGGAGAGGCAGGAACACAATAGATCCAGTTCTGTGTTTAGAGGATGAGATAAGAAAAGCCCAGGTGAATAAAGAGATTGTGGCTGCAGTATTTTTCGATGTGGAAAAAGCTTATGATATGCTATGGAAAGAAGGGTTGTTAATCAAGCTTCATAAAATGGGAATTGGGGGAAACATCTTCAATTGGATTAGGGATTTTCTAAGTGATAGGCCAATTCAGGTCAAGATAGGGTCAGAGGTCTCAGGTAAACATGTTGTAGAAAATGGTACGCCCCAGGGGAGTGTTGTAAGTCCTACTTTATTTTCAGTCATGATAAATTATATATTTGAAAGTATACCGTTAGGCATGGGAAGGTCTCTGTTTGCAGATGATGGGGCTTTATGGAAGAGGGGAGGGAACCTAGAACATATAGTTAAGAAATTACAAGAAGGGATAAATCGAGTGGAAAGATGGGGAATAGAATGGGGTTTTAAATTCTCTATGGAAAAAACAAAAATTATGTTCTTCACAAGTAAGAAAATCAGGGAATCAAGGAATCTGAAGTTATACGGAAGTAACCTAGAGAGAGTAGAATGCATTCGTTTCTTGGGAGTACATTTTGATCCCAGACTAACATGGAAAGAGCATATAAGAAGCATAGTGGAAAAAAGTAAGAAAGTCATTA
The DNA here is from genome assembly GCA_039654925.1 of Anguilla pacifica. Taxonomy (NCBI): domain Eukaryota; kingdom Metazoa; phylum Chordata; class Actinopteri; order Anguilliformes; family Anguillidae; genus Anguilla; species Anguilla pacifica. Next base: position 42,566,691 of record CM077292.1, read on the forward strand.
ATGTTATGAGATGTCTTGCTGGGCTGGAATGGGGAGCGGATATAGCGTCATTGAAGTATATATATGTAGCGCTAATCCGGGCAAGAATTGATTATGGTAGTGTGGTGTATGGCTCAGCAGCCAAGACTGTGCTGTCAGACCTGGATGTTGTGCAGGCTCGTGCTCTGAGGATTTGCCTAGGGTCAGTAAAAACGGCGCCAGTGTGTGCACTGCAAGTTGAGGCAGGAGAAATGCCTCTCTGGATTCATAGGAAACAGTTGATGGCCAATTACTGGATAAATCTAAGGGGACACACAGAAAGTCATCAAACTAAGAGGGTATTGGAGGCTAGTTGGGAGAGGGAAAAAGCACAAAAAACAAGCTTTGGATGGGTAGGCAAGGACGCTGCAGAACAAATGCAAATTCATGAAATTGAATTTTGTCCAACTGTGTTGTGGCCTGTGAGACCAGGCTGGATGTTGCAAAATGCTTATGTGGACATGGAACTATTGAATATAAAGCACAGAAATAAAACAGCAGATTTATTTCAGGAATATTACATGCATAGGGACAGGAAATACAATGACTATGTACAGATTTTTACAGATGGGTCAAAGGATCCAATAACAGAGGTGACAGGGGCTGCAGTGGTGATTCCCAGTCACCAGACTGGAATCAGTAAGAGAACGTCAGATTATTTGAGCATATATGCTGTTGAGCTAATTGCAGTTCTGTTAGGATTAGAGTGGGTGGAAGGAGTGACGGCAAATAATATACTCATCTGTAGTGACTCTGTATCAGCATTGTCAAGCATTAAAACAGGATCAGGAAGTAATCACCAAGACATATTATATGAACTGTTGTTTAATAATTCAAGGATAACTAATCAAGGGAAAAACATAAAGTTCATGTGGGTACCAGCACATTCAGGAATCCTGGGAAATGAAAAAGCAGATAAGTTGGTGAAGGAGGCGGTCAGGAGAGAGTATGTGGACCTTAATGTTAAACTTTCAAAATCAGAGGGGAAAAGCATCGTTTGGAGGGGAGTAATCAAACAATGGCAACAACATTGGGATAGTGAAACAAAAGGAAGACATTTATATAAAATACAAAATAAAGTAGGAATGGTAAGAAACAGTGGAACCGATAGAAGAGAGCAAGTAATCATAAGTAGATTAAGAATTGGTCACAGCAACTTGAATAGCACACTATTTATTATAGGAAAACATCCAACTGGCTATTGCGATCAGTGCCAGGAATCAGAAACAGTGGAGCATGTCCTGATTGAACGCAGGAAGTATGAGCAAGAAACAAGGGTAATGTTTACAGGATTACAAAGACTAGGAGTGGAGGCAAGGCTTACAGATCTGCTTGAGTGTGGGGACACGGTGGAGGGAAAGAGGGTGATATTTAATTTTTTGAGGGCAACTTGAATAAGTAACAGGATATAAGAGATCCAGACAGCAGTACATGGTTAGATCCAGAAGGAGGCGGTAATGCAACTAAAAAGGATGCCAACTGCCATAAAACACCAAAGAAGAAGAAGAAGTTTCGCTCCTCTTTTTTTTTCTTTCTTCTCTCTTCTCTTTTTCACATTCTTCCACTCTCGCTTCCATTATCCTCTCCCTGGACTCGCCACCCATCTCCCATCTCCCTCCCGCGTGAGTCCACACGCCAGGAACAGTTTGCAAGGCCTGCAACAGAGCCAGGCCCGAATATCCTCGGTGGCTGCTGGCGGAACGAGGCGCTACGAAGCGCTATTTTTAGAGGTGGTTGAAGAACCAGGAGAGCCACGCATGACCGACGCATCCTGCAGAGCGAGTCCCAAGAAGCAAGCGGCCAGCGGAGGATCCGGTTGCGTGTTTTGGAACAGAAAGGGCGACCAGCTTCCCCTTTCCACCACAGCCTCCACAGACTTCGCACTGGAAACCAGGAAACATTTTAAACAACCAACTTAAAGCAAAGGACACTCAAGTAAGGCTGTAACTCTGGGCTTAGTACAATTAGCGACGGACTGAATTTAGCCATATTAATGATTAGATGTAAGTGGCCGTTATTGTGTTTTAATGATTAATGCAAACCTTCCGTTTGTTCAGTTGGCTCTAAGCCACCCACCGCGCTGCGTTAGTTTAATATATGTCACGCACAGAAATATCTTGCGTGTGATCTATTTTAATTACTAACCGGTCAAAACAGGGCATGCTGATCTCTATCAAACATCTATAGATAGCTATTCAGTTACCCTATATCTGTTTGGTACGTGTCATACGCCATTGCTTCTCACTAGCTTTGTCTATATTCAAAAACCCCTCCATTCATACTCCATCTTGTTCCTTTGTGCTCCGTGAACACGCGTCTGCTGTACCCAACCCCCACCTAGGAGAACATCCAACATTCCTCACTCACATACTCACACGCACACATACGCACACACAACACCTACACACACATGCACTCATAGTTTGTTATACATCATCATAGAGAATTGTGCTTTGCCTTTTCGGTACTTTGTGTTTAATAAACTCTATTATATTTGCACGGTTGTCTGTATTTATATTACCTTGTTTTGAACTGAGTCAGCAGCTGCTAATTCAAAGAACTTAATGAATACCTTCACCCCCTTAGCTAAATCATTTATATAAATTTAGTATTAGCTGAATATTATGATTTGGTTAAGATTGACTATAATGTATAATGAATTTAATTATTAATTTGAGTTGCTAATTTATAGTTTGTATAATTATTAGGAGACTGATTATTACATGCTGGCGCCACCTGTGAGGATATTGATGTATATCTTCTATAGCTTGGTACCCCACTATGAGAAGTAGAGGCATGTCCCCTACATAATTATAACCACCTCCTCCCCTCTTTACCACACTTCCACCACTATGTATTCTTGATCACCTACCTTTTCCAGTACTCTATATGGAATATCTTGTTTGATGAATGTAGCACAACCTCCTCCTCCCCCATGATTTCTGTCTTTCCTTATAACTGTATATCCATGCACCACAAAGTCTAAAGTTGGTTTTAACCAGGTTTCCTGAACACATACTACATCCGGTTTTACAGCCATTTCTTGAATGAAATGCTTGAATTCCTGGCCATTGGCCAGTAAGCTCCTGGCATTCCATTGTAAGAGAATTACCATAATTAATATTAACAAACCCATGTTGCTTCCTGGCTAGGCTGATTGGTGAGGTTCTCCCTCACTTCTTCCCATGTCAGTCCCACTAATCCTAAATGATTCACAGCTGCTTTGACAACCAACTGAATTGTATCATTTTTTGACTTTACTTCAGCCGTACTGTTAATTACTCCTGCAATTAATGTTACTAAAGCCTTTTTGTCCACATAAATCCTGTCATTTGTTCTTTGTTGTAGCTCTCGAACCCCCATTGTTCCTTGTTCATTAGTAGCATTATTTTGTTCTCTTGGCACTCTTACAGCTTCTGCATAAGTGATCCTTCTTTCCACTCTTACTTTTTGGATTTCACTCTCCCGTCTCATAACCTCACACCCATCATATACCACACTATCGGCTCCTCCACAGTTACAACATTTTGGTTGCACCCCTGTTCCACACTTTCCATACTTGTGGTCGCCCCCACATCTAGCACATCTAGCACATCTCCTCTCTTTACAGTTTACTGTGTGTCCAAACCTTTGACAATTAAAGCACCTCAATGGCTTTGGCACATACATTCTCACTGGGTAACTCATAAAACCCAGGAATACCTTCTTTGGTACACTCTCTCCTTCAAATCAGATAAATATTGTTTCACTATCCTTTTTCACTCCTTCTTTTGTGTTTTTCAGATTTTGAGCATTCATTATTTTTCCTCCTTTGAGATTCCTCTTTAGTTCCTCCATACCTACACTCATTGGCACCCCTGTGATCACTCCATTACATCCACCTCTATTTTGTGCTCCCACTCTCCCTGTGCTTGCCACCTTAAGTTTTCATATCTCTTTTAGGTTGAGTGATTTCTCAAGTTGTTCCTCATTCGCACAACTAATAGGCTGCCATCACTAAGGACCTTCGCATACAGTATCTCCCCATCTTACCTGCCAGAGTTGTTGTTAGCACAAATGGGTTGACTTTCTTTATGCTTTCTTGAGCCTTTTCATTAAACCTTATTATGACCATACGTTTCTCAGGTCTTTCCCTCTGAACTTGCTCATGCCCTTCTTCCTCACTTTCAGATCTTTCATCAGTGTCATTTCTTATTCTTTTATTCCCTTTTACCTCACTTTTCATTCATTCATCCCCTCATTTTCCCCTTGTTCTCTTCATCTCTCCCTTCATAATTATCCATTTCTGCCCAACTGTCTACCTCTGATCCCTTCACGGAGCAGTCGTGCTCAACCGCCATCAAGAAAGTATCTTCAACTCAATTCGGATTTCCTGCATTTGGCCGATTATTATTTCCTCATTCACGTCCTGCTGATGTCGTCGCCATTCCGCCTTCTTGCAGTCCAGCCTCTCACCTAGGAGTTAATTGGCACCTGTTGCTGTATTTAAGGGCCCAACTTCAGAGCCACTGCCTTTTTGCCATTGATACCATGGGAAAATCTAAGCAACTCAGCTAAGACCTCAGAAAACAAATTGTGGACCTCCACAAGTCCGGTTCCTCCTTAGGAGCAATTTCCAAACAACTGATGGGTACCACAAGCATCTGTACAAACATTGTATGCAAATATGAAAATCTTGGGACCACACATACACTTAATCATTCAGGAAGGAGGCACAAATGAACTCCCAGGGCTGAATGCACTTTGGTCCAAAAGGTTCAACTGACCCCAAGACAACAACAAAGGAACTGTTGAAGGAGTTGGAGGCATTAGCTACCTAAGTATCTACATCCACCATTAAGAGAATCCTACATCACTATGGCCTGAAAGGCTGCTGCGCAAGGAAGAAGCCCTTATGCCAAGACTGGCATAAAAAATCCAGAATGAGGTTTGCAGGTGATCACCAGGAAAAAAACCTAGTTTTTGGAGGAGGGGTGAGGCTATTAATCCGAAGAACAACATCCCAACTGTGAAGCATGGGGATGGCAGCATCATGTTGTGTGGGTGTTTTGCTGGGAAAGGGAGTGGTGCTCTTCAGAAAATAGATGGCATCATGAAGAAGGAGGATTATCTAGAAATACTGAAGCAGCACCTCAAGACATCAGCTAGAACGTTAAAACTTGGGCACACCTGGGTCTTCCAGCAGGACAATGATCCTAAGCATACGTCCAAGCAAAATAGCTTAAAGACAACAAAGTGAAAGTATTGGAGTGGTCATCACAAAGCCCTGACCTGAATCCCATAGAAAATTTGTGAACTGAACTGAAAAACATGTCCGAGCAAGGAGGCCCATAAACCTGACTGAGTAACACCAGTTCTGTCAGGAGGAATGGGGAAAAATTCCGGAAAAGTATTGTGAGAAGCTTGTGGAAGGCTACCCCAAGCATTTGATTCAAGTTAAGCAATTAAAAGGCAATGCCACCAAATACTAAAAAAAGTATGTAAACTTTTGACCCACTGAAAATCTGATATAGTACATAAAAGCTGAAGTAAATCTGTCTCTTAGCTATTATTTTGAAATGACCTCTTTTCAAATGACCGGAGACTGTGCTGGCCATTCCATGATTTGAAGCCTACCGTCTTGTTCTTTTCTTCTAAGATAGTTCTGATATAACCTGGAGGTATGTTCTGGGTCATTATCTTGCTGTAGGATGAAACCCTGACCAACTAGGCATAGACCAGAGGGTAATGCATGGCTCTGCAAAATGCTGTGGTAGCTCTTTTAGTTCAGGGTGCCAGTAAATCTGTGCAAGTCGCCAACTCTGGATCCAGCAAAAGAGCCCCAGACCATCACGCTTCCTCCTCCATGTTTGACAGTTAGTGTCACACACTTAGGAACCATGCTTTCACCGACTTGACGGCGTACAAAAACCCTGCGTGATGAACCAAAGATTTCTCATTTTGATTCGTCAGTCTATAAGACCTTCTTACAGTCTTCAGCACTGCCAGTGCTTCATGGCCTAGGCAACCCTCTTTTTCTTATTTAGCCATTTTAGCAATGGCTTTCGTACTGCCACTCGACCTGTCAAACCTGCAGCTCGAAGTCTTCTCTTCTTGTTGAAACTGAGACTTGGGTACTTCAACCACTGTTAAGCTGTGCTTGAAGCTGTTGTCCTGTGAGTCACCTATCACGCGAGCTGTAGACTCGCTGAAATTTGTCTGATTCTGTTGTGGATTTGGGTCTGCCGGACTTCTTCCTGTCAAAGTTTCGAAGTGCCTTTCGATGGTGTATGAAACTGTACTCACTGACACCCTGGCTTTCTTTGCAATTTCTCTAAAGGAAAGACCTACACTTTTAAGGGTTATAATGGTCTGTCTGTCTTCCTTTTATTAATTGCCTTTTTCTCACCATTATGCTAGCAATATACTACTTCCTGCAGTGCAATATTGCCCAAATAACGCTTAAGAGGGTGTAGTGATACAGGCTGTTCCAACACTGAATTTATACAGACAGAGGGTTTTGTAAGTAATCAACAAACGTTGGGACACCTGTGGGAATTATTTGCATCAACTTTCAAGGCTTAATTTACGTCAATTGCCACAGAAAAGCTGTAAGTTGTTAACAGATTACTTGTTCCCTGAAAAAGGCCTTTTTTTATAACACTGAAATTTACATTATTTGTCAGATTATGGTAACCAAAACTTTTTTTTAACCTCCGGCAGTTTACCACTTACCTTTGTACCATTTCAGGTCATTCACTGGACTAGAACTGCTTAAATTTCAATAAAACGGAAAAAATGGGGGTGTTACAAAACTTTTGACCGGTAGTGTGTGTGTGTGTGTGTGTGTGTGTGTGTGTGTGTTTATATATATGTATGTGTATATATATATATATATATATATATATATATATACACACACACACATAGGGTAATGGGGCTGGCAAAATGGAGAGCAAAGCGACTAGCAAAATATTGCTCAGTTTCCTCCATTATAGGCAGTCACAGTATATGGAGGAGAAGATGTTTCTTGTATCCATAACGTTTCCTGTCGGTGCAATTGAGATGCAAATGTCTAACCTGCATTTTGTTTGCTTTATCCCTACTGGTATGCTTTCTGCTACTCAAGTGAAGGACATCAGACAGCAACTGAAATATATTTGGGCCCTTATGATGCATTTTATACATGTGGACCTAAATAAAGAATTAATATATATATATACACATACCGATCAGCCACAACATTAAAACCACCTGCATTTTTCTGATTTAATATTTTATTTGCTGTTTGTAATCAAACCTCCTTTGCATGTCATGACTTCCTGATGTGTGACCTATCAACATCATCCGAGTCTGGATATCTTATTGTCAGGTTGTGCTACAAGTGATACAAAAACTCTTTGCATTTGAATGGATCTCTATGGGAATTGGGGGGGGACTAGATTCAGCTGTAAATTAATTTTTCTGTTGAATTCAATGGAAAAAATATTCAGGAGAAATAATGCTTGTAGTAGTAGCAGTAGATACTACAAGCATTGTTTCTCCTGAATATTTTTTTGAATACATCAGGAGAATCAGGAGAAGCAATGCTTGTAGTATCTACTGCATATCTGGCAGCAGCATGGTGGTTTGAGGCTCATTTGATACCTTGGACCCTTGATGACTTAAAGCCATTTAGCCAACAAATGTGTTCCATACTGTATCAGCATAATTTACAGCTGAATCTAGTCCCACCCTCCAATTCCCATAGAGATCCATTCAAATGCAAAGAGTTTTTGTATCGCTAGGACAACCTGACAACACAATATCAAGACTCTGATGATGATGATAGGTCCCAAACAGCAGGAAGTCATGGCATGCAAAGGATATGCAACTAAATACAAAACATGACTCTTTTATTTGACATTATGTTGTAAACACCTCACAGCTAGACCAATCAGGGTTTGTAGCTGGAGGGGAAGGCACCGCATGTTTTCCCTTGGCTGGTGTGATTCAAAACCGGAGATGTTATTTATTTTTCCTCTGTTCATAAGAACAGGGCACAATTATACTTAAGAATGCACGGGTTCCGTCGCCACAGGTCAGATATGAATGCGCTGCTTCATATCCCGCTTAAGACGGGCCTGAAATGGACCAGTAACATTCTTGTTACTCTCCGTTCGCAAACGGGGCTATGCTGTCATCAGAGATATATCCGATCTGTCGCCGGACTGTCAATATTCCAATGGGAGCATCAGAATATTCACAAATGAGCGGAACAATACATCAAATATATCCATGACCACAGCAAGTAAGCGTAACAGTTACTATGGTTTACTCTTGTAATAATCTGACTCCAAATGAAATTAGAATTAAAAATTTGGTTTTAACTATACGTGGATCTTGGAGTGGTTACACTCGACTCTATCTTGTGCCATCATTCCTAAATATATGCTCCCGGGATTAGCACTATTGTTAAATATCAGTTCGGTGAAGCCTACAGAGGGTAGGAGGCTGACCACCATAATACATGCCTTCCTTTGTGCATAGATAGTTATGAGCCCAGGACAGTGCGCATCTATCGGGCTCCTTAAGGCGAATTTGACAAGAACCAGCGTATAACGCCCATGGGTCCTCTTAAGCCAAAACTCCAGAACCAAAACAACACCAATCCCGTTAGCGGGCAGATCGTGGTCGCCTATCTAACTTGAGGACCTCATTAAAGACCTTTGCTGTACTAGACCCCTGATCAGTAGGTCCTAGTCTAATTGTCCCCCTGAGTATTTAATCAGAATTTTGGCTGAAAAGAATATAAAATGGATTAGAGTCATGAAGACCACGCAAGTTAAAAATAAGAAGAATTTATTAACAGGCAGGTAGGTCATTAGCTTCAAATTCACAGTCAATTTAAAATACGGAAGGTTTTAAAACATAAATACAGAGTAAAAAGTTCTTACCCAGCCTGTTTAGCTACACACGAAATCACAGACTATGCGCAGTGTAGGAAGTCGATTGCGATCTTCCCTGTTCAGCTACGCACAGAACACAGAGTATGTGCAGTGTGGGAAGTCGATTACAATCTTCCCTGTCCAGCTACACACAGAACACAGAGTCTGTGCAGTGTGGGAAGTCGATTACGATCTTCCCAGATTGCTTTGTCTCCCTTCCTTTTAAGCCAAATCCCGCGTTTGATCTAGGCGGCATTGCCATAAATTAACCCGGACGAATGATAAAATCTGGAATTTAGGCCCCCACCGTTTGGAGGCTGTTGTCAAAACAATTAGTGGGGAAATTGGGAAAAGGAGATGATTACCAGAGAGGACATTCCATTGTGATAGTTTTTCCCTGAGTTTCTGAAACTATGTTTTATTAAATTTTATTTGGTATGAAACATATCTCATTCAATTTCTTGAATTTCCCTGATTACGTCCATACCAAACATGTCAAGGGGATGTAATATTATGGTGCAGTTGTGAAAATATCCTTTTGTTGAACCATTTTACATGCCATCCATGTTATTACTACATAAGGCATAATACAGTAATATAATGAAAACATGTGCATGGTTTGTAAGGATTTACGGGGTTTGTGAATATGATAAACAGATGGTTTAGAGTCCAGATCCAGAAAAGAAATAAAAAGTGTAATGACAGAGGGGCCCACATAAGGGCACTGTGGTACTCTCAAGAGCAGTTGGCCCACCATTTTGCCAGAGGCCTGATGATCTTTTCAGCCAACGGCATGCTCATCCAGAGGAAGTCCGAGTAACCTATTGTTTTATCACAAGGCTCTCGGGTCCTTTGAAGTACAGGATGAGTCCCAGCGTGCAGGCTCGTTCAAATGCCAGCCTTTTCTGGGTCCCAGTTTGACTCCCCCCTTACAATGTTAATTTATCTAAAACACTGAAATGGGGGACTACGTATAAAAAGTGCTGCAATTACTACATGGTGAAACCAAAATTCATGAGAATACTCTTTAATAAAATCTCTGAGTCTGCACTTTGACCATGTGTGAATTATTTGATTACAAACGAAGAAAATAAAATATTAAATCAGAAAAAAGCAGAAAAATACAGGTGGTTTTAATGTTGTGGCTGATCGGTGTATATGCTATCCTAGATTACATACAGTAATTAGCTGATGGATTAAACAGAAACATAACCAGGTTATGAGCACATTTATATATAAACAAATGCAATATGAAAGAACAAACGACTATTCAGCTGTTGGAAGAAGTTACAAAGTAGTCACAACAAAGTGTTTAACCTCAATATCAACGCAATTAGCGGCCTCCTTAAGAACATCAATGCGGACATGCATACCGCTGTGCAACTATAGTAGACTTTAATAAAGAAAAACGTATTAATATTTTTACAAAAAACTACAGCCCGATTCAGAATTTTCATAGTCAAATCGGATTCGGCAGTTCAATATGACGATTCGACAATTTATTCTATATATGTAGGTCTATGAGACTTTCTGGCAAAATAGTACATTGGCATGCGTTTCAGTGCTGATTTAGACCACGTTAACATAGTCCATGCAACAGAGTCATATGAACATTTTTTTGAGCATTTAAAATCAATAAAACCGATAAGACAACTGCATATGTGACGGGTGCTGGAGAAAAGGTCCGCAAGTCGGAAATCTTGAAATCGCGCTAGGAGGCAAAAAAGGTTTTTAAAATTTTTTTTTACTATTTTCCTTTTTTTCATATTACGAAAGTTAAAGTGTTGAAGAAGGCACTCAATACAATAAACAACATTTTTAGGGTCACTAAATACTTATAATTTGTCAGCAAAGTCGGCTTGTTTTAGTGATTCTTACAGCCGGGTTTTGGAGGCGTGATGGGGGTGCAGTTTAATTAGCATGTTTGATTTAGTTGGCTATTGTCACTTTGTTTCGGTCAAGCCACCGCCCATAAATAAAGCCGTGTGGTAGTAGCCTATGTTTGTTTACCCTGTGAGGTTGCTACAATGGCGGACGCGCAATCAGTAGGGTAGAGTATAAGCTTTCTAACGATGTATAACATGTCTAATTTTGCTTTTGGAATAGCGTTTTATAGGTTAGCGTAACCGAACATTTTCTTACCATGGCATTCGCTCTATATATGGTAGCATTAAAAGACATCGCACCTAACGAAACATTGTCAACGATTTTTCGTAATTCCTTGGAAAATACCATTATTATTGAGGACTTCTGGGCATAGCTAAGCCATATGTTTGCTGATAGATCTACCTGACATTGATTTACTGTCTGTGTCTCCATCTACTGAACATAGATAAGATTTCATCATTGCATGTAAGTATTACTGCTCAAAATATTGCGGTTATATACGTTATTTTAGAAATTGAATGTCTTTAAATAGGTTAGTGGTATTATGTAATAATAATTAATTATATCTATGTTTCATCTTAAACCTTCGTAAGGGGCTCATATGCTTTACAATGGACAAAAAGCATTATATTCCTTTTTGGAGAGATTTGGATTTGTTTCTGGACCCTTAGCTATTTTAGACCAGTGTTAATAATTTAGACATTTTGGATAGATTTGGAGATGCTGGGTACACTGCTTAGTTTTTGCTTCATAGAGCTTTAGTAGTTCTACATATCCACCCTTAGATTTTATGAACTTGTGGTCAAGAAGTTTTTGATCCAGGACATGTAAACTTTAACCCGCAATCTCACAGTATTTCATTGCGAACTAAAAAAGGAGCAAATTCATTTTAGATTTTTTGCCTTGACCATTGCATTTGTGGCACTTTATTTCTTACAAAATTATGAATATAAAGTAATCTAAGCTAGTATTATAAATGGTACAAATGTATTGCTTCATTTAGGACATTTTTCTAGTCTCTGGTGTTCACATCTGGAGTTATAAAGCATTAAATAAGGATTTACAGGTACTCTAGTGGGGGAGTGGTTGGGGTGGAGTTAACTAGCTATTGTTCCCACCCATTATCTCCCTGTGAGAAGTGTGAAAACTTCAAGATCTTTCAAGGGGATTTTCTCTGCTACTTGATTTTAGGAGTACCAACATTCAAATAAGCATATCTTCTTAAAACCTTTTCAGATTTCAATGTATGACACATCATTTGAAAGCTTACAATCTGCACTTTCATAATCTGTAAAAAACTGAAAAATGACCTTGCCCTACTTGCGGACCAAAACACCAGCACCTGTCACATATGATGCCAGATGGCTGATTTGAACTGACGACAATGCATCAACCTGCGTGCGGATTTGTCGGAATCATGCGTCGGAATAATAAGACAGTACACAGGTATTTCTGGTTAAACCTAGCTCTTATATCTTCTTTATTTTGCTTTAAATAATTAAAAATGAACAAACAAATGAAACAGTTTAAATTAATTCTTGGCATTGTCCGCATTGAAATAAGAGTCCTTTGTCCATTGGTGTAGGTTACCCTCGCCTCCTTTCCTGATTGGTCGATGTTTGATATTTCATAACTTTTGAACCATTTGTTGTAGAGCATTGCAGGACGCCTCATTGGACTCGATAAAAACCTAGCATGCACCTAGCAACACCCTAGCAACTGCCTAGAACTCCAAAGCAACCACCTAGCAACTCCCTAGCAACCACCTAGAACTCCATAGCAACGACCTAGCAACACCCTAGCAACCACCTAGAACACCCTAGCAACCGCCTAGAACTCGATAGCAACCACCTAGCAACACTCTAGCAACTACCAGAACTCCATAGCAACCACCTAGCAACACCCTAGCAACCACCTAGAAAACCCTACCAACCGCCTAGAACTCCATAGCAACCTCCTAGCAACACCGTAGCAACCACCTAGAACACCCTAGCAACCACCTAGATCTCCATAGCAACCACATAGCAACACCCTAGCAACCACCTAGAACACCCTACCAACTGCCTAGAACTCCATGGCAACCTCCTAGCAACACCCTTTCAACAACCTATAACACTGTAGCAACCACCTAGAACTCCATAGCAACACCCTAGCAACCACCGAAAACACCCTCGCAACTGCCTAGAACTCCATAGCAACCACCTAGAACACCCTAGCCACCGCTTAAAACTCCATTGCAGCCACCTAGCAACACCCTAGCAACAAACTAGAACACCCTAGCAACTTCTTAGAACTCCATAGCAACACCTAGCAACACCTGAGCAACCGCCTAGAACTCCATAGCAACAGCCTGGCAACCGCCTAGAACTCCATAGCAACCACCTAGCAACACCCTAGCAACTCCCTAAAACACCCTAGCAACTGCCTGGAACTCCATAGCAACCACCTAGCAACACCCAGCAACCACCTAGAACACCCTAGCAACTGCCTAGAACCCCATAGCAACCATCTAGCAACACGCTAGCAACCACCTATAATACCCTAGCAACCACCTAGGAACACTCTAGAAACCACCTAGAACACCCTAGCCACTGCTTAGAACTCCATAGCAACCACCTAGCAACACCCAAGCAACCACCAAGAACTCCAAAGCAACCACCTAGCAACAACCTAGAACACCATAGCAACCACATAGCAACACCCTATCAACCACCTAGAACACCCTAGCATCCACCTAGAACTCCATAGCAACACCCTAGCAACCGCCGAAAACACCCTGGCAACAGCCTAGAACTCCATAGCATGCACCTAGCAACACCCTAGCAACCGCCTAGAACTCCATAGCAACCACCTAACAACACTCAAACAACCACCTAGAACACCCTAGCAACCACCTAGAACTCCACAGCAACAGCCTAGCAACCGCCTAGAACTCCATAGCAACCACCTAGCAACACCCTAGCAACTGCCTAGAACTCCATAGCATGCACCAAGCAACACCCTAGCAACTGCCTAGTACTCCATAGCAACCACCTAGAACACCCTAGCCACTGCTTAGAACTCCATAGCAACCACCTAGCAACACCCCAGCAACCAACTAGAACACCCTAGCAACCACCTGGAACTCCATAGCAACCACCTAGCAACACCCTAGCAACCGCCTAGAACTCCATATCAACCACCTATAACACCCTGGCAACAGCCTAGAAAACCAAATCAACTACCTAGCAACATTCTAGCAACCACCTAGAACTCCATAGCAACCACCTAGCAACACCCTAGAACCCACCTAGAACACCCTGGCAACAGCCTAGAACACCAAATCAACTACCTAGCAACATTCTAGCAACCACCTAGAACTCCATAGCAACCACCTAGCAACACCCTAGAAACCGCCTAGAACACCCTGGCAACAGCCTAGAACACCAAATCAACTACCTAGCAACAGCGTAGCAACTGCCTAGTACTCCATAGCAACCACCTAGAACACCCTAGCCACTGCTTAGAACTCCATAGCAACCACCTAGCAACACCCTAGCAACCAACTAGAACACCCTAGTAACAACCTAGAACTCCACAGCAACCACCTATAACACCCTAGCAACCATCTTCAACTCCATAGCAACCACCTAGCAACACCCTAGCAACTGCCTGGAACTCCATAGCAACCACCTAGCAATACCCTAGCAACCACCTAGAACACCCTAGAAACTGCCTAGAACTCCATAGCAACAATCTAGCAACACTCTAGCAACCACCTAGAATACCCTTGCAACCACCTAGCAACACCCTGGAAACCACCTAGAACACCAAATCAACTACCTAGCAACAGCCTAGCAACCGCCTAGAACTCCATAGCAACCAACTAACAACACCCCAGCAACCACCTAGAACATCATATCAACTCCCTAGCAACACCCTAGCAACCACCTAAAACACCCTAGCAATCGCTTGCAACAATGTAGCGACTAACTAGCAACACACTAGCAACCATTTAGAACACCCTAGCACCCTAGAAATCAGGCAAATTCATTCTCTTTTTCCATATTCCAAATTGGTATTTTTGGATATCCTCACCGAATCTGGAGAGGAAGACCGCTGCTCGCATATACCGCCTTGACAGAACCAGACGTTGGCTAAATGAGGTCATGTTTGGGTTCATGTCAGACACTTTGCATTGGCGATAACCACACTTCACAATTTCTGCAGGAATTGTCTAGTTTTATTTATAATTCAATATTGTAATATAACCAATGTCCATTATTGTAAGATTCTATAATGATGTATTCCGGTAGGTGTTGTAATGCACATTGACTGTCTAAAATAAAAAATAAAAACCGACTGCTCGACTCAAAGAATCTCAGTCAACTGAGAGGTCTCTCACAGATGATTCAAATCGTCAACTTTCAGGGGACAGCCCTACAAAAACCCACACAAAAGTGAATGAATGAGAACTAAATCTGTGGATGGGATGGGGAGTAGTTGAGGCTTTCATACAATTATTTTTCATTATTACTACATTTGCCTTTAGCTGATATAGATGTTGTGTATATGTGTGTATTTGCAGGCAGGAGTTTTGCTCTGAGCTGAGTCCTGAACTGACAAGGGAGATTTATCTACAGGACATTCACTGTGTGGGGTCATTATGCAAGCTCTACTTCAGGGAACTTCCAAATCCCCTTCTAACCTTTGAACTCTACAAGAAATTTATGGTGAGTATGTGCATATCATATCATTACATTACATTTATTTGGCAGATGCCTTTATCCAAAGCAATGTACAATAAATGCATACTGAAGGTTATTGGACTGAGTACAAATACAGGTCCGATAAGGTATAATACTCATTATGTAACAGTTAATCATGCCATGAACATGTTAAGTCCAGTTCACACTGTAAGCATAGGCTAGGTCAGAGAGAAATGTTAAATCAAACTATGAGACAAGACAGCGAGTGACAAAATCAAGATAACAATACAAGTGCAGCATAAGTGCTGGATGGAGGTACATGCGTAACATGGAAGTGCTACAGGAGCAAAATGGAAGGATACAAGGGATGAGAGTGATCCTGTATTGGGGGTTCCCTGCAGAGTAGTGATAGTTAGTCTAGGTACAGTCTGAAGAGATTAGTCTTCAGACTATGGTGGAAGATGGACAATGACTGAGTGGTTCATAGAGGAACATGGTAGGGATGAGTGAGAACCAGACACCTGGGTGACAAATTGCCCTGCTGCAGCAGATTGGAGTGGTCGAGCTGGCATGTTGGATTGAATCATGTCCCGTAGGTAGGTGGGGGCTGTCCTGTTGGCTGCAGTGTAGGCCAGGGTCAGAAATTTGAACCTGATACTGATACTAGTAGCTAATGGAGTGACTTTTTCAGCAAGGGGGTGATGTGAGAGAACTTAGTAAGGTTCAAGACAAGTGAGGCAGCATTCTAAATCATCTGTTGAGGCTGTATGGCACAGGCTGGCAGGCTTGCAAGGTGGGAACTGCAGTTATCCAGGACCACTCCCAGGTTTTCTGCAGAGTGAGAGGCAGTCACTGTGGTGCCATCGATAGTGATTGAGAGCTCCCATAGTAGGGAGGTCTTGTAGGGGATGAACAGCAGCTCGGTCTTGTTGAGGTTGAGCTTCAGGTGGTATTCTTTGTGGGCCTGAAACATTTGCGATGATGTAATCGGCAGGAAGAAGAACAAGGAAAAAACAAAAAATCCCCATAAGTTTGGGGATTTATTGTGTGGATATATTTGTTTGTGAATTCTGTCTGTTGACATGAGTCTATGGTAATTGTGGTTATTTTTGTGGGAAAACTTGAAAAGTACTGAACTCTTGGTGCTGTATAGGTATAGGGCATGGCGCATCAGCAAGCCATATCTTGGCAGGATGGCATACTTTTCATCCCAATGTTGGCTTTGCTCAGGTGGTAAGAGCGGTTGTCTGGCAGTCGGAAGGTTGCCGGTTCGATTCCCCGCCCTGGGTGTGTCGCTGAGCAAGACACCTAACCCCTAATTGCTCCCAACGAGCTGATTGGTACCTTGCATAGCAGCCTTTCACCGTTGGTGTGTGAGTGTGAGTGTGTGTGTGTGAATGGGTGAATGAGAGGCATCAATTGTAAAGCGCTTTGGATAAAAGCGCTATATAAAATGCTGTCCATTTACCATGATGGAAAAGCATATAAGCTGTCCCAATTCTCTTCACGCCTGCTCGTTCTGTCATTTCCTCCATACTTCCAGGTAGGAGACCAGTGGTAGTGGGGGAGTAGTGGTAAAGAGATGAGGAGTGAAAAGTTATGGGACTTTGAGGGAGAGAGACCATCTGATCACCATCTGAAGCAACAGAACGACATGCCATTCAAATTGAAATTTTTAGGCCATTTGTGAAGAATTTAAGTTAGTTGTACAGAGATTATTTTATGTTCCTTTTTGGCTCTGCATGTAGAGCAAAATATTTTGGTATTTGTGTTCATACATTTTGGTTAATATAGCCTATTTTTATATCTTTACATTGTCTTCTGAAAGATTTGCAACTATTAAAACTAGCATTTCTTCAATCTACAGAGTTTAATAGATTATTATACACATAGTCAATTTTAAATTAGTCAACTTAGAACTTTGCTGATATTCAAATCTAGATCAAAGGTTTGATAGTGGAACAGTTTGACAGCTTAGGAGTTCAGTTCTGTTTCGATTTTAAATTAATTACAATTAGCCATATCTTTTATTGTTTTTTAAATCAAAGACATTACCAAGATGAACATTTCCAAGTCTCACTTTATCAACACTTAGGGGTTATTCAGAGGGTGATTTTCACAACAATTTTCTCTTTTCACCACCCAACCCACCCCCCTCATTTCGACAGGGGGAAATTTTCTAATTTTTTGGTAGGCAGAGCAACCTGTTGGATCAATCACGTGAAATTTAAGAAATGTATTAATTTACGAGTATTCATCTCATCGAAAGATGAACGTTCAACTAAATTAAACAAGGAATGTTACTGACATGGACAGGTTACAGTCATAACAGAAATTAATGAAAGAAAATACAAAAACACAAAGTTTGTGTTCGCCTTCATAGAGTCTCTGTGCTTGGAAACAGTTATGCTGCTTGGACCCCGGGATTGCTGTTTGCAGCTATATCTCGGGATCCAAGCAGCAAAGCCCTTGAAAGACACTCAAATTTCATTGTGAGTGGTATGAATTATAACAAAGCTGGCCACTACAAGCTACTACACTATGCTGACATTGGCCAGGGTATGCTAAAACACTCCTATACAAACAGCTTTGCCTGTTATTTAGCCCCCAATACATAAATTCTGAGCATTAGTAGCAAGGCTAACAGTTGTCTCTTGCTACCAATGTGAATATGATAATATCAAAAATATTACACAATGTGAAGGATTGACATGTTACAAGTAGTAATACGTACATTTATCCCGGCTAGACTTCATACTTGCTTCCTTTCGTAAAGGATGGCCCAGTGTGCCCTATGCTAAAGGAGATAAGAAAGGAAGCATTGAAGCACCTTTCCTTAGCATTTAGAGAATTCGACCAGCTCTTATCATGGCTGCCATTTCACTCAGTTAGGAACCTTCCTAAGCAAAAAAGACGATACATCAGACCGGCACATCCAGAAACTTTACCAGTTGCAACAGGTCCCCGCCCCTTTTGGGGGAAAACAAATGACACTTGCCATAGACTTCAATGTAAAATAGCAGTACAAACAAAAGCAAAAGAAAACAACCAGAACTAAATTAGTTCACTAATTAGACACTATGTCGAGTAAATATATGTCCACTCTGCCTGCCATAGAACGCGAAAGATACATCGAAAAAATAAATTTGATCCGTCTTCAGTCATGCCCCTTCAGTCTCCCAGCATCAAGCTGGTGCAATAACCCCACTCAATGGCCAGAGGTGTCCTACCTGGACATCTACTGTTACCTTATTGAGTCTCCAGGTAAGCAAAGTACCAGTGAAATATTTTATATTATTTAATAATATTTAATTAATATTCCTGCTCTACAAATAGTATGCTAGCTAGCAATAGAACTGTGCTCTCACAACTGACCTAGCTATAGCTAATACATTAGCCCGGTCCATCTAGCCTGAGCCCCAACCAGTAACTGTTAGTAGCCTACAAAGAACGCGGGCCCCACTACAACCTACTCTTGACTTTATATAATGTAGCTTACAGGAGGCTATGAATTTTTATACAATTAGCTACCTTGATTCTGCAAAGTGGATGAGTGCACACAGGCTCCCTGCCACTGTCCTGAACTTGCAATATATGCTGATATATGCTACTAACATGCTACTAACATTAGGTTACAGCTGTTAATATTAAATTCATAGAAGTAAAAATGGTTTGTCTTTGCGCCCCTAAGATAAGCTAAGCTAAGCTTACAGGGTCAAGTAACACAGGTTACTCGTTTTCGCACACTGGCAAATGAGCAGTGCAGCAGCCAACACACAAGCAAATAGAACAGGATAGCATGCCCTACCTTAGTGGCCAAAAGACCTCTCATTAGTACGCTCTTCTCTGCCTTCTTGTCAATAATTCCATCCCAACTGTGGCCAAAGCCATTAGAACATCCCTTTTATTTTCATCAATGCCCGCTTTCTCTTTCTGATTTTGTTAAACTCTTTACCTCACACACCCATCCACTATGGGAGGGGCCACTCCTCACCTTACACCTTGCTCCAGCTAGCCCCAACATCATAGTGACCATTTCCTTAGTAGAACATATGAATACATGTCTGACTACAGCCTATGCTGTGAACTTCCAATTTTTTAAAAAGACATGTATCACAGCTTTTGAAGGCTAAAACGCATGTCCTATTGGATTGGAGCCTGATGAGAGGATGCAGCACAGTGCAAAGTTTTTCTATAATAAAGCAATCAGTTAAATTATGGGCTGTATTAGTAAACATCATGCCAGACAATGTTTAAATAGGGCCTGGGTTTAAAAATTATTTTTTTTAAACCTGTCGTTTAAGTCTATGCAACATGAACATTTCACAGTTCTATTTTTCTTTGTACTCACCTTGCCTTTAGTGTCCTGGAGTATTCAATATGAATCTCAAAGCAGTCAATGATTGATGTAAGATGACAAAATTTTGCTTTCATCTCTGGCAGTACAGTAGTTGAGATACATTCCCTGTCAGGCCAGTGGATGAGGAAGGTAATCTTGGCATAGATCATGTTTAGCCACCTTGTGAACATGTCCTGTACAGTAGAGTGTCCCATGTTCAGAACTTGGCACACGAGGGCCATGGATGGATTCTGGCGCAGTTTCAGTAAGGTCAGCAAAAGCTGGTCTTGAGTGATTTGAACACCCTCCTTGGGTTAATGTACTGGACAAGATACTTGTACAAGCACAAAAAAAACTGCCCAGCTGAGCCCAGTCATGGCTTTGCATGCAGTATCATCCCCTTTTACTGCATTGGCACTGAGGCACTCTCTTGTCCATCCTTTGCAGCATCTCCCTCTCCTTTTGCTTCATCTCTCTTTTGTCTTAGATTATCCATTGCAGCAATCATCTGAGCCCTCTCACTCTCTGCCAAGGGTCTTTGGAAAACAACTGCGTTGTCGTCAACATTACATTGGGCATCAACGTCAGATCAGTCAGACAAAGCAGAAGCACTTGGCTTACAAAGAGGACCTTCAGACAAAGCAGAATCACTTGGCTCACAAACAGGACCTTCAAACAAAGCAGGGTCACTTGACTCACAAACGGAAGTTCCTCCATCCTCATTTGATTGCTTGCGGAGTTTCGTACTCTTTCTGGTTGTTAGCACTACATGGGATGCTCGCTTTCTGGCACTGTGAAAACGGCTGAGTTTTCTTTGAATGGAAAGGGTCTGTCTTCGGTGGGGAAAAACGGAGGGCACGTAATCAGGATGAAGCCTGTCATTTCTTTGGAACCCTGAAATCATGATACATCAAAGTCAGTTAAGGTTAGCATTAACGTGTTAGCCTAACGTAGCGATGGGCTTTCAGTTATCTAAACACAGGGATAGTATTTATAGCTAGCTATCTGGCCATAGCATATAACTGTTAATCAGACATTGCGTTAGCTAAGTTAGCTCTTACCTGATATGAAATGTTCTCCACACACATAAGTGTGTGGAGATGCAGGGTCCCATAGGTTCCCATTGTCTTCCCTTCGTATGACTTGGAGCAATAAAGCTCTTCTATCGGGATGTTTTTTAGGACATGGCAGGGGAAAAAATCAAATTTTTATATTTATTGTTAGGGCAACCAACTACACGGCAGCTCTTCGGCATAGCGTTATGTTTCAACTTTCTCTGTTTAGCTGATGGTGTGTACGCGGGACGCGGTATTGTTTTCCCCCAAAAGGGGCGTGGCAATGAGAGAGGCTACTCTGCATGATGTATTGCCGGTCTGATGTATTCGGACGCAGCCTGGGTTTTATACTGATCATGCAACGGAAGTTAGTCGAGTTCGGGATTGTGAATCATAGACATGTATATATGTCTATGTTGTGAATGGTATGGGACAGACGTATCCTCCGGAGAGGTAGCAACCATGAGCTCCCACGTTGTTAACAGCGGACTGCTGCAACAAGTGTTTATTATTTCAGTTTATTCAGATATGTAATGATATTATCATCCCCAAGTGTGAAGAAAAACCTTCAGAACACACAAAGGAGAGGAAAAAGATTGCTGGATAGGCTTGAACTGAACAAAGTGTTCTAGACGCGGTTTTGTGAGCTAACATTTCATTTGAGCAGTGTGAAAAGTGTTCAGCTACATTCCGGGACTGGGAAATGTCATAGCTAGTGTGTATAACTGCATTTATACTTTTCGAACTTGATTTCTACGAACGCTAACGTTGTTCAGCGTCATTCACTGACCAAGAGGAAATCGTCAGCGATTCAAGGAGTTCATCACAAGACGTGGACCTTGTGTATGTTTCCCGAGGATACCGGGTCTTGCGTAACTTCCTAAAGGAGAGTCGAGACGTTAACTTTGTTTCAGGAAAAGAAAAGAGATTTGTCTCAATTACTGGTGTTGTGCTGGACTCTACTAAAATACTCAATGGAGACGCAGTTGATTTTTTTTACCGGTAACGGGAGTGAATGCACTGTGCTGGCGACTCATCAGTTTTAGCACTGGTGCCAGTAACAATTAGTTTCAGCTACATCCTACATTTGGGTCACGTGTTGTTCAACTCTGGTCTGTTAGAGGCTGGATACTGTCTGGGACTGATATTGTTAACATTCTTTTTGCAAATGTAAAGTGTTATTGTACATAATTGAAGTTAAGAACGTGTGCATATTACGTTAAATAAGATGCTGTTTTTCCTGCAGGTAAACTATGTGATTACATGGTAATTTTCATTTTAAAGGTACAGACGAAGGTGTATCTAATTTCATTGTGGTTAAATGCAAAGTATTGATTTGTAAATGAGTAACTTGTAAATCTAACAAAGCCATTTAATAATTCCAATTGATTGGGTATGTCAAGGTAAACCAATTTACTTTTATACTATTTTTATTTTACAATAATTTCTTGAGTAATAAATCCCGTAGAATTTATCACTTCATACTTGGGTTGTATGGCCTGATTTGTTTGAAATGTAACAAGTGTTATGATATATATATATATATATATATATATATATATTTTCTAATAAGGTAGTTCACTGGGTTTGATCTCTTAGCAGAGCCTTATTAGATGGAGGCACCACGCTATTATCTTGTTGGTTACAGTTGTTTATACAGAGAACATTAGGTAATCATCCCTGTGCAGTCCTTGTTCACCACTATTCCTATCTAAAGCGATCACTCGCACATTAATCTAAACATCATCATCATCGTCATCAGAGATATATCTGATCTGTCGCCGGGCTGTCAATATTCCAATGGGAGCATCAGAATACTCACAAATGAGCGGAACATCAAATATATCCATGACCACAGCAAGTAAGCGTAACAGTTACTATGGTTTACTCTCGTAATTATCTGACTCCAAATGAAATTAGAATTTAAAATTTGGTTTTAACTATACGTGAAGCTTGGAGTGGTTACACTCGACTCTGTCTTGTGCCATCATTCTTCAATATATGCTCCCAGGATTAGCAATATTGCTAAATCTCATTTCGGTGAAGCCTACAGAGGGTAGAAGGCTGACCACCATAATACAAGCATTCATTTTTGCATAGACAGTTAAGAGCCCAGGACAGTGCGCATTTATCGGGCTCCTTAAGGCGAATTTGACAAGAACCAACATATAACGCCCAAGGGTCCTCTTAAGCCAAAAACTCCAGAACCAATACAACACTGTCAGGATGCGTGGGGGGTTAGGACCCAAACGCAGAGTGAGGGGAAAAAAACTCAAAACTCCAAGATATGAACAAAAGACTTTACTTAAAAGGGAACAAAAGGCCTCACAGGGCAACTCTTCAAAAACACAAAGTAAATCTACAAAACTTCTACAAACAAGGAAAATCCAAAAGTCCAAGAATGCATGGAAAAAACAGAAACACACAGGGAGCTGCTTAGGCGGAGGAAACACGCAGGGCAGGAACATGGGCAGGAGCACACGCAACAAAACACAACCAAGGATCCAGCACCTGAGTCAAGGAAAAAGGAAACTTAAATAGAACAGACACTGACGAGACACAGGAGGGCACCATGAACAATCAGGCCACAGAGAGGGAAGGGAAAACGAGACAACCACAAAACAATAATTGAACAATAGAAAACAATCATACAATCAACCAGGGGGAGCAGGACACAAAACAGAAGTACCGCCATCTGGTGGCCCAACAGGGAAAGACAGACGGGAACACAGAACCGTGGTCGCCAATCTAACTTGAGGACCTCACTAAAGACTTTCGCTGTACTAGACCCCTGATCAGTGGGTCTCAGTCAGAATTGTCCCCCTGAGTATTTAGTCAGAATTTTGGCTGAAAAGAATATAAAATGGATTAGAGTCATGAAAACCATGCAAGTTAAAAATAAGAAGAATTTATTAACAGGCAGGTAATTAGCTTAGAATTCACAATCAATTATAAAATACAAAACTTCTAGAACATATATACAGAGTAAAAAGTTCTTACCCAGCCTGTTCAGCTACACACGGAACACAGAGTATGCGCAGCGTAGGAAGTCGATTACAATCTTCCCCGACAGGATTGTCTCCCTTCCTTTTAAGCCAAATCACGCGTTTGATCCAGGCGGCATTGCCATAAATGAACCTGGACGAATGGTAAAATCTGGAATTTAGGCCCCCACCGTTTGGAGGCTGTTGTAAAAACAATTAGTGGGGGGGATGGGAAAAGGAGATGATTACCAGAGAGGACATTCCATTGTGATAGTTTTTCCCTGAGTTTCTGAAACTATGCTTTATTAAATTTTATTTGGTATAAAACATATTTCATTCAATTTCTTGAATTTCCCTGAATACGTCCATAGCAAACATGTTAAAGGGATGAAATATTATGGTGCAGTTGTCATGAAAATACCCTTTTGTTCAACCATTTTACATGCAATCCATGTTATTACTACATAAGGTATAATACAGCAATATAATGAAAACATGTGCACGGTTTAAGGTTTTACGGGGTTTGTCAATATTATAAACAGACGGTTTAGAGTCCAGATCCAGGAAAGAAATAAAAAGTGTAATGACAGAGGGGTCCACATAAGGGCACTGTGGTACTGTCAAGAGTAGTTGCCCCACCATTTTGCCAGAGACCTGATGATCTTTTCACCCTTAATGGCCCCAAAACACACACACCCACAACCACAGACAAAGAGACTAGTTCCCCTTATCTTAGTCTTGTCCAGATGGCAACATTCCAGAGAGCCAACGGCATGCTCATCCAGAGGGAGTCCGAGTAACCTATTGTTTTATCACAAGGCTCTCGGGTCCTTTGAAGTATAGGATGAGTCCCAGCCCCCAGGCTCGTTCAAATGTAAGCCTTTTCTAGGTCCCAGTTTGACTCCCCTCTACAATGCTTAACAGTTGGCAAAGTATTCTTCTCTACAAATGCTTCAACCTTTTTTCTCCAAACCTACCTTCTTTGGTTGTGGTCAAAAAGTTCCATTTTAGTTTTGTCAGTCCAAAGCACATTCTTCCAAAAGGTGCTTCTCAAGGTTTTCTTTTGCATACTTCAGACGCTTAATTTTGTGTTGAGGTCGTAAGGAAGGCTTCTTTCTGGCAACTCTGCCATGTGGGTCTTTGTTGTTTAAAGTATGTTGTATTGTTGTCCTGTGAACAGCTATATATGTGTGAGTTATTTTTTGCAGCTCTTCCAGGCCTTGCCTTGACTTCAACTGTTCCATTTTATAATGTTTCTAACAGTAGAAATAGGTAGTTTTAAACAATGAGAAAGTTTTTTATAGCCTTCTCCTTGTTGGTGGAAGTGAACTATCGTGATTCTGACATCCTTGGACAACTGTTTAGAGGAACCCATGGTTGTTAACACCAAACAGAACAGCCACCACAGTCGGATACATTAGAAGGCATGGATTTACTTCAGAATAAATTGATTAGCCCTGGAATTATATTCACCTGACTCATTGAAGCCCTAACCATTAAATCACCTGGGTCGGGGCCTTAGTAATAATCTTTTTAAAAAGTACAGAATAAGAATAGAATAATTCAAAACGGTTCCCAAACCTTTGCACAGGGTCCTTTTTCCTTTTTTATCATTTAAAAACAGTAAAAAATGAAAATAAAATCTGTCTTGCTTTAAAATTTGCAGAAAGGTCTCATATTTAATGTTATACCATTTAGCGTTCAGGTTTGCTTTTGATCACTTAGAGATTAACTGTAACAGACATTTAACTCAGGGGTGCCCACATTTTTACACCCCACTGTATAGCTATATTCTGTTTTCTACTGTATAATGATCTTGCAGATTGTTCATCCCTGACACCTGGAATACACCAAAACATCAAAATTTACTTTACTTCCATATTCATTCATTCATTCATTCACACTATGACATTTCATAAAACAGTTGCATATAAAGATAACCAGATTTTGAAATACATTAATTGATTTCCCAGTGGCTGATTAACAGTAAAAAATGAAAATAAAATCTGTCTTGCTTTAAAATTTGCAGAAAGGTCTCATATTTAATGTTATACCATTTAGCGTTCAGGTTTGTTTTGATCACTTAGAGATTAACTGTAACAGACATTTAACTCAGGGGTGCCCAAATTTTTGCACCCCACTGTATAGCTATATTCTGTTTTCTACTGTATGATGATCTTGCAGATTGTTCATCCCTGACACCTGGAATACACCAAAACATCAAAATTTACTTTACTTCCATATTCATTCATTCATTCACACTATGACATTTCATAAAATTTCATTTTGCATATAAAGATAACCAGATTTTGAAATACATTAATTGATTTCCCAGTGGCTGATTAACTTGGAAACAACTTAATTTCATGGGAAGCATGTAACTGAAACACTTACTGCAAAAAACTGTAAGATGACTTGCTTTCACTTTCTATGCAGGTTAACTTTTGTAAACATGAAGTGATACTATTCAGAATGTCATAAAAAAACTCCTCCCATCAGGACAGCACTGTTTGGGCAGTGGTTCATATTATGGTCCTGATTATGAATGTGTAAAAACAATTTTGAATAAGTTATTCATAGCATCACTGTCACAACTTCACTTCTCTATCTTAAACCAACCTGTGGATGGGAATTATTCTCTATAAACGCCATCACAGTAAATTGGAGTAAATTCAGGCTACAGCTACATCCCAGCCACACAACTGGTATGAATGCAACAAAATTATTACAAAACTTTGTTTATATTTTTCTAGAAATTGCAGAAAAGCACAAATTCGTTCAATGCTCTGCAGTTCACCCTTGGTGTTTGGCCCCTGGCAATGCTGCGTGCAGCTATGTTTATATTTGAAATGTAAAGGGAGACATGGTCAGTAATGAGGTTTTCTCCCTCTCAACCCCTGAGGGGGTTTGTTCAATCAAGGTGACCTAGAATGTTCCCTGATAATTCTCTTTCATCTGAGGTGTGTTGGACTACTTTACTAATAATAAATGTAGAAGCTTGCCCTCTGAAGAAGTAGACCTCTGCTATGAGGCATTTTGTAACATGCTCTAGAAAAAGATTGATAAGCATTCTCAACCTTTAAACAAAGGTTTTAAGCACCAGTAAAATTTAAATCATACCGGAATAATGAGTTGAAAGTATTATGGACAGATATAAGAAGAGTTGAAAAGAAATTTTCTTATGTAAGGATGACACCATGAAAGGAACTTTAAGAAATGAGTTTGAGGATTGTCAACACATCTTTGATAAATGATGATGTTTTTTTAAAGGGGAAATTCAGTAGGGGGTATTTGGTGCAGCTACAAAGTAATAACCCTCAAATGTCTGGGGCCCAAGAGGGATACAAATTCTTCTAGAAGTCACTGTAGCAAATGGTGAGATTAATATAGGGTAATACACATGTTGAAGTTTCAGGGAAATTAATTTGCAAGTATTTTCTCTAGGAACAGTATCCCTCTTGTTTTTGATGAGAATTTTCTGAATGACACAGGGAAAAAACAAAAACAAACTTGAGTTGGAGAGGAACTAAGACAGTTACACTCCAAATCAACTCCTAAATCCCAGGCTCACCCTGGAGGAAGTTACATTGTCTATTAAGAGTTCAAAACATTGAAAAGCAGTTCATTGGGAGAGGGTCTTCATAATTAATTCCTTAAACTCCCAGTGTATTACCTGTGTTGTGCAGTCTATTCCAGACTTGCTTCATATATGGTATTATTCCATCACTTTGGTATAACTATATTATTAAGCAATTTCCTAAATCTGCTAAAAATGATCCTAGGGTCCCTCTTAACTACAGGGGCATCAACCTTATGAGTACAGTTTATAAAATATTTTCTTGCATTCTAAATAATGGGCGTTCCTGGTATTTGGAGCTGTTAGCCTCACTTGCCGAATAACAAAATGGATTTAGAAAGCACAGAGCCTATATTGATCATATTTATACAATTTCCTTAATCAGCAGAGCTAGAATCAAAGAAGAAAAATCCACCTATGTTTGTTTAATTGGTTTCCAAAAGGCTTTTGATTGGGTTAATAGCAGTGGTGGACAAAGTACACAACTCCATTACTTGAGTCAAAGTATAGATACCCCTGGTCAAATATTACTCCACTAGAAGTGAAAGTTGTTCAGTCATATTTTTACTTGAGTTAAAGTACTGGAGGTCTTGCTTTTAAAAATACTTAAGTATTCAAAAGTACATTTTCTTTTTAATGCCAACGCACTGTTGTATTGTTTCTATGATGCATTTACAGAAGCTCATTTACAGATAAATTTTTACTGTTATTAGATAGCAGCACATGATAGATAGCATTGCCTGAAATGTGAAACAGTTGGATGACCCTTTGCTGAAATTCCAGAAAATTTCACCTGACCAATCCTAGCATAAAAACTGCAACCACTACAAGCTCAGACAACTTCATAATTAGCAAACAGGCTACCGTTAGCTAATGTTTACATACCTGGACATCAGGGGTTAAATTGGGATTTGGGAGGTGGGTGGACCCTGAGATCCGGTGGGAGGTGGGTGAAAAAGGTACAATGAGTGTCTCAGCTCAAAACAGTTGTATCCTTAATGTATTGTGCACATATTTGTAATTAAGGAAAATAATGTTTTAAAAAGAATGTATACTATTGATGCAAGCTTTTACATAATATATTTCAAGTTTATTGAGTGTCATTAATGCTGAGAATTTTTTTTTACCCACAAAAATAATCGGTCATCCTCCTCTTGTCCTCACTTTCTTCCTCCTTTATCCATCTTTCTTAAACTGGTGAGGCGCAAAACTTTCCTATAAACTAATCATTGATCTCAAACTGTTTTAATTAATTTTCAGTGATTAACAAGCATGCAAACATCTGAATAATCAATTGGAAAGGGACACAGCTTCTTCGCATTGTGCTAGGGAGATTAAATGATAAATGCGATTTAGAAAAATCCGTTTTAATCACTGAGCAGTGGCGGAATCTTACGCCGATTTTCATTGAGTATCAATACAATTAATCCAAAAAATAGGCTAGGCCTACTCAATACTATCATATATAGCCAGCTCTCCCCAAATAGGCAGTTTTAGCAAGTAGCCCAGGCCTTATAGCCTACATTTATTTTCATTTGCAGTACAAAATTGTACACATTTTGTTTGCGGATACATGCACTTCTTTCTCGCACTTGTGTTCGTGGCAAATATCTGCAATGTGTAGACTGTAAACAAAATTGAAGTGCTGGGTTATTCTGAAAACTAACACGGTAGATAACAGACTGGTGTATCTTGTTTGTTAAGTGTAGACTACTTGGTGATTAAAACGCATTTTTAACGGATAAATTGAATTTATGATTTAATCCCTCAAACATGGTATGAAGACGCTGTATGTTAGGCTACTTGCCATTTGATAAATCCGATCATTGGCATGCTTTTGATTATAGCCAGCGTTTTCCAGCGTTCGTGGGGGCTGTTTATTCATCTCTCTTTAAAATGTTGCATAGATGAAATTACATGGTAATGAAATTACCTACCGCGCCCGCTTCCAAACAATCAGAACAATCAACCTTATTTTTCTTTCTGTGCCTGTCTATATAAACGACTGTTCCTCCTGAGTTTTTTTTCTTCTGATTTTTGATTGGTTGAGCGAGTAACTGGCTAGAGGGAACACATGGACTGGAGCCTACGAAAAATGGACTGGATTGTCATAGTCATTTGTAAAACTGCTGGTCGAAATTATTTATTTATTTACTGTGTCCACCCCCAATTTAACCCCTGCTCAAAATGCTTTTTCATTTTGGACGGCAAGTTTTTGAATGCAGCAATGTAGTTCGTGCGCGGTAAGCAGAGCAAACATTTAAAACAATATCAATGTTTTTGAATTTCACAAATCTCAAACATGGACTTGAGATATGGCCATGGGTGCTCTGGTGGCGAAGAATCATCCTTATCTTCTGCCGACGCCATCATTACCGTCACTGGTGAAACAAGCAAGCACTTTGAACTTGACCGGCAGCAAGTTTTTATAAAATAAAAAAAGATGACTGCTGACTTCAAAGCTATGCTTCAAAGTAACGAGTAACGACAACCTTCATAGAAATGTAGTGGAGTCATAAGTACAATATTTATCTTTCAAATATAGTGGAGTAAAAGTCATAAGTTTCCAAAAAAATAAATACTCAAGTAAAGTACAGATACTCTAAAAATGTACTTAAGTACAGTACTCAAGTAAATGTACTTTGTTACTGTCCACCCCTGGTTAATAGGGATATGCTCTTCTGGTTGGCATGGTAAATTTTTATGAAGTAACCAAAGCATATACCATTGCCCTGTAGTTTGTGCAAAAATGAATGAGCTGACAACTGGCTGGTTCCCGACACCCACTAGAGTGAAACTGGGTGATATATGCTTTCACCCAGCCTCTTCGCAATTTTTGTGAATGAGCTAGCCCAGCAGATCAGGTCCTCCGTGTTAAAGTTACTGACATAATTGTTGGCTGTCTGATTCTGAAGCAGAAAATACTTGATATTTCCAACAAGTGCTGTTCCAAATGGAGACTTAGGATCAACCAAGCAAAACCCAAATTATGCATTTCAGATAAAAGGGGACTGCACAAATGCTGCAGAGTTTTTAATTTGGAGTGTTGCCTCTGGAGCTAACTAATCATTATAAATACTTGGGTTTAACATTGTATGAATATATATCTTTTGAAGAAGGGATTAGTCTATTGGCTAATTCTGCAGGGAGAGGGGCAGGCTGAATAGTGAGAAGTGGCCTAGTGACATATGGACTAAACCAAACCTTAGATCATATGTTTAGATGAAGCAATCCTTTGGTCTTGAACCCTGTATTTATTCCTATCTGTCTAGTAGGGATGGTGCTGAATACAAATACCATATTTGTCAACACTCAAATAATGCGTCCTCTCCGAATGATTTCTCCTTCCAAATTTGGCCAATATTATTCAGATTTGGATCTTTTTCCCCACCTCTTTCGTGCAACTCCTCAGAAGTCAAGCACCAAGTTTCTCAATTAGACACACACACCTGCAGAGAGACAGCAAGTGAGAGTTTCTCTTAACACTACTGTGGTAATTTCTACTTTGAAAAAGACCACTCAACAACTTCATGTCCAAGGATCAACTTTATCGAGAATGGCCAAAAGCAATATTTACATACAGAGGCTTACACTGCTCATGTTGTAGGGCGGAGGAGCTCTCCCAACACAGCCCGGTAGACCGGAAGTAAAAACCCACAACCCGGAAACTCCCAAAAACAGCATCCCTAATCAAACAGCTACGCCTAGTGGGAGCATGGCTATATTATCATTATCATAATTAATATGAACTCATTTTTATAATGCTCACATTACAACAACTACGTAGGCCAGAGCGATGCCATCGTCTTTGGGGACTTCAAAATTAAAATTACTCCAATGTTGTAAATGCTATATATCCTCCTCCTTCCATGACTTTCCTAAATATTTGGGCTTAAAATAACTGCGTTTAAAAAAAAACAAAAAAACAAAAATAGAGTATAGAAATATAGGCAGTTTTGGCCATTTTCTTCACAAGCCCCCCCCGCCATAGACAATAGGCAACAGGTGCAAACGTATCGCTGTCCACTCCAGCACACTTTCGTAAGAATTTCCCAACAAAGTACTATCTAAATTAATTTCACACATATAGTCACACAAAATTCATTCACTGCAATTGTGCGATGAATTTCATTAAGCCTTCAGGGTGGGGATGAATAATTGTGGATGCTGTAGTTATATAAACGACAGGCTTAGAAATATGTTGGTGCAGATAACACCACCAACATATTTTCAGGTCTTCACTGAAACTGAAACTTTGAATGAATTGAATGGAGCAGTTACATGACAACTGTGTGAAATGTAATTGATTAGTGCACATACAGTCCGAGCAAACATCTAAGAATACAACGCTTTTTCTGTGGAATTGATAACAGGACAGTGACAGTGTGTAGGCTATGTAAAAGTGCACTCCAAGGAGAAGGGAGGGAGAAATTGAATTTGTTTTGACCAAAGAAATTACTTTAAAATATATATATATATATAAATTGCACTTTGTATTTCTTTAACTACTTTTTCCATTTTGTGTTTTGTCGTGCACATTTTTGCACTTTTCTCAGTGTTCCTGTAATATGCTTCTATACATTTTGCCTCAGCCTATATAAAAAACAGCTTTAGTTTAGAAATGCAAACATTGAAATTGATTCAGTTCTTTCCTTTATTTCAAGAAAATATTTTTGCAATATGATTTCATAATCTTTTTGAAATTAGGTTGTTGCTGGTGCAGAAATGCTGGATACATCTGACGCTGCTGGACATCAGTGAAAAATGTGGCCTTTCTAGAGTTAAAACATTATAGACACAGGTTGTTGGCTACTGACACACTCAGTACAGGCTCATGTGGCTCTAAAATATGACCTGCCCTGCAACTAGTGTTCCCTCCAAGCAACTTTTTAGCATAGCAGGGGATGTTGTGTCTCTCCATCGCTCTAGACTGCTCCAAGCTCCTGTGCAGTTGGTCTTCACAAAATACAACTTGGGGAAGTTTGAGTAAGAGCAAAATAGCTGAAGATGTATTCTACCCAGGGAAGCTTTTTGATTTTTTTCTTTAATTTGTCCAAGCTTCAAAATGCAAATCAAACATACAGGTAAAGTGGGGCTTCAAAAAGTATAAACATAAAAAAATCAACAAAACATGTTAGCCTTACATTCTGTAGTTTTTTTTATTTTTATTAGACGTTCATAGCATACCATAGTTCATAATGAAGATGCGAAACTATTTTTTGAAATTATAAAAGCATTTTTTCATCTTATAATTGACTTTGACTGTCAGGTAAGGGTGGTGGTAGGGTTCATGAAGTTTATACAATGCAGTTCAGAATAAGGATGAGTAACTATGTTTTGATTTCTAAAACATTTGCCTATGTTTAAAACTCGATTTGACTTTGTTTACCTTGTTCTAAAAGCCTGTCACGGCTATATAAGTTTTAGGTCATTGTTTGTTGAACAAAGCTTTAAAAAGACAATAATCTGTTGTTAAACTGGATTATTATTGATGAAATTGTAAACCATGACTTTAATGCTTTAACATCCCAACAATAACAGTCCCATCGAAGTATGCTGCTGTGCCTGAAGAGTATAGGGTATGCACTGTGTGTGATTTAAAAGATGCTGAAAATTAATTTCACTTTGTTTTACTCTGCACTGTATGGTGACCTAACCCTAACCCTAACCCTAACCCTAACCCTTTGCTTAAGGTAATGCAGAAAACAAAAACCTAAATTATTCTGGACTGATGGTGGTGAGAAATTACAATGGCTATTCAATAACAAAGTATTTAAGAAGGCCAGCTTTAAAAAGGACTGGAAGAAATGGCAAGCACAGCTCTATGTATAAATAGTAAAGTAGATGTCTGTGTTTATTGTAGAAGTATGATTTTTAAGCTACTCAGCCGGAGACTTTCATGCTTGCAACTCCATACTTTATTCCACCGCTCACACATGCCATGCGCATAGAACTACGGCAACCTTTCTAGGGCACACAAGACCGTGCCTATTACTACATCTCCCCTTCTCGGGCATAGATTGAAAATGAACAACTAAGTGTTATCTTTTAAACACATACACTTCCTTTTGTCAACATTTTTTTTTTTTAAATAAACATAGTCCTTTAACCATCCAGGGGGGCCTGCATGTCTATGTGGCTGAACTCGTCTAACAGGTGTCTGTTCCGCCACCACCGGACCAGCCCCCCCCTGCTCTTCACCCCCTCCCCACTCTTCAGCCGTGTCTCTGTCTTCACGTTGCTCTGGTTCTAGCAGGGCATGGAGGTGTGCCCTGGTCCTTCGGACATTACCTATGGCTGTCTCCACAATATAAGAACGAGGTGTGTTGGCGCTCTTTATCACCGTAGCTGGTTCTCCGGGTGTGGTGACCCAAACTTGTTGCCCTGGCTGTAGCTGTGGTCGGGCTTTGGCACGATGTCGTCTGTTGTGGTTACGGGCCTGCTGGTCCTTAATGTGGCCGTCTCTTGCTGCGAAGGCCCCTGTGTCTGGCCACTTGGGTCTGAGTTGCACTGCAGCCTGTGGCAGTGGGGAGCGCAGCTTCCTCCCCATGAGGAGCTCCGATGGTGAGGGTCCATGCAGGAGCGGCGTGACCCTGTGTGCCAGCAGGGCCCTGTAGGGGTCCTTGTTCTTCTTCAAAAGCAGTTTTGCAGTCCTCACTGCTCTCTCAGCCTCCCCATTGCTTTGTGGATAATGTGGGCTGCTTGTGACATGACAAAAATCATATTCAGAGGCAAACTGTCTAAACATGTCACAGACAAACTGTGGACCATTGTCACTAACAAGGCATTCTGGGACCCCATGTGTAGCAAATATGGATTTCAGTGTGTCAATGATGTGCCTTGATGACGTGAGAGGGGTTTTCCTGATCTCAAAGTAACGAGAATAATAATCCACCGCAAGCAGATATGACTCATTCTTCCAGAAAAACATGTCTGTCCCCACCTTTTGCTATGGCCTTTTGGGTAACTGCGACGGTAACAGAGGCTCTGGATGAGAGACACAGTTTTGCACACACACCGCACAGTGAGAAACAACTTTTTCAATTTCCGCACTAAGTCCCAGCCATCAGACTGCCTGTTGTGCTCTTGCACGGCACTTTGATACCCCCATATGTCCTTCGTGCACATGCTCCAGCATTTCCCTCTGAAGGATCTCTGGAATCACGATTCGTCTTCCCCTCAGGATCAGGTCTTCTATAATGCAAAGTTCAGCATGGTAAGTATGATAGGGCTTTAGCTGCTGAGGCAATTCTTCACGTCTCGGCCATCCCTGTCTGCATAGCTGGATAATTTTCTGACATACTGGGTCCTTCTGCTGCTCATCTTGAATCTGCTGGAGTTTCAATGGCGAGGCAGGTAAGCACTGCCGTATGGTGTCCACAAACACCTTAACCTCCCCTTCCAGCTCTCTCTCTTCCTCAGTGAGAGTGCGCACCAACGGTGCCCTGGACAGTGCATCTGCAGTAATGAGGGCTTTGCCTGGCACATGCCCTATTTTGTAGTCATATCTGAGCAATCTCAAGCGGAAGCGTTGAATTCTGGGTGGCAACTCGTCCAAAGCTTTACAGCTCAAGAGAGAAAGCAATGGTTTGTGATTGGTTTCTATATGTTTATTCCACCCTATGAACTGTATAAGAACTAGAAGGGAAACCTTCTCAAAACTGCACTTTTTAGACGGCCCATAGTTTTTCCTGTGATTGGCCAACATGACATGTCCTTTTTGCACAGTGTAATGGTTGCTGCTGTCATTTGTAGGTTGCGAAAACTGTTCATTTAATAAATTAGCTATTTAGTTCATGCATAGCATCGTAGCGCAGGGATGTACATCAATTACACTGACAGTCAGTCAGTCACACATGCAGTTTTGTTTTATTCATTTTTTTAACTAATTTTTGTATCAATTTTCCATAGGGCTGTTGCAAGTTGTAACCATAGGTTTTTTCTATAGTCACTTAAATGAGCCAACCATTTGTGCATGAGGCTAACCGCAAACTTTAACACTAGCTAATGCTAGCCTTTCACAGGTCACTTTAAACAAGTATAAATTAATACCATCAATTTTTAGATGCGCCTACATGCTTGTAAATTTTTTCATAATCCATCAGCCATCTTTGGTAATCCAGGCAGTAGTTTACCTACAGGTCCCACCATTGTCAGGCTATTCGTGGACCGGCCTTGCACACCTACCTAATAGGCCTAAAGAACGAGAAATCATGATAGAAATGCCCATGGTGAAAAAGAAGCCTATTTTGCAGCCCCACTATATTGACAGAATAAACTATCATCTTGTAGCTTGATGTAGGCAAGATTGATATCCAAGGTTAACCTATGTTGAGATTTCCTCACTACCCATCCTTAAACACAATTTTGACTGACATGCATAATTTGCTGGTAGTCTAACCCTGACATTGACATATTTCGCAAATGAAATGGCCCATTTTGTTTTGGTTATGTAAATGGCCATATGGTGGTTTAGGGTTTCAGTTGATGCATTTACCTCTGTGGTAGAGGTTCTGCCAGGCCATAGGGAAATGCTTGCTGGGTTTTGATAGGAGGGGGTAGCAGTGTTTCCTCATAAGGACAGCTTACATCATTCTGCATTGTACTTGATGTCATGTTGCTTTTCATTTTGGGGTGATTCGCTATCTTACGATGAATTCTTAGCTCTGTGATTTGAAGATAACATTATATTAGTATTTGGGAAAAATAAAGCCCTAATACCAGCTGATATTTGGCTGGTATCAGCATAGAAGCCATTCAAATATTTTTATGGATCCGGTAACTCTCTTATTATAACAGATTGCGAAATAAAACTCATGTAAGACCCTAATAGGGATGCCAAACCCGTTTCGGCGATTTTTCAGAAAGCAAATTTGCCGGTTTATTTTTCACATAAATGTCATAAATGCTACTCAAATCACAACATAGGAATACCTAACTTGTCAGAAAATAATGGTTGTTTTCTTTAATACAATTTATTATCGGCTTCCCTCTCGCTGTGTAATCACTCTAGTTGCAGATGTGACGCTTTCTGCCCGCAATGTATTCATGGGCGTTCGACCCAAAAACATTAAAACAAAATTGGCATCTGGGCTCACTTTAACAGGTCATTTGACTTGGTTTACAAGGATTTGTGCCTGTAGCTAGCGCTGCACCAAAATCAATTCAGTCATTATAAAAAATCTAACCTCATTGAGGGTATTATTAGGCTACACATTTTTCTTACAAGAAACTTGCTGTGAAATTTTTACGTTTTTTGGTTATTATGTATTTATGCTTTCATATATTTAGGTGTCCTAAAATGCTAAGCTACCAGCGTCCTGAGCAACTTCTACAGCAATTTCAGAAGCAAGATGTCAAAAAAAAGAAAAAGAATATGGCATTTGTTATCTTATTCTATAAAACCTCTGAAGGGATTTTTTATTGGTGAAATGAAATGTAATTCAAATTGTAGGCAAGCTCTTTTGTCATCATCCTGGTTGTTCAATTCCGATCGGTAAAAAGGGTCTCCCGAGCTGGGGTCTTGCTACCATGAGGAATAAAGCATTTTAGTTTTATGAATGGACGTTTTTTTAATTACGGTGAAAAAGGAGATGTGAGCCTGGTTGGTTTGAGTCTCCAACTGCAATGGAATTTTAAAGCCTTTTTTTTTAAAGCCTTGGGGCTGCTATGGTTGAAACTGAGATGTTCTGGCACTTATAGCGGTTTGAGAGTAGGCTACATATTTCTTTAAATGTCACATTTCATAACAATATGAGTAAATGCACACAGTAAATACATTTTACTGAACAAATAACAGCAAATATTGGTTCATGTTGTTGAAGGAAAAATATGAACCAAAAGTTGCACAAACAATGACACCTGTCCCCCCCAATGATATTATTTACATGCTGAGGGAAGCAGCTCATTTTTAACATCTTATTAAAGGAAACAACTGTTATTTTCTGGAAAGTCAGCAATTGATATATTGTTATTTGATTATACTGTACCATTTATGCCATTATACATGGGAAATAAACAATCAAACTACGTTTTCTGAAAAATCGCCAAAACCGGTTTGACTTCCTGAGGGATATGCATCATCGCACACTGGCAGCAAGTTCGGAACTGGGAATCGAAAAGACTTGTCTCCTTTCCATTGCAATTTTTTTTTTTTTAAAAACACCCATTTGTAAAAGTAAAATGCTTTCTACCACAGTGTAGACAAGATCTTGGTGAAACCTAGATAATGAGCACTACACTACATACCTGATTGTCTATATCTCTTCAAGCAATCGATAGCATAATGTAACAATTTCTTTGACAGATTGTTCGATTTACACCGCTAATCACTCATTTGTGAAACAAAAGGAACCTGCTTGGTGCAGGGTGAAATGAGATCTCCAAATTAAATTTAGTTAAGATCATTTCACGTGCTTTCTTGAAAATCTTTGAGCAAATAGAACATTAGAAAATGTTTCTATGGGTTTTTATATGAGTATGTATGTGGTTGTTTAACATTAGAAAGGCCGTGTTTTTATTACTTCCTGTTACCGTCCAAAATTACCGCATAGATTTCTGCTCCCACAGCAACCTGATTTCATACATATTATGAAACAATATGCTATGTTGCAAAACTAGATTCTTGAAATAAAGTACGCAGCTGAATCAATTCCAACAGTTTATTTCTAAATGATAGTTTTTATTATTATTATTATTATATTATTATTATTATTATTATTATTATATAGGTGATAAGTTATTTATTACCATTTTTAAATCATTGCACATGTTTTCTTTGACCACTGCCCAGTGGCGTAGCATGAGGGCAGGGGGTGCAGAGCCAGTTTAGGCAGCTCCTTGACCCAATTATTTTAGAAATATTGCTGTGACTCAACGATGTGCATCTGTTTCGGTATATCGCACTTTGTTACAGAAAGCCACCTTATAGGCTATGACCACAGAAATGCTATATCACAAACACGGTTAGGCTAACAAAAAATGTTTCTGACGCACTAAATTATAGGTATCACCCATAGTCGTTTAATGGTTGAAGATGCAGAACCCTGCCAAGACGGCCACAGACTAAAACACGGCTGGTGACAATAGCCCTGTGCCGTGTGTGTTTTGTGAAAAGAATCACACACTGGAAGAATGTCGCAAGCTCAGAGAAAAACCACACAAGTACAGAGTAGAGTTTCTGAAGAAAAATGGATTTTGCTTTGGCTGACTGGTGACTTCTCAAATAAAGACAAAGGTGCAAAAGAGAAGAAGACTGGAGCCGATGAAGCCATCAACAAAAGAAACGCTGCCAGTGTGTATGCACTGCTCTATCAAGAGACAAGTGCTTGCACTGGGGCCGGAGACAACTGTGTGCTTGCTATCATGCCCGTCAGAGTGAAATCCAAGAAGAGCAACAAAGTTGTGGAGGCCTCCTATGTGTTCATGGACTCGGGCAGCTCTGCAACATTTTGTACTGAGGCACTGGCAAAGCAGCTGAATGTTCAAGGCAGAAGGGCAGAGCTTATGTTGAGCACCATCAATTCTAAGAAGTGGAGAGCTACGCCCTTCATCCTTCAACTTCATTGAGCTATCCAAGGTGTTCACACAGAGAAGCATACCCGTTTCCAGGGAGAACGTTCCACTACAAAAGGATGTTGATGGCCATACCTCGGTGAAGTAAGGTTGCCTCACATTGACGCTGAGGTGGAACTTCTCATTAGAACCAGGGAACACAAAGTCTTAGAGCCGTGGAAAGTGATCAATAGCCAGGCCAATGGACCATATGCGGTAAAGACTGCTCTTGGGTGGATTCTGAACAGTCCACTCGAAGAGCCAACTGACACCACAGTGGATGACAATGCACAATCATGTGCTGCAGTCAACAGCATTGCCATTGAGAGCATGGAACAGCTACTCATACAGCAATATAACCATGACTTCCCTCAACGCAATCGAGGTGACAAGTCAGAGATGTCACAAGAGGATCACCGCCCCATGGACTCTGTGTCAGGCTCTGCACGCTTTGTGGATGGACATCACTACATAGCTCTTCCCATGAAGAAAACAAGTGTCCAAATGCCGAACAACTGAAGTGCTGCAGCGCTAAACCCCAAGAACAAACTGAAGAAGAATCCTGCGTTCCATGGAGAATACACCTGCTTCATAAGTGACATGGTGAACAAAGGATATGCAGCGAAAGTACCGACAAGACTGCTGAATTGCCAGGGTGGTAAAGTATGGTACATTCCCCACCACGGAGTATACCATCCACAAAAGAAGAAGCTGCGTGTGGTGTTTGACTGTGCCGCCAGCTATCAACTGAACAGTGAGCTTCTACAAGGACTAGACCTAACCAACTCCCTTGTTGGAGTGGTGACATGTTTCAGACAGGAACCAATCACCATGATGGCTGATATTGAGGCAATGAACTATCAAGTGCGGGTCCCTGAGGTAGACACTGACCTTCTGTGCTTCCTGTGGTGGCCTGAAGGAGACCTTAGTCAGGAAATATCTGAATTCAAGATGGTTGTTCATCTCTTTGGTGCGACTTTCTCCCCCAGCTGTGCCAATTTCACTCTTCGAAGAACAGCCGAAGAAAACCACTGTAAGTAATCACCTGAGGCTGTAGATACAGTTCTCAAGAACTTATATATTGATGATCGTCTGAAGTAAGTCGCCAATGAAACTCAAGCTGTCGCATTGTGCAAAGACCTCACAGCATTGTGTGCTGGTGGAGGATTTCACCTGACGAAATGGACAAGCAACAGTTGCGCGTTTCTTGCCTCTGTTCCAGACTGTGAGAGCCAAAGAAGTGAGAGACCTGGATTTGACCCACGATGCCCTTCCTGTGGAAAGGGCTTTAGGAGTGTTGTGGTGCACCGAGTCTGACTCATTCAAATTCATGATCAATCTGAAAGACAGACCGGTCACAAGACGAGGAATTCTCTCAGTCACAAGTTCGATCTACGATCCACTGGGTTTCCTTGCTGCAGCAATCCTTCCTGCGAAGATGCTCATGCAACAACTGTGCAAAGAAAGGTTTGCGTGGGATGATGAAATTCCAGAACAGCTAGGCCGAAAGTGAACCACGTGGCTACAAGAGCTTCACCAACTTTCAGACGTAAGTGTGAACAGATGTGTGAAACCAGTGGACTTTGGACCTGTCGCTACAGCACAACTCCACCACTTTTCTGATGCGAGTGAAAATGGATATGGAACAGCCTCTTACCTGAGACTGACAAGCAAAGACGGACGTGTTCACTGCTCCTTCATGATGGGAAAATAAAGTGTTGCCCTACTGAAACAGACCACCATTCTTTGCATGGATTTAACCACAGTGGTAGTTGCTCTGAACACTGACAAGATGTTGAGAAGAGAGCTTCAGATGGATCTACTTAACTCAACATTTTGGACTGACAGCACAACCGTGTTGAAATACATTGAGAATGAAACGCTTTACTTCAAAACCTTCATTGCCAACCGCATTGCTACTATCAGAGAGGCAATTAAGCCTCAGCAATGGAAATATGTCAATACCTCAGTTAATTTATCTGACTAGGCATTGCTGTGAGCAAGCTGATCAACCATTACTCCAGCTGGTACCGATTGAAAAGAGCTGTGGCTTGGGTTCTCAGATTCAAGGATCTACTTCTACAGCGCTGCAGGAAAAAGAATGGAGATTTACAGACAGATCCCAACTGTCAAATGACAACTGCGAACCAGAAAAGACATGATGACAAGTCGACACTGAAGAAGAATGTTCTGACTGTGGAATGTTTGACAAGAGCAGAGATGGAGATTGTCAAGTTCAGCCAAAACCAACGATTTCATGAAGAAATCTCCATGCTGAAGAGAGGCAGCAATGTGAAGAGAAGTAGTCATTTGACAAAACTTGATCCAGTGATTCAAGACGGAGTACTGAGAGTTGGAGGCCGTCTCTGTGCGTCTGCGATGCCGGAGCATGTGAAGCATCCAGCCATCATCCCGAAGGACTTGCACGTCACTACATTGATTCTGCAAGACACTCATGAGAAGATCGGACACTGCGGAAGGAACTATATGCTCTCACTGCGTCAGAGATATTGGATCCCCTCAGCGAACTCAATAGTGAGGAAGTTTCTGTCAAGATGTGTGATCTGCAGAAAATTTATAGGCAAGGCTCTAGGACAGAAGATGGAAAACTTACCTCAAGACAGACTGTTACCTGACAAACCACCCTTCACAAACGTAGGGGTTGACTACTTTGGACCATTTGATGTGAAACAGGGTTGCAGCACTGTGAAAAGATATGGTGTACTGTTTACCTGCCTCACGACTACAGCAGTGCAAGTAGCGCACACACTGGACACTGACTCTTGCCTGAATGCAATCCGTTGCTTTGTGTGTGGAAGGGGACAAGTATCCGTTATGTGCTCAGATAATGGAACTAATTTTGTTGCCGCTGAGCTTGAGCTGCGAGGAGCCATTCAACAGTGGAACCAGTCGAAAATTCAAGATGCACTCATGCAAAGGGGAATACAGTGGGTGTTCAATCCACATGCCGGTTCTCACTTTGGAGGAATATGGGAGAGACAGATTAGATCCGTGAGGAAGATAATGAAGTCTGTGCTGACGGAACAAACAGTCAGTGATGAATGTCTACAAACATTGCTATGCAAAGTGGAATCAATATTGAACGACAGACCACTTACTACATCAACAGACAATCTTTCAGATCTTGAGGCATTGACTCCTAACCACTTACTACTGATGAAGAAACAGCCGGTCATGCCACTGGGACTGTTCAGGAAGGAGGACTCATACGCACACCGAAGGTGGAAGCAAGTAC
This sequence comes from Anguilla pacifica, assembly GCA_039654925.1. Lineage (NCBI taxonomy): Eukaryota > Metazoa > Chordata > Actinopteri > Anguilliformes > Anguillidae > Anguilla > Anguilla pacifica. Next base: position 42,608,954 of record CM077292.1, read on the forward strand.
AATATCTTGCCGACTTGTTTTGGAAGCGATGGGTGTGTGAGTATCTGCCTCTGCTCCAAGTGCGTCAAAAGTGGACTCAGATCAAGAAGAACCTGGCCACAGGAAACATTGTCATGATCATGGACAATTCAGCACCATGGAGCTTGAGGGTGTTGGGAAGAGTCACTCAGATCATTCCTGATGCATAAGGTCTTGTTCAACATGTGCTGGTCAAGACAAAGACAATCACATTGGAAAGACCTGTGGACAAGCTGTGCCTCATCTGTGAGATAGGCACTTGAGTTTTCATGTTGTAGTGTTTTTCCGTACATGTTCCATACTTCAATGGTGATATTTGCTTAGCATTGATAAGATAATGCTTTATGTTTGGAGAATTTATTTGGCTCTAGTTTGTTTATTGAGTAATTGTCAGTCTGCATGCCTTCTAATTAGGGGCTGGAAATGTAAGAGCCAATACCAGTGAAAATATATTTTGAATAGATTTCTATTTTTTGTATAGTAAAATTTAGTATTTTGTCCATAAGTGAATATAGTGAAAGAACAAAGGATTTAAGTTTTTATATATTGATAGTTCGTTGGTTAGTTTAGATATTTATACTGCGCATGTGTAGAAACCTAGAACCTAGAGTTAATGATTCAGTGATGAGACAAGGTGCGCGCAGTATAGAAGCATACAGCTTTTTGACCGTCATCCTAGCCTGTTCTGTTACTGAAAACCAAGACTGTTAGACAAAGAATGATGTACTTACCTACTGAGTCACTGATCCTGTTGGATTGATGATTGCCGAACCTGAAAAATAAAATGACATCAACATTGTTCCTGGAGTCCTGAGTGAGTAGCCTGCATCATAGCGTGTAGATAAGTTGGCGTGTATAGCCTATGGATACGAGTCAGAACCCTTCTACTTCCCACGTTGAGAGAAGTGGCTTAATTAGAAAATGAAACATAGACCGAAAATCTGCCACTACAAGCCCAATCAACTCTTTTGTGAGAGAAGAGTGAAGTTGTAATTGTGTCTTTTGTGCTTTTGGTTTTAGATGCTATGCTTGCATTTAGGTTAGGGAACAACAGGTGCACAATTGTAAAATGTCACACGCCCAACATTTTAATCATGAACCTGAAAATGCGTTCATACCTACGCTGCAATGTCCTTGAACTGACCTGCCAGTTTGGGGTCACTCCATTGAACTCTATAGACCTAATAAAAAGAAACTGGAACTGGTAATGTTGAACCGACCCGGCTGACAACCACTTAGCAAAAAGATGTAGCCAAAACTGTCCATTTGTGATGGATTGGTAGCTTGGAATTACCATCAATGTCGAGCCCTGTAATGCATTTTTACGATGTGATAAGATTGCTATGCATTGCATGATGCAGGGTTGTACAACCAGTAAACTTCAAAAGCTAGCAGTGAAGTGATATGCTATCCATTCAACTAGCCTATCACAAGAAACACTTCTCTGAGTTAGAGTCAGTGAGTCACTTGATCAGTTTTGAGAATTCCTAACCATTCTGAGCCACTGAAGCTGTTTCTAATTATTGTTCTCTGTATTATGAAACGTTCAGCACTTAGTTGCATTGCATTAATGTTAGCCAGTAGCTATGCGACTCAGTGCATTGGGGAGAGTCTGTAACAATGTTTTTCAATTTTCCTAATTTTCTCAGAAAATATTTAGCCTAGCACTGTAAAATTTTATTTCAAACAACTCTGACATGTAAGTAATCTCCCACGTCAGTGGTTCATAATTTAATTGTGTTGGATAATTTATGGTGGATTTTTTTTTACAATACCGTAAATTACTGTAGTCTACATCAAAACTCCCATGTAGCCAATGTACTGACCTGTTAATGGAGTTATGTTCATTATTTTACAGCATTGCAAAGCGGTGCATTTATCTCATTGACAATAGACCATTCCATTTCGACAAAGATTAGGTTATCTTGCATAAAATAAATGAACATTTTAATTAATTTGTCTATAGCCTATTTATGCATGAAACAAACACAAAACTAAATAGCAAAAACAAATAGCCAACTATACAGACCAATGTGTGTGCTCATAAATCAATGCATGTGACCAGTTTCTTTTACATTATTCATTTGGTATAGGGCTACAGTTTTCAAATGGTGACTGTAGCAGCAGTGTACAAACCATTTATACCCTAACACTCTCCCCTGTAAGTGAAACTAAGGGATGACGTTAGACTGTGCTCAAAACTATCTGACTAGGCTATTGTTAAGTTTCACTGACTGACCACGAAGTTAATTGAATAACTGTTTACAGACATACATTTCACTGAAATACACATACGATTTTACGGTATATGTCCCTATTTACAGCTTGTCACTAAAAATTTACTCTCCTATCCCGTTAAAATAAGAGCAGCGGTAATTTGACACAAGCCAGTGTTCTAGTTTGCTCGTGAGTCGATTGATGTGTTAATTGTCAGAAATGGTTTTGAGCGCTCACATTTGCCACCTGGTGGTGGTTTTGCAAACAACAAAAAAAGGTCCCGTGAAAATACAAAAAAATATATGCCTCTGCCGGAGAGATCTCTCACCGCGGCAGCGAACTGAATTTGCAACAAGAGAACATTTCCAACTGAGCACAAGCTCAAATATAGATGGAATCTAGATATGTACATTACATTTAGTTTAGGTCCCCCTGCACATGCTCTGGTGCCAAAATGCCCCATAGTCAAACATGGCAGCATCCATGAATTGGTTTCATGTGTCATTGAGCAGCTTCCATAAGAGTACATGGCACTGAGAAGCGAAAGCTGTCTCCGGTTCTTTTTAATCTCAATGGCTGTCTCATACAAATGAACATGTGACGACAGCAGAATTCTGAGTGAGCTAAAGCCCAAATAGATAGATAGATAGATAGATAGATAGATAGATAGATAGACAGAATCTAGACGTTTTTCATAAAGTTGTGAAACTTTGAACGCACATTCACAGTTAGATCAAGACTCCAGTCATAATGGTTTAGCTCAATCTAACCATATTGGATCTATACAGATCCAAATATATTTTTAAAAATTAATTTAAAAAATCAATTTTGAGTCAGAGAGGTCCATAAGTTGATGAACATGGTCCAACCATGTTCATAGAGTCTCTGTGCTTGGCAACTCTTGAGATGCTGCTTGGACCAGGGAGTCACTGCCTGCAGCTATTTTTATGGGTCTGAGCAGAAAAGCTGCTGGAGCCCTATTGTTTTCCTTCTGATTATTATTATTATTATTATTATTAGGACTCCAAGAGGTGAAGATGACCAATATTTAAACAATCATAAGTTTTGAACCGATTATCGTAGAAAGATGGGGCTAGTGTTTCTGGATTCCTTTCCTCATTCCGAATAAAAAAAGCTATTAAAGTGAGTATGGTTAGATTTTTTGCTATTATGAATTTTCTGAAGTTTGCTTAAATGACAACTTCTCTGAAGGTGATCGATTTGCTTGTAACTTGCATTGATGTACACTACCAGTCAAAAGTTTTAGAACACCTCCATTTTTCCAGTTTTTATTGAAATTTACACAGTTGTCTCAACGTACTCTGAAATTAAAGCTTAGAACAAATAAACAATTGGAAATTAAAAAGAAATCATGGAATCGTTCTGTTTAACACAATTTGTTCAAATTTTTTGACTCATCAAAGTAGCCACCTTTTGCAGATAACAGCTGAACACACTCGTGGCATTCATTCTACAATGAGAATAAAATATTGTTCAGAAAGATCTTCCTAACACTGTTGCAAAAGTTCCCACAAATATGTTGCACTTGTGGGTTGCTTTGCTTTCACTCTTCTGTCCAGTTCAACCCAAGCCAGCTCAATGGGGTTTAAGTCCAGAGGCTGTGCTGGCCATGATTTGAAGCCTACCATCTTGTTCTTTTCTTCTAAGATAGTTCTGACATAGCCTGGAGATATATTCTGGGTCATTATCTTGCTGTAGGATGAACCCCTGAACAACTAGGATTTGACCAGAGGGTATTGCATGGCGCTGCAAAATGCTGTGGTAACCCTTTTAGTTCAGGGTGCCAGTCACTCTGTGCAAGTCACCAACTCTGTATCCAGCAAAAAGCCCCAGACCATCATGTTTCTTCCTCCATGTTTGACAGTTGGTGTCACACAGTGAGGAACCCTGCTTCCACCTACTTGACGGGGTATTAAAACCCTGCGTGATGAACCGAAGATTTCAAATTTTGATTCACCGGTCCATAAGACCTTCTTACAGTCTTAAGTAGTCCACTGCCGGTGCTTCATGGCCCATGTAAGCCTCTTTTTCTTATTTAGCCAGTTTAGCAATGGCTTTCGTACTTCCGCTTGACCTGTCAAACCTGCAGTTCGAAGTCTTCTCTTCCTGTTGAAACTGAGACTTGGTTACTTCGACCACTGTTAAGCTGTGCTTGAAGCTGTTGTCCTGTGAGCCGCCTATCACGCAAGCTGTTGACTTGTCTTCTGATTCTGTTGTGGATTTGGGTCTGCCGGACCGCTTCCTGTCAAAGTTTCCACAAGTTTCCAAGTGCCTTTCGATGGTGTAGGAACCTACTCACTGACACGCTGGCTTTCTTTGCAATTTCTCTAAAGGAAAGACCTACACTTTTAAGGGTTATAATGGTCTGTCTGTCTTCCTTTGTTAATTTCCTTTTTCTCAACATTATGATAGCAATATAGCTACTACTTCCTGCAGTGCAGTATTGTCCAAATAATGCTTCAGAGGATGTAGTAATATAGTCTGGTCCAACACTGATTTTATACAGACAGAGGGTTTGTAAGTAATCAACAAAAGTTGGGATACCTGTAGGAATTATTTGCATCAACTTTCGATGCTTAATTTACTTCCATTGCTGCAGAAAAGCTGTAAGTTGTTAACAGATTACTTGTTCCCTGAAAAAGGCCTTTTTTATAACACTGGTTATTTGCAGTAGTGCAGGAGTAATTTTGGCACCAATTCACCACATAGTAGCGCTATAACATTCAGTTGAAACTGCAGTTGTTAATCAATTCCTGCACTCTTCGACTTGGAGACTTGAAAACTGTCAGCAGTTGTCCCTGCTCACAAAGAGCAAATTTGCTGCAAGGAACCAGAAGATTTTGTATTATTTTGCATTTTGTATTTCCTGCCATTTAGATTTTTGTGAAAACCCTTAAAATGCTTTTAAAATGTGCCGTTTGCAAGGTAGCTACAGTAACTTAAAAAGTAGAACACTAGAACACTGGAAACGGCACAGTGAAACATTTCATTTATATAGTATTTTTCCAGTCACTCAAAGTGCTTTAAAGTGATCAGGGGGAAAGTCATCTCAGCTACCATCAATGTGTGAAAACACATCAGCTAATGTGGAGAGGGTAAGAACAGGAACTGATCTTGTAACCTAAATGTCACAGGTTTGATTCCTAGGGAGGACTGCCATTGTACCCTTGAGCAAAGTACTTAACCTACATTGCTTCAGTATATCTCGCTGTGTGAATGAATGCAATGTAAAAGTTGTGTAAGTTGCTCTGGATAAGTTTGTCTGCACCAGGGAACCACCTATTCTTTGCAAAGAGTGTCGTGGAATCTGTAATGACCACAGCGAGTCAGGAACTCTGTCTCATCTGATAAACAGCATGTCCTACAGCAGTGTCCCCATCACTGCACTAGGGCATTGGGTATTTTTTGACCAGAGGGGAAATTGCCCCCTGCTGGCCCACCAACACCACTCCCAGCAGCAACTTAGTTTGCCTTGGAGGTCTCCCTTCCTGGTACTAACCAAGCCCACACTTGCTTAGCTTCAGTCATTAGGCTGCAGCAGGGTTCATGGTGGTATGTCTGCTGGCATAATGACAGTGGTCATTATACAAAAAAATAATTCTATAAATCTGCTGTCATGAAATCCATATGGCTCTCCTTTCGTGAATAAACATATGTATTGAACATTCTGATATGCAATATTGATATTCAAATTATAAGGAAATAAAGTTATAAACAAAATATTAACTTAAATTACTATGGACAGTCAAATTCATTTTTCTTGCTTGTTTGCTTGAGCAACAATAGTACCCAGCTCAGGTCGGCAGAGCAAGCCGGGCAAAGCCTGTAATAGTAGCCTGAGAACCTACCTTGTAGTCATGTAGCTGTCTGAGTCATGAATAGGTTGGGTAGGAAAACCAGGTAGCACTATGCACCAGTAGGCCTACCTACCGGACTGAAACACAACGCACATTTAAGTTCATTTTGGCGCTTTCTCCACAAACATTGTTACACTCCCTTGTTGACAGTCAGTGGTAGCAGGTCCCATTAGCAAGATATCTCACGTCAAACTTGGTCATCTTTATTTTAAAGACGTTAGACTAACAGTTCAGGCACCATAGCGTTTCAGAGGTTATCATTTTTGCAAGACCACCAGACACCCCTTGAAAGAGGTATCATGTCTGGGTCACCAAACTGTAAGGATTTAGATTAGGCCTAATCTAAATATAAATCTAAATATCCTGGATAATGACTGCTCTATTATTTTATGAAATAACACAAGGATCCATCTGGACATGGGTTTGAAAAGCTATACTGGAGCAGTTTCACATCCAGCTGCTGAACCTATCAATATGCCCAGGATGTAACCCATTAATAGTGTTACACTGGACCATATATGAGACCAATACAGTGATTGACTCTCGCAGAGATGCAACCCTAGGTCAGTGTAAATGCAAACGACAATATGGCAATAACCAAGGATAGGCAGTTTCAACAATGCTAAAAGGTAAGCATTTTATTTACAAAGCAAGATGAACACACACCGCTATTTCATACAAACGGAAAATACAATCCAACAAAATAAGACAAAGAAAAGGAAGACATAGGAACACATACATACTGATGTATGCCCAAAATGCTTGTACAAGAGGACTATGTTACCAGGAGAAAAGCAGATCTCAAGTGTTCCTCTGGTCTCCCCTTAAATACCCTCCCAGTCAAGCTTTCCACACTCAAGGTCTAACCTGGCCAGTGGTCTGGCCCCCTACTGCCACTAACAGACCCTTCTCCTATAGGAATAGGGGGGTGCATGGTAATTATACACCCACTCCTCTCCGTGCAGGTGCAGTGGAACTTGTGGAACTCGCAAAACAGCTGACAGCAAAGAATAGACTTAGTATGACTGCATGCTCTTCTGATTGACTCTATTATTTCTGCCTATATTTCATATTCCCCTGTATAAGTCAAAGGCAGTGGCCCCTCTTACTATGATTTTATACTTTCAGATAACCATGAATTTCAAATCCTCTATTCATAATCCACACATTTGGGTGCATACATCAACCTTAGAACAAACATGTCCACATATCTCCAACACATAATCTCATTCCTTAAATACACTATATGGCCAAAAGTATGAACATCACACCCATATGTGCTTGTTGAACATCTCATTCCAAAACCATGGGCATTAATATGGAGTTTGTCCCCCTTTCGCTGCTATATTAGCCTGCTATAATTCACTTCCACTCAGCCACAAGAGCATAAGTGAGGGAGGGCACTTATGTTGGGCGATAAGGCCTGGCTCATTGTCGGCGTTCCAATTCCTAAAGGTGTTCAATGGGGTTGAGGTTAGGGCTCTTTGCAAGCCAGTCCAATTTTTCCACACCAAACTCAGCAAACCATTTCTTTATGGACCTTACTTTGTGCACTGGGGCATTGTCATTGTCAATGTCATTGTCATTGGCATTGCTATGTAAAAGTTGTGTAAGTCGCTCTGGATAAGAGCGTCTGCTAAATGCCTGTAATGTAATGTAATGTAATGTCATGCTGAAACAAGCACAAGCCTTCCCCAGACTGTTGCCACAAATTCGCCAAACTCAAATTTGTTCGTCATACTGCCAGTGAAACGTGATTCATCCCTCCAGAGAACGTGTTTCCAATGCTCCAGCGTCCAATAGTGGTGTGCTTTACATCATTCCAGTCAATGCCTGGCATTGCACATGGTGATCTTAGGTTTCTGTGCGGCTGCTCAGCCATGTAAATTCTTTTCATGAAACTCCTGACAAATTGTTCTTGGGCTGACATTGCTTCTACAGGCAGTCTGGAACTCGGTAGGGAGTCTTGCAACCAAGGACAGGCAATTTTTAATGCACTACGCCCTTCAGTACTTGGCGGTCCCGTTCTGTGAACTTGTGCGGCCTACTGTCTTGTGGCTGAGCTGCTGTTGCTCCTAGACGTTTCCACTAAACAGCACTTACAGTTCATTGTGCCAGCTGGGCAGAAATTTGATGAACTGACTTGTTAGAAAGGTGGCATCCTATGACAGTGCCACTTTGAAAGTCACTAAGCTGTTCAGTATGACCATTCCACTGCCAATGTTTGTCTATGGGGATTGCATGGCTGTATGCTTGATTTTATGCATATGCTAGCAATGGGTGTGCCTGAAATAGCCAAACCCGCTAATCTGAGGGTGTCCACATACCTTTGGCCTTATAATGTATATATGAACTCTTGCATTGATACATCTATCTAGGAACATACATGCATACGTACGTACCCATTCCTAACATACATGTTTTTCTTTCTTTATACATACACAGGCATAAATGGTAGATACAGTCTATAACAACAGATTCAACTTTTTCACACCATGGTAGATCCTGAGGGCAGAGGACACATTGCAAGGTCTGGTTTTCCCAGACAGAGAAGTGTTGGTATTTTGCTCATCACGAAAAGGTCACATGATGGCTCCAAGGATAAAAGTCACCATAGCTGGCCTGGTAATAAAGCCATTTTCCAGAAGGCCATCAGTTAATTTGTCTTCATCTTGGTTCTTCCAAATTCTGTCATTTGGGCTGCAGCAAAGTTGAAGTGGCGGAGTGTCCGCTTTGTTGCATGGAGATTGGGAATCCCATTACAAATGCTACTATTGATTGCGACCCTAATGACTTAATAAGCTCTTTCTATTGGAAATATAAACGACTGCACAAGAAACACTGAATATTTTATTCGGTGGCTCCGTATTCCAATAGTTATTTCAGAATTCAGTCCTGACCAAGTCATCATAGGGTAACTAAATTGGACGGAGTGTAGCACAGTGGGTAAGGAACTGGGCTTGCAACCGAAAGGTCGCAGGTTCGATTCCCGGGTAGGACACTGCCGTTGTACCCCTGAGCAAGGTACTTAACCGAAATTGCTTCAGTATATATCCAGCTGTATAAGTGGATATGATGTGAAAATGCTATGTAAAAGTTGTGTAAGTCGCTCTGGATAAGAGCGTCTGCTAAATGCCTGTAATGTAATGTAAATTAACTTTTTTAATGGACTGGTACTTTACTTTAACATTTGTTTTGTCTGAATCCAGGGGCTTGTGACACTGAATTATAGAATGAAGAAATGTTTGTTCTGTATAGTAAATAATATCTTCTCTAACTTTGTGCAGGATGCAGTCTCAGTTCAAGAGGAGCATGTTCAGTTAGAGCACATTCAGAATGTCATCAATGAACTTCCACCTCCTCACTACAGGTAATACCAGCCAACTGAAACTCCATACATAAAAACCTACTGTTTATTCCAGTGTTAATGCCAAACCATAGCATCTTATGTGTCTTCACTATATTATATTATGGTCCTTATGTTTAGGCTTACTTTAGCATGTGTTTGCTGTACGTTCTCTGAAAACCATTTCTCGATAACAATTTAACTTAAACCTGAACAAAGATCCTTCCAATGCATAATTTTGAGTCCAAGCAGTGATGCTGGCAGAAACTAATAATTTTCCACAAGATTCAATCAAATGTACTTAGTGGTTTCATGGCACATGCAAATGAATCAAACCAGATTTAAATTGTTTTGTATTCAAACAAATAATCCTTAAAATTTTTTAAGAATGAAAATTTTTAAAGTATTGTACTGTAGCTGGAGGCGGAACCTTTTTTTTTTTTTTTTTTTCTTACAGAGCAAGTGAACTTAGCCTTTGGAAATAATCAGTGTGCCTGCCGCCAACTTCACAATCATTACTCTTTACCATAATATTAAAAAAATCATATTAAAAAATAATTGACAAAGCAGTATCAGCCAATTCATGTGATTTCTTTCCAATGTGGCTGTTGGATAATATAGTCCTTTCCCACTTTTGCTTTTAATATTTTGGACATTGGTATGTATTAAATTGTTCTGTAAGAGAAAATAACTGAGGGGCTAGGCAAGATACGTAGTATCTTGTAATTTGAATGCCTGATGCGGGGGGCATTCAAACTACTTACTGCATGACTTAGTTTAATGCTCAATTCTGCTTGGTCACTTCGGGCATTCTGCAGTAAAATATTTCTGAATACTGACCGTTGCTATGAGTAGCGGACCACTTTGGGCTCTATTTTAACGATCTAAGCGCACGGTTTATGGCGCAAGTGCATTTAGGGCGTGTCCAAATCCACTTTTGCTCGTTTAACGGCAGATACTCTGAGTGCAAAGTAAGGCGCATGGTTCAAAGGGGTTGTACTTAGTCTCTTAATTAATCATAGGTGTGTTTTGGGCCTAACATGAAAAACCAATCAGAGTGTCATTTCCCATTCCCTTTAGGGGCGACATAGCTCAGGAGGTAAGAGCGGTTGTCTGGCAGTTGGAGGGTTGTCGGTTCGATCCCCCGCCCTGAGCAAGACACCTAACCCCTAATTGCTCCCAACGAGCTGATTGGTACCTTGCATGGCAGCCTTTCACCGTTGGTGTGTGAGTGTGTGTGTGAATGGGTGAATGAGAGGCATCAATTGTAAAGCGCTTTGGATAAAAGCGCTATATAAATGCAGTCCATTTATATAAATGCAGTCCATTTAAAAGCCAGGTGCGCTTGCACCTTTGGCAGATTGCTATTATAATGGTGGATTGGCCAAGTAGTAGGAAAGAACGCTTCTCTGCAGAGGAAACGGATCGGCTCGTGCGCGAAGTGAAAGCATGCAAGCAGACTATCTACGGCAACAGCAGGATTCCACCAAATATTATATTATGAATATTATGTTAATATAGGCTATATAATATTATATTAATATTATATTACCAATATTATGACTAACCATTATGACATGTATTTTTAAAAATATCGCGCGTTGTGCACCCGCCTATGTAGGCGCATATTACTATCTTAATAATGTGCCCTTAAAATAACAGTAAAATACTGCGCCATTGACTTAAGACCAGGTTTTGTTGGTCAATTGCGCAATCGATTTCCGCTGCCTCAAGATAGCAATGTGCCAACAATGCAACTGACCACACCTCATTTTAAGACCAACACGCCCATGGGCACTTAGATGGGCGCAAGTGCATTTGCTATTTAAACAACATGGGTGCTGGACGGGAAAATGACAACTTTGTTGGTCTGAAACTAGCAAAGACACTTGCGTTGCACTTGGCGCCACTTTGCGCCGGGTGTAAGATAGAGCACTTTAACTTAGAACACTTTTCCTATCACTCCGCAGTGTTCAATTTGACCATTGTCACTTTTAGAAAATCAATAAATATACTGTCTTATGTGCTTTCGTTGCCTAGTAAATGTAATTGTTATTACAGTTATTACTGTATGACTTATGCTAGCTATGCAGTATATTCACTTAGCTAACTTTAGCTACAACTCAGTCATCTAGGGAGTGTTGCACTGTCAGTTAGAATCTGACTAGTTTAGCTGTGGTTTAGGACAGATTCAGGTAGCTGCATGCTATATGCAAGTTTAAGTGATTGCTCTGTAAAAACAAGCACAGGTTCAGTTTAACTGGATATACTGTACTATCAAGTGAATGCCTTCAATTATATACATATGTTATATAAACCACATGAACGATTTTAGTTATTTAAATATTTTTTTAAATCTTTCAACTCCTAGGTCACCATTGTTATTACCATCATAATGCACTCTGGGTAGTGACGTCAAATAGTTGCTCGGGTCTCCGGTTCATTGCTGTTGTCCATCAGAGGACACAAGAGATCAGAGGACACAAGAGATGGGCACACAGTGCCTTCGGAAAGTATTCAGACCCCTTCACTTTTTACACATTTTGTTACATTACAGCCTTATTATAAATTGGATTAAATTCATTTATTCTCATCAATCTACACACAATACCCCATAATGACAGAGCGAAAACAGGTTTAGAATTTTTTGCAAATTTAATAAAAATAAAAAAAAACAAAATATCACAGTTACTTAAGTATTCAGACCCTTTACTCAGTACTTTGTTGAGGCACCTTTGGCAGCAATTACAACCTTGAGTCTTCTTGGGTATGACGCTACAAGCTTGGCACAACTGTATTTGGGGTATTTCTCCCATTCTTCTCTGCAGATCCTCTCAAGCTCTATCAGGTTGGATGGGGAGCATTGCCGCACAGCGATTATCAGGTCTCTCCAGAGATGTTCGATCGGGTTCAAGTCCAGGCTGCGGCTGGGCTGCTCACAGACATTCACAGACTTGTCCCGAAGCCACACCTGCATTGTCTTGGCTGTGTGCTTAGGATCGTTGTCCTGTTGGAAGGTGAACCTTTGCTCCTATCTCAGGTCCTGAGTGCTCTGGCACAGGTTTTTATCAAGGATCTCTCTGTACTTTGCTCCGTTCATCTTTCCCTCGATCCTCACTAGTCTTCTAGTTCCTGCCACTGAAAAACATCCCCACAGCATGATGCTGCCACCACCATGCTTCACTGTAGGGATGGTATTGGCCAGGTGATGAGTGGTACCTGGTTTCTTCCAGTGACGCTTGGCATTGTGGCCAAAGAGTTCAATTCTTGGTTATATCAGACCAGAGAATCTTGTTTCTCATGGTCTGAGAGTCCTTTAGATACCTTTTGGCAAACTCCAAGTGGGCTATCGTATGCCTTTTACTGAGGAGTGGCTTCTGTCTGGCCATTGTACCATAAAAGCCTGATTGGTGGAGTGCTGCAGAGATGGTTATCCTTTTGGAAGGTTCTCCCCTCTCCACAGAGGAACTCTGGAGCTCTGTCAGAGTGGCCATCGGGTTCTTTGTCACCTCCCTGACTAAGGCCCTTCTCCCCCGATTGCTCAGTTTGGTTGGGTGGCTAGCTCTAGGAAGAGTGGTTCCAAAATTCTTCCATTTAAGAATGATGGAGGCCACTGTCTTCTTCGGGAGCTTAAATGCTGCAGAATATTTTTGTACCCTTCCCCAGATCTGTTCCTTGACACAATCCTGTCTCTGAGGTCCACGGACATTTCCTTCGACTTCATGGCTTGGTTTTTGCTCTGTCAACTGTGGGACCTTATATAAACGGGTGTGTGCCTTTCCAAATCATGTCCAATCAATTGAATTTACCACAGGTGGACTCCAACAAGTTGTAGAAACATCTCAAGTATGATCGATGGAAACAGGAGGTACCTGAGCTCAATTTTGAGTGTCATAGCAAAGGGTCCGTATACTGTGATATTTCAGTTTTCTATTTTGAATAAATTTGCAAAAATTTCTAAACCTGTTTTCGCTTTGTCATTATGGGGTATTGTGTGTAGACTGATGAGAATAAAAATGAATTTAATCAATTTTATAATAAGGCTGTAACGTAACAAAATGTGAAAAAAATGAAGGGGGTCTGAATACTTTCCGAAGGCACTGTAGATAAAGGAAAAAGGTCAGTTTTAGTACCGGCATTAACTTTACGCAAGTCTGTACAAAAACGTACCCGATGTGACCCGTGAGGCTTTCCCACCAAAATACATGGAGAGGACCACGCTGAAAATGAACAATTTAGCAATTCGATTTTTGACCATATAATCTATTTCATCATCTAAGTACTGCTGTTTAGGCAAAGGAACTCTACAAAAGCACATTTTAATAGGAACAGCTAAGCCCACATCAATATCATGAGTTAAAACAGTCGTGCGTGTAGGAATATCAGGAAACAAACAGAGCTACTTTTGGATCAAGTGGATCAGGTGTAGGTACCATGGCCTACAAAAGACACTAAACTACAAAGCCCATATGTCCACCTCAGTGACTCATTTAACCGTGCCCCCTACCACAGCTTTCCTGCTACAGTATTGGCTTACTGTATATATGAAACGGGCAACCTTCAATAAAACGGAGGTTGCTGTTGTTTCGCTGTGCTCCATTTTCCTCTCCCTGGACTCGCCACACTTCTCCCATCTCCTTCTCGTATGAGTCCACATGCCAGGAAGAGTTTGGAAGGCCTGCAACGGAGCAAGGTACATATATCCTCGGCTACCAGCTGCGGGAGGCACAAGGTGCTCCAAAGTGCTCCTATGATTAGTGGTGGTCGAACAACCAGGAGAGCCACGCACGACGGACGCATCCTGCAGAGAAAGTCCCACGAAGCAAGCGAGCTGCGACAAGGATCAGGCTGCATGTTTTGGAACCAGAAAAGGGCGGCCAGCTTCCCCTTTTCCACCTCAACTCCCACAGACTTTGCACTGGAAACCAGGAATCATTTCCAACAACGGAACCAAAGGACTCAAGTAAGGCTGTAACTCTGGGCATAGTATAATCAGCAATGGACTGAACGTAGTAATATTTGCGAGTAAGTGTACATGGCGATTCTAATGCTTATTGTATTTAATGATTAATGTAAACGTTCTGTATGTTCAGTTGGCTCTAAGCCATCTACCACGCTGCGTTAGTTTTCACACACAGAACTGATCCTGCATGTTACTTATTTCAATTACTAACTGGTCATAACACGACATGATCTTGAAAAACGCACACTGATAGCCATATAGCCAATATCCTTATCTGTGTGGTACCCACACAGGAGAACATACACACACATGCACACACACATAACATCCTACACACACGTGCACTCACATAGATAACTGTGCTCAGTGCAGCAGAACCGTTCGGGTGGGCAGGCTTAATGACGTATTCACTGATTGGTTTCACATTACGTCAGTTTTGTGACTCTGCATACGGTCATTTCATGTCCTCTTCTGTAAGCTATGTTGGTGGAAAAGCTAATATAAATAAAAATTCCAATCAAAAATCGTATTCCATCAGAGCAGCAATATAAACCCGACAACAGCCCTAAGATATGCTAATACAGCAGTGAAAACGCTGCTCACTGAATAACGAAATAAACGGGACAAAGTTTTAAAAAATGATACCATGTCATTCTACAGTCAATATCTGGGACTAAATATTGAATAAATACATAACCTTACCATTGGTTTTATGTGTAGAGATGTCCCTTTTGAGACTGAGTGGTCATATATTGTCTTGGACAATCCGTTTACGAAATATATTTCACACATTTGTGATGCCTGGTAAGTTCAAAATAGCTGTGCACAATACCACACGTGCCATTTACGGCGTTGTCGCCCTTTTTAGTACAGTCTGGCTTGATTGACAATTGATTTATTCAGTAGGTGAGAGTATAAGCTTCCTAACGATGTATAACATGTCTAATTTTGCTTTTGGAAAATTGTTTTATAGTGCAGCGTAACCGAAAATCTTCTTATCGTCAAATTCACATTCGCATTCACTCTAGCAGTAAAAGACACTGTTATCGTTACTCTGGTTTTATTTTTATTTTTTTAATGAATTGACGGTGTGAAGACAGTAGTAGACAGAGCGCGCCAGGTACAGTTGGCTAACCACGATGTAATGTAGGGGAGACCGGGGCTGGTTGTCACATGGGTTGGTTGTCACACTTCTAATATCTTCCCCACTAGAGGGCACTGTCTAAAAAAAAATGTCACGAAAGTGTCCTTTGTGGTCAAAAGTCAGCCACATGGTCATTTCACCTGCAAGCCACTACACATTGAGGTGAGAGGAATTTTATAAAAATCATGGCAAAAAAGTAATTTTTTAATTTGTTTTTAATTTTGTTCTAACATTTTTAAATAGAAATTTAACTAAAAACTAAAACTACCAGTGAAAAGAAGAGGGTGAGAGCTACATTTACAATAATATTTTTTCTAGCTAGTTTAAACCATGTGGTCACTAGTCTCCCATGTAGCAAAATTGTGCTAATGGGGCTGGTCATCACATGTGACAACCAGCCCCTGACACATGATGGATGTCACAATCTTATGAATTATTCCATTCTATATGTCTGTCATTCCATAGGTCTCTTTAGGTAGAAAGATGGTGAGGACATTTGTCAAGAAAACAGAGAAAGGCCAGACAGGGTCAGATGTCATGTTAAGTGCAGCAAGAAAGGTAAAGCTAGAAAATAAAACCATCAGAAGCACAGCTAAGGAATTCAATATAAATTAAAGCTGCAAGCGGCATTGGGAGGGGTCCAAGCATTGGCCCCTATGGAGCGATTTTAAAATGGCTTTGTCCTCATGATCATATACCTTCACCCAACATATCTACTGAATATCATGATGAGCAATGGATTGGAATATGTGTCTGACGTAGTAAAATATTGATGACTTATGGCCAAATTTGTGCTAAGACATGCTGTCTGATGACTTAGTTGCGTCACCATGGATGTGTCCTGGCCGCTTCCCGTAAAGGCCTTTACTATGTCGTAACACTTAATGGCATGTCGTAACACTTAGATGGCCCGGCGTGTATGTACAGCTGCAGTGTTTCTGCGCCCCAACTAAAAAAGGAGTCACACTAGTGTTGTCACGATACCAAAATTTTGACTTTGATACTGATACCAGGTTTAGTATCACGATACTCAATACTGAAATGATACTTGAAACTTAAACGATGCTGATTCGATACTCGGTACCTAACGATACTGAAATTACCTTAATAGATCAGAAACGTAATGTCCACAAGGGTTGACCTCATTTTCGAATTCATGGTTTATTAACAACCTTTAAGTTGAAGCCTCTTCAACATATTAATAAGCATAGGCCTATAGTGTTACAAAACTAAACAATAGAAAAATATATTAAATATATTACAAAAATTAAACAGTTGTAAACTAAATAATCTTTAAAACAGGTCTTTCACCTTTAAATAGATTTAAAAACAGCATATTTTAATAGCAATACAGCATCTATCTATAATCAAATATTTCCAAATTGGAACACCTATTGCTACTGAAGTGAACTGAGTCGAAGCTTGCGCTGTATCAAGGAGCTGAGTGCACCAGCGCAAGTCACCTCACTTGGCAACCTTAGTTGCTACTGCCATCTAGCGAAGATTCTGACAAATTACACTTTTCATCCTCTAAATCAGTAGAGATGAATTTCCCTGGCTTTTACATTTGACACAAAACTACCGAACGTCGGAAAATTCTAATACCAAACCGTTTCTCTTTTTTTTTTTTTTTTTAACCGAAAAAGTGCTGAAGTTTCGGAATACCGTGCAACAGTACGTCAGACACATATTCCAATCCATTGCTCATCTTAGCAGAGAATGCAAATTTCAGAGCGCCTCAGAGACAGATAGAATAATAACACATAAATACACATTTCAAATAATACGACATTGAGAAAAAACGAAACAAAAGAAATATCAACTCACGACCTGCGACCTACGCGCAGAGCAGCCTACCATTTTATTCATTTAGACATTGGCAGATGATAAAATTTTTGGTTACGCTGACCTATAAAACGCTATTCCAAAAGCAAAATCAGACATGTTATACATCGTTAGAAAGCTTATACTCTCACCTACTGAATAAATGAATTGTCAATCAAGCCAAATTGTACTAAAAAGGGCGACAACGCCGTAAGCAACAGGTGTGGTATTATGCACAGCTATTTTTTGAAGGTAGCCGACCCAGGCATCACAAATGCGCGTATATTTCACAAACGGATTGTCCAAGACAATATATGACCACTCAGTCGCAAAAGGGACATCTCTACGCGTAAAACCAATGGCAAGATTGTATATTTATTCAATGTTTAGTACCAGATATTGACTGTAGAATGACATGGTATAATTAAAAAAAAAACTTTGTCTCGATTATTTCGTTATTCAGTGAGCAGTGTTTTCACTGCTGTATTGGCCTAATGTCGGGTTTATCTTGTTGCTACAGAATATTACTTTACATTAGAGGCATTTGGCAGACGCTCTTATCCAGAGCGACATACAACAAAGTGTATAATCATAATCAGGAACAAGTGTGTCGAAAACCCTAGAGAGAAGTACTGTTCCAAGTGCAGGGAACAACCGCATAGTTCAACTTGGAACTTGTAGGTTAAACTGATTAACACTAACACAGTTTTGCAGTCTATGCAAAAATACAAGCAATAGTTAAGACGAGTGCATTAACTAAGTCACCTACGAAACAACTACCTAGTTACAACCCTAAGCTTACAGTCAATTTAGAGATTAAATTGAGAATACGATTTCTCTCAGCATAATGACGGATTCAAAGACTAAACGAACTCACCCGATATTGTCTTCAAATGGATCCATGCCAAAGAAAAGTAATGATTCATCCTCTCAAAAAGCTTTTACTAACAAACTTTTAGTAGCAAAAAACTAAATATCAACTCACCACCCCTGCTATCTGCGCTCGGAGTACCGTATTATTTATTTAGATATTGGAAGACTACAGCATAAATTGCGTCTTTTGTTTATATTCAATATTAGAAATTGCAGCGAGAAACTGCAGCTGTAGACACAAGATAGTTTGTTATGTTATGGTAGCAACGAAACGAAGCGGACTATACGCGTATTGCCATCATTGTTTTATTATACCAGCGTGCTTTCGCACGTGTGCACAGAAACTCAAAACCTACCAATAAAATGGTTTAGCTATTTCTCAGCATAATGACAGATTCAAAGACTAACCAAACTCACGCGATACTGTCTTCAAATGGATCCCTGTCAAAGAAAAGTATCCATCCTCTCAAAAAGCTTTTGCTAACAAACCTTTAATAGCCTAGCATGCACTCTGGCTGGCGCTGTCTTCCATTGCTTCCCCGACGTTCAGACCCTCCCCTCACTGACAAAAACTAGACCCTACGGTGTCGGATTCATTGCGTCGCCATGGATGTCGCTTGCCGTAAAGAAGTTTACTAGATGTCGTAACACTTAGATTTGGAGCTCCAGCTCTTCCGCACACCAACTAATAAAAAAGTCCAAATGGCGGGCAAACAATATGGCGGACATAGGTGCTCCCAATGGCAAAGTTGTAGAGCACATTCAGATGCATCGGTTGATGAAGTTTTGTGTTGATCTAACTTATGGTGTGGGAGTTATGGCCTTTTACGCATGACGCTTTGTTATAGCGCCACCATCTGGCCGACATAGGTGATTTTTAGTGCCTGAGTAGTGGGGGGCCATAGGAACCCACCTGCCAAATTTAGTTGCCCTAGGACTTATGGTTGCTGAGCCTCAGACACTTTTAACGGAGAAAAATAAGAATAATAATAATCCTAACAAATACAATAGGGTTCCACCAGCTTTGCTGCTTGGGCCCCTAATAATCCTAACAAATACAATAGGGTTCCACCAGCTTCGCTGCTTGGACCCCTAATTATTGCACACTTGCAAGATACTGCCAAAAGTTCAGTGAGAGAGACATAAAGGGTGTTCATCCTTTTCCCTCCAAGCATGTTGGGTACATAAGAAACAGGCTTATATTTGACAAAAACCAGGAGATGGAATTGGTGAATTACGTGATTAAAGCATCTGACATTTACTTTGGCCTCTCACCCAAAGACGTCCGTGGCCTTGCATATCAGTATGCAGTGGCTCTCAAGCTGCCTGTTCCACAGTCATGGTGTGAGAAGGTCCTGACTGGTTTACCGCTTTTCTCAAACGCCATCCAGCCCTGTCTATCCGCACACCAGAAGCAACCAGTCTGGCACATGCCACTAGCTTTAATAAAGAAAATGTTGAACAATTCTTCAACAACCTGGAGGAAGTCATGAAAAGACATACATTCCAGCCATATGGAATATGGAATATGGACGAGACTGGCATAACTACTGTGCACAAGCCAAACAAGGTAGTTACACGCAGAGGTTTCAAGCAGGTTGGATCAATTACCTCAGCAGAGAGGGGCATCCTTGTCACATTGGCCTGTGCTGTTTCTGCTTCAGGGAACAGTATTCCACCATTTTTCATCTTCCCAAGAGTAAACTTTAAGGATCACTTAACAATGCTCCAATTGGTAGCAGAGGATCAGCGAATGTAAGTGGCTGGATGAAGGAGGAGCATTTCCTGGAATTCTTACAACATTTTGTTTCCCCACACTAAGTGCACTATTCAAAATCCATGCTTGCTTCTTCTGGATAATCATGGGTCTCACTTGTCTATCCAAGGGCTTGATTATGCAAAACGGAATGGCACTGTCCTGCTGTCATTTCCACCACATTGCTCCCATTGTCTGCAGCCACTGGACAGGACAGTGTTTGGGCCCTTGAAGAAAAACATCAACACAGCCTCTGCTGCATGGATGATCAATAACCCAGGAAAAACCATGACAATATACGACATCCCTGACCTTGTTGCCACTGCTTACCCACTGTCTGCAACACCAGTAAACAACCAGGCAGGTTTCAGAGTGAGTGGCATTTGTCCTTTTAATAAACAGATTTTTCCTGATTTGGATTTTCTCCCAGCTTTTCATATGTATTGGTCCCTGTTGCATTACATGTGCATGAAAAATGGAGCAACATCTCTCTGGCAAATTCAACATGGGTCTTGCCTTCACCATGCTTCCATGTCCTGAATTTCAAACAATATGCTCCAGGTACCATTTCATAAATTTTAAGAATTGCATCCTTAACTGTGTTGTATGACAGTGTTTGATCAGGAGTAAGGGCAGAATATGCCACTTGCCCCTTACCGACCAAGACTGACTGCAACATAATAATATGCTCATCAGGGCCAGGCCCAAGCCTTTATGGGGCCCTAAGCAGAATTTGATTTGGGGGCCCCCCACCGCCTCAGCGCCGCCAATACTATTGACTATTGTCAATGCTTGATCATTCACACACCTACTGTAAATCTAACACACCCATTATCAATTTTATTAGTTGTAGCTGTGTTGCTTACATCATACATACATACTATATGTATATAGTATGAGTACATGGTTGACGGAATAGAATGAGTTTATTTTACCAACATAAATTGTTATACACAGCAGCAAGCAATTTGTACACATAAAACAACAACTCTTAATCTATAACTAGCTAATTAAGGCATAATGATATTGGAATATAAAAGCAAAGACCCCAAAATGGTAATGTAAATAATGTTAGGCTGTTATCAGTACCAAGTTTATGGAACAGAAGCTTATTTTCATTACATAAATATATACCCAGCAACAAGTTATTTTTACACAGAAGAAAGTGAAGATAGTGTTAAATAATGTTATGCTGTTATCAGCATTAAGCTCAGTATACAAACACGAAAACGTTAGAATGCTTTTATTTCAAACCAACTATGAATAGCTAGCTATCTACCAGTTAAAATCGAAATTCCTCTGGAGTTTTAATCTAACACATTAGCTAGATTCCCCCCGTTAAAATCGAAATTTTTCTAGCTAGCTAGTTAGCTAGCTTGCTATTTAGGCTATGTTGTTAACTAACTAGCTTCTGTTTTCTTCTTTCTTTTCTCTGCTCCAGAAGGATAACCTATGTCCTTTTTTGCGACATTACTTTTTTGCTGTTTTTTCCATCGACGCAGAGGAGGACTGTAACCTAATGTTAGTCTGACTGAGTGTACTTGCATCAAAATGCAGTGTTGACGTCCTTTACAGTGCGCATGAACGTGACACCAGCTCTGACAGAGGCAGCGGGAATTGATTAAACCAGTAGTATTAGCTAGCCAGCCCGTTAACATAATATTGCATTTTTGTATGATTACCTTTGACATTATATATATATATATGACATTTCAAACTCTCTTGTGGGACATTTCAAGCGCTCTTGGGGGCCCTCTGGTGGCCACGGGGGCCCTAAGCAGGCGCTCAGTTCGCTTACGTGTCGGGCCGGCCCTGATGCTCATCCTCAGGCTAACTGCGATCTTTAGCAAGTTGCTTAAACTGCACAAAAAAAGGTATCTGGGTCCTTTTCAAAGAACTTTGGGACCACGCGCAGATTATGTGTGTCAAAATGAGAGCCAGAATTCCCATCTAAGGAATTAAGTACAGAAGCATCAAGCCCAGGGCGATCAAGAAAATATTGTCTTAAAGTGCTTTGTTCTTTTAATTTTTCACACTCTAAAGCCAAGTTAGCTATATTCTGTGTTGATCAAGTTTAAATTTTTCAAGTCCAATTTTTGCACTCAAATCCTATTTCTCTTGTTCAATTTTCAATTTTTCTTGTTCAATTTTCTCTTTCAAATCTTGTTCCTTTTACATATTTTTGACAAGCTGTCGAAAAAATGAAAAGGGAGCAAGATTTGAAAGAGAAAATTGAATCCGAAAAATTGAAAATTGGCAGGTATGCCATCCAGCCAAGTTACGCCTTGGCGGGGCATGCCCCATACCTATACAGCACCGAGAGTTCGGCACTTTTCAGGGTTCCCCACAGAAATAACCGCAACAGCCACAGACTCACAGCCCTTAAATACATTAATTTCTGTAAGTTCTGACCCATTACAACAGACAGAGTACATAAACAACTCCACACAATAAAGCCCCAAGCTAAGGGGATTTTGCATTTTCTCCTCCTTCTTCTTCCTGCCACAAATGCTCCAAGCCCATAAAGAATACGTCGCCCCATTGGTCATTTTACGTATATCAACCCGTAAAAACAACAAATGCAAACACGAAATGATCATATATACAAGTGCGCACTGTCAGCAAGGTGAGGATTAATTGAAATGTGTTTAATTTTCTGAACCCAGCAGTCTTAACCATGAAAATCCTTGCTTGATGTCCGGCACTCTGAATACTGAACACAAGTGCATCAATCGCTAAAAACCTCACTTAATAAAATATATTGATTTGATAATTATTATCAAAGATATGAATTATCAATCAAATCGCCAAATTCATTGATAGTAGAGCAAACAGTTTGGATCAACCTTTATCAAAATGTACAACTCACAACAAATGAAAATTAAGAAATTTATTAGGTTACAACAAATATTAACATCTAATCTAAAGATGAGAATCAACTACCTTAAAACAATTAACAAAGGTTACAGACATGGACAGTCACACAAGAAATGAATGAAAGCAGAACTACAGCTTTTGTCCCAAAGTAATCCAAAATCCAGAAACCAAAAGAAAGCAGAATAGACCAAAAGACCGAGAGATGAAATGTAAAACAACAGTGTCACAAACCGGGCCGCACGGCCATGACAAAAGTGGGAGACGCACACGACTAAGCCAATTAACAAACAATTTATTAAAGGAAAGAGAAATAACATAACAGAACCTAAACTAACAGTGGCTTGTGTAGAAACCCCGTACCAGCCACCAAGGCAGGACTCACCCCCGTTCCCTGCTGGTCAGCACCGGACACACTAGAAGAGTGAGGAGTGAGCATAATAGGTTTAATCAAATTGACATGGAACAGTTTCACAGGCTTCCTACGACCAGGAGTTGAATCAAATAGTTTTGGTCTGAAATACGTTTAACCACTGTATAAGGATTTTGCCTGGAAGGGTGAACTCACCAACGGGCAAAGAGCCAAAACTTGATCACAGATACTAAACTCACGCAACTCAGCCCGCTGATCATACCTTTTTCATTTTAACTTGTGACGCAGCCAACATTTGTTTCGCCAACTCTCCCGCAGCATATAGCCGATGCCTAAACTCATTCACATAGTCAATTAGGTTGGTGGGCGGATCAAACTCCTTCCACCCATCCTTAAACACAGACAGTGGACCCCGGACAGTGTGGCCAAACACTAGATCATTTGGGCTAAACCCTGTACTTTCCTGCACTACCTCCCGTGTAGCTAAAAGCAACTACGGCAGCCCCTCTTCCCAGTCCCTATCCAGCTCAGCACAATATGCACGCAAAAGAGACTTAAGTGTTTGGTGAAAGCGTTCCAAAACGCCTTGACTCTGTGCGTGGTAAGCTGAAGACTGGTTATGTCTGATTCCTAGGAGTTAACACTTGGGTCAACAGGTGGGAAGAAAAATTAGATCCCTGGTCACTCTGGATGACTCTGGGGATGCCAAAAACAGATATGAATTGCGTCAGGGCCTTAACCACAGACCTGGCAGTTATTGTGCGCAAAGGATAAGCTGCCGGTACCTGGTGCTTTGACACACAACAGTTAACAAATACTGGCAACCAGACCTCGCACGGGGCAGCGGCCCCACACAATCAATGATTAGGTACTGAAATGGCTGACTGATAGCTGGAATCGGCTGCAACGGAGCTGGTTTAATGACCTGATTTGGTTTACCAGTTAGCTGACAAGTACTACAGTTTTTAATGTGCAGAGAAACATCCTTTTTAAATTGTGGCCAGAAGAAATGGCGTAAAATCCTGTCAAATGTTTTCCGGACACCCAAGTGCCCTGACCCATCATGAGCAAGTCTTAACACAAGACTACGAAACTTAAATAGTACCACAACTTGAAAAATAGGATCCCCAACAAAATCCTCACCATGGGGCACCAAAATATCATCCTGAAGAAAGTAACCACTGGCAACATTTTTCACCTCACCGGCTGAGAGCACAGACAGCTTCTCCAAAGATGGGTCAGCTCTCTGTTCACTCCGCAGCTCACTCTGAGACACAGACAAAGGAAAATCAAGTAAACATGGCAAGGTAGTCTCAACCTCCCCAGCTTTCCCCTTAGACTCAGCCCGACTCATCGCCCGCGTAACCGCGCATGCAGGGAAAACTTCGGGAAAGCGCACAGCACTTTCATCAGGCTGTTTTGAGCCTGAAGGAGAGAGAGTGACTACCGGAGGTGGTGACACATTAGCCCAAACACGACTGCCAGCCAAGTCTTTGCCCAAAATGATATCAACCCCTTCCACCGGTAACGCCGGTCTCACACCAATAGGCACCTCACCCTGTGCCAAATCACGATCTAGGTTCATCCTATGCACTGGGACAGGCAACACATTCAACCCCATCCCTCATATAAGGATTGTATCCCCAATATCAGTCTTCTCAGAAAATGGCAAAATGGACTCCAAAACATAGGAGTTAAAAGCAACCGTATCTCTCAAAATCTTAACGGGCACCTTAGTGTCACTACCAACCTGTGTTACAAACCCTTCTGTGATAAAAGGCAGATAGGACTCACCGGGTCTGCTAGTCATGCCTGATTCTACATGCCCACCTTGCCACGCTCCCACATCCACAGGACCAGAAACGCTTGCAGCCAGTGCAGCAGGTTTTACACGCCCACCTCCAGCATGCTGCTTCTTCGCCCTAAGTATTGGGCAGTCTGACTTCCAATGGCCTGCCTCCCGGCAGTAGTTGCACACATTCCCTCCTTTGTCAGGCGCTCCCCAGGACCCCTTACCTGAAAAGCCCCCAAAGCGAACAGGCAACTGCACAGGCTCACCGGGCTGGCTTTTACGAATGAGTACATACTCAGCCAATCCCGCAGCCTCAGTAACAGCTGTAACCTTAGGCTCATTAAGGTATGTGGCAACCCCACTGGGCAGAGAGTTTTTAAACTGCTCCAAGATAACCAAATTGCACAACCTCTCAAAATCATCAACATTCAAGGCCATAAACCAACGATTGAAATGATTAGTCAGCTCCCTTGCAAACTCCATATGCGACTGATTAACCCCTTTTTCCCACGTCCTAAAACGCTGGTGATACGCTTCTGGGACTAACTCATACGCCTTCAGTGCAGCAGCCTTGACTGATTTGTAAGTTAGGTTATCACTACTAAGACGCATACGCCTCCTGTGCTTTTCCTGACAACACGCACTGCAGCAACAAAGTTTATTCAGGGTCTGACCAGTTCCTTGCCTCTACAATCCGCTCAAACAGAGAAAAAAAAACATCCGGATCGCCCTCATTGAACTTAGGCAAGAGACGCAAATTATTCACATCAGGAGACCTCGACGGCGAAGATAAACTTTCCTCCCCTCGCAAAACATCCCCAGACAGCTTACCGTCTCTGACTAACCCCAACCTAGCAGTCTGTAACTCTCTTTGCTTGCTCTGTCTCACGCCGCCATCGCTCAATTGCCACTTGCTTATCCACCTCCAGTCTATGCTTTTCCACCTCAATCTTTTGCCTTTCCAGTTCCCTTTCCAATTCCAACTGCTGTTTCTCTTTTTCATAAGACAACTGTAATAAAAGCAATTCTTTTTGCTGCTCAAAGGTAGTTACCTGACGGAACCGCAAATGACTGTGCTGCTAGTGACTGACCAGGTCCCTCTTGCTTAACAACTAACAAACCTTTCTCAACCAACTGCAGTTTAACCGTAGTCTTTATATTTCCTTTACGCCGTCTATCACCCAGACCACTTAGATCAATTTCATACTTTTCTGCGATTTTCAGAAGCTGATCTTTAGTACAACGATCCAGAAGCTCCTCACATAGTGCAACAAAATCCTCTATCCCTGCTATAGACGCTTTCAACGGTAACAACATAAACAAACGTTACTGCACATGTGCGTTGTTCTGGCCCCAACTTAACTTCCGGCAGACTTCCGCAAACAATAACAACAGAGTCCCTTTAGACTATTTCTGATAACAAGCAAAATAAATAACAAGTAAAAGAACCGTTACTTGGCCAAACTCAAATGCGATAACGTTACACTACCAGAAAAAAAGCGACAGAAACAGACAACTGTTGACAGTATTGCACCTCGCGGAGCATCATATATTCCTTGCATAATCCATAACTATTCTGGTTACATGCACATTCTTGTGTAAAAAGTCTTTCTATTACATTGCTTAAAAACGATGATTACATGAGACACAAAATGGGGCTAGTGCTGGGCAGCATGTGTAGCCAATGCAATTACTATAGGTATTTATTTGTATAGCATGCATTGACAGAAAAACATCGTGGCTCTAATAGTTTGGGTCATCTTGCTAGGTTACCACAACAAAAAATGATCAGGCAATGTAACACTGTCAAGTCATTGGAAACAGGTATCATAACGTTCGTTCAAAACGTAGCTATAGC
Source organism: Anguilla pacifica (assembly GCA_039654925.1). Taxonomy (NCBI): domain Eukaryota; kingdom Metazoa; phylum Chordata; class Actinopteri; order Anguilliformes; family Anguillidae; genus Anguilla; species Anguilla pacifica. The sequence goes on from CM077292.1 coordinate 42,635,870, forward strand.
GTATCAACTACTAGCATTGATCTAACGTTTCTGTGTATAATTTATACAATGTTAGCTACGTTTAGCTAGCTAGCTACAATCAATTTAGTTAGCTAATTGTTCGTAACTATTGAAGGCTTGTTACTGGTCAGCTAGCTATTAGCTATCGCTTATCATGAGTTTGTTACCTGAAACAAAGTCAGTGCTACAGTGAGAGCACCTATTCGACCACCTTCGTTCGACAGACAGGAAAACGTAAACTGATTTGCAACTATATGAAATAGGTGAAATATCAGTAACAACCTGTACCTAGTTAAGTAGGAAAAAATGTCCTTGTTATACTCCCGTGGTTATTTTTTCAACACTTTCACGATTTTTTTTCTGTGCCGGCAAATAAGTCAGAGGTGGTCCAGCGCTAGCTTTTGGTTGCTAAGGGGACGTGTATCCACAACCCTATATAAATGAATGGAACTTAACATAAATTTGCTAGCATACTGTATACCCTATCAGCACGTCTAGGAATCCGTACATATTCACTGTTGTAACTCAAGTCGCAGGATGCAGAATAGCCGTTGGGAAAGCAGTTTGAAAGTATGAAGCAACGTCTGCACCATTGGCTTTAATGGGTCACGATGAGATTAAGACTAGCAACAGGCTCGTAATTAAGTTGATATAGTAAATAAGCCTGTATTAGTATTACTAAATGTGTATGTATGATGTTGGTTTATTTATTTATACAGTTTATTATGTGTATTTTTACAGGACTTACATTTTAATAAGTAACGATGTGCAGTTATTTCTCAAAAATACAAAGTAACAATGGGCAAGCACCAGCTATAATAATCGCAGGGATTCAAGCAATTCGTTTCACAATTCCCTAGTGGGGTTACAAAGTGAAATAATGTATTTTTACAAATTTTTGAAATGGCATTTGTTCCAAGTTGCACCCCACAGCACAAAAACCTGAGCCCAACGTCAGTCTGCTCATCAGTTTAACTTTCACTCCGTTTGTAATCGGTGCCATATTAGCCAGTAAACACAAACCCAATAATAAACACAGACCGGAAGTTAACTTAGGGCTAAGCACATAACTTGGCATCGCGCGTGCGTCTGATGAAAGGGTCTATAATAGACTAGGTCTAAAGGCCCAGCAGAAGAGGAGAAAAAAAAAACACCACAGAACCAACAGACAGTGTTGCCAAAGTCATTTAATGCACACAAGAGATAATGCCAGTATCCCCCAAACTAATGTGGAAGTCCCCCTCTACCTAGACTGCCTATCCCAAACTAATCTACCTTACTGCCCCTAGTCTTCATGCAGATTAGCGGTGGGCTATTTAAACACTCAAACCAGTAGCCCGGTTAGGCCCCCAGCAAGCTGGTTACTCACCTGACAGCTGGATGTGTCCCTGAGACGACTGCTCTTACCGCGCACCACACAAAAATAAAAAAAAAAACCAACAAGCCCAAATGGACTACATTGCTATACCTACCCTGGGAAACTCCACAAAAGCCAAAACTTAACACACTAGAGGACCACGTGATCACTGCTGATAGCTCACACCTGCACAATCACTGCTGATAGCACATGCTGACTGCAGGACCAAACTCCCCTAACTGAAACAGCAACTAAACCAAATAACCAAATCAATTTTCTTCTCCAAAATGCATCTCCCAAACACAGTAACGTAACCATTACCATATGCCTCAGCCAAGACCCATACAATTGCAGAGCCCCAAATACAGCTCTACATCAGAAGGGCACCAAATAATGGCCCCAAACAAATCAAATTGATCCCGGATGAGCCCCCACTTGTCACAAACCGGGCCGCACGGCCATGACAAAAGAGGGAGACGCACACGACCAAGCCAATTAACAAACAATTTATTAAAGGAAAGAGAAATAACATAAGAACAGAACCTAAACTAACAGTGGCTTGTGTAGAAACACAAGCCACATGCCAACCAAAAACCAAAGGGTGTCTCAGGGAGGGAAGCACAACAGCAACTGAGGATCGTTTAAAGAGCACTGGTACACAGGGCCCAGGTGTGGCCAGTGTTGCTGATTACACTCTGCCACGCCCATCTCCAGGGCCCAGGTGTGGCCAGTGTTGCTGATTACACTCTGCCATGCCCATCTCCAGTACCTGCCAAGACAGCAAAGACAACAGCCACACAAACCATATAACAGGCAGACAGGGCGGAGAGGGTTGCCACAAGACCTATAATAAGAATAATAATAATAATAATAATAATAATAATAATAATACATTTATTTTATATAACGCTTTTCATGGTCTCAAAGACGCTTTACAATACATGATACATACATACATACAAACATTACATACAAAAAAAAAACAGAAAAGGCAGTGGGACTAGTGGTGCAGTGGTATTAGGAGGGGGTGTGAGAGGGGGAAGACAAACATCAAGGGAAGGCTAGGGAAAAGAGGTGGGTTTGCAGGCGTCAGATGCCCACTTCCAACTGTTACCAAACTACTTCCCAATTTAAACCCAAAACTTAACCAAAAAAAACCACATATTTTAACTGGTGAAAAAGAGGAGGGGGCAGAGGCATAGTCTGACCCTCTCCAGGCTACGCTGGCCGAGCACTTTGAAGCTTCCTCTGGCTGAGAATGGCCAAATAGTGAATTAAATGTCTGATATTCCCTCTCTGTGAAGGGTTTATGACCACCCCTGTAGGTGATAAACCCTTCACACAAACATGTATCTAAGAGGAAGCTTTCGTTTACAGAAATGTAAGACCAGAGAAAAGGTGTTACCAGACATGACATAGACAAGACATTGACATTTACAAAGTGCTTCAATTCTTCCAATTAATGTCCACCTTTGATTCCTGTCCTGAAACCATAGTCCATCTTTTGGAACAGAGTCCAGCTGTGTAATGGAGACATCTCTCTGTGTCCTGTAGTGTCCAACAACAGATGTGTCCAGTCATTGTGTTAACTGAAAGTCCTTTTTGTCCTATTTTACCTGTGATGCGAAAGTTCTCTAGACATCCGTGTTGTGTTAAGGGTGATGTTAGAGCCCTGTTGTGTCTGTTAATCTCGATGGGCAGTCCTTCAGAACCAGTCTCCCATCTGGGGGAACCACAAGCGTGATGTAGCGTAGCATCTTTCCCACATTTCCTTCAACAGGTGACAATTAAATGTGCTTTACAAAAAAGGGATAAACCACTAACTAACGAAAACAAAACTTAGGAAATGTGACATGGTTACATCATATACAAACAAAGAACCAAACAAACACAACCAGACGCAGAGAGGTAGCCTATAATTTTGAGAAGCAATGGTTCGAATCGTTTGTAGTGTGGGAATTTACACGCGCGCATATTAGTGAATATTCCTACAAACACAGAGAGAATGTAATACAGCACACATTTACAAATAATGCAAGCTATCAACAAAACAACATTAGCTAAACTTAATAAACATTGATATTCCTGCTCAACTACACGCAACTCATCAATAACAATGCCTCAATCTGAAGTAGGCTAGGTCTGTTTAGCTAAGTGGTTATTTTATTGCTATTTCCCGAATTTACTTACAGTATGCTAATATCGATTGTGCGAGGACATCAGTTTTAGAATCCTAGCCACGCCACTACACGCCAGGCATGGGCTATTTATTACCAATATGATCGAAAAAAATACAGTCTACCTGCTACTTCTAACGCCGGGCACCCACCGCACGCGTAGCGTAAGCGGCGCGTAAGCAGCACGGCGAAGCAGCACGGCGCGTAGCGTGTCTCCACTGGTTCCGTTTGTGTCGCGCAAAGGCTTGCTTAAAGCTCTATATTCCTAGTAGCTCTCGCAGTCTGCAGTGGGATTACATCGTGTATTTCACGTTTGTTCACGACTGTTGATTATGGGTAGGTGAATGCTTGGTAAGAGACCTTTTTCAGTCTGTTAATATGGTAATATTTTTTAACACATGTAAATACGTGAGAAAGTAAACGCTTTAAAGAATTACCATAAGTTTAAATCGCAACGTAGCCTACATAATAATCAGTCTCAAATTGCATTAATTTATTTGCTTGGTTAACAAGCGTGCCAACTTTATGAAGAATATGTAATGATCATAATAATAATAATAATCCATAATCAACCATTGGGAATTCCCGTGTCGTTTTGTTCTTCACGTCAAAACATTTATATGATCATATTTAGTAAAATCAGTTAATCGTCAAAAAGTTAGCGTAACAGTTTAAACGTGAAGGGATATGAACACCACAACATCATGAACACCAGAAGCTTTGAAGTACAAGTGCAATAAAGGCTTGCTTACAACTTCATTTATAAAATAGGTGCATTTTCATCGGCAAGACCACTAAATCTGATTTTTTAAAGCACTGTGGATTATCTGATTTTATTAACAAGCCCTTTTTGAAAGCATGGTGAACAAAGACATCTGAAAAGTCAAATAGGCTGGGCAATGGTTGGTTAAAAACTACCTTCCAACACTCGAGCTAACAAACCGCTGCTCGGTGCATTCACTTCTACATCATTCAATAGGCTACGTCGTTCTGTCGTGTATTTTCAAATTTACCCCGCCCCCTCCGCAAAATAAGATAGCGAAACTAAGTTGCCTTTTTCCCAGGTTCCAGTTTTAATTTTTTTTTTTCCTGCCAGGACAATAGAAAAACGAAAAGGCTTGTATTTTTTAGCTGCTTATAAAATATCTGGTGTTTATCTGGTTTTATCTTGTTCTCCACTACTGCAAGAGGGAACTAGGGACACACCCCCAGTAATATAAGGATGAAATATAAGTCAGAGCATGTATACCTAGCATTTTAGAGCATATTTCTGTGTATAAACAGGCCATCGTGACGCGCAACAAGCCGAAAAAATAGAACAGAAGCAAAAAACTACGCTTCAGTTCGCTTGTGTCGCGCGAGCTTCGCAGCTGGTTCGCGACGCGTTCGCATCTGGTGGAGACGACGTCGCCCGCTGCCGTTGTAATAACAGTACTTCAACTACGCTTCAGTTACGCGCGTAATACGCGCGTAGTGCGCTCGCGGTCGATACGCGTGCGGTGGGTGCCCGGCTTAACGCAACCAGACGCAGAGAGCCTAGCCTATAATTTTGAGATGCAATAGTTTGAATCGTTCGTAGTGTGGGAATTTACAAACGCGCATATTGCTGGATATTCCTACAAACTCAGAGATACGTTGGAATACAGTACACATATTTACCAATATGATCATAAGAAATATACTTACTCATGAAGTTGATCCTCAGCTGGATCAGTTCACTGTTCGAAATGACACCGCTCTTCATCAGTGTCGGCTTCCGGACGGACCATTTTCCATAATTAAACGAAATGTTTACCTCAAAAGAAGTGAATTAGGCTACACTTGGACATTCTATCCTGCTTTCGCAGGCTTGGCATTTCTCACATGGATCTCGCATCGCCCCTCCCCTAGTCTCCTTCTATGGAAAGTAATTATAATGTCGTTAACATGTGAATGCGATTTGGGCGGACTTCCTGCTGAGCGAAAGTCACATAGTAATGAGTAAGGATTAACGAAGCATACATGGCTTAATTAATCAAATTTAAAACTTTTAAAACAATTCATATTATTTGCCAATGGGCGCATTGGAAAGTCACGATTCTAAGGTTTCTGTCAAAGTTTTCGTTGCGTCTGTATGATAACAACTCGTGAAGTTAATCATCCAAATAGAAACGAAAGTTCATTTAATCTTGTCGAGCTCCGCCGGCGGAGCTCCCAACCCCAGAGGGTTAAGGGGAGGTTGGTGTGCTGCATCAGTATCCCATCACTGAGCGTCCCAGGTCCTGTGGGTAATGAACCCCTTAGCGCACAAGCCAAATCTTGCCAATCCTTGCCCATTTAGGGAGTACCCTATTAAAGCCTTACAACTCCAGATGTGAACACCAAAGAGACTTGGAAAAAATGGCTTAAATGAAGCAGAATATTTGTACAATTTACAATATTAACGCAGATTAGTTTATTTCTTCCAAAATTATGAATATAAAGTGCCACAAATGCAATTGTCTAGACAAAAAATCAAAAATTAATTTGCACTTTTTTAGTTTGCAATGAAATACTGAGAGATTGCATATATACAGCAGGTTAAACTATACATGTGCTGAATCAAAAACTGCTTGACCACAAGAACTGCTATAGATGTATGAAGCAAAAACTAAGCAGTGTACCCAGCGTCTCCAAATCTATCCAAAATGTCTAAATTATGCATTGCTGTAAATCATAACATATTCATGTATTTCACTGCAAATCAACTGTTTTGTCTCAGGAAACTCACTGTTGCATCATTTTCAAATGGGAATTACAAGCTTTCCATCAGTACAGTGGTCTAAAATATCTATGGGTCCAGAAACGTATCCGAAATCTCTCCAAAAATGAATGAAATGCTCTTTGTTCATTATAAATCATATAAGTGAGCCCCTTATGAAGTTTTAAGATGGAACATTGCTATCAGATCCAAAACTATTGTCACACAATGCGGTACAGTACCTAAATGTGTAATAATTAACTATTGCATGTGTTTCTATACTCTGTTCTGTATGTTTTCTTTTATGGGGATGGGACGACATGAAAACAATTTTCAACCGTCCACCACGTTTTGGCAATGCTCCAACTCTCACGTCATCATTGTTGCATGCTTCACAAAAACTATTACACTACTAACTAACACTTACATTATAATGTGAAATATCCACATTATATAATACCACTAACCTATTTAAAGACACTCAATTTCAAAAATAACGTATATAACTGAAGTACTTTGAGCAGTAATACTTACATAGCAATGATGAAATCTTATCTGTTTTCAGTAGATAGAGACAGAGACAGGAAATCAATGATATAGTTCTATCCGCTCCTTTCTTACACCAGAAAACGATGTCAGCTAGGTCTGTCAGCAAACATATGGCTTAGCTATGCTCAGAAGTCCTCAACAATAATAGTATTTTCCAAGAAATTCCGAAAAATATGTTTCGTTAGCAGCGTCTTTGTTTTACTGCTACCACTGAGTGAATGCGTAATTGAATGCCATGATAAGAAAATTTCCGGTTATGCTGACCTATAAAAACGCTATTCCAAAAGCAAAATTAGACATGTTATACATCGTTAGAAAGCTTATACTCTCACCTAACTAAATAAATAAATTGGTACTCAAGCCAGACTACTAAAACGGGTGACAACGCCGCAAACACCACGTGTGGTATTAGGCACAGCTATTTTGGAAGATACCCAGGCATCACAAATGTGCGTATATTTCACAAACGGATTGTCCAAGACAATGCATGACCACTCAGTCTCAAAAGGGACATCTCAAACCAACCGTATATTTATTCAAGATTTAATCCCAAATATTGACTGTAGAATGACATGGTATCATTTTTAAAAACTTTTTTTATTTCGTTATTCATGAGCAGCGTTTTTACTGCTGTCTTTGCATATCTTAGGGCTATTGTCGGGTTTATCTTGTTGCTATGACGGAATACGATTTTTTAGTGATGAAAGAATATTTTTATGAATGCCAAGATAGACAATGTTGTCCATTATGTCATGGGTGGGGGCTGTAGTTGTAGATGAGACTGCAGGTAGGCGTGTTAAATGAACGACCAGAGTGACAATGGTGGCGCTGCGAAACTCGGCATAGTTTCGCCGCGCCACCGGCATATTCGGCATAGTTGTAGTGTATCGTCTACTTAAGAAGCTAAAATAACGCGTTTCTGTTTTTAACTCGTACTTTGGTTGCAGTAGCACTGAAAGTCTGAGTTCAGTAATCTGGGCATGCCGGCGTGCCGACCAATAGGGGCTTTGCGCTAAGAGGTTAAAAGCTGGTGACAAACAAGGATTAAGTAAAAATATGTTTATTTTCTGAATCCAGCTGTTGCCATTAGGGCTGCAGCAACTAATCGATGACGTTGACAATACCGACAATAGAAATTTGTTGGTAACAATTTTCTTTATAGATTAGTTGGATCCATTTTTTTTAAGTTTAGTAGGACTGCGTAACCAAAGTATATGGTTGTGTCCTATTTACAGCTTAATAGCCTGAATTGCGCTGGTCTGGACAGATCTATAGACTGTGGAACACATGTCTTGCATGTTGACCGCGTGGTCATTTTGTTACTTCCTCAAGAGAGTGGAAACACATTTGAAAGATGGCGAGGATGGAGGTGGCAGCTCTACTGGCAGAAACTCACGTGCGACCCAAATCTTCCAAAGTATCGGAACACTTTAGATTGAAAAATTCAAAGAAGACAATTTACAGAAAAATGTTCAAAGCTGAACTTGTGAGGCATGAGAACACAACAGTGATACATGAGCACCTGAAGAGAAAGAATGTTGGAACCATAATGGAGAATGAACAGGGCTATGCACAATATGGTAATACAAAATCCTCATCAAAAGAAAAAAGCGAGTCATCGCATGCTTTTCAAAGCTGAGTTTATCACGAATAAAACTAGTTAGCTTCAGTGCTTGAGTTTCGTTTTGAAAACATTTGTGGTTGAATTGCTTGACAGCACCACGATTGCCGGTGGGCGATACTTATGCACATAGTTTGTTTACAGTCTTAACAGTATATTGGATTGATAACCAACCAACGCTCGCTAGAATTCCTGTCTTATCCATGGGCTGTTTCTGTCCCTCCCTACCGATGCACCATGCCATTAATGGCAAAACTGTCTACATATTTATATATTGTATCAACTGATTTTCCCTTTATTCTTAGTGTATCTCCAATGTCCATTTATTGTAGTAGTGATGTAGTGCCATGGTGTATGCAGATTTTCGTTCCAACCACAATAGAAATTTTAACAAGTTCTTAATTTTTTTTACTTGGATGCTTACAAAGTGTTACCCTCTTTCAGTTTCTACATCACAGGACAAAGGAAACAAGCTAAAAGTGCTCAACCAAGGAACCATCACCAAAATATAAAGAGGAAAAGTCTTCTTCTCCAAGGCTCTGAAACTAACACAACACAGTGCATCTGCCTTTTCACACTCTGTTTGGTCCAGGGCTGATGGTGCTTTACCCACTGGAGTCTTTTCTTCTTGTTAACAGCAATAGGAACAGGCTTTTTCACAGATACACGTCCTTTTAGACTAGCAGATCTTAGTTGCTGTTTCACTGTAGTCAGGTGAAGCAGGTTCTCTCTAGTTGTACTGCGTTCTTCCTGTACTTGTGGTCCAGTTTTACAAGGGTTACTCTTGCTAGACAACACAAGATATGGGAGCTCACTGTATATATTGATTTGGCTCTATACTCCACAATTTTAGATTTGTTTTCAAAAGGTTGGTTTAAGTGCACTTTCAGATTTTATTTGATGGTGTTTTATACAGTTTGATTTCATTACAGCATTTTGTATACATAGCCCCCCATTTCAGGGCACCATAATTTGGGAAATAGTAATGTGATGTAAATGTTTTGTGCTTTGTCGCATATCCTTTACATGCATGACTGCTTGAAGTCTGTGACCATTAGACATCACCAGGTGCTGAGTATCTTCCCCGGTGATGCCCTGCCAGGTCTATAATGCAGCTATCTTCAGCTCCTGCTGGTTTTGGGGGATAGTTGCCTTAAGTTTTCTTTTCAACATATGAAATGCATGTTCGGTTAGATTCAGATTAGGTGAATGACATGGCCAGTTGAGTTTTTTGCTTTGAAAAACAATCCTGTGTTGCTTCAGCAGTACGTTTGGGATCATTGTCTTGCTGTAGGATGAGGTAATGTTACATGAGTTGGGAGAGCTTGAGCCCAATGTATCATAAAACTTGTGGTGAGTAGTTCAGCGGACTTGGGTCAAAAACTAACCCGTTAATGTGAACTAACCCTTTAAGAAATGCATGTGGATTACGGTTATCCTGATCTGAAATTTAGTACTGCTGCCTTGCCATATAAATTTGAAAATAAAATAATAAAAGCACAGCAGTGGCCCAATTCAAACTATAACTGGCTGGTACCATCAAAAACACTACACAAATCCCCTTGGAAAGCACATTATCTACCCACTCATTTGATGGGTATCCGAGGAGCCTTAATTTCCGAAATTAGCAGCGATCTCCTACAATTTCAGCTCTCGAACTGTGACGCTCTTGACAGAAAGTAGCCTATAGCCAGCCCATTGATTAATTTTAATTTTAAAATGATTCATTTAAACAGGGCTCTGGTGTTGCTACTGTGACAGGCATCATCATAACCACAGTATATGCACACCTCACTGAAGGTTGCTGGACAATGTACAAGAAGCATTTTCACAAGTTAGGGGACTGAAGTGTGTGTTCACAATCTCAGTTTTAAAACATGCCCTGAATAACAGCAGTTGAGCAAGGAAAGGTTGTTGATATGTCCATGATCCGACAGACTTTTTGGCAATTGCTTTTTAAAAAAGCCATCCAACTTGTCTCTACAACCTTCCCAAATTCTCCCACGTCACTCCTCTACTGCGATCACTCCACTGGCTACCTGTCGCGGCCAGGATCCGGTTCAAAACCCTGACCCTTGCCTACACTGCTGCCAACAGGACAGCCCCCATCTACTTGCAGGACATGATTCGCTTCTACGTGCCTGCTCGACCACTCCGCTCTGCGGAAGCAGGGCGCCTAGTAACCCCTCCCACCCGCCCAAAGGGATCACAGAGCTTCTCCACCCTAGCTCCCCAGTGGTGGAACGAACTTCCCGTCCCTCTCCGAACCTCCCCCTCACTACCCATCTTCCGCCGTGGCCTGAAGACTCATCTCTTCAGACTATACCTAGATTAACCACCACCATGCTGTATATTTCACTCTTTAATTAAACCCCCCCCCCCCCTTTTCATGTCACTTGTATTTGTCTTTGTCCTAATACTGTAGCTTATTCTTCTGCCTAGTTGGCTTTGCAGAGGTTAGGTTAGAATAGTGTTCACTGTGTGAACTGTGTTCTTAGCCAGAATTAGCTGTACAAATTAAGTATTATACCTTTCTGAACTTGTGTTCAGCAGTTGCCTACGACCATGATATGCACTTTTTGTACGTCGCTTTGGATAAAAGCGTCTGCGAAATAAATGTAATGTAATTGTCTATGTTTCTCTCCTGGTCCATTTTCTCTTTTCTCTTCTGAAATCCACTTTTGTGCTTAAGGTATTTTGCTATGCTTATTTGTAGCTAGGGCTCATCTTTACTCTCTTCCTCAGCTGGCTAGCTGATCTTACAATTTGACCACTAAAGCTAGCAGCCTCATTATGGCCTGCTTTACTGGTATTGACACTTATTTGGTCCTCATATTCAGAGACAACAGCAACAGACATAAAATGCAAAGTCTTAGAATCCACTAGTTAGCTTTCTTGTGCATGAACTAATTACACAAAGCTGGCCACACAGCTGGCCAAAAAACAGCTCAGCAACCAATTGTCCCATTACTTTTGCTCCCCTAAAATGGGACCATATATAAATGATTCACCTGATATGGATGCAAATACCCTCAAATTACATCTGATAGTCTGCACTTTAACCTACAAAGCCAGAACAACAAAATTTGTTTCACTGTTCCAATATTTTTGTAAGGTCCTTCAGTCAGTTAGTGAATTTCAAGCAAAGATTCATGGAAGACAGGAGCTCACAATGGCTCAGGGATACATTTGAAGAAGGGTGCAACACTACATTGACCAGGCTCTCTAGAACAGTGGTCTCCAGCCCTGGTCCTGGAGAGCTAAGGGTCTTCTGGTTTTCATAGTGACTCTGCACTTCATGAATTAATTAGAGCAGTTGATTACAGTTAACTCAACTCACCTGGTCTCTTGGGTCTCAATTGGGTGCAGATTTTAAGGTGAAAAGAAAAACCAGCAGACCCTGTACCTCTCCAGGACCAGGGTTGGAGACCACTGCTCTAGAAAAACTGAGTAGCTGGTTAAGATCAAAACTGCTTAGAGAAACCACTGTGAGGCCAATCTTTATCAATCGTGCCAATTATACCGGACCTGAATATTTTTACAATATGTTGGATGCAATCGTATTCTATGGTTATCGAAATGAATGTACTTTCTCTTTTCTCAGGACTCTGGAATATCTCGTCAAACACCTTGTGTACATGGCCACCTTCAGTTCCCAAACTAATATGCATGCTAGGAACCTGGCATTAGTATGGGCACCAAACCTACTCCGGTGAGTAGAAATCATGAAACTACAGCTTTCACTCAGTTTGTGTCTTGCAAGCAAAGAAATAATTGTAAAATAAGTTACTAATAAATAAATTATGTATTACATTACATGTTGGCAGATTTATTTGGCAGATGCTTTTAACCAAAGCGATGTACAATAAGTGCATACCAAAGGTAGTTGGAACAACTACAGAACACAGGTCTGATAAGGTACAAAATTCATTATGTAACAGTTATTCATAGCCATGAACACATTAAGTCCAGTTCACACAGTAAGCATAGGCTAGGTCAGAAGGTTATGGGAAGTAAAACTAGGACAAGCTACAACATCAAGGCAGCGATCCAAGTGCAATGTAAGTGCTGGGCGGAGATACAAGTGTAACATGAAAGTACTACAGGAACAAATTAGAATTCAAATGATAAGAGCGATCCCAGATTATTCAGCAGCCATACCACCACGCACTCTGCTCCTGCCAACTGGCTGAAGCTAAGCAAGTGTGGGCTTGGTTAGTACTTGGATGGGAGACCACCAGGGAATACTGAGTTGCTGCTGGAAGTGGTGTTGGTGGGCTAGCAGGGGGAAATCTTCCCTCAGGTCAAATAAACCCCAATGCCCCAGTGCAGTGACGGGGACACTGTGCTGTTAATGACCCCGTGACACTATTCGCAAAGAGTAGGGGGTTCCCCGGTGTCCTGGCTGAAATCCCAGATCTGGCTCTCGCAAAAACTTGCCACCTAATCATCCCCTGATTTAACTGGCTAAATAATGTTCTCTCCCTCCAGTGGAGCTGCTCAGTGGCCAACAATAGAGGATTGTGGTTGTACTGGGCAGCTCCCAGGTGTGAATGTGTATGACTGTGAAGCAGGGTGTTGCTGCAAAAGAGCATCCGTGCTCAGCGAACCTACCCTGGGTAAATAAAGGTTAAAAAAAGATTGGGAGTGCCCTGCAGAGTAGGGGTAGTTTGTCCAGGTAGTCACAATGGAAGATGGGCAATGACTAAGTGGTTCGTAGAGGAATGGGGAGTTCAGTCCACCACTGGGGAGCTATGGTGGAGAAGCTCCATGGTTGGGACAAGGAAGAACAATTCACCCAGATGGCAGGGTGTGCGAGTTGCCCTACTGCAGCAGAGCAGAATGGTTGAGTTGGTTTGTAGGGTTGAATCATGTCCTGTAGGTAGGCGGAGGCTGTCCTGCTGGCTGCAGTGTAGGCCAGGGTCAGGACATTGAACCTGATCCTGGCAGCGCCCGGTAGCCAGTAGAGTGGCCTCAACGGGGAAGTGACTTGTGAGAACTTAGGAAGGCTGACGATAAGGCAGCAGCATTCTGGATGGATCATCTTCAGAGGTTGTATGGCACAGGTGCATTAAACTAGATGGGAGACAAGTAGCTGGGTCAGGGTCTGACACTTTTTACTTGTCCGACAGGAGAACTTACTTGTCCGAAACTGAAAATATTGTCCTATTTAAGAAAAAACACATTACACATCCACTTTTACGATTTTTATGATTTAATGAATACAACAATACATACAAAATACAAAATAACATACAGTTGAGGCCAAAAGTTTACATACACCTAGCCTAAAGATATTCAAACTCTGCACATTTCATGTTACCATACATATCTTTTAGCAAGTCAATTAGGGCATCTCAGAGGTAATTTTAAAACAATCAATTAGAGATATTTATTTCAGCTTTAATTCACTATATTAGAAATCCATTGGGTCAAAAGTTTACATACACCAAGTTGATTTCCTCTTTAAACCCTTGGACTATAAAAAGTTTTTGGCCGTTTTTCACTCTCTTCATTTTTTACAGTTTTTTACATGGTAATTAAAAAGAAGCCCCAAGTATTACATTCCAGTTTTATTAGAAATCTCTTGGCAACGAAAATCTACCAAAAAAATCTACTTCTATGAGTTAGATAATAAAATAATATAGATAACAAATAATTTCATTTACATTTTATGAAAAAATATGTTTTTTGTAATGTATTTCCAGAAGTACATGTCTCACCACAATGAAAACACCCTGGAATGTAAGTCCAGGGTGTATGTAGTGCCCACATGAAATATCATGTCAATTGAACGTGCCATTGCTTTACAATGTGGCATTATGTACACTCCTTGGAAAAAAAATGGGCCAAGCTCAAAATGGCAAAATATTAAGCTTTTAATGGTCTTAACAACAAATCATTGGTCAGAAATTAGCAAGAATTAAACAAATGCACTCCTGAGACCTCCTGTGCCACCATTTGCTCATTTACTTTTGCTGCAGTGAACTATTTGGGGAAAAGCTAGAAATAGGGAAATTCACTTATACAGTAGACAAATTAACATTACAAAGACTCTTTGCATTTGAATGGATCTCTATGGAAATTGGGGGTGGGACTAGATTCAGCTGTAAATTATGCTGATACAGTATGGAACATATTTGTTGGCTAAATGGCTTTAAGTCATCAAGGGTCCAAGGTATCAAATGAACCACTATGCTGCTGCCAGATATGCAATAGATAATACAAGCATGGTTTCTCCTGAATATTTTTTCCATTAAGTTCAACAGGAAAGGAGAAACAATGGGCCTCATTCATCAACCGTTCTTAAGAAGAATTCTGACATTCACCAATGTTTTCTTATTTGGGATTTGTTCTTAGGTAAGAACAGAATCTATGCACACTCAAGAGCACACTTACGCACAGTTGAGTATTGTAAGTTTGTGCAAAATAATTGGTTATTGCGTTTTCTTCAATTCTACAGTTGTATAATATTACTGGATTTAAATTACAATAATATTTTTATAATTTATAATATTTTTAAATGATTATTTTCATTATTTTACAAAGCATTAAGGTGCCAGGTTCCGCCTCAGAGGGTGGTTGCCTCAGCAAGAGTTCATCTGTAAATAAATGATAAAAATCAAACCATTGTAGTGATCTTTTATTTTGGGGGTTTCAATTATGCAATGTTTGGTCTATACTGCAAAAGCAAATGTTTAAATTTTGACTAAACTTAAGTGTTTAAACTTAACTAAGCACTTAAGTAACACCTTTTAAACACATGGACATGTTGAAGCAGAGAACACTTATTCAGAGATGTCACTAGGGGGGTGCGGACCACACCGGGTGACACCATCAGAGGGGGGTGACACCAAAATGACTGGCAATAAATTTTTTGTGCAGTGTTTTGTGCAGCGACGGGTTTATTGCCGGTTGATTTAATTAGCGGTATTAATGTGACGAGAAGCGCTTTGTCGTTTGAATGCATAACATGCAATTCCTTGCGCCCACTCCCACCAGCTTTTTTTTTTTTTTTTCTGCCTCAAATTTGACATCAAACCATTTTTTTTTACTTCATCAGTTGTGCTCCCTTCTCTGGATGAAGTGTTCACGAGTAATAGCATCCCATGCATCTTTTTTTGTGTTATTTTATATCCACTACTGAAGCTACTAAATATGACAGGTCGTTTGCTGTTCACTTCCTGCAGCAATACCTCCACTTCAGAACTACTGAAGTTTTTCTTCCGTTTGGAGTCCGGTGCTCCACCATCTTTAGATTTTTGGTTGGGCTTTATTGACTTCGCTCTCAACTTTTCTTTTCGATTTCCGTGTGTGCACACATTTAGCCAACAAATGTGTTCCATACTGTATCAGCATGATATGTCCAGGGGAGGCAGCAGAGACTGATATACATGATCCATTGATCTATACTAGCAGTAGAGAGGAATATACTGTTGAGTTGAACCACAACATTTTCTATCATGTTTATTTGATATCTTTGACATCATATCAATATAGTGAAGGGTTGTACGCAGTAAATGTCCATTGTTAATTCTAGTCTTAAAAGATGATTTTTGGTCTCACTCTGGAATGGGGGTCCAAATGTTATCTATTTAGAGTTGAATTAGCACTTAAAACGTTGCTAGTTTTGAAAATAAAATTTGAGATACGCGTTTCTCACTTTCGCGCAGGCAGACTTTTATTTTAAACAATTTCCGAGGAATCTGCCGTCTTACTGTCGCTCACGGTCGCTCGTTTCTCGGTACTCCAGTTTAGCCAACATTATCTTACAACATTCTCGTGTATAAGCATGTAAAAGTCATTACATTACATTACATTTATTTGTGTGAGGGATGAACAGCAGCTCGGTCTTGTTGAGGTTGACCTTCAGGTGATACCTGGCCATCAATGTTGAGATGTCAGCCAGGCAGGCAGATATTCTCTCATTGCCCTGTATGGCAAAGGGAGGGAAAGAGAAGTATTGTATCATCAACATGACAGTGATAAGAGAAGTTGTGTGAATGAATGACTGAACCAAGAGATTTGGTGTAAATGGAAAGCATCAGAGGACCCAGTAGCACATCCCTGTGGCATTCCTGTAGCAAGGGGGTGAGGTGCAGACAGATCCTACCAGGTCACCTGGATGGGGTCTATCTGAAAGATAGGAAGCAAACTAAGAGTGGGCAGTTCCAGAAATGCCCAAATCAGCCAAAGTGGAGATGAGTAGTTAACCATGTCGAATTCTGCAAACAATTTCATGTTAAAATGGGGAAAAACAACATTTTGGTTTACATCCATGGTACAAAACTTTTAATAATGCCTTTTCCCCTATTATTCTATAGTTTCAACTACAGGTGATTAAATCTGAATCATTTAGATCCAAGCACATTTCACACAAAATTATTGTTTCCCAGTACGTTGTACTGCACGACATTATGAAGCATATAGGGTAACTAAAATTTCTGATTAAAGCAGTAGACTCTTCATTCACAAGTATTCGGCCCATGTATTGCTAGTCCCAATAAGAAATGTTAGTTGCTGAGCATAAATATCCATGATATCATATTATCGTAAAAAAGTTTTTTACCAACATCAGCACAATCGTACCCCTTTCTGCATGATTATGACCAGAAACTGAGAATTGTGCATTGGGGACTGGATATGTAGATTTTTGGTTCATTGTTTTAACGAACTAACCAGTAATTCCTACTGACTTCATTTTGACAATAAATAAAAGCCGTGATTTTTCGAGATGTTTTTTTAAAGTGTTTTTCATTAAATTAAAATGTAGAAAATTCAGTAATTCACAAATAGCACTGTAAAGGTGCAAAACACTAATTTGTTCTGAATGATTCTGAAGTCAAATCATACAGACATGATTGTACAGGCCCTACAATCATGTCTATATGGTAAAGAGTTCAAATTTAGTTTTATTCTGACTGATGAAATTAATACAAGTTGCATTAGCAATAGTTTTATCCATTTATGGATAAAAATGAAATTTTACTTTAACACTACAGCAAAATTTATGACATAAAAATTTACATAAATAGAAATGTCCCCTGACTATATTACCACAAATTTCATGCAAATTGGTCAGTCATCTTTGCAGGAGTGTTTTTCGGAAAATTCAAAATAGTGGGATGCCAAAGACTTTTTTGTTTGTTGTGAGGAGAGGAATCTAGGACATGTCTTTCTATGACAATCGGTTCAAAAGTTGTTACTGTTTAAAAATTGAATATTTGATTTTATCACTATAGCGCCTTCAAGTAGCTAATCCGTGCAATTGTCACGATTCAGGGGGGTTGGACCCAGGCACAGAGCGGGAAAAAAAACTCAGGAGGCTTCAAAAGGTAAATTTAAACAAAGACTTTACTTAACGCGAGCAGGAAACAGACAGGGCAGAACACAGGCAAGTCAAAACGCAGGCAGGCAGAACACATGCAGGTGAAACACAAGCAGAACACAAGGAACCAGCACCCGAGTCAGGGAAACAAAGAACTTAAATAGACAGGGGAATAACAAGAAACAGGAGAACTCAATTCACAATTAACCCAGAGAGGGAAGGGATAACGAGACACAGACAAAAACAATGATTGAATAAATGAAGACAATGAGGGAAATTAACTGAAATACAAAAACTGAGAAGTGCTGCCATCTGGCGGCCCAAAAAAGGAAAAACAAAAACAAAAGGATCCTGACAGCAATTTAAATAGAGATCACAGGGGCCCTCAGTCTTAACAGTCCTACAAATTTTCAGGAGTTTTCACCAGTCCAAACATACATTATAAGCTTTTTTTTTTTACTCTGAGGAAGGTGACATCAACGTTGAAACGGCCGTCTTCCCTGGTTCATTGCACAGTCTCTTGCTCTGAGCTTTTTCTCAAGATATTATAAGCCTTTAAGCTGAAACCTGGGATAGAATTTTTTTAGAAGTACAAACAGTAATTATTGAGGTCCATGCAACATGTTGCAATTATGAATTTTTATGCTGTAAAGACACATATTGGATAGAGGTTGACAGATATTAATTTTTCAAGGCTGATGCTGATTCCGATATCTTAGAGAACAGGGAGACCGCTATGCTGATATCAGCTGATGTAGTTAGCAATATACAGCCAATATATATTTGCCAATATGTAGCTGACATAATATAGCAAATGATGATTCTAGAGCCGCACCACAAAGCTGCAATTGATACTGCTCCATGGTGCCGATCTGCAATCCTTATCAACAGGTTTGAACAAACTGGTGTCTCTCCCTAGTTATAGGCAATACAATTAGGGCAAATGCCCTCAAATGGAATTTTGGGTGAAACAGGGGTGAACCATTTAGAATAAGTGCTGAATTACATGAATGAATTAATTATTGCAGTAATTACACCACATAACTGCTTACCATCTTTATCAACAAATTAGATATTTTGAAAAACTATTCACAAAATTGTAACACATTTTAACATCAAACATGTACATCCTGTACATCAAAAACACACATATTCATTATTTTTTTATATATTTAAAATACATATTTGAAAAGATAAACTAGCCTACACTGGATAACTCCCAAATACAGGGAGGCGTACGGGAATTGGAAAAACCTTTTTTAATCAAATGTTTTCATCTATTTTTTTTTTTTTTTTTGAAAGCCATTGTTAAGTGCACTCTAATTTATATTTTTATGGAGATCAAACCTGGCGATCTTTCAGAAAACATATTTTGACTGTTTTTTTTCTTCATGCATAATGTCATGAATGCTACAGCATAATCAAATAACAACATATAAATCACTAACTTGCCAGAATGTAACGGTTGTTTGTATAATATTATTTTAAAGATTAGCCGCTTCCCTCCGCATGTAATCACTGTCATTTCAACCTGATAAAAACCACCCATTTGTAAAACTAATATCCTTTATACCATACCTTAGACACAATCTATGTAAAAATATTGTTTTCCTGATGACTTAGCCACTAGAAATAAGTCACTGGCAGCAGGTTATTGCTGGCTGTGAAATACTGTTCTAGCCGTTGTGGATTTGGATTCCAGAGGGTGGCACGTCTTCTTTTCTCCATAATTACAAAAACACCCATTCGTAAAACTAAAATGCTTTACCACACTGTAGATAAGTCCTTGGTGAAGAAATGCATGTAAGGATCTTGTTGTTCAAATGAGGTTTAGCTGTCTGGACCTGTCAGGAAACATTTCATAGGGCCTCTTCGATTTTGTATATTTCCTTGTTAAATTACCTATTAAATTGAGTCCAGATGCCAATTTTTTTATGTTTGTGTATGGAACTTCCATTGTGACTACATTGCAGGCAGAACGTTCAACCTCCCAAGTAAGGACAGATTGCCAGTGCATAATAGATATGCCTTAGCATAGTTATTTTATAATATTTTATTATAAAAAATCCTGCATAGGAAGCCTTTAATGCAGAATAGTAGTGGTTTTGTTTACGTTGGTTAGTCTGCAAAATTCCATTTAATTAAACTGATAGCCAAGATAAAGCAATATGGATGACATAAAGACTAATTTTCGTTTCCATTGTCTGGGCAGATGACGCAGGGATCTACCCTGTTCTTGCCCCCTGCTCAACGGGCATTGCACCCAACCCCTACCCTGAACCTTGCGGGTGGTGGGCCCACAGGGTTTTCCCACGTAGTCTTTTCGGGCTGGGCCCGGCCGAGATACATGGGCTGTCCAGCCACCAGGCGCTCGCCTGCGGACACCACCCCCAGGCCTGGCTCTAGGGATGGGTCCCGGTAACCTTATTCAGGGCAGGGTAAACTTAGTGTTGTAATTGTTCACCATAATTAGGGGTCGATTGGACAAGCTGAAGAAAGAGGCATTCCAGGCTTGGTTGGCTCTGGGAACCTCAGAGTCAGCAGACAGTACCAGCATGTGAAAAAGGCCGCAGCTGCGACAGTGGCAGAAGCCAGGGCATGGGAGGAGTTTGGAGAGGCCTTGGAGAAGGACTTTCGGTCGGCCCCAAAGTGGTTCTGGAAAACTATTCGGCACCTCAGGAGGGGAAAGCGTGACATCGTTCAGGCTGTTGTCAACAGGAATGGTGAAACTCTGACCTCAGTTGGGGATATTGTCGAAAGGTGGAAGGAATACTTTGAGGACCTCCTGAATCCGACAGACACACCCTCCTTTTTGGAGGCAGAGCTGGAGCAATCCGGGGGATCAGAGTCCATCTCTGTGGCAGAATTCACTGGGGTAGTTGGAGAGCTCCTCAGTGGCAGAGCACCAGGTTGTGGATGAGATTTGTCCGGAAATGTTGAAGGCTCTGGATGTTGGTGGGGTGTCTTGGCTGAAACGAATCCTCAATGTCGAGTGGAAGTTGGGAACAGTGCCTTTGGAGTGGCAGACCGGGGTGGTGGTCCCCATTTTTAAGAAGGGGGACCGGAGGGTGCGTTCCAATTATCGGGGAATCACTCTCCTCAGTCTCCCTGGAAAAGTCTATGGCAAGGTGCTGGAAAGGAGGCTTCAGCTAATAGTTGAACCTTAGATTCAGGAGGAACAATGCGGGTTTCATCCAGGCCGTGGAACAACAGACCGGCTTTTTACCCTCTCAAAGATATTTGAGAGGGCATGGGAGTTTGCTTATCCAGTCTACATGTGTTTTGTGGATTTGGAGAAGGCATATGACCATGTTCCTTGGGGTATCTTGTGGGAGGTGCTGCGGGAGTATAGGGTGCCGGGGTCACTGTTGCGAGCCATTCATTCCCTTTATACTCGGAGCAAAAGCTGTGTTCGCATTCTTGGCATTAAGTCAAGCTCGTTCAGAGTGGGTGTCGGACTCCGCTAAGGGTGCACTTTGTCTCCTCTCCTGTTCGTGGTATTCATGGACAGGATTTCAAGGCCCAGCCAAGGTATGGAGTGTGTCCAGTTTGGGGACAATGGAGTGGCATCTCTGCTGTTTGCAGATGATGTCGTTCTCTTGGCCTCCTCATACTGTGACCTTCGATGCACACTAGAGCGGTTTGCAGCTGAGTGTGATGCGGTCAGGATGAGGATCAGCACCTCCAAGTCTGTGGCCATGGTCCTTTCCCGGAAAAAGATGGTTTGCCCACTTCAAGTAAGGGAGGAGCAACTGTCCCCGGTGGAGGAGTTCAAGTATCTTGGGGTCTCGTTCATGAGTGAGGGGAAAAGGGATTCAGAGATCGACAGCCGTCTAGGTGCAGTAGCCACAGTAATGTGGGCATTGTATCGAAAGGTGGTGGTGAAGAAGGAACTGAGCCGAAAGGCAAAGCTTCGTCCCTACTGTCACCTATGGTCATGTGCTATGGGTAGTGACCGAAAGAGTGAGATTGTGAATACAAGCGGCCGAAATGGGGTTTCTCCGTAGGGTGGCAGGGCTTACTCTACTTGATAGGGTGAGGAGCTCAGCTATCCGGGAGGACCTCAGAGTAGAACTGCTGCTCCTCCGCGCTGAAAGGAGTCAGTTGAGGTGGTTCGGGCATCTGATAAGGATGCCTCCTGGGCGCCTCCCTCTGGCTCGGCCACCGGGGAGGAAACCCAGGGGTAGACCTAGGATACGCTGGAGGGATTATATCCAAAGACTGGCTTAGGATCGCCTTGGGATCCCCCGTATGGAGTTAGTAGAAGTTGCTGGGGATGTCTGGGCTGCTCTGCTTGCCCCTTTGCCATTGCGACCCTGACCTGGATTAAGCAGTTAGAGAATGGATGGATGGATGGATGGATAAAGACTCATTTGGATTTGTTTCTAAAAATCACAAAACAGACAATAACATCTACAGTGTTTTGGAAATAGTGTATATTGTGGACGGAGTGTGGCACAGTGGGTAAGGAACTGGGCTTGTAACCGAAAGGTCGCAGGTTCGATTCCCGGGTAGGGCACTGCCGTTGTACCCTTGAGCAAGGTACTTAACCGAAATTGCTTCAGTATATATCCAGCTGTATAAAATGGATACAATGTAAAATGCTATGTAAAAGTTGTGTAAGTCGCTCTGGATAAGAGCGTCTGCTAAATGCCTGTAATGTAATGTAATATGTAATGTATATCTGTGATTATTTGTATTGAATTGGTAGTCTCAGCCTCAGACGGTCTGCTGACGGAAGAACCCTGTTGGAAATCTGGCTTGTGAGACATGGGGTTCACGTTGACTTTACAAGCCTTTATTGATACTCATATGGAAATATCACCCATGCTTAACATGAGCCAACCTTAGCTGACTAATAATAGCGGGGATTGTACTAGCCCATGACATAGCTAGCGCTGCACAGATTTTCGACTGAGACTGAGCTAAAGTTAACTCATGCACAGTTTGTGGGAACATTATAAGATCTTATTTGACGTGAACATTAATAAAATGTGCTTTTAATGACTAAACTGCATTACAGTGGAAAAGGAATTACAGCAAATATGACTATCATTGTTCATCCAATGGGAGGCTGGCTTAGCATTCAAAGATTTACCTTGATTAGTCATGGAATTGAGGAGTTACAGGCATTTTTATTTATTTTCCTCTTACAGTGTCTGCTATTGGCAAAAGGCCACCAAAATCAGGACGCAGCCTCAGGGGCAGGCACTGTACATTCCTGACAAGTTACACTGGACAAAGCATTCGCAAGTTAAAACTGTTTTAGTAAAAATGACCACACCCACAACAATTGATTTGCATATGGCGGCCATAATGTTTTGAAAGTTCAACTATTTTGATAATTATTCAATTTCAGACTCCACAGATTATTTGAAGCCTTTACCATTATTTTGGTAATGCTCAGTTTAAAGACCTGGAACTAATAAGGTTTGTCAAAAATTCAAAATGCAGGAAATTCAAAATGGTTATCGATGTGGGTTCTTGAGGCAAATTGCTCATCTGAAGGAGTATGATCTACTGATGGCAGTCATACGATTTTTCATTAACCATATCCGAATATACACTCTTTGAAAACCTGCATTTTTGCTGTAGTACCCCCTAATGATGGACTGATCCAAAATGTACACCTATTACACCACTCTGAACTTTTGGAAACCATTTTTCCCCCGGGGGCAAAAGATGCTTAAAACCCTGAAGAGAATCACTGCTTGTAGTTGTATTTATTATTTGTCTTCTATAGATTTTTGCAGTTGGAGAAAACCTGGTTTTACACCAAATTTTGTGGACTAATTGCTGATATGGTAGTTTTCCATATGGAGTATCAAAACTAATCATGTGGTGTTTCTATAATACACCCTTGAAAATACAGGCAGACAAACCTGCCTCTATCCACGGATAACAAATTGTCTATTCTGAAAAAGTGTCTTGGGTTTGATTTCCAGCATTTTTAAGGTTTTTTCCAGCATTTTTAAGAAGCAGCTTCAAGCTTTATATCCTCCAAGAAGCTTGATATAGAATATGTTTAGACAAATATCTTTAATGGGCCAGTGGTGCTAATTTCCCACTTGATAAATCTATAAACATTGCTTATATTTCCTGAAACAATAATTACATGTGTATTCTTTGACATAGATACACGAAACAGAGCCCAACAGTCCACTTATTTTAGAGTGATTTGTTGCATTGCTGATCTGTAGACTCTATTGGCCCTTTTCCATCACCATACCGTTCCACACCTTACCATACCATGAAACCGAGATCACAGCTTATGGTTCCCAAGTTTTTCAGAATTGAACAACTTGGGAACTGTCTACAAACAAAATTAGTAACAGAACTGGTGGCTTGTCTTCAAAAATGACCAATTTTGATTTGGAAGTGCTTACTATTTTCCCCACCATGGAACAATTTTACCATTGCCAAAATGGCGATCTGCTACATATAGCAGACATCTCGAGTGTTTCGTTGCCTCGTAATAAAATGAAACAAGTAATAAAGTCGGTAGTATATGAGGAGTTGGTGGCATAGAGAATACTACCCGGCGAAGATGAGTTCAAGGGTGTTGCAGCTGAATTGAAACCACTGCAGACTCTGACTACAGCGGAGGCTGATGCCGTGTCAAACATGCCTCCACACATAGATCCCGGTGAATCACGCTTATCTCTAGATAATCCTATGCTTGCACTACGTTTAAAATAACTGGAGCTAGAGCTAAGTAGGCAAGAGAACCAAAACCAGTTGCTGCATCCCCAAGCTTTTGAGCTTGAGACTGATCGTCAGGTCAAGTTGAAGGAGCTGGAGTTGCAAGCTAAGGATCATAGACCCATTCCAATGCCTCGAAAATTTCCTGGACCTATTGCATCTTGTGCTGTGCCCAGCAGTGCATCGCCTCCAGCATTGACTTCCCAAGGCAGCACTTTTTTGAGTTCTCTTGGTTTTGATTTCAGTCGGCAAATTCATTTAGTGTCTCCCTTCAGAGAAAATTAAGTGGACAAATATTTCCCAGTGTTTGAACACATTGCTATGACATTGCATTGGCTAAAGAGTATGTTGTCCTTGTTATTGCAATGCAGACTACAAGGGAAGTTTCGGGAGGTATGTTCAACTTTGTCTTTGGAAGAAAGTTTGGATTACGAGGTGGTGATACGTGTATATGAGCTTGTCCTTGCAGCGTATACACAGAAGTTTTGAAAGCATGTCAAAACCCCTAATACAACTTTTGTTGACTTTGTATTCTTATCGCAAGCAATGTTGTTGTTGATTCTTGAGGAATTCAAGAACTATGTTCCTGATAGAACTGTTGTGTACCTGACCGAACAAAATATTTCCTCGTTATCTGAAGCAGCTGTTCTGGCTGATGAGTTTGTGCTTATGCACAAGAATGAATACATAAATTAATCAATTAGTGAAACATTGCATTTATATACACTTAAAGCTCACGCTATTGTAAAAGCTCTGATTAAGTTCTGTTCCACTTTTGGGTTACCAAAATTCATTCAGTCGGATCAGGGTTGTAATTTCATGTCCCGACTGTCACAAAGCAGTTAAACATTAAACATAAAGTTTCTAGCATATATATTATCTGGAGTCTCATGGAGCGCTGGAAACATTTTATCAGACTTTGAAATCCATGCTACAAAACCTACTGCTTAGCCCAGGGAAAATATTGGGAGGATGGAATTCCTCTCCCTTCTATATTTTGATCAGAAAACTGTGCTGTGCTCATTGAAATTAGTAGATAAAGTTCTGGTGTTACTGCCTTTCCCAGGGTCAGCACTACAGGCAAAGTTCTCAGGCACCTGTTATTACTGCAAAGCTTAGTGAGACAGGGTTACTGGTAAGTTCCTTTAACTTCTTGGTGCAATCCCATAGTAGCCATGACACTGGTGTCCTGAGATTGCTCAACTCAGACATTCAGTGCTCGTGCAACCAAACTATGAGTTGAAAAACACAAACTCTATGTCCTAGCTTTATTAGTAGACAATTCTTTCTAATCGCCACCATTGTCGTGCTGGTCGTCCATTTACCAAGCACCCCCTCCCTGCAGTCTTATCTGCACACTACACTACACACCCCACTCATGACACACTGGGCAATAGGGTCTACCTGGGCATTCATAAAAACATTCTTTCACCACTAAAAATGTGTATTCCATCATAGCAACAAAATAAAGCCAACAATAGCCGATGTGCCAGTACAGCTGTGAAAAACGATGCTCACTGAACACTAAAATACACATTTTTTCCAAAATGATACCATATCATTCTGCTGTCAATAACTGGGACTAAATATGGAATAAATATACAAACTTACCATTGGTTACTTAGTGAGTGATCATATATTGTCTTGGACAATCCGTTTCTGAAATATACGCTCATTTGTGACGCCTGGGTACCTTCCAAAATAGCTGTGCTCCACCCGTCAGAACGAATAACCTCATAATCTACATCCACAATTCGATGTGTGACCTCAAAAGGTCCTTGCTACTGAGCGAGTAATTTCGATGCTGATGATGGGGATTAGACTAGGACTTTGTCTTGCAGTTTAAATATTTGCAATCAAACTCCCCTGTTATATTGCTGTCTCAGCTATTCCTGTGCCTTGAGCAAATGCTTGCATGCAATTTGTCCTAGTGAGTGTAGCTTTGCTTGCAGGTCCAGTACGTATTGAATTTGATTTTTACTTTGGCTTGGACCCTCCTCCCAAATTTCTTTTAACAGGTCCAAAATGCCACAGGGCCTTCAAGAGCTCAAATGGGGAAAACCCTGAGGAAGCCTCTCTCACAGCAAATAACAGGGGGTCAATTAATTTGTCCCAATTTCGAATGTCAGTGCTGGCAAACTTAAAAATGATTGTCTTCAAAGTTCTATTAAACCGCTCCACCAACCCATCAGTTTGTGGGTGGTAAACGCTGGTTTGAATAGACTTGACATCCAACAATTTGCACAGTTCCTTTAGTGTTTGTGACATCAATGACGTGCCCTGGTCCATGAGAATCTCTTTTGGGATTCCCACTCAGGAGAACAAGTGAAATAGCACTTCTGCAATAGTCTTAGTCAATATATTGCGAAGGGCTACTACCTCTGGGTAACGTGTTGCATAGTCCGCTAAGACTATGACGAGGACCATACCAATTCTTTCAAAGGGGACCTCTATTAAAGGAAACGGCTGCAATGGAGCTTTTGGAATGATTGCTAGATTTACTTTCTGGCATTTTGGGCACTCAACACACCACCTATGGACATCACCCGATATGCCTGGCCAGTAAAATCGGACCATTATACAACTGAGTGTTTTATCCTGCCCCAAGTGACCTGCCATTGGATTGTTATGAGGTGCCTGATAAACCATTTTCCGGCGGCTTTTTGTTACTAAAAGCTGTGTATTTTCCTCCTGAGTATACGGGTCCCGACATACTTGATATAATTTGTCTTTAATTATACAGAAGTAGGGGTATGTCACTGCCCTCTGCTGGTCGAGAAGCCTACCATCAATTTTAATCACTTGCTCAGCTACTCGAATAAGCGTTTCATCCTGAGCTTCTCGAGGGAGAAGTCAGTCACTCGGGAGAGCTAGGGAGGTCCACTAGTAGTTGCCCCCGGCTCTATGTCAGATATTTCTGCCTCACCAAGATCCGGGTTTTGCCCACCAGACTGCCCCTCCCCCGGATCTCCGTCATTTGTGTGCGCCTAATTAATCAGTAGGCGTGGTCCTCTGATTGCCCTGAACCTCTCCCACAAACCAAGCCCTGTCACAGTGACCATAGTGTATGAAATAAATATTCTGAAAATGCTCTCTGCTTATTTGGTGGTATTATTTATTTATCTCTTTGGTCCTGGAGACCAGACCACCCACATCCAATGAACCCACAATCATAATAACAGTGTTACATCTTTCATTTTCATAATTGATCTTACAGCAATTTTTTAGATGGACGTCCAGCACTGTAGCCAGGTTGTGTTCATTGATATTATTTCATTGTTAATTCCCTTCATGTTATAATATTATAAAAAGAAAAAGAAAGCCGCACACTACTAATGCTTCAAAATATCATTTACCAAATATTAACCAACGTTTTGGCACACAGTGCCTTCGTTTGTGTGTGGTAAAGCCACACATCTTCCAACCAAATCACCTGACAGCAGTCTTGCTTTATACAATTGGCTGCTTGTGGGCATTTTTAAAACAATGTTGCTTAAACATATATCCATCATATATTTTGTCCCATATATAGTCCTCCTTAACAGAACCGTGTGGAATGGGAAAATTTTTTAAATCTAAAAATTGTTTACACATTGGATCTTTAATCTGATTGGTTATCGCACCATGTTCCCTGTCCAGGCTCAACTCCCATTTGCCTTGCATCACCAGCTATCCCAGCATGCCCTGCGGACGCGAAAATTCGGCTCCCATTAAAATGGAGGCAATTATGAAGTCGCTTTTCATTGGAGGATGTGTGGCTTTACTCTTACCCTTAGTTCAGACAGCTACAATTTTTCTGCCACCTAGGACAGTTTTTGACGCAATCCGACGAAGGATACTTATCTGATTCTCCATCATTGAGGTGAAATAGGGCTATCATAAGCATTTTTTATGTTTTTTGCCAAGCCAATCAAAGGTCTTACACGTGATCATCCATCCATCTATCCATTATCTATACCCGCTTATCCTATCCCAGTGTGCATTGGGCGAGAGGCAGGACAGGCTGCCAATCTTATCGCAGGGCACACACACCATTCACTCACACACTCATACCTACGGGAAATTTAGACTCTCCAATTAGCCTACCTGCATGTCTTTGGACTATGGGAGGAAACCAGAGTACCAGGAGTAAACCCACACAGATATGGGGAGAACATACAAACTCCACACAGAGAGGCCCCAAGCCGAGATTCGAACCCACGACCTTCTTGCTGTGAGGCGACAGTGCTACCCACTGCATCACCGTGCTGCCTGATACACATGTAGCCTGTTGCCTACAAACATGAACCTGACACTGCAGTTCATTTCAAGACATTAATTAATAGTCTATGTAATCAGAAACATAAGAAAGTAAATATCTCATAGTATACAAACATAATGATTTACTGTAATTCCTGAATCTTAATGTGTGCGATGTTTAAAGATACAGTTCTTTGGTTTCACATCATATTGGCATTCTGTAGCTATACTGTTGCAACCTACATACTGTTACCGGTACTTTGCATCTCACATGTGCTAATTTCTCATTTCTATATTCACGAGCTAATTACAGAAACATTTCTGTAGATTAGTGAAATGGCTATGTCACTTCATATTATCTCAGTTATTGTTTCCCCATGTTCAGTGATTAAAAACAATTATTTCCCACTGTAACATTATTTCCAACTGAAATCAAATTTGCTGGTAATAAATACGTCCTTTGGAAATGGGTGCTTGACTAAATTCATTCATGCATATTCACATACTGAAATAATTGTAGCTGCCATGCTTATTTATGTTTAGAGTCATGTTTGTTTAAGCAGCTTTAATGTATAAACAAATTAATAAACCTGCTTGCCCATCTTAAATTTCCAAATTTGTCTGTAGGATATGAGTCCCAATAATAAACTGACATTTTATTATCCATTGTAGGCAATCTTGCCTTCGGGTAGGACGCGATATATGCTAATAAATTACTGAACCACACACACATTTGGCTAAATATCATAATCAAGGAAATTCAAGATCTCTACCATCTCCACTTTCTTGAATTTGGATAAAAGTCAAATTTTAAGCCGCTTTGTAGACTTTAAAATGTAAGTGCTTATCATCATAGGCTAACTTATATATTTAAAAGTATTGTCCCGCCAGAAGTTTATTTAAGAAAATAAGTTGCACATACGCAATTGCAGTGTTATTGCTTTGGCCTGCACTCCACCAGGCTCTGTGCCAGATATACTCGATTCACTGTGCCAGTTAACACTCAACACGCCCCATGCCACTAACTCCTCAACAGACTCTACCAGTTACCTTTGACAGACTCACCAGGTAACACTCGACATGCCCCTCACCTCTAACTTCTTGAAAGACTCCACCAGTTATCCTCAGTCTATTTGCCAGTTAACACTCAACATGCCCCTCCCCGCTAACCCTTCGACAGACTCCATCAGTTACCCATGATCCCTTGAGCTACTTACACTTGACGAGCCCTACACTGTTCTCAACAGACTTTCGAATGAATGTGCTTCATAATATGGAAATTGGAGTACAGCTTGGCCTTGCTATGTCTGCCTGTGAGGCTCACCGCACCTTCTATTTTACCTTCATGCTCTGAAGTAGTAACTTTTATTTAAGAGAAGGTTAGGCTATGTAAAGGAAGCATTCTTTTGTCACTTCAAAATTTCTTATTGGGAGGAACAGAAACAGGAGTGCATTCCAGGAACTACCGAGATTCCCGATAGTTCAAGGTATTGATGGTTTTTGAAATGTTTACAATAATTGTAGCTTGCCCTAGTTGTTTGTGCTTTTTGTGTCAATAGCGCAGTTATAATAATTTTTTTCTCTCCTTCAAATTAATTTTATTTAGTATAGACCTAGATCACCATGGGGTATTTCTTGAAGCAGGATTGCTGAGTTTGCAGGAAAACTGCTCTGAGTAAATCCCAGAACAGCTCTTTTTACATCAGTTCATGTTCCAGATTTGGTAGAATTTTATTCAGTGCACTTATCCAGCTAACTCAATAATCCTGCTTTGTGAAACAGGGCCCAGGATTGGTAGGCTAATTTGGATGCCTGGACCATTGCCCCTGTTAAATAATTGTATGGATTTCCAACCTGTTGCCACTGTAGTGCCCATCAGAAATTCTGACATTCCCTGATATGACTATGTCCTACTTCTATGCACTTTACTGGTTGATATGTCAGTGCATAGCTTAATAACAAGACAATGAACTAAAAGATGGAACACATAACAGGGCCTTGGGAATTACAGCTTGCAGTCATATGTATTATTGTTCTTTTACCTCTTGTTTGTATACATTATATGTGTCTGTTTTATGTTTAAGATCTAAAGAAACTGAGTTGCACGCTTGCAATGGGGACACTGCTTTTCTGGAGGTGAGAGTGCAGCAGATAGTGGTGGAGTTCATCTTGAATCACGTGGAACAGATCTTCAACTGTGGAGTTTTTTCATCCTTACAGGCCGAAGGTAAATAGAATTTTTTACATTTTCCTGTATAAGTGGGAAGAAAACTGTAGCAAACTGCGTGCCACCGCTCAGTTCAGAGACGAGAGAGACGGGAGTTAAGTTCTGGACGCGAATGCGTCTTTTTTATTTCTCACTGCCGCCACGCGGCTTTCTGTTTCACACAATACACACAATACACACAATTGTTTCGGCTGACTCGCTGCTAGCCTTTCCTCCGTCTCCAGCCCTCCTTCTGCCTCCGTAGACCGGCTTTTTAAGCGTCCAGGCTCACTGTCGAGGTAATCAGCACATTGTCCATCAATCAAACAATTAACCAACGGTGCTGATTAATAATCCCCAACAGCTGTGGCGCAGAGTTCCGAGAGCCGCCCCGCCCACTCTCTCTCTGCAGCCAACGCAAAACCACGCCCACCCTACCACATACCCCCACCGCCCGACTTAGGCCGGGGAGCCATCCGGCCGATGACTAACCCCCCCCCACCCCCTTCGGGGCGAGAGAGGAAGTCCGCCACCACCATCTGTGCCCCCGGCCTATGAACCACCCTGAAATTAAAGGGCTGTAGAGCCAGATACCACCGGGTGATTCGCGGGTTGGTATCCTTCATGCGGTGGAGCCATTGGAGGGGAGTGTGGTCCGAACAGAGGGTGAATGGGCGACCCAGCAGGTAGTAGCGCAGGGACCCGACCGCCCACCGGATGGCGAGGCACTCCTTTTCTACCGTGCTGTACCTCGCCTCCCGCTGGGATAGTTTGCGGCTGAGGTACAGCACCGGGCGGTCGACTCCCTCCACCTGCTGGATCAAAACAGCCCCCAGCCCTCTGTCCGATGCATCGGTCTGCAGGATAAAAGGAAGAGAGAAATTAGGGGTGAACAAGAGCGGCTCCCCGCAGAGGGCTTCCTTTACCCTCTCAAACGCTCGCTGGCACGGCTCCGTCCACTGGACCGGATCTGAGGCACCTTTGCGAGTTAAATCAGTCAAGGGGCTGGTCAGCTGTGAAAACGCCGGAATAGACCGCCTATAGTAGCCGGCCAACCCCAAGAACCTCCTCACCTCTTTTTTTGTCTTGGGTCGTGGACAGGCCGCAATCGCCGCGGTTTTATCCACAAGAGGTCGCACCTGTCCACTTCCCAAGTGGTACCCCAAATACCGTACCTCCGCTCGGCCAATCGCACACTTCTTTGGGTTAGCCGTGAGCCCCGCCTGCCTCAAGGACTCGAGCACCGCCCCCACATGCCGCATATGCTGTGCCCAGCTGCTACTGTGGATGATAACGTCATCCAGATAGGCAGCAGCATACGCAGCATGCGGACGCAGCAGCCGATCCATCAGGCGCTGGAAGGTGGCTGGGGCCCCGAATAACCCAAACGGAAGTGTTCGGAATTGGTACAAACCGTCCGGAGCGGAGAAAGCCGATTTCTCTTTGGTCTTTGCAGACAAGGGAATCTGCCAATAGCCCTTAGTCAGATCCAGTGTCGAGAAAAAACGAGCCGTGCCCAGCCGATCCAGGAGTTCGTCGACCCTAGGCATAGGATAGGCATCAAAATGTGACACAGCATTCACTTTCCTATAGCCCACACAGAACCGAATAGAGCCATCCGGCTTACTTACCAGCACGATGGGGCTATTCCAGGCACTGTGGGACTCCTCTATTACACCCAACTCCAGCATGGCCTTTATTTCTGCCTGCACCAATTTCTTTTTGTGCTCCGGCAGTCTATAGGGACGGGAACGTACCGTTACTCCCGGGGGGGTGTCGATATGGTGGTGTATGAGGTTCGTGCGCCCTGGTAGGGGAGAAAACACATCCGCAAACCGTTTTTGCAACAGGGCAAGGTCTGCTCTCTGATTTGGCGAGAGGTGGCTATCTGAAAGGGGTGAGGTCTGATTGATTGAATTTGCTACCTCCGGCCCCAGCTCGTCCCTCTCCTGATCCACCATTACCAGAGAAACAGCCACCACCTCTTTCCATGCTTTTAATAAATTGAGGTGATAAATCTGTTTCGCTCCCTCTCTATCAGTACGCTCCACCTCATAGTCAACCTCCCCAACTCGTCGTGTGACCACGAAGGGTCCTTGCCACTTGGCGAGTAATTTCGTACTGGAGGTTGGAAGTAATACCAGGACTTTATCTCCCGGCGAGAATTGTCGTAGTTTCGTCCCTCTATTGTAGTGCCTCTGCTGACGTTCCTGAGCCTCGAGCAAATTCTCCCGTGACAACCGACCCAGTGTATGGAGTTTTGCTCGCAGGTCCATAACGTATTGTACCTCACTTTTACTGGGGCTTGGACCGTCCTCCCAGCTTTCTTTAACTAGGTCCAATATTCCCCGAGGTTTTCTACCGAATAACAGTTCAAAGGGAGAAAATCCCGTGGAGGCCTGGGGAACCTCCCGCACTGCAAATAATAGAGGGACTAGCCATTTATCCCAATTTCGGCTATCGTCGTGAATGAACTTTCGAATCATGGACTTCAGAGTTCTATTAAACCGCTCCACAAGCCCATCTGTTTGGGGATGGTATACACTGGTTCTAATAGAGCGAACGCCCAATAACCCGTACAGTTCATTTAGTGTACGTGACATAAACGATGTGCCCTGGTCAGTCAGAATCTCTTTCGGGATTCCGACGCGGGAGATAATTTGAAACAGAGCTTGTGCAACACTCTTAGCTGAAATATTGCGCAACGGCACTGCTTCGGGATACCGGGTCGCATAATCCACCAAGACCAACACGAAACGGTATCCCTGTGTGCTCCGTTCAAATGGCCCGATGAGGTCCATAGCAATTCTATCAAAGGGAACCTCTATTAAGGGTAGTGGGCGCAAAGGCGCTTTTGGGGTGGCCGGGGCGTTCACTAATTGACATTCGGGACAGGACGCACACCACCGACGTACGTCCGCCCAAATGTCCGGCCAGTAAAACCGAGCCATTATTCGGTGTAGTGACTTATCATACCCTAAGTGCCCCGCCATGGGGTTGTAATGAGCCGCCTGGAAAACCATTTCCCGGCGGTTTTTTGGTACCAACAACTGGGTCGTTTCCTCACCGGTCTGAGCGTCACGACACACTCGATACAACCTGTCCCTAATAATAGAAAAATAAGGGTGCGAGAGTACTGCATCGGGGCGCACCTGCTGACCATCAATACGCATCACTTGGTCGTAGGCAAAGCGTAAGGTGTCGTCCCGAGACTGCTCGAGTGGGAAATCCTCCGCGGGTTGGAACACAGGACCCTGGGGAGTCTCAGCCAGAGGCTCGCCTGGGTCCCTCCCCGCCCCGGCCGTGTCGGACGGCCCTGCGTCACCACCGTCAGCAGCACAGACGTCACACTTTCCTATCGGTCGTGATTGCACCCCCAACATGTTTCTAGAAACCTCCCGAAACCCCGCCCAATCAATACCCAAGATTAGGGGATGCGCCAGCCGGGAGCTAACCGCAGCCTTTACGATATGCGTTTTTCCCTGGTAACAAATTTCCACGGGTACTACCGGATACTTGTGCACATCTCCATGCACACACCGAATGGAAACCCAGGGTGCCTTTACCAATGCCTCGGTTCGAACCAGGTTTTGCTGGATCAGGGACTGCATAGCCCCCGAATCCAACAGCGCCCGGTGTTCACTCCCTTGCACCCTTACCGGGATGCAGTACGCTCCCTCCTGATCGGGAGCGGAAGTGGGCGGCCCTACCACCCGGACCACCTGCCCCACTTCCATAAGTGGACAGTCGCGGCGCAGGTGACCCGGCTGTCCGCACCCCCAACACCCCGGTCCGAGCGTCTGAGGCGCCCTCTGCGAGCCGGAGCCTCCCGCCACTGAGCCTGGACCTGGCGAGGGAATCGGGAAAAAGGGGGGATTAGTTTGAGGGAAGGAAGGGGGCAGAGCCCTGGGGACAGGGGAGGGTCCAGTACGAGGAGGGGGTCTCCTCCTGGGCGCCGGTTCCGGCCGGGCTTGCTGCTGGGAGCTGGGATATAGCGCTAGGTGGTCCTCCGCCAGAGTGACCGCCCCCTCTAGGTTGGTCGGGCGATGGCAGCGCACCCAATTGGCAGTTCCCCCTGGCAGTCCTTCCAGGAACTGCTCCAGGATGACCTGCTCCACCACGCCCCCGGCGGACCGGATCTCCGGTTGCAGCCAACGCCGGGCCATGTGGGTTAGCCTTTGGGCGTACGCGAAGGGACGGTCGTCCGCCACCAGGTTCGCCGTCCGGAACCGGCGCCTGTAATCTTCCGGGCTGCAGCCCAGTCGGTCCAGGATCGCCCTCTTGACCGTCTTGTAGTCCGCCCGGGCTCCGGGCGGCAGCCCATGCGCCGCCTGTTGGGCTTCCCCAGTTAAGAGGGGCAGGAGGTGTACTACCCACTCCTCGTGGGGCCACTGGCACGCCTCCGCTGCCACCTCAAAACTCTCTACGAATGCCTGAATGTCATCATCCGCAGTCATTTTGGGGAGGTGGATCCGGAGAGGGGATCGGGACGGCGGGTCCCGGGAGCTTGTTTCCCCAGCGGCCGCCAGCTGTCGCAGCGCCTGTGTCTGGAGGGAGGATTGTGTACGCAGAGCCTCCATCTGCTCGGCGTGTACGGCCGCCTGCCGCTCCTGCATCTGTGCCATCCCCTCCAGTATCCGCGCCAGCGCTACGAGAGGCTGCGCCGCCTCGGTTCTGTTTGGATCCATGTCCTCTCTCTCTCTTTGTTTCGCTTCCTGCCGTCTCCCCCCGCACGGGCCACCACTGTAGCAAACTGCGTGCCACCGCTCGGTTCAGAGACGAGAGAGACGGGAGTTAAGTTCTGGACGCGAATGCGTCTTTTTTATTTCTCACTGCCGCCACGCGGCTTTCTGTTTCACACAATACACACAATACACACAATTGTTTCGGCTGACTCGCTGCTAGCCTTTCCTTCGTCTCCAGCCCTCCTTCTGCCTCCGTAGACCGGCTTTTTAAGCGTCCAGGCTCACTGTCGAGGTAATCAGCACATTGTCCATCAATCAAACAATTAACCAACGGTGCTGATTAATAATCCCCAACAGCTGTGGCGCAGAGTTCCGAGAGCCGCCCCGCCCACTCTCTCTCTGCAGCCAACGCAAAACCACGCCCACCCTACCACAAAAACTAATAATATTTTATTTATATGCAGTGCCCTCCAAAATTATTTATATCCTTGATAAAGCTGAGAAAATTAAGTCATACAGAGATACAGCCACATTCTAGGGAGAAGAAAAAATCATTCATTACAAAGGCAAGGGCTGTCTCTGTGCTGTGGTGCCTCCTAAACCAAGACTGAAACCTATATTACTCACTGTTAGTCTGTAGAAAAGAAGTTGTTGACCTACACATTTCTGTAGGAGGTTTGAAATGGGTTCCAATGTTACTAATGTCTTTGCTAGTTTCAGACCGACGCAGTTGTCATTTTCCATCCAGCGCCCACGTTGTTTAAATAGCAAATGTACCTGCACCCATCTGAGCGCCCATGGACGTGTTGGTCTTAAAATGAGGTGTGGTCAAGCGCATTGTTGGCGCATTGCTATCTTGAGGCAGCGGAAAGCGATTGCATGATTGACCAACAAAAATCTCGTCTTAAATCAATGGCGCAGTATTTTACTGTTACTTTAAGGGTGCATTATTAAGATAGTCATATGCGCCTACATAGGTGGGTGGTCAACGCGCGATATTTAAAAAAAAAATACATGTCATAATATCGGTAATATGATATTAATATTATATTATATATATTAACATAATATTCATAATATAATATTTGGTGGAATCTTGCTGTTGTCAGAGATGGCCTGCTTGTGCGCTTTCACTTCGCGCACGTGCCGATCCGTTTCCTCTGCAGAGAAGCGTTCTTTCCTACTATTTGGCAAATCCGCCATTATAATAGCAATCTGCCAAGGTGCAAGTGCACCTGGCTTTTAAAGGGAATGGGAGATGACACCCTGATTGGTTTATTTCATGTTACGTCCAAAACACGCCTATGATTGAGAGACTAAGTACAACCCCTTTGAACCATGCGCCTTATTTTGCACTCAGATTATGCACCATTAAACTAGCAAAAGTGGATTTGGACATGCCCTAAATGCACTTGCACCATGCACTTTAAACCGTGTGCTTAGATTGTTAAAATAGAGCCCTATATATCAAAATTAAGAAAATGTGAAGAATTAT
The DNA here is from genome assembly GCA_039654925.1 of Anguilla pacifica. NCBI lineage: Eukaryota > Metazoa > Chordata > Actinopteri > Anguilliformes > Anguillidae > Anguilla > Anguilla pacifica. The sequence continues at coordinate 42,672,948 of CM077292.1, forward strand.
TCATGGTATACACTTAAATAAAAATAATAATAAAATCTGCACTATTGACGCAAAAAGCACAAACAACTAGGGCAAGCTACAAGTCAGACTGGGTACTGTAGGTCTTGCTGAAAATCTGTTGGAGGAGCAGCGTACAGAATCAGTGAACTTACATGCCCACCAGTGGGGATATAGCATTGTCTGGCACCCCCTCTTTGAGCGAATCTCTACTTTATAAATATGAAAATAAAGCCTCTACTTGAGATCCACTTTTTCAAGCTCTTCACTTACTTCAGTGACAGTCTAAAAGCATTTTCTCCAATCAGCCATAATTATAAATACATTTTATAGCACAATGCTAAGTTCTTTTGAGAACTAGCTTGCTTCAGTGTGTGCACAATCTATGCTTGTCAGCACAATCTATGTTACATTACATTTATTTGACAGAAGCTTTTTATCCAGAACGACGTACAGTAAATGTTACCTAAGCCCCCAAGCAGATACACAGCCCAATTACTTGGGAGCCACTGACACCTATGAGGGCTCATTTGAAGTTAGTCTTTAATTTGTTCTGTGACTTGAATTACTTAAAAATAAACCTATGGGTGCCTGCTGAACAAAATATGCCATCCGTGTTCTAAATGGACACTTGTTGGACTGAGTTGAAAATAACACCTGACCTAGCTAACATCTTTAGCTTGAATTTGGGCAGATGCATTTTGGATCACAGAAACAATTACATTGACAAAAGAGCCATAAATACGCAAATGTTCGATATACCGAAAGTGAATTCAAAGAAAGTACATTACATATGGACATCTTAAATTTTTTCCTGCATGATTTATTCTGAAAGCTGAAAGCTTAGAAAATTCAAAAAAATTATATTGTGATGTGGATTTGTGTGCAATAAATGACAGGGTGATCTGCAGGACCGTGATGTTTCCAGGATGTGCTCCTTGAAGGTTATGCTGGCCATCCAGGGCCACTCCCATGCCCTTTGCCGAGCGAGAGGCAGTCACTGTGGTAACATCGACTGCGAAGGACAGCTCCTGGAGTAGGGATGAATGTGTGAGGGATGAACAGCAGCTCAGTCTGGTTGTGGTTGAGCTTCAGGTAATGCCTGGCCAGCCATGTTGAGATGTCAGCCAGGCAGATATTCTCTCATTGACCTGTATAGCAGATTAAAGGAATGAGAAGACCCTCAGTCTGGCTTTCAAACTGATGAGGGCCAAGCAGGTTGTTTTGATGGAGAAAAGATGATAGTTGATTAAGCTCTGCTTGTTCAAGGGTTTTGGACAGAAAAGATAGAAGCGATACAGGTAAATAGTTCTTGACATCAGAGTCGTCTGAGGTAGGTTTCTTAAGGATTGGGGTAACACAAGCTATCTTAAAGGCAGAGGGAACATGGCCACAGGCAAGGGAGGCATTAATGATGGAGGACAGGTAAAGAAGACAAGTAATAGACTGGAGGATTGTAGATGGGATAGGGTTGTCAGACATGTACTTCACCATTTGGCTGTTCTCAGCCATAGGAGGCTTCAAAGTGCTCGGCCAGCATAGCCTGGAGATGAGACAGAGCAGGAACTGGGAGTTAACATCTGAGGTGTGTGTCTACATATGTGTGTGTGTGTGTGTGTGTGTGCATGTGTGTGTATGTCAGAGGGTCCATCCCCCTGCCTCTTTTTCTTTTTTACTACATGAAATATGCAGCTTTCTTTTAGTCAGTCAGTTTTTTGGGCAAGTTGAAAAGAAGTGGGCATCTGAATCCTGCATCTAGGTCTACTACCTTTCATCACTGAATCTTTTGTAATATTCTGTGGTCTTTTGGTTTTTGCATTTTGGATTACTTTGAGAGGAGTAAGCTGTGGTTTGGTATCTTTCATTCATTTCTTGTGTGACTGTTCATGGTCATGTAACCTTTGTTAATTGTTTTAAGGTAGTTGAACCTTGTCTTTAGATTAGACATGAATATTTGTTGCAATTTAATAAATTTCTTCATTTTAATCTGGTTTTGAGTTTTACATTTTGATAAAGGTTGATTGAAACAGTTTGCTCTACCTATCAATGAATTTACCGATTTAATTGATACTTCATAACTTTGATAATAATTTCCAATTTAAATTAATAAATATATTTTACATATTGGGTAAGTGAGGCGTTTTAACTATTGATACACTTGTGTTCGGTATTCAGAGTTCAACGAGGGTTTTAAATGGTTAAAACTGCTGGGTTCAGAAAATTATGCAATCTATCCTCACCTTGCTGACAGGGTCTAGCTTTATCCCCATTCTATGGGTGTCAGCACCCACATCACTTGGGGGCAGGAGGTGAAGGGTTTTAAACTGTTTGTTTCATGTCCCCAATTTGAGGATGGTGGTAGGGTTCAGTGTCCATATTTCACCATAACAGTTATTTTTGTTCACAACATGAAGGTCAGGCTATTATTTGTTGTTCTGCTTATTATACCTCAATTTCATTGACATACTTCATTGCAAGAAGATGTGTTTAAAGTCATACTACATGAAGGACATAAATTGATATTTAGCTAGATGTGTGTTCCTCTTGAACGATGTCATTTACAGTTTAACTCCCGTTTATATTCAAATACAAATACTTTTTTTCCATTCCACAGACAGCAACAAATAGTGGTATCTCTGCACACCCCTACAACATAGTGTTACGCCCTGGTCTAGGGTCAGACCATAACAGGGTAAATGATAAGGGTAATGGGTATTGAAACGCACTGAAAACCAACAAGAAACTCCAGTCCCTATCTGCCTATCCAAATCAAACTGAGTGCTGGCTAGTCTTTGAAGGTTACTGGGGTGGCTTTGAACGCTGAACTTCGGACAGTTAGCTGATAGGTGGAAACTAAAAGTTCAAATAGCATACCCCCTACGGATCGTTAAATCTCCACCCAGAGTCACTTCAAAAACAATAAAGGAAAAATAACGAAATGAGGTGAAATGACTGGAGCTACAAAGGGACTGGACTGAGAGGTTTGCAGATGTATGTTTACTTATCTGCTGTCTTTAGGATGGGAAGTGAACAGGTTGTCAATCTCATCAAAGAACCCTTCTCAGATGCCCTGTTGGACAATAAAGCCAAACATTGAACAATGCTGGGTTAAGGAATAGTAACAGTAGTTACAATAGTTGCGTGTGTTCGAATCCTGGCCTGGAATTTTTTGTGTCCATGTGGGTTTCCTCTGGATATTCTGGTTTCCTCCCACAGTCCAAAGACATGCAGGTAGGCTAATTGGATACTCTAAATTGGCCATAGGTATGAGTGTGTGAGTGAGTGGTGTGTGTGTCCTGCTATAGAATGGTGACCTGTCCAGGGGGTATGCATGCTGGGATAGGCTCTAGCATCTTCCGCGACCCTGGCCAGGACAAATGAGTATAGATAAGATGGATGGATGAAAATAGAGAGATGAGAGAAATGATAGACAGCTGCCACTGCATCATTAAACTGAGACTAAATGGGAAACTACAGTACAATCACTATCTGCTTGAAAAAGGCTAAAGAATAGGCTTCTCCATGGGAAAAGACCGTACCTGACTAATACACATTTGAGTGACTGACAATGCAAAGACAAGGAAAGAATGAAAAGAAAATGAAAACAATTGCCTATTTTGGAGTTGCTGCATCTCAAGCACAGTTGAAGTCAATGCTCAGATTTTTCTATTTTACTTTTGTTTTACTCCTTTCTTTTATCTTGGAAAAGCTTTGAGTGCCATGTATGTACAGTACTCAAGAAATACAATTTTATTTTTATTTATGGAATGTTGTATCCTCATTCAGGAAACTTCACTAGCCTGAGACTCATTTATTGTACTTAATGTTACAGTGAGCACCATAATTTATTGGACAGTGACACATTTTTTGTTATTTTGGTTCAGTACTCTAGCACTTTGAGTTTGAAAGGATACAATGACAATGAGGTTGAAGTGCAGTCTGTCATCTTTACATTGAGGGTATTTTCATACATATCAGATGAACCGTTTAGAAATTATAGAACCTTTTGTACATAGTCCCCCCCATTTTCGGGCATCAAAAAATATTGGAAAATTTAACATAATGTAGAATAAAGTAATCATTTTTAATATTTGGTCGCATATCCTTTGCATGCAATGACTGCTTGAAGTCTGCGACGCATAGACATCACCAGACGCTGGGTATCATCCTGGTGATGCTCTGCCAGGCTTGTACTGCAGCCATCTTCAGTTCCTGCTTGTCTTTTTGCCTTCAGTCTCCTCTTCAGCATGTAAAAAACCCCTTCGTTGCTCTAGCAGTATGTTTCGGGTCATTGTCTTGTTGCATGATGAAGTGCCGTCCAATGAGTTTGGAGGCATTTGGTTTTATCTGAGCAGATGAAATATTTCTGCTGACTTCAGAATTCATTGTTCTGCTTCTGTCTACAGTCACATCATCGATGAAGACAAGTGAGCTGTTCCACTGGCAGCCATACAGGCCCAAGCCATAACACCCCCTCCACCATGTTTCATGGATGAGGTGGTATGCTTTGGATCATGGGCATTTCCTTTTTTTCTCCATACTTTCCTCTTTCCATCACTCTGGTACATGTTAATCTTTGTCTCATCTGTCCTCAAGACTTTGTTCCAGAACTCTTGGGGCTCTTTTAGGTGCTTTTTTGCAAACTGTAATCTCGCCTTTCTGTTCTTCAGGCTTATCAGTGGTTTGCATCTTGTAGTGTACCCTCTGTAGTCCTGCTGGTGTAGTCTTCTACGTATGGTAGACTTTGACACATCTACACCTGCATCCAGGAGAATGTTTTTCAGCTGTTGGGCTGTTGTCAGGGGGGTTTTCTTCACCATAGAGAGTATTCTCCGGTCATCCACTACAGTGGTCTTCCTCGGTCTACCGGGTCTTTTGACATAATTGAGTTCACCAGTTGTTTTTTTCTTGTTAATGATGAACCAAACTGTTGACTTGGGCATGCCCAGGGTTTTTGCAATGTTCCTGATTGATTGATTGATTTTCCTTTCTGAGCCTTATGACAGCCAGCTTAATTTGCATCGACACTGCTGTCTTCCTCATGTTGTCACACCCCAACAACAATCTCCAAAGGCAATTGCAAAGTCTAGAATCAAGACTAGACATCAACAGCTCTCTTCTGCATTCACTAACGACACAAATGAATACACCTGCCTAATGAAACACATCTGTGAAGCCAATTCAACAAATACTTGTAGTACCTTAAAATGGGGGGATCATGTACAAAAGGTGCTGTCATTTCTAAACGATTCATCCAGTATAGAAGTAAAATAACAAAAAATGTGTCACTGTCCAATGAATTATGGTACTCACTGTATGTCTGTCAATCTCCTTGAGTCAAATGTGAATGAAATAATTATTGCAGCATTTGGATATTATTCATTATTTCCCCTTTTAATTTTCATTAGTAAAATGACATTCTATTGTTTATGAATAAACGTGTGCGTCACTTCATTAAAATAATTGTAATACTGCATTACAGGGCTGAGCTTAGTGTGTGAAGCAAAGTGTGCCACCCCCCCTACCAGCAGCCAATGTACTTCCATGAAGCTGATGAGCCTGGAAGAGGCCCAGGCCCGTTCCATTGACCAGAGACACCCAGCCCACAGGGATCATCAGTTGGAGAACAGTGCACCTGACACAAGCAATGCAGCCCTTTTTCACACAATCATTGACCTGCCTGACAGCCGGTAAGATCATTTTATGATAGATCACATTGGTTGCAAATGGGACAATATTCACAGGCTGGTGTAATACCTTAAATTATAAAAAGCATAAATGATACAGATCAAAAATTGGGTCCAGTTTCCAATACAACTGGTAAAAGCAGTTCTTTCAGTCTGATGTATGTGAGTTGGAACCTTGTAAAATGTTCTGGCTTGGCTCTTAAATTTTTGTTCGCTTTGGCTGCCAATTTCAAATATGTTTTGGGCTTAGTTTCCATTACCCAAAGGGATTTTACATAATTTTGTGGAGCCTACACTATTGTATTTCCATGGCGTGAATACTAGTTATAGCTCCTGCCCCTGCTCACACCCAATTCACTCACATTCATTTTTGGGGCCTCACCAAAATTAATAATTTTAAAGAACAAACTAACTATGGAGGATACTACATCAGTGTAATGTTTCTTTCTGAAAGGTATGTTATTGTGAGCTGACAAGCTATTTTCAGGTTTAGGTTAGCTATATATAAAGGAACTATTTTCAGGCTACGGCATAGAAATACAACAACCCATAGATTCATTTTTACTATGAGTTAGGCCTACAGCATGTCCCATACCTATACAGCACCGAGAGTTTTCCACTTTTTTTTCCACTTTTCAGGGTTCCCTACAAAAATAGCCACAATGACCACTGACTCTCAGCCCTTAAAATCATTCATTTCTCCACCTTCTTATCCAATTTCAACAGAATTCACAGACAACTTCACATGTCCACACAATAAAGCCCCAAAAACTGTGTTTTTTTCTCCTCTTCTTCTTTTTCCTGGCTGATTACATCAAATGCTCTAGGTCCACAAAGAATATGTCTCCCCATTGGACATTTAGGTAAATCAGCCAATTCAGCTAATAAAAACTTTGTATACAGTGCAATTGTTTAAAAGAACAAAACTTTACGGCTGTGACTTCTGTTTTCCTCATAGCTCACTGGGTAGAATATGTGCTTATGGAACTGTACGAGTGACAGAACTGGGCTCAAATGCCCCCTCGAACTGAAGCAAACCACTAATTCATTACACTGGCTAGATGGCTAACTAAAAATAAAACATTTAAACTATTGCTTTTACATCTGTAAAATCTTTGCAGGAAACTCATTTATATTTATGAAATCCAAATAAAATACACCCATACAACTCCACTTTCAGAATTTTCGCTGAGTTTAATGTTAGCTGCCTTGCTAAGGAGATGACAGACCAAGTGTATAATGTGATACTTGATGAAAAACATGTTTTCAATATACCAAAATGCTTCACATACACTGTAAAAAATACACCATATCTACTCAATAAAATTATGGCAACAGATTACAAGTAATATTATTAATTAAATATAACTATGTTTGATATTGAGTTAATATCAATTAAATGAGACCTTTTAAAGTTACCCATTCAATATGAGTAAATGCAAATAGAAAACACAAAGGAATTAATTAAAACTTAAACAAAAATATTGAGTTGATATGAAAGAGAAACTACCAAGTTTATAAATAGTACTAATAAAAAATAATTAAATGATACACATATGTGAAAAATAATTGAGTAATAATCATCTATATCAGGGGTGTCCAAACTACGGCCCGCGGGCCAACTGCGGCCCGCGGGTCAGTTTTTATTGGCCCGCAGCAAATTCTGAAAATATAATTGAATATGGCCCGCACATGGCGCTTGAGCTCAACTCTGTTGCACTTCTCAGTTTCAACACTAGATGGAGCCAGTCACAGAAAAGGTGCTTCTCCACTAAACAAAATTAAGCAATGAAAAATATTTACCACGAGTCACCAGAAATGGCAGCACCGAAGAAACGCAAGATAGCAAGTGAGTGTAGAAAATTTCAAACACGGTGGGAAAATGAATATTTCTTTAAAGAAATCAACGGAAAGTGTGTCTGTTTGATTTGCAATGAAGATGTTGCCGTGATGAAAGAGTATAATGTCCGTCGGCACTATGAGACCAAGCATCAGAGCTACGCATCGTACACAGGTGCCGAACGAGCACAGAAATTCAAGCAAATGGCAGCTAGCCTGCAAGCTCAACAACAGTTTTTTTTTCGTGCTAACAAAATACAGGAAAACGCCACAGCAGCAAGCTATGAAGTCGCACAACTTATTGCCCAGCATGGCAAACCGTTCTCAGATGGTGATTTCATAAAGCAGTGCCTCATCAAAGTCACAGAAGTAATGTGCCCGGAAAAAGTGCAGGATTTCAACAACGTGAGCTTATCCAGAAATACAGTGGTGCGGAGAATCGAGGACTTGTCAGCTAACCTGAAACTTCAGCTGAGAGAGAAAGCTTGTGCTTTTGATTTTTACTCGATAGCATGCGATGAGAGCACAGACGCCACAGACACCGCACAGCTTTTAATTTTTTTGCGGGGAGTCGATGATAATTTTTGCTGTACGGAGGAGCTGCTTGATATGATGAGCCTAAAAGGCACAACGACGGGTGGAAATATTTTTGACGCTGTGTCAGAGGCAGTTGAAAAGATGGGGCTTAAATGGGACAAGCTCTGTGGAGTAACAACGGATGGAGCTCCGGCCATGACGGGTGAGCGCAAAGGAATGGCATCCATGGTGTGCGTCAAGGTAAAAGAGAGCGGAGGTGAGGCTGTTAGGATGCACTGTATAATCCACCAAGAAGCACTGTGTGCCAAGACTGTCCAGCTGGGCGATGTGATGAACACTGTTGTAAAAACTGTCAACATAATTCGAGCTAGAGGACTGTACCACAGGGAATTTCAAGCTTTCTTATCTGACGTGGATGCTGAATACAGGGATGTACTCTACCACTCTGATGTGCGCTGGCTCAGCCGCGGCTCTTTGCTGCAGCGGTTTTATTCGCTGAGATCAGAAATCGACAAGTTTTTGAAAGAGAAGGGCCGACCTCTTCATGAACTGAGTGACCCTCTGTGGCTGGCAGACCTGGCATTTTTAGTTGATCTCACTCATCATCTGAATACACTGAACAAGAACCTACAAGGCAAAGAACAGCTGGTGTCACACCTGTATGCGCACATGAAAGCCTTCTGTGTAAAGCTCCGCCTGTTTGAGACACAACTACGAAGCTTTAATGCTGCACACTTCCCTGCGCTGTCTGAAATCAAGTCTGCTTTTCCAAAGGCAGACCTTTCTGCTAAAAAGGAGAAATATGCTTCTGTAATTACAGCTCTCGTGACAGAATTCAACCAGCGTTTTCAAGATTTTTCTGTCATTGAAAAACAAATCAAGCTGTTCTCGACCCCCTTCCTGGTGGATGCAGAAGAAGTGGAGGAGAGTCTGCAGTTAGAACTGATTGAAATGCAATGTGATGATTCTCTGAAGAGTCAACATCAGCTTCTCTCCCTCCCTGACTTCTATCAGAGTTTGGATCATGCCAAGTTTCCTCTGATGAGACGCCACGCAAAAAGAATGATGAGCCTGTTCGGCTCAACATACATATGTAAACAAACATTTTCTCTGTTAAATCAGAACAAAAGCAGACTGAGATCCAGAATGACTGATAGCCATCTCTGTGAAGTCCTTCGTGTCTCAACCACCAAACTTTCTCCTGACATCCCAGCCATCCTTCAATCCAAAGGACAGCATCACTGCTCCCACTGAGAGCAATGTTCTTCACATTATAGGTGAGTTAGAAATACACACAGTAATCATGTGTCAATATGTCACCTCTTGTGTGTGGCCCGGGCCTTTGCTTATTTTTCTGTATTTGGCCCTCACCAAAAAAACTTTGGACACCCCTGATCTATATTAAATCAGTGCATTATTTGAATTCACTCAATACAGTTAATTAAATCTAAATATTTCTAACTTATGAACACGAACTCAAGAATTAACGACGAACAACTCTTCAGTTTATTTTTATTATGGCGAGCAGCATGGCAGACATATGACAGAACCAAACTAGCTTTCAAACTGTTTATTAGCACTTAACAACAAGGTACAATAAGAAAAAGACTTAGTTTACAATGGAGAACATCAGTGAAGCCATGAAACACAACGCGCGTCTCACTCACGGTATAACAATAAAAGAATGGATTACACAGAAGCCTAATATAAAAAGAACACTAAACGACACCTACACATAATGAAACACAAAAATAACAACAGTTTAATCATGAAAACAACAATAAACAGTCTCTTTTAGAGAAGTTGCAAGGCATGCTGGGAAACCAAACCAGGAAGTACATGCAGCATCGCTCTGACGCTACATTATTATACAAGAAAGAACCCGTGTTGTCTTATCCCAAAACATAAGGACAAAGTAAAGTTCGAAGCAAAAAAATGACCATAATTCTACAAAATGGCCTCCACCTGTATACTGTAATCACATAAAATTACAAAAATAGTCATACATGTTACTTGCAAATGTTGAGAATCTTGAGTGCTTTAATGATAAATGGAGAAAATGTAAACAGAGATTAATCCATTATACCTTTGCCAAAAACATTACAAGGGTGGCAATATTGTTTTGGCTCAAAATAGTTTGAATGTCACAAGCAGGTACAATTAGGCTACAATTAGACTGTCACTTGTAGAAGCTCCCTCCTTCAAGATCACAATTGCCATTGTGTGCTGTTCAAGTTCCTCCAAACCCTCAGTATCCTGCAACACAAAACTGTAATTAATTTTTACAAGTTCAAATGAAAATGACAAGACATTAAGTTTGTTGGTCTCATATCATGTAACATAACTAATTTACGGTACATTTTCCAGGTAGAAATTACCTTAGTCAACCAGTATTTGCGAGGAGGTGAAACAGGGAAGAACCATCAAGATAGACGCAGTCACAGTGCCAGCTTGTCTGCAAATGAGCTGCAACGCAAATGCGTGGACTGAAATACATCCAAAAACGCGCGCACAGGAAATGCTTGTAAATTGAAAACTACTCATTTACATTACAGTGGATTCACTCAATATTCTATCTATTTGGAATTACACAAACAGAATGCATTAGTTTTAAACAATAAGAATAAAATGATTTTATTCCAACAGTTTATATTAACACAGATCATTGCAACAAAATCAAGTACACAATTCAGTTGAATATATTTTACACAATACATTTTTGTAAAATCTACATGACCACAGAATCATTTTTTACAGTGTACAAAGCACTGTCTACAAAGCTAAGTCATTAATTCAAACTCTAGGCCTGCTATTAAAAGTATTGATATCAAAATGATACCAAGTTACCAGAAACACTATTGGCTATCTTACCTCACACAAATTAAGCAAGCTGTATTCCAAAGCAATGCTACCCAATGTTTCCTAAATTGTTTCAAATAACTTGACCCTGTGTCTACGAGCATACAGTACTTTAATGGGCCAAACATATGTTTGGATAGGTTTGTAACTGTTAAGATTGTTTTAACAGACCTCAATAAATCAAATTTTTATCTCTGTGTATGTATTTATTCTTCCGGCCTTTCTGTAGTGTGAATGATTGTATGTATGTATGTACAGTATCTATAATACAATAGTATTTATTTTAAGTTGCAAATAAATAAGAACTTTTACATTTTGCAAAATGAACTTGACAACCAAGTATAAAAATATCTTTTCTGGAGAAATATTCTTTGTGTAGGTATTCACCAGCAGTTTCATACATTCATTTAAATGTCTTGCATGAGGCAGCAATTTTTTTATTTATTTGACACTTGACAGGTTTTTTTTTTTTTTTTTTTTTTTTTACAATTTAGGAAATGTACGTAGCTTTGGAATACAGCTTGTTTAATTTGTGTGAGGTTAGATAGCCAATATTGTTACTGGTATCTTGGCTGAATTTTGATATCAATTCTTTTAATGGCAGGCCTAGATTTTGCCAGCTTGAATTAATTACTTATAGACAGTGCTTTGTATGTGTGAGTGAGTAACTTGGCATTTTTATATGTTAAAAATTTGTTTTTCATCAGATATAGGTATATTCTATATTCTGTATGTGACTAGCTCACTAAAGATTTGTACCAAGTAGCTCATTATACTACCTGGGGAGCTGCACCAAGATAATAGTTTGGAACACTTTATTTTATACAGGTAAATCACTCAGAGATAAGTATGGAGTGAAAATCAGAGACATGGCTTCAAGTTAGAAGCCAAATATGTATTGCTACAATGAAATATTAAAGGCCTACTGTACAGGATTACCTTGAAAATATTATAAAAGAGCCATGCTAAGGCATATCTATGATGCACTGGCAATCTCTGTCTTTATGCACTTTTGCCCAATTTGTGCACCATTACTTGTATTTATTCTAAAATGTGTTCAGGACGTTTCTGGACGTGGCACTCTTTTTGTATGGGGATAGGTGGGTGTGGCTACAGAGTCTGTGCTTTGGGATCATATTTCAGTGGAGTGTTTGTTGCTAGCTAGCTAAAGAAGAAGCCTAGATACAGCAAAACAATATGACAAGCTGACACGGCTCATTCAAAAATTAGAGTTAACCTTGGGATTGCATTTCCTCGGTGGCATCATCTGAAGGTAGCCAAGGGGATTAAAAGGGATGTGGTATTGGCTTGTTTTTTGTTGGTCCTGTACGTAACGTTACTGGCAGTGTGAAGCTGGCGACAATAACATTTCTGATGGTCTGAAATTTTCTAAATAAAAGTCCCAATGATAAAACCACTATTACATTCGACAAAATGAAATTAATTAATCTATACTTTCAACATAATGTAATTAATTGATAATAGAATTAGCTTTCTTACTGTTGCTCATAGTCGCTAATTTCACAGTACTTATGTTACATCTGGTTTTCCAGCTTGCTACGTTAGGTGCAGAACTTTGGGTGAGTGACAGAGGAGGAGACTTCTTTGATTGTAAACACGGACCACAGCAAGGCTACAAATTCCTGCATAGTATGCCTTTTAAATACAAAAATTTTTGAAATGATGAATTATCATTTGATGGAAAAATCATTTAGTGATAGTGATTTAGTGATTTTGGCTTCTGCCACATCTCAGTTGAGCATAGCAGGTCAAGACTATTGTCCATGATGAATTCCAGTAGCACAAGCTTTTTATCATTTAGAGACCTGTATTGAACAATGCACTTTTACTGAGGTGGTGTAGCAGTGAGAACTCCACCACTCTGGTATCCTAAAGACAAGCAAATCAGTGCGAATTTGACCAGATGGACATGATCTTGTTTCTATTTGCAGTAGGTTTACGATCTGAGCCCCTGTTTATGCATCTGGGGCAAAACAAACAAGATTTACAAATTTTGTCCAGATCTCATAATTCAGTATGTACAGTATGTTTGAGTGCAAGAAGTTCAGCTCCAGAATACCTGGTTGCTCAAATGCTCAATGAAGCTGAGGAGACAGAGTAACTGGGGCAAAATCCACTAAGAGCAGCACATTGATTACACAGTAACAGTTATTTAGGGGAAATACAAGGCCGATGAGTAGACAGGAGAAACATCTGAAAGTCACACAGCACTGAATCCAGGAACCGAGAAGCAACTGAATCCAGGATCCACAGGCTATGCAGCTACAGATTATACAGCTACAGGTACCGGTCTGACAACCTAGGGAAGCATCACAGGCGGCTGATGCTGTGTTGTAATGTTCCACCTGATTTATCCAAACATCTGATAAACATTTTCAGCACTCTAAACATCCTCTCTATTACAGTGCGTTCACACACAGTTGTTGTATTGAACACATGAATACATGTGAAACATTACTCGTAGCATTGCAAATACCTGTATTTTGATGGAGTTGGCTGCCTTACAGTTCACATATAGAAAAGAATTCTACACAGTTGTACATGTATTCAATCTATGTCACCGAGAACCCCAGGGAAGCCAAAGTTCGCCAATGTTGGCAGGTGTTATGGGGAATTTGATGTGTTCATTGGCATGTCAGACAAGGCTTGAGCTAACTGGATGTATGTACAAATTTATGGAAAATTCGGATATGCCCCCAGTCAAACTTAGGGGATGCCTGGGATCCCACTTGCAAAAATATGTAGCACAGCCGTGACTTCATTTCATAGCAATGGGAGTGTATAGGGACAGCAGGCTTTTGTCTCCAGGTCGCCAGGAGATTAAAAATATTTATTTTAGTCTGTTGTTTTTTTTTTTTTGTTTGAATACATGCTATATTTGGACTAATATTTTGAACTAAGTAGGCTACTAATAATTGAAGAAAAAACCATCCTGATGTACTTCCTTAGTAAGATCTCTCTTACTTTATCAAAACTATAATCAATAAGTAACCAATTAGTGTAGCTGTCCTAACCTGGCAAAACTTTAATGGTAAATTCTAATGTTAGCTGCTGAAATAACATTTACTCTAACATCTACTCTTTAACGTATTTTAACTTACCAATATATTAATTTCCCTGGTATTCATCATTACATAAAATGTATTTACCACATACCATATTACATGAATTTTAGAGGCAATAATGGGAAATGGCAACACCATTCAGCATTCAACAGCTTTATTTCTAGAATGTTGGATAAATCCAGGATGCCATTCTTTATTTCAGCTAATTAGAAGCAAACTGACTTTTTTTTTCAAAGGGCTCATTTGCAGAATAACTTTAACCATTTTAAGCCAACATGTTTTCCAGTTTCATGGCTTTTCTGAATTTTAAGCTTTGTTGAATCCAGAAAAACTGAACTTTTGTTCAATTAAATTGCATACACCCTTAAATTGGTTTGATCGAGGAATTTCGATTTGGTTTAAAAATATTCTGTAATATTCTTTATGTAATCAAGCTCAAGTAATGTAATCAGTATGATTTCCAAAGCTACCAACTTCTTTACCAAGAGATGTGAAAATAATGTAATGTCTTTCTTTCTTCAAGGATGTTTTCTGGAAAGTCAAAAAAGTGGAAGTCCATCTTTAACCTGGGCAGATCTGTGACTGATTCAAAGGGAAAACAGAGTCGAAGTGCCAGTGTGTTTGTGAAGGCACAGACAATATCAGGTAACTACGCTGCCCTTTGATTATGATTATGGTATCTGTTGATATTTTTGTACAGCAGAGTAAAGCACAGACCTGGATTATTCGGCACAAGTGTTGAATGAGAGATTCAGCTGTTTTATACCTGCACTAAGGAAGAAACAGCAGGGGAGCCTTTTGGCCCAAACATTATTATGATACCCTGGAATGGGGGGGGGGGGGGTCTATGTATAAGTGCTGTAATTTCTACAATTGAGGCCAAAAGTTTACATACACCTAGGCTAAAGACATCCAACCCAATTTTTCACAACTCACATTTCATGTTACCATACATTTCCAGTGTTAAGTCAATTAGGGTAACTACTTTATTTCCATAAGAGGTCATTTCAAAATAATAGCTAAGCTAATAGCTTTCAGCTTTCATGTACTCAGATTTTCTTTTCTTTGCCATTTTTGTCCCATTTTCTCCCCAATTCAGTCGTTATACCAATTCCCCGTGTGGACCAGCCATAGTCCTGGTCGATGCGCTATCCTCTGTCGGTCTGGGGAGGGTGTAGACTACCACATGCCTCCTCCAATACATGTGGAGTCGCCAGCTGCTTCTTTTCACTTGACAGCGAGGAGTTTCATTGGGAGAGCGTAACGCGCGCGGAGGTACACGCTATCTCCCCTGGATCCCCTCCCCGCTGGACAGGCGCCCCGACCAACCAGTAGGAGTCGCTAATGCAGTGATCAGGACTCATACCCTCACCGGGTTCCCACCCACGAACACTACCAATTGTGTTCGTGGGAACGTCTGACCAAGCCGGAAGTACCGCTGCTGGGGATTGAACCTGGGTCTCTGCGGTGGTAGGCGAGTGCTTATACACTACCCAGATGGCCCCTATATCAGATTTTCTGTGGGTCAAAAGTATGCGTACACTTTGTTAGTATTTGGTGGCATTGCCTTTTAATTGCTTAACTTGAATCAAATGCTTGGGGTAGCATTCCACAAGCTTCTCACAATACTTTGCTGGAATTTTTGCCCATTCCTCCTGACAGAACTGGTGTAACTCAGTCATGTTTTTGGGCCTCCTTACTCGGACATGCTTTTTCAGTTCAGTCCACAAATTTTATATGGGATTCAGGTCAGGGCTTTGTGATGGTTACTCCATACTTTCACTTTGTTGTCTTTAAGCCCTTTTGTTACAACTTTGGAGATATGCTTAGGATCATTGTTCTGCTGGAAGACCCAGTTAGGACCAAGTTTTAACTTTCTAGGTGATGTCTTGAGGTGTTGCTTCAGTATTTCCAGATAATTCTTTTTCCTCATGATGCCATCTATTTTCTGAAATGCACCAGTCCCTTTTCCACCAAAAAACCCCCACAACATGATGCTGCCATCCCCATGCTTCACAGTTGGGATAGTGTTCTTTGGATTAAAAGCCTCACCCTGTTTCCTACATATATAGCGCTGATCATTATGGCCGAACAGTTCAACTTTTGTTTTATCTGACCAGGCAACACTTCTCCAAAGGACTAGGTCTTCGTCCTGATGATCACCATCAGCTGCTGATGAAGAACTTCATTCTGGCTTTTTTATGCCCATCTTGGAGCAGGAGCCTCTTCCTTGTGCAACAGCCTTTCAGGCCATGGCAATGTAGGATCCTCTTAATGGTGGATGTAGATACTTTGGTACCTGATGCCTCCAACTCCTTCACTAGTTCCTTTGTTGTTGTCTTGGGGTTCAATTGAACTTTTCGGACCAAATTTCGTTCGGCCCTGGGATTTAATTTGTGCTTCCTGAACGATGCAGTGTCTCTGTGGTCCCAAGATTTTTATATTTGTATACAATTGTTTGTACAGATGCTCCTGGTACCTCCAGTTGTTTGTTAATAAAGGAAAAACTTGGCACACTGAGTATATTGCAAATATAGTTTAATTAGCTGCGCTTTCGGTAAAAAAGACCTTCTTCAGAGCATACATGGATATAAAAAACAAGTGTTTTATATGCACACAGACACCTGCAAACAATTAGTGACGTGTAACAATTAGTAACTGTTAACAGCAAGTACGTAACCACTGGACCAATTGAAGGAGTGTATATATATATATACAAAGGTAATATAGACAATTTGGAAGGTAGACAGTTATACAAGTGACAATATAGATGATTATATACAAAGGTTCAAATATACATATAATGAAATCACAGAGGGTAAAAAAACTACAATTATAACCTCAGTCTCCAAAGGAGTATATAACAAACTGAAGGGAGGCCAGGGTGTGCCTGTAATGTGTATCAGGACTAGCCGGTATAAATACAGGTGCAGCTGTGGCCTAAAAAAATAGAGAGGAACAAAATACACAAGATTAAACTACAAGATTAAAGCACTACTTAAGATTAAAGCGTTACTTTTAAGTCAAACTCGTCATTAAGATCCTGATTATGACAGTCTAAATTGTGGATCCAATAGAGTTCTCTCTGGAGGAGAATTCTATTAGTGTCACCACCTCTGGCAGGAATGTTAATTTTCTCGATGCCAAAAAAAGCGCAGGGAGGCAACATTATGGGAAAATTTGTTTAAATGAACGGCTACTGGGTAATTGGGATCATTGCGCCTGATGCTACTCTTATGTTCGCTTATTCGTTGCTTCAAACATCTCGTAGATTTATCCACATAGTAGAGGTCACACGGGCACCGGATAGCGTAAATTATATTTTTAGTATGGCACGTAATGACGCCTCTTATAGGGATCCGTTTACCAGACCTGGGGTGACAAAAATCAAAAGTTTTAAAGGTATGATGACATTGGGCGCAGTTGCCACATGGGTAATTACCATCCCTCAGGGGAGCAAGGAGGGATTGTGAGGGGCCGGTTCTCAGGTAGACACGAACAAGTTTGTTGCAGAGATAGGGAGCCCTCTTGTAGACAAACAGGGGAGGATGCATGAATTGCTGGTTAAGGGCCGGGTCAGAGGTAAGGAGATGCCAATGTTTCATGATAGTATTTCTAAACATAAAAGGCTTAGGTGAAAAAGTAGTGATACATGTCACAGAAAAATCTCACTCTTTTTTTGGGCTTTTCTAGTAACTCAGACCTAGGCTTGGCGAGTGCCAGATTGTGAGCATCATTAATGCATGTTGGTGAATAGCCGCGGTCAAGGAACTGGTTTTTCATGGCAGATGCCTTATTGATAAAGTCGTCAGTCGAGTGACAAATGCGTCGGAGATGATAAAACTGGCTCTTAGGGAGACCGTTTTTAAGAGTGTTAGGGTGTGCACTACTAGCATGGAGGAGTGTGTTCCTATCCGTCTCCTTCTGATATAAAGTGGTGGTGAGACTACCACCTTCAGTTGTTTGGAAATTTCTCCTGAGGAGGAACCGGGCATGTGGAGGACCACAATTTGTTTTCTGAGGTCTTGGCTGAGTTGCTTGGATTTTCCCATGGTATCAAGGGCAAAAAGGCAGTGGTTCTAAAGGTTGGCCCTTAAATATAGCAACAGGTGCCAATTACCTCCCAATTAACTCCTGATTATGACAATTGGCCAATCAGAAACTTCTAAAAATTCATTACATCATTTTTTGGAATCTTCTAGACTGTTAAAGAGACAGTCAACTTGGTGTATGTAAACTTTTGACCCACTGGAATTATGATAGTGAATTAAAGCTGAAATAAATTTGTCTCTAATCAATTGTTTTGAAAATACCTCTGATGTGAACAAAGTAGATACCCTAATTGACTTGCCAAAAGAAATGTATGGTAACATGAAATGTGCGGAGTTGTGAAAAACTGAGTTTGAATATCTTTTAGTAATCTTTTGGCCTCAACTCTACGTGACAAAACTAAAATGTATAAAAATACCCTTTAATAAAAGCTGAGAATCTGCACTTTAACCACAAAATACAGAGCCGAAGTACAGAGCCAAATCAAGAAAATTATGTCTTTGTCCCAAACATTATGGGTGGAGAAACATAAGAAATGCAGATGGTTCCATGCAGGTGTACTGAATGATAAAATTAAGCAATTAACATCCTATAATGCTCTGTGGCATTGTGAGGATGACGAGCAGCAAACAGGAGGCCAACAACAGAAATAGGTTGAAAAGTGCTCAAATTTATTAATCGCGCTGTACAAAACTAATAGTGTCAAATATTTACAAAAAAAATCAAAAATAAATAAGCATAAGGCAATTAGTCCTCTCTGTACTCGGCTCTCAGCTAGGTGTTCTCTCACCCACACCCTCTCCTGGACTGAACTGACTGGGGAGCTTAAATAAGCTCTTCCCCCCTCAGACCGTACCATTTAAAAAAAACAATCAATTAAGACAATAATGGCAATAAATGCATTCATCATCTTATCATGCATATGAGGAACATGGAAATAAACAATAATACTAGCCGGCAAACATAGTTGTTATAGTACAAACATAATAATTAATCAAACAATCATTGTGTGTCCTCCCCCATGCGAACCGCGCGAAAAACTGCATTACCCACAATGCATAAATAGGCTGCAACTGCGCAGCGCATACCTTTGACCCCCAACACTGTGACAGACAACGAGGTGAGAGGAATTGAACAGATGTAAATGGATGTTTGTTAACTGAAAGATTACCCTGGCTCACTGAATAGTCTACAAGTTAGAGTGTGCACCCGCTAAAATGTAACTAGACAGTTCACAAATGTTAACGGTAAATATGGAATGTTTGAATATATGTAAACCGACACGCCTCCGATAACATCCTTGTTTTGTGATAAGTGGGTAGACAGCTGTATTACTTTGCTCATGAATCAATAAACAAACGGAAACAAGAAACATATTTTGTGGACATTGAAATTGAAATTAATACTTGAAATGTGTGCTTCCCCATAGCGAGGTGGGACGCAACATTGGGGCGGAGAATCAAAGGAGACTTATTTCTCCGTCACAGGCATGTATACAAACATCTCAGTTGACCTCAATTTTGGATCAAGATGGCAAGAGGAAAAGATTTAAGTGACTTTGAAAGAGGGTTCATTATTGGGGCACAGATGGTCTGACATCAAATGGTTTGACATAAATTCATAAAATTTGGCAGTAATATTGGTGTTCACAACCAGAGCCAAACCCTAACATATTGGCCCAATTGAATCACATGGTAACACTATAGAGAACAGTAATAAATTCATGAAAATCACTGTTGTTGTGGAGATCAGTTTCCTCATCTGGAACATACACTATATGGCCAAAAGTATGTGCACACCCTTTCTAATGAGTGTGTTCAGCCACACCCTTTGCTAGCTGGTGCATAAAATCAAGCATGCAGCCATACAATCTCCATAAACACTGGCAGTAAAATGGTTTGTACTGAAGAGCACAGTCACTTTCAGTGTGGCACAGTCATACGATGCCACCGGTATCCAACGGTAAGTGCTGTTATTGTGAAGTGGAAATGCCTTGGAGCAACAACAGCCATAAAGCGGTTGGACACGCAAGCTCACAAAATGGGCCTCTCTAGTGCTAAGGTGGATAGCGTGTAAAAGTAGTCTTTCCTTGGTTGCAATACTAACTACCGAGTTCTGAGTATCTCTGGAAGCAACGTCAGCACAAGAACTGTTCATCAGGAGCTTTGTGAAATGGGTTTACATGGCCGAGCAGCCACAAACAAGCCTAAGATCACCATGCGGAATGCCAAGCATCAGTTGGAATGGTGGAAAGCTCACCGCCATGGAGCAGTGAAAACACGTTTTCTGGAGTGATGAAGCTTCCCTATCTGGTAGGCTGACGGATGAATCTAGGTTCAGGAGAACAGTACCTGGCCAAATGGATAGTGTCAACTGTAAAGTTCGGTGGAGGAGGAATAATGGTCTGGGGCTGTTCTTTATGGTTTGGTCTGGGCCCCTTAGTTCCAGTGAAGGAAGATCTTAATGCTACAGCATACAATGCCATTCTAGAGAATTGTATACATAAAACTTTGTGGGGAAGGCTCTTTCCTCTTTCAGCATGAAAATACCCCTTGTGCATAAAGCAAGGTTCATAAAGAAATGGTTTTTCAAGTTTGGTGTGAAAGAACATACACAGAGGCATACACAGAGCCCTGATCTCAATCCCATCGAACACGTTTCAGATGAACTAGAACACTGACTGTGAGCCAGAGCTTATCGCAACACGTCACTAATATTCTTGTGGTTGACGGGAACCAAATCCCCACAGCCATGTTCCAAAATCTCTCATTAGCCATTGTGTGATTTTGGCACTGATTAGCCACTTGGAATAATGGAATAATATTGGCTGTGTGTGCCCTTGCAGCTATATTTTAAATTAAATTTGACAGAAATTTATGAGATATGTTTCCTAGTTCATGATGTTTTAGTCGTAAATTAATAAGAACAGCTTCTATCTCTGTGGATATAGATTTGGTGAGCTTGTGTCTTGCATGTAAAAGGTACTTATGGGTATCATTGTTTTGGGTGGCTTTAAAATGGTTTCACAATTATTTTACCTCGACCTGAATTGGGGTACGGTGCGTTTTTGAGTTCAGTTAATTCCACTGTGATAAAAAGCTGTCGAATTCAGAGTTACATAGAAGTGTAGAATCAGATTTCCATCTTTTTACTATATTCTGTAGTAAATCTTTCAGTGTTCTATCCCTAGTGCCAAAATGCAGGTATTTTGGATTAACTGACTGCATTTGGCATGCTTTCGACATGTAACTTTATTATTATCTGAGACTAATGTAACCGCAAGCCCATGGCACATACTCTGTCTAAACTGTTTTGCAGAATGGACTGTCCTGCCATTGACATAATCATACGTTTTATTTCAACTGAAAATAATGTTGGTACCAAAATTTACCCTTGAGGGACCTAACAATGTCATGAAGTGCCACAAGCAAAAGAACATTGATTTCCTAGTTCTCATTACCCATTGGGCCGAATTGCAAAAAAGTCTGCATACAAGTGATTTTTAATGCATTTGTTATTTTCATGCACTGCTATAAATCATGTGTACTACAAATCTGCTAAACAAACATAATGTAAATTAGTAAATAAATAAAGTGTTAGCAGCTACTGAATTTGTAAAAACAATACTTGTTTCTTAAAACTTTATATATATATATATATATATATATATATATATATATACATACATACATACACACACACACAGTGGCTTCAGAATGTATTCAGACCCCTTCTCTTTTTGCACACTTCATTGTGTTGTAGATTTAATTTTAAATGGATAAAGTTGCAATTTTTGATTTTCGCCCATAAATCTACACTCAATAACCCATAATAACAAAGTGAAAACATGTTTTTAGAATTTTTTGCAAATTTATTAAAAATAAAAAACTGAAATCTCTCATTTATCTCTTAAGTATTCAGACCCTTAATTCAGTACTTTGTAGAAGCCCCTTTGGCAACAATTACAGCTTCGAGTCTTATTGGGTAAGTCTCTACAAGCTTTGCACACCTGGATTTGGGCAGTTTATCCCATTCTTCCTGGCAGATCCTCTCAAGCTCCGTCAGATTGGATGGGAAGCATCTGTGAACTGCCATCTTCAGGTCTCTCCATAGATGTTCTATGGGGTTTAAGTCTGGACTTAAGTCGAGACTTGTCCCGAAGCCATTCCAGTGTTGTCTTGGCTGTATGCTTCGGGTCATTGTCGTGCTGAAAGGTGAACCGTCGCCCCAGTCTGAGGTCGCGTGCACTCTGGAGAAGATTTTCTTCAAGGACCTCTCTGTATTTGGCTGCATTCATCCTTCCCTCAATTCTGACCAGTCTCCCTGTCCCTGCCGCTGAGAAGCACCCCCATAGCATGATACTGCCACCATCATGCTTCATCATAGGGATGGTATTAGCCAGGTGATGAGCACTGACTGGTGTTCGCCAGACATAGTGCTTGGAGTTCTGCCCAAAGAGTTCAATTTTTGACTCATCAGACCAGAGGATCTTTTTCCTCATGCTCTCAGACTCCTTTAAATGCCGTTTAGCAAACTCCAAGCGGGCTGTTATATGCCTTTTACTCAGGAGTGGCTTCCGTCTAGCCACTCTACCATAAAGGCCTGACTGATGGAGTGCTGTTGAGATGGTGGTCCTTCCAGCAGGTTTTCCCATCTCTGCAGAGGACTTCCGAAGCTCTGTTAGAGTGACCGTTGGGTTCTTGGTCACCTCCCTGACCAAGGCCCTTCCTGCCCGGTTACTCAGTTTGGAAGGAAGGGTCCTGGTTGTTCCAAACTTCTTCCATTTCGCAATTATTGAGGCCACTGTGCTCTTGGGAACACTCAAAGCTTTAGAAATGGTTTTATACCCTTGCCCTGCTCTATGCCTCGCCACAATTTTATTGCGGAGGTCTACAGAGAGTTCCTTGGACTTCATGGCTTGATTTTTGTCCTGACATGCAGTGTGAATTATGGGACCTTATATACACAGGTGTGTGCCTTGTCCAATCAATTAAATTTGCCACAGGTGGACTCCAATCAAGATCTAGACACATCTCAAGAATAATTAAAGCAAACAGGATGTACCTGACAACAATTTGGAGTGCCACAGCAAAGGGTCTGAATACTTATGTAAATGATCAATCAATCAATAAATCAAATTTTATTTGTATAGCGTATTTTACAGCAGTTGTCACAATACGCTTTACAGACAACCCTTGCCTAAACCCCCACAGGAGCAAGCCTAAGGCAACAGTGGCAAGGAAAAACTCCCTGTGGCAGATGGGAAGAAACCTTGGAAGGAACCATGCTCAAGGGGGAAACCCATCCTCCTCTGGTCGGCTCAGGGTGCCAACTGGTGACCAACATGTCAGTCAGTTTTATAGGGTTTATGATGTGGCTCAGATGATGGGTGGGGCCGGGTGGCGGTGATGGGGAGCAGCAGGTGGCGACATGTGGGCAGGGTGGAGGCAATGACGAAAGAGAGGCTGGACCGCAGAGGTGGGGGAGACCAGATGACTCTCGACGCACTCTCGAAGGTTGGGGCAAGAGTCCCGCCGGCAGCGTGGGGAAGAGGGTAGAAGCAGCAATTAGGGAATTTGCAATATAGCAGACAGTGGGTAAAGTGGCAGTGGCATATGTATTGGGGTACCCCGCCAGAGATTTCAGTTTTAGATTTTTAATAAATTTGCAAAAATTTCTAAAAACATGTTTTCACTTTGTCGTTATGGGTTATTGAGTGTAGATTTATGGGCAAAAACAAAACCTGCAATTTTATCCATTTAAAATTAAAAATGAAGGGGTCTGAATACATTCTGAAGCCACTGTGTGTGTATATATATATATATATATATATATATATATATATATATATATATATATATATATATATAAAGTTTTAAGAAACAAGTATTGTTTTTACAAATTCAGTAGCTGCTAACACTTTATTTATTTACTAATTTACATTATGTAATTTAAATCTACAACACAATAAAGTGTGCAAAAAGTGAAGGGGTCTGAATACTTTCTGAAGCCACTGTATATACAGTGGGCTCCAAAATTACTGGCACCCCTGACTGGCAATGCACAAACAATACTTTAAAAAATATAAACAATATAATTATAGAGATAAACTCAAAATACCAACATGTGAGAAATATTGTACTTTAGTAATGTTCCAGTGGAACCAACCAAAATCATTCATTGATTTAATTAAAAATTAATTTCCTCCAAGTCAAGGTTTTACAATTAATGGCACCCTTAAAGATTATTGTAAATAACATCTACCAAAATTAAACCAGAAATTAAATTCCACTTATTTAAGTTTATCTAAGTCTTAAGGAACTATATTGGGCCATTACATCACTTCCTGTTTCACTAGGGTATAAAAATGAGGTAACACGCAATATCCCTTTGTCATCCAACACCATGAAGAAAACAAAAGAACTGGCAGTTCAAAAGAGACAGATGGTTGTAGACCTTCATAAATCTGGTAATGGCTACAAGAAGATCCACAAACGATTGAATATACCACTGAGCACTGTCAGGGCAATTATTACCAAATTCAAAAGATATAGAATAGTTGAAAACCTCACGGGTAGAGGACGCAAATGCATTTTGCCCCCCAGGATAGGGAGGAGGATGGTGAGAGAAGCAACAAAATCCCCAAGAATCACTGTGAAAGAATTGCAGGCCTTGGTGGCGTCTCGGGGTCACCAGGTTTAAAAAAAACCATCAGATGACCTCCACCTCCACAACCACAGGCTCTTTGGAAGGGTTGCCAGAAGAAAGCCTTTTCTGACGCTAAGACACAGAAGCAAGCGCTTGGAGTTTGCCAAACGTCATTTAAATTATGACTGGAAGAGGGTGCTCTGGTCAGATGAGACCAAAATTGAACGTTTTGGTCAGATAGACCATCGGTATATTTGGCATCGGAGATGCATGCAAGGAGAGGCACCTCATACCCACAGTGAAATATGGTGGTGGGTCAGTGATGTTTTGGGGCTGTTTTAATTCAGGGGCACTGGTTAAGATTGATGGCATAATGAATTCCACCAAGTATCAGGCAATTTTGGCTGACAATCTGGTTGCCTCTGCCAGAAGGCTGAGACTTGGCCGTAGGTGGACTTTCCAACAAGACAATGACCCAAAACATACCTCAATATCCACACAGAAATGATTCCGTGACAACAAAATCAATGTTCTGCAATGGCCATCTCAGTCGCCGGACCTCAATCTAATGGAAACCCTGTGGGCTGAGTTAAAGAGGGCAGTTCATAAGCGCAAACCCAAGAATGTGAAAGATCTTGAAAGGATCTGCCTAGAGGAATGGTCCAAAATCCCTCCAAATGCATTCCTTAACCTTGTCAAACATTATAGGAAAAGGCTCCATGCTGTTATCCTTGCCAGAGGTGGTTGCACTAAGTACTAAATGAGGAGTACCAATAATTATGAAACCTTGATTTGGAGGAAATTGATTTTTAATTAAATCAATAAATGATTTTGGTTGGTTCCATTGGAACATTAATAAAGTACAGTATTTCTCACATGTTGGTATTTTGAGTTTATCTCTATAATTATATTGCTTATATTTTTTAAAGTATCGTTTGTGCATTGCCAGTCAGTGGTGCCAGTAATTTTGGAGCCCACTGTATATATATATATATATATATATATATATATATATGTGACGGGTGCTGGAGAAAAGGTCCGCAAGTCGGAAATCTTGAAATCGCGCTAGGAGGCAAAAAAGGTTTTTAAATTTTTTTTTACTGTTTTCCTTTTTTTTCATATTACGAAAGTTAAAGTGTTGAAGAAGTCACTCAATAGAATAAACAACATTTGTAGGGTCACTAAATACTTATAATTTGTCAGCAAAGTCGGCTTGTTTTAGTGATTCTAACAGCCGGGTTTTGGAGGCGTGATGGGGGTGCAGTTTAATTAGCATGTTTGATTTCGTTGGCTATTGTCACTTTGTTTCGGTCAAGCCACCGCCCATAAATAAAGCCGTGTGGTAGTAGGCTATGTTTGTTTACTGTGTGAGGTTGCTACAATGGCAGACGCTCAATCAGTAGGTGAGAGTATAAGCTTTCTAACGATGTATAACATGTCTAATTTTGCTTTTGGAATAGCGTTTTATAGGTTAGCGTAACCGAACATTTTCTTACCATGGTATTCGCTCTATATGGTACTATTAAAAGACGTTGCACCTAACGAAACATTGTGAACGATTTTTCGTAATTCCTTGGAAAATACGATTATTATTGAGGACTTCTGGGCATAGCTAAGCCATATGTTTGCTGATAGACCTATCTGACATCGTTTTCTGGAGCAAAACAGAAGCGAATATAATTGTTATTGATTTGCTGTCTCTGTCTCCATCTACTGAACATAGATAAGATTTCATCATTGCTATGTAAGTATTACTGCTCAAAATATTTCGGTTATTACGTTATTTTAGAAACTGAGTGTCTTTAAATAGGTTAGTAGTATTATATAATGTGGATATTTCACACTGTAATGTAAGCGTTAGTTAGTAGTGTAATGGTTTTTGTGACGCATACAACAGTGATGAGGAGAGTGTTGAAACATTTCCAAAATGTGGTGGACGGCTGAAAAATGTTTTTATATCGTCCCATTCCCGTACAAGGAAACATAGTAGATGTATACTTTAACCCGCAATCTCCCAGTATTTCATTGTGAACTAAAAAAGGAGCAAATTCATTTTAGATTTTTTGTCTTGACCATTGCATTTGTGGCACTTTATTTCTTACAAAATTATGAATATAAAGTAATCTAAGCTAGTATTATAAATGGTACAAATGTATTGCTTAATTTAAGACATTTTTCTAGTCTCTGTGGTTTTCACATCTGGAGTTATAAAGCTTTAAATAGGGTAACCCCTAAATGGGCAATGATTTACAGGTACTCTAGTAGGGGAGTGGTTGGGGTGGAGTTAACTAGCTATTGTTCCCACCCATTATCTCCCTGTGAGAAGTGCGAAAAGTTCAAGATCTTTCAAGGGGATTTTCTCTGCTACTTGATTTTAGGAGTACCAACATTCAAATAAGCATATCTTCTTCAACTATTTTCAGATTCCAATGTATGACACATCATTTGAAAGCTTACAATCTGCACTTTCATAATCTGTAAAAAACTGAAAAATGACCTTGCCCTACTTGCGGACCAAAACACCAGCACCTGTCACATATATATAAACAATATATATAAAATGCTCAATTTAAGGTGCCAAATGGTATATAAACAATATATATAAAATGCTAAATTTTAAAGTTGCCAAATGGTTTCATTGACATTGAAATTATGTGCAAAACTGGATTCACAAATTGTATTTCTCTTCCAAAAATCACCTTGTCTACCTTCTACTATTTTGCCTTCATCAGATAAATCATCAGCCATCTTTACTTTTTTATAGTTCATTTCCCAAACCAATATTAATTAATCTGCTTATTGAGAACCTCTCCGTCTGCATGGTGTGAAAATGTTGTTCTCCATATTCTGTTAATGCGTATGCTTTTTAAAATATATTGAGATGTAATCAAGTGTGCCTCTCACTGACAGAGAGAGATCCTTTTCGGACAAGGAAAAGTATGGACTCCCTCTGTTCATTTTCTGTGGAAGGTAAGATTAAATAATCAGACACTTCCTTTGTATCACATAGTTAAAATGATCTATCCCAATGAATGATTGAAAAAGTATTTACACCCTTCTCTCATTGGTGGTACACAGAATGTTTACAGAGCACCATCTTTCCTTTACAGAATTTTTCTGCAATCCTACTAATATCTAAAAACATTAAAATGTGCAAGCTAACCTAAGTGACAAATTATACCAATCATGCCAAACAATATGTATGTAACAGAACAATCATCATGCTTGTTGCCACTGTTACTTCAAATTTGATTTCTCCATAAAATCATGTTTTCCCTGGACAGTGCTATAGCAAATCATTTTGCCACTCATGAGACATCAACACAAATACGATGGCACGTTTGGCTGAGGCACCATGCTGTAGTGCATGTCGGATCGAGTCCAGATCATGCTTGTGCTGGCTGTGGCTAGTAATTGAGATTGCCTTATCTAGAGTATGGGAAGGTTCAGATGGCTAGGGGTGCACATTGCATCACTCTCTAGTGAACCCCACTGAAATATTAGTTTGCATTTGGGATTTGCATTGCTTTCTAGCAGTCTGAAAATAAAGCATAACTATATTGTGCAACCTTATAATAAGTGTGAACTTAGAACTAGACAGGGGTGGTTCAGGTTTAAGTAGTGTAAGGGGAGGTTCATTTGTGTTGACTACAGTAGCATGTACATCTGAAGTATGCTGTAGCGCACAATTTAAGCTTTCGTCAAAACCTAAAGTAACATCAAAAAATGAAATGGCAAAGCTTTCACACCTCATTTACTATGCACTTCTAGGGGACCTGCCACCTATTTTTTACACTGTTGCTTTGCATTTCAATGTTATAGCTGATCAGTGATTACACTTCAGTTAGATAGTGAATAATTTTTTTTTGTCTTTTAAAAAAATCTGATTTAATTGTTCTGTTAAATTCATATGGTGTGAAATATCAGGTGAGACTAAACTTTTGCCCTCTTTCATACAACAGACACTGATCATGAAGTGAAACAACCAAGTGGAGGAAATGATTTATTTATGCCAGTCTTCAAATCCTGTACACTGGGCTCTTCTGGGACGACCTACAAACTAAATGAGAAGGACCATGAATTTGGGGTAACAGGGGGCAGCCCTTGCACAAGCAGAGCAGCCAGAAAGAGTGGTGGACCCCCACTACATAAAGCTCTGCCAGAACAAATGAAAGTTTTCAAAGGTGATGACAGCAACCGCCAGCCAACTTCTCCAGTAAATGGAAGGATGCTGTATACCAGCAGCATTAACAATTCCTCTAAGCTGGCCTTCCCAGGTAGCCTTTTCCCACCAGAATCTTCCCCTCGGCATTACCACAAAGCCCTAAACATCTCAGAACCTTTTGCTGTGTCTGTTCCCCTGCGAGTGTCGGCTGTCATAAATAGCAACAGCACCCCCTGTAGGGCACAAGACAAAGATGAGGCTGCTTTGCTTTTCCAAAAACCTAACAGGAAAGCCTCTGTGACATGGCAGGACAACAATGGAAGAAACAGGAGTGTATGCAGTAATGCCAGTTCTCTCAACTATACCACATTGGGACAGGATGACTTACAGGCAACAGCAAAGAGCACCAGATCTGGCACCAGTCTTGAGCCAACAGAAGGTAAACCATTTATGCGCCCACTCTCTCTCTCTCTCTTCCTCTCTGGACATCCTCATCCACAGTGACGAATATAGTTTACGGTTAATACAGTTACAGTGCATACAAACACAAAATAGGCATATCTTTTTACTCTAAAACATTTCCTGTCACAGTCTATGAATCATAGGCTCCCATGTTCAAGCCCCGCCTGAAACAACTTTCTTTAACATGTTTTTTTCTTAACTAATAATTGTCTTACTTCTCAACAATTGCTTTTGCACCACATCTACCCAGCGTTCACCGAACGTACATACTGCATTATCTGCACGTTCACTTAACCGGCTACAATATCGCCAGGCCATATGGATTCAACCGGAGCTCAGCTGTGCTTACTGTCCTGTGTTCTTCTTTAAAACCACGGACACCAAGACTTTTCACACATAGAATAGCTATGTCACGGTGGCGCACTGCCAAAGTTACAGACTGGAAAACCAGAGGCCGAAGGATTGAATCCTGCCTTGCCCTCAGGCAGATATTTTCATATTTTACACTAACGTTTTCTTACACTTTCATATGTGCTTTACCAAAAGTCACTCACGGCCAGCCATATGCATTTCATGACGTCAAATGTATTGATTTTCTTTAAAAGTTACACCAGCTGACCACTGTGCCATTTCTACTAACTATATTTCTTCACTTGGCTACTGTAGAAAACGTACTTATCAGCAAACGCCACGTTTCTACATTCATGTTACCTCATCCTGTTCTCTATCTACCCACATACAAACAATTACTACACATGTACTGTCTACAACTCCCCATTAAAACATTACATTTTAAATCATGACTCAATAATTATAACTACTATTACTGAACATGAGAAAAGTACATCAGTGCAATAGATTTCCTACACTATACCACACGTTACTTCAGCCACTACTTTAACGAGTGATCCCTTATGCCGTCTGTTATATATACCGTTCAATAAAGAAACTCATCTCGCTCATGGTCACTTCATTCACTTTGCACTATAGTCTCTGATTATGTCAAACCTCACCTACATGCCAATTATGCTAAAAACATATTGTTTCAACTACTCAATTTTATAATTTCTCCTCATTTCTCTCGTACTATTGTCATTTTATAATATGCAAAGATTGCTGGGTCATATGCGTCTGCTCCTATTCCCCACTATCAAGTGTTCTAGTTGTACTACTTCCAGTCCTCAAGTAAGAACAGTGATCTACCTAAGCAAAACAGCGAAGAGGACACCTACCCACATATAAACGTATCAAAATACCTTATAAACCTTACAAACACTAAAACTGCATCTCCACGAAATAACAGAAAACAGAGCAGGACAGAAGGGTACACAAGTTAGGGAGCTCTAATTCTACGAGCTTGCTGATAATTCAATCAGAGCTCGTTGGATGGCTGTCAAATCCGTGAGTACATACACTGGGCATATTTCAGCTGCGTTTCTGATGCGTTTATACTTACAACACCGCACCCTTTGTCACAGCCACTGTTTTACATATATAGCAAATTGAAAGTGGTAAACGGTACACGCTCATCAGACTGTACAGATTCACACAAGGATAGCCATAATCCACAACCATTTCTTATAGGGTCACTTCGCATTTCTCACTTTCTCATAACAAACACTTTGCAAAAAGAAATGATATCTCATAATAAACACATTTTCAACATACAAAAATGCCAAGTTACTCACACATACAAAGCACTGTCTATAACTCATTCATTCAAACTGGCAAAATCTACACCTGCCATTAAAAGTATTGATATCAAAATGATTAAGCCAAATTACTGTACTACAAACAATATAGGCTATCTTGTCTCACCGAAATAATATAAGCTGTATTCCAAAGCAATGCTACCCAATGCTTCCTCAATTGTTTCAAGTCACTTGGCCCTGTGTTTTTTTAATCTTACCATTTTACAATGTCATCCAAACTTTGTGTCACATCAAAGTGTCAAATACCTCTAATTGCCTCGTGCAACACATTTAAATTAATGTACAAAACTGCTGGTGAATACCTACAGGAAGCATATTCCTCCACAAAACATATGTTTATACTTGCTTGTCAACTTCCTTTTACTAAATGTACAAGTTCTTGCAGTATTTATTGTAAGTAGCAAATATACATGTAAAATACATATTGTACATACATACATAGAATACTTCTGTATCCCCATGGGGACATTTCCCTTGCAGCATGTTATATTCACATTTACAAACAAACATTTATACCAAGAAACATGAAATCATTCACTCAACAAACGCTGGCCAGCTAAATACATACATACCCATACAAATTGGACATATTAACACCTATTCAATCAATCTTGACTCTTACAAACCCATCCACACATGTTTGGCCTGTCCATGTACTGTATGCTTTTACACACAGGGCCAAGTGACTTGAAACAACTGAGGAAACATTCGGTAGCATGGCTTTGGAATACAGCCTATATTGTTTGTAATACAGTAATTTTGGCTTCATTTTGATATCAATACTTTTAATGGCAGGCGTAGATTTTGCCAGTTTGAATGAATGAGTTAAAGACAGTGCTTTGTATGTGTGAGTAACTTGCCATTTTTGTACATTGAAAAAGTGTTTTTTATGAGATTATAAATACTCTGGTAGCCTTTTGAAGCTTTATGCACCTCTACAGTTCTTCTATGTTTTGAAGCATGGTTCACATGAACAGATGTTCCTTGAGAGGAGCAGACTGTCAGCAACCAAACCTTGTCTGCCTTTTTTATAGGGCAG
The DNA here is from genome assembly GCA_039654925.1 of Anguilla pacifica. Taxonomy (NCBI): domain Eukaryota; kingdom Metazoa; phylum Chordata; class Actinopteri; order Anguilliformes; family Anguillidae; genus Anguilla; species Anguilla pacifica. The sequence goes on from CM077292.1 coordinate 42,705,029, forward strand.
GGCACCTCCAACCCACATCTCCAATCTCATCTCATTGATTGGAACACCTGAGTCGAATTAACTTTCAGAGATGTAATTAGCCTAGAAGTTCACATACTTTCCAACCTGGACTGTGAATGTTTAAATCAGTGGTTCTCAACTCAGGCCAGAAAGGGCCGGTGTGGGTGCAGGCTTTTGTTCCAACCAAGCAGTTACACACCTGATTCTACTAATCAAGGTCCTTAGTAAAGACTCCAAAGGTTGATTAGTAGAATTAGGTGTGTAACTGCTTGGTTGGAACAAAAGCCTGCACCCACACCGGCCCTTTCTGGTCCGAGTTGAGAACCACTGGTTTAAATGATGCATTCAATATTGACAAAAAGTAGTAAAAATTATATTATTAGTTTAAGCAGATTGTGTTTGTCTATTAATCTGACTTAGATGAAGATCAGGCCACGTTTAATGAGTAATTAATGCAGAAATGCAAGTAATTCCAAAGGGTCCACAAACTTTTTCTTGCAACACTCAATTGTGTTGCAAAAAATTTGCAACACAAATTTTATTTGAAGTATTGAAATGATCATTTTTTCACTCCTGCCTCCAGCTTGTGCACCACAAATTTACCAAGAAATTGCATGTTTCACACTTTCAATCAAGGGCATAAGAAATTCAAAATCCTCAGAATTAGTCAATGCTGTATCTAAAAAAACTCAACAATTATTGAGCTATGATGAATGGACGTAATAGGTTCATGCCACGAAAAAAAAAGTTTTTATCAAATGATTGACACTCCTGGTTCTGACTGGTCAAATCACTTTTAAAGTAACAAGAGACCTGAACCTCAATTCATGCAACTGAGTTTCTTTGATTTAGAAATTCACAAAATATACGCATGACAAGACACCAAAAATGTCTGGATCATTTGGTTATACATTGAGCTCCATAATCTGGGACAAAGACATATTTTTTTATTTCGTACTCCACAATTTAAAATTTTAAATCAAACTATTTGTATTTGCTTAAAATGCACATTCTTATTATTAAAGGGTATTTTCATATATTTTGGTTTCACCATGCAGGAATTACAGCACTTAATAATTTATACATAGCCCCTTCCCCACCCCGCCACCCACCACATTTCAGGGCACCATCATTTTTGGGACAAATTACTTCCCAGTTGTTTCTTATTAGTTAGGTGTGTTCAATTGCTTCCGTATTGAAGTTATGAAAGAGCTTTCAATATCTAGTCTTGATTCTAGGCTTTTGCTTGCCTTATGGAATCTGTTTTGGTAAGTGTTAACATGAGGACCTGAGTGCTAATAAAAGTCAAGGAAGCCATTAAGAGGCTGAGAAATAAGAAAAAAAAAAAAGAAAAGGGGACATAGGCCAAACCTGAGGCAAACCAAAATCAATTAAATCAATCAAATTTTATTTGTATAGTGTATTTTACAGCAGTTGTCACAATACGCTTTACAGACAACCCTGGCCTAAACCCCCACAGGAGCAAGCCTAAAGCAACAGTGGCAAGGAAAAACTCCCTGTGGCAGAAGGGAAGAAACCTTGGAAGGAACCAGGCTCAAGGGGGAAACCCATCCTCCTCTGGTCGGCTCAGGGTGCTGACTGGTGACCAACATGTCAGTCAGTTTTATAGGGTTTCTGATGTGGCTCAGATGATGGGTGGGGCCGGGTGGCGGTGATGGGGAGCAGCAGGTGGCGACAGATGTGGGCAGGGTGGAGGCAATGACGAAAGAGGGGCTGGACCGCAGAGGTGGGGGAGACCAGACGACTCTTGAAGCACTCTCGAAGATTGGGGCAAGAGCCCCACCAGTAGCACGGGGCAGAGGGTAGAAGCGGCAATTAGGGGATTTGCAATATAGCAGACAGTGGGTAAAGTGGCAGTAGTATGTATTGGAGGGACCCCGCCAGGAGTAATATATGGCTACATAGCCTCTAGGACAGGGATGGAGAGCCCATGCAGTCACGAGGGGTGGACAACCATACCCGCCTATCAAGAGCCAGCCCATGTGAAGTCAGGTCACAGCTGATTGACAGGTGACAGTAAGGAAAGGATTGGCACCCACAAAGCTCTATGACTACAGGCTTCTCCCACCCTGTCTCCAGACTATAACTGATTATAAGCCTGAGCATAAAGGTGCGTTTTTAATCTAGATTTAAATATTGAGACTGAGTCTGACTCCTTTATAAATTTTTGAAGCCGGTTCCACAGTAGTGGGGCTCTGTAGGAGAAAGCCCTACCACCTTTTAGGTTTTTGGAAATTCTTGGGACTACTAAGTAGCCTGCGTCTTGGGATCGGAGTGACCTTGTGGGCTTATAAGGTAGGAGCAGGTTAGTTATGTACACAGGTGCACGTCCATGCAGAGCTTTAAAAGTCAGGAGCAAAACCTTGAAATCTATCCTATGCTTAATGGGTAGCCAGTGAAGCGACGCTAGCACTGGTGTAACGCGCTCATACTTCTTAGTTCTGGTCAAGACACGAGCAGCTGCATTCTGCACAAGCTGGAGACTCTTTAACAAGTCATTAGGGCAGCCAGATAGCAGGGCATTACAGTAATCTAACCTAGACATAACAAATGCATGGATCAATTTTTCAGCATCCCCAACTGACAGGAAATGTCTAATTTGAGCTATGTTGCGTAGCTGAAAGAAGGCAATTCTGGATATGTTTTTTATGTGTCTCAAAAGATAGATCAGGATCAATGGTTACACCAAGGTCTTTAACGACCATATTAGGTTCAGCCAAACAACCATCACAGTTTAAGGTGAGAGTAGACAATTTCTCCCTTAATATTTTGGGACCTAAAACCAACATTTCGGGCTTATCCGAATTTAGGAGCAGAACATTTGAAAGCATCCAAACCTTGATATCTACAATACAGGCCTCTAACCGTGAAAGCGGCAGTGCTTCGCCAGGTTTCATTGAAATATAAATCTGTGTATCGTCTGCATAACAGTGGAACTCTACACCATGCGCCCGGATAATATTGCCAAGTGGTAGCATATATAGCGAGAAGAGTACTGGTCCTAGTACTGATCCTTGTGTAATACTGTATTTCATTATTTAGGAGATGGACTCTTCTTCTTTTAATTTGACAAACTGTTTCTTGTCACATAGGTCTGATCCAAACCATGCCAGTGCCTGTCCATGAAGTCCAACACAGGCCTGGAGTCTGTCCAGTAGAATTTTTATGATCAATTGTGTCAAAAGCTGCACTCAGGTCGAGGAGTACAAGAACCGACACAGAGTTACGGTCACCTAACAGTAGTAAATCATTTGTAACCTTGATAAGTGCAGTTTCTGTGCTGTGGTAGGGTCCAAACCCTGATTGGAATATTTCAAGGATACCGTTAGAGCTAAGGTATGCACTTAGTTGCTTAGCAACAGTTTTCTCCAATAATTTTGATAGAAATGGAAGGTTTGAAATAGGTCTATAATTTTACATTTTTTCAATAATGGCTTAATTATTGCCACTTTTAGTGACTCAGGTACATATCCTGTAACTAGGGATGTGTTAATGATTTTTAGTATGTGCTGGCCTAGTATCGGAAATAGTTCTTTAACCGAATTTGAAGGAATGGGATCGAGTAGACAGGTTGTCGGTTTTGAGGACATAACTAGTTCGGATAGCTCATCCATGCTAATGGGCGAAAAACAGTTTAGTACCACTGTCTGTAAATCTTCCTGTTGTGACCAGGCGTGGGGCTGTTTATTAATATGAACAGGAATAGTGCATGATGGAGACAGTTTGGAAATCTGGTCTCTAATAGCCTCAATTTTCTGATTGAAAAGGTTCATAAAGGCATTGTTGCTAAGCCAGGAGGGATAAGTTGAAAATTCTGATGATTGTTTTTTAGTTAATTTATCCACAGTACTAAATATAAATTTTGGGTTATGTCTGTTTTGTTCAATTAGTTTCGAGAAAAAGTCAGATCTAGCAGAATCAAGAGCTTGCTTATACTGAAGAAAGCTGTTGTTCCATGCAAGATGAAATACTTCTAGCTTTGATGACCGCCATTTTTGCTCATTTTCTAGTAGACTGCTTCAGGGCCCAGGTGGTATCGTTGTCATGGAGTGTCATTATCGTATCATGGAGTGTGCTTTTTCGGACTAGGGTTTCTTCTTTCAAGCGGGGCAACAACATCAAGAGTGTTCCTGAGAGTAAGGGTTAGCTGGTTAGTCAGTTGGTCCAGTGCAGCTTCATCAGCATTTTCATCAGCCTTTTCTTCAGTGGAGAGGAATGACTCCGGAAGCATATTTATAAACTTTGGAATAACCTCAGGGTTTACTGATCGGCTGTAGTAATGTCTAGGCTCTGATATAGGTGGATTGGATGCCTTAATATTGAACGTAATGAGGAAATGATCTGATAGTATAGGGTTATGAGGTGTAACGGTAAGATTTACCACACTAATACCATGGGACAGAACTAAGTCTAAGGTATGGCCACGGTAATGAGTAGGCTCACAAACATTCTGTACAAAACCAATAGAATCAATGATAGAGTCAAAAGCTGTTCCTAGGGGGGTCACCGTTTTTATCCACATATATGTTGAAATCCCCAACAATTATGACCTTATCTGCTGAAATAGCAAGGTGTGATAAAAACTCAGCAAATTCCCTTAAAAAATCTGAATAAGGCCCAGGTGGCCTGTAAACAGACACAAGAAAAAAGGACTGCCCGCTGGCACTATTATTAGCTAGATCAGGCTGTACACAGTTAGTAATAAGAACTTTGAAAGAGGAGAACATATATCCATGCTTAGATGCTAGACTCAATATGGACAGATAAATAGCTGCAATGCCTCCCCCTCTGACGTGACACCTGAGGACCTATAAATCCCACAGGAGACGCTTCATTAATTGCAACATATTCATCAGGTCTTAACCAAGTTTCGGTCAGACACATTACATTGAGATTATGGTCTATTATCAATTTGCTGACAAGATCTGCTTTTGGAGCGAGTGATCTAACATTTAATAGTCCGATTTTTAAGGATGGTTCGCTATGGTTAGTATCAATACCACGGTTAGCTTTACATTTGGCATAAACGCGTGGAACAGATACAGTCTCGATATAACAGATACTAGATTCTAGTTCAAAAGTATTAATTTAAGGGGCTTTTGGATAAATACTATTTCTGTTGGCTAGCTCTGAAACGCACCTTGCAGACAAAGGCGTAGGGCCATATGTCTGGGACACAGGTATAAAGAAACGAGCAGGCAAACATGTAGGGTTAGAAGCCTGCGGCCTGGCCAGCGCCCTGATGGAGTGTCCGGATCTGGCCTTACTAAGACTAGCAGCTATGTTGTTCGATAGGACACGAGAACCTCTCCAGCTCGGGTGGAGTCCGTCTCTCTTCAGTAAGCCAGGCCTTCCCCAGAAATCAGGCCAATTATTAATGAAGCCTATGTCACTAGATGAGCACCACTCCGACAGCCAGAGATTTAGCGAAGATAGCCTACTGTAGACCTCATCGCTCCTACGAGCTGGAAGCGGGCCAGAGCAAACCACTTCCCGACACATCTTTTTGCAACTGCACACACCGATATAAAATTATTTTTGGTGATCTCCGATTGCCTCAATCGGATCTCGTTTGTGCCAACGTGGATAACAATCCTAGAGTATTTACGTTTACTTTTAGCCAGCACTTTTAAATTTGCCTCAATGTCGGTAGCTCTGGCACCAGGAATACAATGTACTATCGTCCCTGGTGTCTCTAATCTCATGTTTCTCAAAATACTATCCCGTATGATCAGGGCTTTCTCAGTAGGTGTGTTACTGAGTGGGGAATATCGGTTGGAAACGCGAGTTGGGTGGTGCTCGGCGGCCCTGGGCCGGCATCTATGTTTCTTTGGTACCGTGATAAAATCGTCCTGCAGCGAGGACACTAGTGGCAGAGAAACACTCGCATTTAACTAGCATCTGGCTCGGGTAAAAGGGAGTCTAAGAAAGTCTCACTCTCCTGAATAATATAATGTCTGGATGCGGGTCTCTAACTCAGCTATTTTTTGTGCCAATTCTAAATTAAGCTGACAGTACAAATACCATTACTCGTAAAATTGTCAGCAGAGCTAAGGCTAAACATGCAACAAACGGTGCAGGGAATGGAAGCCACGATGCGCTCTTACCGTATTTTCTTTGGTTGTTCGCTTCTTTCGATTTACAATTTACTTTGGCGAGTAATTCGTAGAAAGTAGTATATGATGCTTACTTGTAATATGGGGGTTTTGTTTAAACAAAAGCCCAAAATAGTGTCAATACGCACTTGAAAGCATGATATTAGCCTGTAACAAACTTTTTTTAACTCCTCACTCTTTCCACCACTGTTTGGAACATCATTAAGAATCAAGAGAGCACTGGTGAGCTTCATAATCACAAAGGGACTGGGAGGCCAAGCAAGATCTCTACAGTTCTACGGTTCATGACCGAAGAATTCTTCGCATAATTATCAGAAAAACCTCGAAACCCCTTTCCAACAAATCAGAAACACTCTTCAGGAGGCAGGTATGGATGTGTGTGACTACTGTCCACCAAAGCCACAAATACAACCGCAGAGGCTACACTGCAAGACACAAACTACTAGTAGGCCACAAAAACAGGATGGAGAAGAAGTGCCTATAAAGCCTGCAGAATTCTGGAGTAATGTCTTATGGACACATAAAAACAAGATTATCATCAGAGTATCAGAGTGATGGCAAGAGCAAATTGTTGAGGCTAAAAGGAGCTGCCGAAGATCCAAAGCACCCCCCTCATCTGTGAAACATGTATGGCATGTATGGCTGCCACAGGTACTGCCTCACTTGTCTGCATTTAGCAGCAGTAGAATTCACTCTGAAGTACAGTAACATCTTATCTGCTCAGGTTCAAACAAAACTCATTGCATGGTGGTTCATCCTACAGCAAGACAGTGATCCCAAACATACTGCTAAAGCAACAAAGGAGTTTTTCAAAGCCAAAAATTGGAAAATCTTTGCCTGGCCTAGTCATTCACCAGATCTGAACCCAATTCAATATAAGTTTCACATGTTGAAGAGAAAACTTAAGGCAACTAGCCCCTGAAACAAGCAGGAGCTGAAGATGGCTGCAGTACATGCCTGGCAGAACATCACCAGAGAAGACATTTAGTCTATGGGCTATATTTTAACGATCTAAGCGCACGGTCTAAAGCACATGGCGCAAGTGCATTCAGGGAGTGTCCAAATCCACTTTTGCTAGTTCAACGGCGGATAATCAACACAAAGTAAGATGCATGGTTCAAAGGGGTTGTACTTAGTCTCTTTATTAATCATAGGTGTGTTTTGGGCGTAACATGAAATAAACCAATCAGTGTCATCCCCCATTCCCTTTATAAACCAGATGCGCTTGCACCTTGGCGGATTGCTATTATAATGGCGGATTTGGCGGATAATTCTGATAAATATTATGACTAACCATTATGACATGTATTTTTTTTTAAATATCACGTGTTGTGCACCCACCTATGTAGGCTCATATTACTATCTTAATAATGCGCCCTTAAAATAACAGTAAAATACCACGCCATTGACTTAAGACCAGGTTTTTGTTGGTCAATCGCGCAATCGCTTTCCGCTGCCTCAAGATAGAAATGTGCGAACAATGCGCCTGACCACACCTCATTTTAAGACCAACACATCCATGGGCACTCAGATGGGTGCAAGTACATTTGCTATTTAAACAACATGGGCGCCGGACAGGAAAATGACAACTGCGTCGGTCTGAAACTAGCAAAGACACTTGTGTTGCGCTTGCCACCGCTTTGCACCGGGTGTAAGATAGAGCCCTATGAGTCATAGTCTTCAAGCATGCAAAGGATATGCAACAAATATGACTAAACATGACTACTTTCACTTACATTACAGTAGTATGTCCCAAACATTATGGTGCCCTGACATGGGGGGCTATGTATACAAACTTCTGTAATTTCTACATGGTAAAACCATGCAGAAAAATTCTCTCAAATAAAAGCTGAGAATTTAACCACACATTAACTGTTTGATTGCAAATTTAAAATTGTTGAGTACAGAACCAAATCAAGACAGAATATGATTTTGTTCCAAACAGTATGGGGCTCACTGATTATGTTTTTCATATTGCAGTAGCTGCCTTCGTTTTTTAACTATTTGTAATTTTTCATGTAGTTGAATCTATGCACTGAAGTTTCCATTGTGTTCCTCACATTAGCTTGCTATGATAAAACTGCATCATGAGGGTGTCCTGTCATTGCAGTATTATATAGAAATGAAAGTTCAATCATATATCAGTTTTCTAGCAATTGCTGCTCCAAAGTCACTGATTTAAGGCTTTCTTTGTTTTAATATGATATGGAAATGAAGCAAGCGACTTATGTATATTTGGTGGAAGAAATTAAAGTTTATTAGTTGCACACAGGCAAGAAAGACCAGAATAAACACTTGTCTAAATTAGGGAATTTATGATCCAGTGTGCCTGTCATCTTCAGGAGGAAGAGGTATGTGGCTAGTTTTTTTAACCAGGTGTGAGCCACAGTACATGTACTATAGATATGATTAAAAGGACTCAATAAACTCCTTAAACATCATTCAACACATCAGAACACCACCAAAAAAACAGCTATTAATGTATTGTGTGGAATACTACACTGCCTGGCCAAAAAAAATTGCACACTCTAATATTTCGTTAGACTGCCTTTAGCTTTGATTACGGCGCGCATTCGTCATGGCATTGTTTCGACAACCTTATGCAACGTCATAACATTTATTTCCGTCCAGAATTGCATTATCTTGTATTGATGACGGGAGAGTCAGACCACTCCGTTAAGTCTTCTCCAGCACATCCCAAAGACTTTCAATGGGGTTAAGGTCAGGACTCTGTGGTGGCCAATTCATGTGTGAAAAAATGATTCCTCATGCTCCCAGAACCACTCTTTCACAATTTGAGCCGATGAATCTTGGCATTGTCGTCCTGGAATATGTCCGTGCTGTCAGGGAAGAAAAAATCCATTGATGGGATAACCTGGTCATTCAGTACATCCAGGGACTCAGCTGACTTCATTTTATTGCTGCATAACGTTGCTGAGCCTAGACCTGATCAGTTGAAGCAACCCCAGATTATAACACTGCCTCCAGAGGCTTGTACAGTGGGCACTGTCCATTTTCCAAACGGCGACTTTTTTTTTTGGCCAGGCAGTGTATATCCTAGGGCTGGGTACTGGCATATTTAGTAATATTTACTTCAGACTAAAATTTGCAGAGAATTGCTTTAACAAACTATATAGTCTGCCAAGTTGCAGTATGTGATATGACATAATCTAGTGCACTTAAGTAAAAAAAGTACATACAAACTGTAATGTACATCAGTGTGCCTTCGGGAAAATTTAGGTCTAAATATATACACAGCAAAAACTGCGCTGAAATAAAATATATACGCGTGTTGCACCCCCTAGGGCAGGGTAGATTACGCCACATTTTAGTTTCTGCTAAGAGCAAACGGGAGCTCTGAATGCAACCAAGGTTTTATTTAAAGAAAAGATTCAAACAGAAATGCATCACAAACAATGTATTCTTTTAAAAGACTATATTCTTTTAAAAGATGTCAAAAACTGATTGGAGAGCAATTGCCATATACTCATAAATATTTACTAAAGGTAAGGCCACTCGGGTAGTTACGAGAATACCATATTTCATTGGTCTCAGCCATGCGGTTAAGCCAAAATGGAGTGCAGAGGCTAATAGCATTTCTAAAATGGTAGTAATCTAAGATGGCTTCAACAAAAAAGTTGATCACTATAGCAAGTCTTAAACATCTATAACACAACAATGATTTTTCATCCTTCCATAATCTATACCGATTTACCCTGAGCAGAGTCGCAGGGGGTGCTGGAGCCTATCCCAGCGTGAACTGGGCGAGTGGCAGGAATATACCCTGGTTAGGCTGCCAATCTATCGCAGGGCACACACCAATTACTGACCGTTCACTCACACTCATACCTATGGGCAATTTAGAGTCTCCAACTAGCATGTCTTTGGACTGTGGGAGGAAACCGAAGTGCCCATGCAGACATGGGGAGAACATGCAAACTCCACACAGAAAGGCCAAAGCTGAGATTTTAACGCCAATTTTTCTTGCTGTGAGGCGACAGCGCTACCTACTGCACCGCCATGCCGCCCTGATTTTTCAGGTATTTATTAATTAAAAAAGAATAAAAGTTATGTTCTATAGCACCACCAATTCCCTCAATTGCGACAGTACTGCATGGTTTCAGCCTGTTTTTTGGAGTATCAACTTTATTTATGATAAAGAGCACCATGTCGTGCACAAATTGATGCAAGTTTCATGTAGATACATAAAACAGTCTAGGAGGAGATTTTTTGAACCCCTTTGCGCACATGCCAAATCTGGCTAATCCCTGCCTATTTAGGGGGTACCCTATTTAAAGCTTTATAACTCCAGATGTAAGCATCACAGATACTTGAAAAATGACGGAAATGAAGCAAGACATTACAACATAAATCAGTTTATATACATAATTTAGGAAGAAATAAAGTGCCACAAATGCAATTGTCTAGGCAAAAAAGCAAAAATGAATTTGCTATTTTTTAATTCGCAATTAAACGCTGAGAGATCCTGTATATACAACAGGTTAAACTATACATGCCCTGGATCACAAATTCCTTGACCACAAGTTCATGAAATTTAATGGTAGATATGTAGAACTACTAATCTATGAAGCAAAAACTAAGCAGTGTCTCCAAATCATTGTAAAATGTCTAAATTATGCATTTTTGTAAATCACAACATAATCATGTGTTTCATAACAAATCAACTGTTTTGACTCAAGAAACTAACAGTTTTTTCAAGTGGGAAATACAAGCTTTTCGACAGTACAGTGGTCTAAAATATCTAGGGGTCCTGAAACATATCCAAAATCTCTCCAAAAATGAATAAAATGCCTTTTGTCCATGATAAAGCATATAAATGTGCCCCTTACGGAGGTTTAAGGTGAAAAATTGATATCAGATTTTAAAAGAATGCAAAAACATTATCAGACAATGTGGTATCCATAATTGTGTAATAATGAACTCTTGTATGTTTTCTCTACTCTACAGTATGTAATGCTTTCTTGTATGGGGATGGGATGGCGTGCTGTCCACAAGGGGCATTGCACGAAGGGGTTAAATGTTTTTCAAAAAATTAAAAATTGCAAAAAATCCAATATCGTGGACTTTAATGATCTTTGAGGCAAATTTGTTTGTTATGAGCCAGGGAATCTGAGGGAAATAGTTTTTGACAGTAGGTCAAAATGGTTCAAAAGGTATTTCACTTTCTTCCTGTAGCACCACCATCAGGCCAATCTGTGTACATTTTCTTACCTGAGTAATGGGTGGAAATGAGAACCTACGTACCTGCCAAATTTGTTTGGGAATGGGAACCTACCTGCCAATTGCTTTGCTTTATGATGTACAAACACGTTTATGCTGTGTGAACACTTTTATGGCGGATAATAATAATAATAATAATAATAATAATAATAAGAAAAAGAAGAAGAAGAAGAAGAAGAACAATCGGGTTCCAGCAGCTTCCCTGCTTGGACCCCTAATAATAAAAATAAAAAAACAATAGGGCTCTAAGCAGCTTTGCTGATTGCATCCATAATAATAATAATAATAATAATAATAATAATAATAAAACATGGAACAAAAACAATACGGTTCCAGCATCTTCGCTGCTTGGATCCCTAACTAGCCATCTTACAAGTATAATACACAAAAAAGTATAATACATTTGAAATCCTGCCTCAGTAGAAATGTTTTTATCAGCTTTTAAGGTAACCAGTTTGCTTCATGAGAAATTGCTCATGACCTTGTGTAATGCATGACTTGTTTGCCATCTTTCCTATATGCAGGTCATGATACAGAGCAAAAAGAATGCATTGGCACAGTGTTGCTCAACTCTGAGGAGGAACTTAATGAACTTTCTGGACCTCTACCTACCCCATACCTGCACTTTGTGGAACCAGCCTCGACAACAACATCTGGAGACCCAGAAACAAGACAGAGTACCCTGACACCCATACAGCTTAGGACTCCACATGCAATGCAGTCTTCAATGCCTCTGACACAACTGCAGAACCAGATGAAACAACACCAAGATCTTGAAGAATTGACTCAGGTAATAAGAGTGACAAAGTTTGCTGTTGGTTTCTATTCACAGCGTATATCCATAAATGTATTTAACACAGGAACAGTTGGGTTTTATTTGTTATTAATCAAATGTTGATGTGAAAGGTACAGTACAACTACAGAGATGCAACCCCAGAGCAACAGACTGGCAGGTCAACCAAACAGGGGAAGGGCCCAGAAATAGTACATACAATTATGCTGTTTCATGCCCCTTATTTTAACCCCTTAGCTAGTTACTAATGGTTACTATTCTCAAACCCTTTTAACTGCAGGCTTAATTGTGGTCTCTTCTTAAAGGTAATCCTTGGGAGTTTGCCTACAGTGGAAGTCAAAGTTTTTGTTGCACCTAAAATATAAAATAGTTTTTTGTGGATGTAGATGCTTGTGGCTGTGCCTGGTGGGCTTAAGGCTTCAGGATGCTTCAAACGAACTGGTTCATATGGCACATTGTCTGACCACATCACGCAGTGTGTTGTTCATGCCTTTTCCAAAGTAGCTAAACTTGAAGGTGGGGCAAGAAACTGTTCACCATAGAGAGGGGTGGGATTTTACCCAAGAGTTCATCGACTTCTGTGTCTGTAATCGCGATGCAAAGTAGAAATGTGCATATTGGTGAATACACAGACAGTTTTCCTTAAAAGGTGTTTATGTTAGCGGTCCTCTTCTCTTCATCCTCCTCCTCCATCTTTTTCTGATGTTTACTGGTAGTTGGCAAACAACAAAAACAATGGTGGGTTGTTCACGATTGAGTTGGTTCTTCTTTAGGTGAAAGTTGGTAGCTGACTTGATTACAGTGCCTTCGGAAATATTCAGACTGCTTTACTTTTTCCACATTTTGTTACATTACAGCCTTATTCTAAAATGGATTAAATTCATTTTTATTCTCATCAATTTACACAGAATACCCCATAATGACAAAGCGAAAACAAGTTTTTAGAGATTTTGGCAAATTTATTAAAGATAAAAAACTGAAATATTACATTTACATAAGTATTCAGAACCTTTCCTATGACACTCAAAATTGAGCACAGGTGAATCCTGTTTCCGGCAGTGTAGCACAGTGGGTAAGTAATTGGGCTTGTAACCGAAAGGTCATAGGTTCGATTCCTGCGTAGGACACTGCCATTGTACCCTTGAGCAAGGTACTTAACCTGAATTGCCTCAGTATATATCCAGCTGTATAAATGGATACAATGTAAAAAGTTGTGTAAGTCGCTCTGGATAAGAGCGTCTGCTAAATGCCTATAATGTAATGTTTCCATTGATCATGAGAACTTGAGATGTTCCTACAACATGACTGGAGTCCACCTGTGATAATTCAATTGATTGGACATGATTTGGAAAGGCACACGCCTGTTAGTATAAGGTCCCACAGTTGACAGTGCATGTCAGAGCAAAAACTAAGCCATGAAGTAGAAGGACTTGTATGTAGACGTCCAAAACGGGATTGTGTCAAGGTACAAATCTGGGGAAGGGTACAAAAAAATTCAGCAGCTTTAAAGGTCCCGAAGAACACAGTGGCCTCCATAATTCTTAAATGGAATAAGTTTGGAACCACCAGGACTCTACCTAGAGCTGGCTGCCCGGCTAAACTGAGCAATCGAGGGAGAAGTGCCTAGGTCAGGGAGGTGACCAAGAACCCGATGACCACTCTGACAGAGCTCCAGAGTTCCTCTGTGGTGATGGGAGAACCTTCCAGAAGGACTCAAGCCACTCCTCAGTAAAAGGCACATGACAGCCTGCTTGGAGTTTGCCAAAAAGCACCTAAAGAACTTTCATACCATGAGAAACAAGATTCTCTGGTCTGATGAAACCAAGATTGAACTTTGGCCACAATGCCAAGCATCATGTCTGGAGGAAACCAGGCACCGCTTATGACCTGGCTAACACCATCCCTACAGTGAAGCATGGCGGTGGCAGCATCATGCTGTGGGGATGTTTTTCAGCGGCAGGAACTGGGACACTAGTCGGGATCTAGGGAAAGATGAATGGAGCAGAGTACAGATCCTTGATGAAAACCTGCGCCACAGTGCTCAGGACCTCAGACTGGGGTGAAGATTGACCTTCCAACAGGACAACAACCCTAAGAACACAGCCAAGACAATGCAGGAGTGGCTTCGGGACAAATCTGTGAATGTCCTTGAGTGGTCCAGCCAGAGCCTGGCATTAAACCCGATCGAACATCTCTGGAGAGACCTGAAAATAGCTGTGCAGCAATACTTCCCATTCAACCTGACAGAGCTTGATAGGATCAGCAGAGAAGAATGGGAGAAATACTTGAAATACAGTTGCGCCAAGCTCGTAGCATCATACCCAAGAAGACTCGAGGCTGCAATTGCAATTGAGTAAAGGGTTTGAATATGTAAATATGATATTTCAGTTTTTTATTTTTAATGAATTAGCAAAAATTTCTAAAAACCTGTTTTCACTTTGTCCTTATGGGGTATTGTGTGTAGCTTGATGAGAATAAAAATTAATTTAATCAATTTTATAATAAGGCTGTAACGTAACAAAATATGGAAAAAGTGAAGGGGTCTGAATACTTTCTGTAGGCACTGTATTTAATAGCTGTTGTAACAATATATAGCTATACATGGGAATTTGGGGGCCTCTGGCTCCCTGACCACGGGACTGGCTCTAATGAGTCATGTCCATTATTAACTTTTTTGATCAACTAAGGAATAAGGACATGCCTGTCCCCTTCCTCTTGTTACCCTGCAATAAACTCTCTGCGTAATCAATTAAGCATCAGCTTAAGGCAAGCACACCCCCTTTTTGAAGAAATGGGGAGCCTGATTTTAACAAGCTTAAACATTAACACAGAAATCAGTGGTCTATCTATCCATGTTTCATTGACCACTCCAATACCACAAGCCAATAAAATGTTTGTGAGACCAAAATAATAAACCAACCACATTACAGAGCTCACACGTGAGGTTCCATCGCATCAGTGACTTTTGAGCATAAAACTAATCAATAAACCTAACAACTTATGCTCTGAGGTGAGGCATTGTCTAACCAACCAGACGCATCTCCTTAAGGACATTGCTGGACATTGCTGTGTTTCCCAACTTGTACCTCGCTGGAGACTTGCCTGAGTTAGCCTGCCACCGTCTGTGAAATTAACCAAGCTAGTCTATTTACCATCGACAGCTGTTTCTGGAAAAGTATCTTCAGACTTTTCCTCCGTATCTCAGAAGATTAGTGCACATCCCAAGTTGTCTTGACTGGAACCCATCGCGACTCCGACTTCACAGAAGAAATTTCCCAAGCTCTGTGCTCCTGCTACGGACCCTGGGACCAGTTGACGAGCTGACCAAGCCTAGTGAATTAGGGACTGGCCTCCCTTATTATCACCATTAAGTATTGAAACACATTTTATTTAACACTGACCTCAAACTATAGGATAAAATGAAATAGGTTATTTTAGTGCTGTTTGTTGTTGTTTTGTTTGTTGTGCATATGTTGGTCAGGAATACCAAATTCCCTGACCTTGTAGTTGTTACGTTGTTAAAACTATATGATTCTGACTCGATACATTAACCACGTAACATAGAGTAGTGTGTCAAATTAACCTTTGTTAAATTGGAGTACTGCTAACCTCTATGTTTAGCCGTCGCAGAATTATCATTCCTCATAAGAATAATATTATTCTTCCTATTATGCAAATCATTTGTATTCAGTTAGTCTATCCACATATTCATTATCATAACCAATAAATGTATGTCCTTTATTTCCAAACTATTGTCGTGTCTATGTTATTTCAGTTGGGCTCTAATGACATACCGAATTCTGATTGGATGTTGAACTCCATCTGAATAAACCTCACTACACCATATTAAGAGAATCCACATGAAGTCAACAGTGATAAAGATAAACAGGCCAAAAATAAATAAAACCACTATGAGAAAATAACATAATAATAGTAATAATACTTGAAGAAGAGAGAAAAAGGTGGCCAGTTCTCAGTTCAGATTTTGCAGACCACCTGAAACACTGCCCATTGCACTCCTGGCCAATCACCAGTGGTGGCTGGTGAAAGTTTTTTTGGGGAGAGCGCAGTTTTGGGGGGGACAAACAAACTGAAGCAGCACTTCATAGCTCAGCTAAAAAATAAATAAATAAATCTAAAAACAACACAACACACTGTAATGTTGCCTAAACACTGGTCAGTAGCACTACTTGAACATATTTTGCCCTCCTTAATAATATAAAATAATATGTAGAGATGACAAAAAGCCATTTTACCAACATCACCTAAAGTTACCAACAGGCAACAGCTCAGCTACTAAAGTCATTTTTACTGCCACTGCTACATTCTATGAAGTCATAAAAAGAATAGGAAAACATTAGATAACTCCAAGGTCATTTATAGAGCCTTCCGCTGCCATCTGCTGGACAAAATGTGAATATGTGAATGCTGAAGTTTAAAGGAAGTAACAAAATTCACCAATCCATGGAATATCCCAGGATTATCGGAGCTCTCACTCTCATCATGGCCATGCAAAGCCGACTCAAAGGCTCTACAAAATTTCACACAGTCTATTATTCTGGCCAGGATGTGTCGATTTTGTCACCTCTTCGTTGTGCCTTCTAATGCCAATCCTGTAGCCTTCATCTAGCTGTTCAGCAATGCTAAACCTGCCAAAGAAATCTAGTGTCATACTATTGTCTAGATGGCTGCGGCTACTTTCGTACCGTTTGCATTTTTCAGAAAGATGTTATAGGTCTTGTACCCCCGTCGTTGTCCACAACGCTTCGGTGCCGACACTTTGAAATAGCAAACAGGGAAAGCAATAAAAGGCATTCCTTACACCACATCCAGCTAGCCAACTCTGTTTGTCATAACAAGAGCGGGAGAAGCCCCGGGTGTAGGCTCATCCTCGATCACTTGCTGAATTTGTAAATCGGGTCGGTTCAGTCCAAGCTCCTTTATCCTCCTTTTTTCTTCAAGTGTATGCCTTGTGAAAGGGTGTTTTTGTGAGGAAATAACCAAATTTTCTTTGATTTCCGTGGTTCCACTTGAAGTTTCCATCTCCTGAAAGTACCAGTCAGCTAGCTAAGGAGCAGAAGTGACATTCGCGCATCCATAGTTACATTAATGGCGGGTGTGAACATGAAAGATAGCGTCGAGAATTGTTCAATCACATAAGCCAAAAAACATAAAAACAATACCAATTCGCTGCCAATAAAAGTGGGAGTCTCTGGGGTGTAGAGAGCTGCGCCCCGTGGAAAATCTGCAGCAACCATTTAGAGAGCAGCTTCAGGTCACCTGCTTACCAAAAGTTGAAGGACTTACATACACACTCATTTGGCCAGCGCCCTTCACCCAGGAAGTATATGTATTCACACAGAAATTAACCAAATACAATTTGATTTTGGAACCAATTTTTAATGAATGTTGACAGGCGCTGACAGACTACCAGGCGCATTGTATGAGTTAAAAAATTTTATTTTACAATTATTTCGTATTTAGGGGGGCGGCGCCCCAGCGCCCCGCATTAATGAACCGCCACTGCCAATCACTGCAGAAAGTTGGCACGGATTTCAGAATGTCAGTTTTGGAAAGTCTTTGTGATCACCCCTAAGTCTCCATTCACTAAACTTGAAGAGATTAAGCATCTTAAGTCTTTCCTGATAGCCTTTATCTTTCAAACCAGGAATTAATTTGGTTGTCCTTCTGTCCTATTTCCAGAGTCTTATTGAATATTGGCTATATTGAATTGCATTTGCACCTGGCACCCACTTCTGGAGTTTGTTTAAATCTTCTTGGATTACTTTAGTACATTCCAAATTATTAGCAGGGCGTCCCAGTTTTGTATCATCTACAAATTTGATTGTTCCTGTGAAGGTCATTGATATAAATGGGCCCCACACCGATTTGTATGGGACTCCACTTACCACAGTTCCTTGCTCAGATAATATCCCTCCTACTACCCTTTGTGTTCTTTCTACCCTGTAGCCAGTTCCAAATCCACAAAAAATTCTTCCTCACTTTTTCCTTATCCTGACATCAAAAATTAAAGAAGCTGTATTCCAAAGCAGTGCTACCCAATGTTTCCTAAATTGTTTCAAGTCACTTAGCCCTATGTTTTTTAATCTTACCATTTATGTCATTCAATCTTTGTGTCACATCAAAGTGTCAAATACTTCTAATTGCCTCATGCAGATTTTAACTTGGCATTTTTGTATGTTGTTTTTATGAGATATAACAAACACTTTGCAAAAAGAAATGATAAGAAAGTGAGAACAGTAATGCATATAAATATAGACTATGAGAAGTATGCATACACATACATACATGCAAACTCGCATACAGCGTAGGCAATCCCGGATGTAGACTGGTTTGATTGCGAGGCAGAGTGAGATTTTGGGGGGGGGCAAGTTGAGGACAGGATTCGTGATGAGCAGCGGAGCGGATCTGGGTGTAAAAATGTGAAGTAACTCTTTATGAAAGGGTTGTGGATTATGGCTATCCTTGTGTAAATTTGTACAGTTTGATGAACATGTACTGTTTATCACTTTTGCTTTGCTATGCAGTTGAAGTTGGAAGTTAACATACACTTAGGTTGAAGTCATTAAAACTCATTTTTAACCACTCCACAGATTTCATGTTAGCATGTTAACTATAGTGTTGGAAAGTCATTTAGGACATCGACTGTGTGCATGACACAAGTCATTTCTCCAACAATTTTTCACTTTTAATTCACTATATCACAATTCCAGTGGGTCAGAAGTTTACATACACTAAGTTGACTGTGCCTTTAAACAGGTTGGAAAATTCCAGAAAATTATGTCATGGTTTTAGAAACTCCTGATAGGCAAATTGACATTATTTGAGTGAATTGGAGGTGTACCTGTGGATGTATTTTAAGGCCTACCTTCAAACTCAGTGTCTGTTTGCTTGACATCATAAGAAAATCAAAAGAAATCAGCCAAGACCTCAGAAAGAACATTGAGGACCTCCACAAGTCTGGTTCATCCTTGGGAGCAATTTCCAAAGGCTTGAAGGTACCACGTTCATCTGTACAAACAATAGTATGCGAGTATAAACACCATTGGACCACGCAGCCGTCATACCACTCAGGAAGGAGACGCGTTCTGTCTCATAGAGATGAAAAGTGCAAATCAATCCCAGAACAACAGCAAAGGACCTTGTGAAGATGCTGGAGTGAACAGGTACAAAAGTATCTATATCCACAGTAAAACGTGTCTTATATTGACATAACCTGAAAGGCTGCTCAGCGAGGAAGTAGCCACTACTCCAAAACCACCATAAAAAACTATGGGCGACTACAGGGACAAAGATATTACTTTTTGGAGAAATGTCCTCTGGTCTGATGAAACAAAAATTTAACTGTTTGGCCATAATGACCATCGTTACGTTTGGAGGAAAAAGGGTGAGGCTTGCAAGCCGAAGAGCACCATCCCAACCGTGAAGCACGGGGGTGGCAGCATCATGTTGTGGGGGTGCTTTGCTGCAGGAGGGACTGGTGCACTTCATAAAATAGATGGCATCATGAGGAAGGAAAATTATGTGGATATGTTGAAGCAACATCTAAAGACATCAGCCAGGAAGTTAAAGCTTGGTCGCAAATGGCTCTTCCAAATGGACAATGACCCAAAGCATACTTCCAAAGTTGTGGCAAAATGGCTTAAGGACAACAAAGTCAAGGTATTGAGTGGCCATCACAAATCCTGACCTCAATCCAATCGAAAATTTGTGGGCAGAACTGAAAAAGCGTGTGCGAGCAAGGAGGCCTACAAACCTGACTCAGTTACACCAGTTTTGTCAGGAGGAATGGGCCAAAATTCCAGAAACTTATTGTGAGAAGCTTGTGGAAGGCTACCGGAAACGTTTGACCCAAGTTAAACAATTTAAAGGCAATGCAACCAAATAATAACAGAGTGTATGCAAACTTCTGACCCACTGGGAATGTGATGAAAGAAATAAAAGCTGAAATAAGTAATTCTCTCTACTATTATTCTGACATTTCACATTCTTAAAATAAAGTCGTGATCCTAACTGACCTAAGACAGGGAATGTTTACTAGGATTAAATGTCAGGAATTGTGAAAAACTGAGTTCGAATGGATTTGGCTAAGGTGTATGTAATCTTTTGACTTCAACTGTATATGTAAAACAATGGCTGTGACAAAGGGTGCGGTGGCTTAAGTATAAAAGAGGCTTGCACCATTAGAAAAGCAACAGAGATGTCCCCGGTGTATGTACCTACTGATTTGACAGCCATCCAACGAGCCTTGATTGACAAAATTATCCGCAAGCTCATAGAATTTGAGCTCCGTAGGTCGCAACTTGTGTACCCTTCTGTTATTTTGTCAAGATGCACTTTTAGTGTTCCTAAGGTTTATAAGGTATTTTGATACACTTATCTATAGGTGGGATTCCTCCTTGCTGTTTTGCTGAGCTAGATAACTGACCATACGTGAGAATTTGTGCAGTAGAACGGAACAGTGGAGAATAGCAGCACAGACATATTTACCAGCAATCTTTGCATATCAGACAATAACAGTAGTACAAGAGAAATGAGGACAAATGATGAAATCGAGCAGTTGAAACAATATGTTTTTAGCAGAATGGGCATGTAGGAAAAGTTTGACATGATCACAGACTATAGTGCAAAGAAAATGAAGTGACCATGAGCAAGATGAGTTTCCTTATTGAACAATACATAAAACAGACGGTATTAAATATTATTCATTAAAATGTTTGAAGTAACGCGTGATATTGCATAGGAAAACTGTTTTTCTCATGTTCACTACTAGTAGTTATAATTATGATTGAGTCATGATTTTAAATGTAATGTGTTAATGGGGTGGTGCAGACAGTACATATGTAGTAATTGTTTGTATGTGTGTAGATAGAGAACAGGGTGAGGTAACATGAATGTAGAAACATGGTGTTTGCTGATAAGTACGTTTTCTACAGTAGCCAAGTAAAGAAATACAGTTAGTGGAAATGACACAGTGGTCAGCTGGTGTAACTTTTGCCATCATGAAATGCAAATGGCTGGCCATGAGTGACTTTTGGTAAGCATATGCATTGAAGATTCTGATATTCTTTTTAAGTGCAAAAGCAATAGTTCAAAAGCAATAGGCAATTATTAGTTAGCAAATATAAGTGTAAGAAAATCTTAGCGTAGGATATGAAAAGATCTACCTGAGGGCAAGGCAGGATTTGATCATCAGACCTTGTACTTCCCAGTCAGTAACATTGGCAACTGTAACTGTCCAAAGGTGTGAATTGTCTTGGTGAAATGTGTCCGTGGTTTTAAAGAAGACAGGCCAGTAAGCACAGCTGAGCTCCAGTTGAATCCATATGACCTGGCGATATTGTAGCCGGTTAACTGAACATGTAGATGGTATGTCATAATGCAGTCTATACGTTTGGTGAATGCAGGGTAGATGTGGTGCAAAAACAATAGTTGAGAAGTAATAGACAATTATTAGTGACAAAAAAACGTTTTTGAAATTTGCTTCAGGCGGGATTTGACCTTGTGACTCAATGATCCATAGATAGCGACATTTACCACTGAGCCACAAATGGACTAGCTGTTGAGACTGGACATTTTTTTGGGTAAAAATACATGTCCATTTTGTGTATGTATGTGAGATTTTGATTGGCTGGTGTAGGTGAAGGATTGGCTGGTGTCTGTAAAATGTCCAATGGGGAGACATATTCTTTGTGGGCTAGGAGCATTTCTGGCAAGAAAAAGACGAAAGAGAAAATGCAAAATCCCCTTAGTTTGGGGCTTTATTGTGTAGACATGTGAAGTTGTTTATGAATTCTGTCTGTTGAAATGGGGTCAGAATGTACAGAAATTAATGTTTTTAAGGACTGAGTGTCTGTGGCTGTTGCAGTTATTTCTGTGGGGAACCCTGAAAAGTGCCAAACTCTCGGTACTGTATAGGTATGAGGCCAAACAGTTGCCAAACTCTTTATACAGTTTGGAAATTCAGCTCCAATTCATCTGACCTCAGTACTGGTGATGTCACAGTAAGAAAAATGGGGGCATTTGTAGTTTGTGGTAAGAAAGGAAAATTGTATATTTACGTTTGGAATGCATATGTGGGTGTGTGATCATGGGATATGTGTTAGTATCATTTATGTTTTGTATTCAGTATAGCAATATGTGAAATTCAAGTTACGATATCTCAGCCACTTTTTTTCGCTTGCCAGTGTAGCTAGAAAATATTATTTCGCTCATAAATAAATGTTGCAGATGAAATAAGGAGACACTTGACAGTGATATCATATTTACATTTCAGTACTGCTACAGCCTAACGTTGCTTTGCGGTTTAATTCTATTCACTCATTTAATGTACTCCTTAACAAAAAACAAAGCAGTGTTTCCTGTGGGAATCCAGGTTTTTTTCAGAGTAAAAACAGCACGAACGCAGTGATGTCAGAAGTTGGAAATTTCCTACTTAGAATATCCGAGTTTCGAGTTGTCTTGTATGCAGCATAAGTCAAACTAGGAGGCATAACAATGAGTTACAACATTAAGATAATGATACAAGTGCAATATAAGTGCTGGATGGAGGTACAAGTGTAACATGAAAGTGCTACAGGGAACAAATTAGAATGATACAAGTGATAAGAGCAGTTCTAGAGGAGTGCTCGGCAGAGTAGTGATAGTTAGTCCATGTACAGCCTGAAGAGATGCATCTTTAGGCCACGGCAGAAGATGGGCAATGACTGAGTAGTTCATAGAGGAACAGGGAATTCGTTCCAGCACTGGGGAGCTAGGGTAGAGACGAGCAAGAACCGTTCACCCGGATTGCAGGGAGTGCGAGTCGCCCTGCTTTAGCAGAGTTGAATGGTTGAGCTGGCATGTAGGATTGAATCATGCCCTGTCACTAGGCGGGGTCTGTTCTGCTTGGATGCAGTGTAGGTGAGGGTCAGGACTTTGAACCTGATCCTTGCGACAACCAGTAGCCAATGGAGTGACCTCAGCAGGGGAGTGGCGTGTGAAAATTTAGGAAGGTTGAAGACAAGTCAGGCAGCAGCATTCTGAATCATCTGTAGTGGCTGTATGGCATAGGCTTACAGGCATGCAAGGAGGAAGTTGCAGTAGTAAAGACAGAAGATCACCATAGCCTGGACAAGTAGCTTGGTGGAGTACGTGGTCAGGTATTGTCGAATCCTCCTGATGTTATACTGAAGGAATCTGCAGGACCATGATGTTGCCTTGATGTACTCCTTGAGGTCCAGCTGGTCATCCAGAACCACCCACAGGCTCTTTGCAGAGTAAGAGGCAGTCACTGTGGTCCCTTCAACAGTTTGAGAGCTCTGGTAGTTGGGAGGTCTTTTAAAGGATGAACAGCAGCTTGGTCTTGTTGAGGTTGAGCTTCAGGTGATGCCTGGTCATGCATGTTGAGATGTCAGCCAGGCAGGCAGATCATTGATCTGTTTGGCAGAGGGAGGGAAAGATAAGAAGAGTTGTGTATCACTTGCACAACAGTGTTAAGAGAAGCCGTGTGAATTAATGACTGAACCAAGAGGTTTTGTGTAAATGGAGAACAGCAAAGGCCCCAGTACAGATCCCTGTGGCACTCCTGTAACAAGTGGATGAGATGCAGAGACAGACCCCATCCAAGTGACCTGGTAGGACCTATCTGCAAGATAGGAAGAAAACCAAGAGAGGCAGTCCCAGAAATGCCCATCTCAGACAAAGTCGATAGATTGTGGTTGACCATTTTAAATGCTGCAGACAGGTTAAGAAGGATCAGGACAGAGAAGAATGCAAGTGCCTCAGTCACAGCCAGGAGGGCAGTCTTTGTTGAGTGCCAAGATCGAAAACTAGACTGGTGAGGTTTAGCAGGTTGTTCTGATGGAGGAAAGATGACTGACTGGTCAATTAAGGGTTTTGGACAGAAAAGGCAGGAGTGATACAGGTCAATAATTCTTGACATCAGAGGCGTCTATGATTGGGCTAACATGAGTGATTTTAAAGTCTGAGGAAACATAGCCACAGGCACAGGCCAAGTTAGGCATTGATGATGGAGCATAGGTAAGGAAGGATCTCACCGGATATAGACAGGAGGACTGTTGACAAGTGGTTGCAACGATGAGTAGTTACAAGTCCATCAGAGTCCTCCAGGATACATATGAAGATGGCAAAGATGCACATATTACTGCTTGTAATATTTCAATTATTTACGTTATATTTTTGATGTTGTTATATTCACATTGGTTGTAAGAGAGAATTGTTAGCCTTTTAATTTTTGCTAATAATGCACAACATATTTGTCTTAGGGACTATTAGTGTTGTCAAATCAAATTAAATCTGTATTATTTGTATAGCGCTTACAGGAAACTGTGCCAAAGACGGTGTACAGAGTAGCAGATAAAGACAATTCCAGGCCTGAACCCCAGATAGCAAGCATGTGAGGTAAAAAAAAAAAATCCCTCAAATGGTGGTGAGAAAAATCTCAGCGATGGGATAAAATATTGAGGGGAACCCGGCTCTAGAGGGGAACTTGTTGTATATATGTACATATTTATACATTTTTGCTTTTTTACCAAGATAATTGCATTTTTGGTATTTTATTTTTATCTAGATTATGAATATAAACTAATCATAAATGGGACATTGGTCTTGCTTCATTTAAGCCATTTTCCGGTGTTATTATCTGGAGTTATAAAGCCTTAAATAGAACACTACCTAAATTGGTGAGCATTGGCCAGATCTGGCATCTGTGCAAAGGGGTTAAGCAGTATGGGGTCATTGGTCTGATGCAAGGTGAAGTGTTGTTTAATGAGTTTTGAGGCATTTAGTTGGATCGGAGCAGATTTGGTTGGATCTGAGCAGATGTATCTGTACACTTCAAAATTCGTCCTGCTGATGTCAGCAGTTACATCATCAGTAAAGACAGGTGAGTCAGTTCCAGTGGTAGCCATACATAACCATGTTTAATGTTTAGATGAGGGGTGTGCTTTGGATCATGAGCGGTTCCAGAACTCTACAGTCTTTTAATGTACTTTTTAGCAAACTCTAACCTGGCCATTCAGTTCTTGAGGTTTAAGATTAGTCTGCATTATGCAGTGAACCCTCTGAGATTGAGATTGAGATTGTTGTAGTCTTCTCTTTATGGTAGTCTGTTTGACAGTTCAAGGATTTTTTCAATTAAAAGTATTCTTCAGTCGTGCACTACAGTGGTCATCCGTGGTTTATGAGGTTGGTTGCTATTGCTGAGCTCTCCAGTGTATTCTTGCTTCTTAGCAATGTACCAGAGTTTTTTTTGACATAACCTATATTTTGACACACCCTCGGGTCTGATTGATTTATTCTGATTTGTCAACCATCATGCTTTGCTGATATTGGTACTTGTTTAGCAACAAGCAACAAAATGCAAATTCCACACCTAGAATCAACTCTAGAGCAGCCAATTTTTCCATTAATTTGCCTCCCTAAAACTATGTATAAAAGGGCTGTAATTCCTACATGGATTGCCTAATGTGGATGTAAATACCCTGAAATATAGGAAATCAGAGCCAAAACAACAGAAATTGTGTCACTGTCCAAGTACATTTACATTGAAGCCTACTACCTGCCCCCTGGATATTGTTCCCAGAGAAGAGAAGTGTTGGACACTACTGGTCCCAGTGTTTTGTCAGTAATAAATAGCCGCCTAGTAAATGGCTTTGTTCTATCCTGTGTGGCACCGCACTGGGCGTGACGGTGCAGGCGGGGCAGCACAGAAATACACAGACCAGAGGTTTGGGGAAAAATAGCCCAACAGGGCCTTTTATTTAACAAAAATTATAGACCAAACCAAAACCGTTCGCAACAACTAATGTTTCTTGTCTAAATTAAATAAAAGTAACTGAAATTAGGGGTAACGATGACGGGGAGACAGCTGAGAAAATCCCTGTTCAAAGCAGGAAGAGGGATGTGGTCCTGCTTCTCCACCGGACTCTGAAATATAAACAAAATCACAAACAGGTTTTAAAAAGCTCCGCTGCAAATCAAAAACCCTCCTTTCAAGGGAGACAAGGGCCTCCTTTTACCCCAGCCCATTTCCCTGGAGTGGCGGCAGCTGTGTCTCCTCGTTGCTTTCAGGTGCCTTGAGTGCAGAGGAGGGAGTTGGGGAATTTCCAGGTTGCCGCTCTCCAGGGTCCTGTGGCTGGGCTTCATAGAGTGGCGCTGTCCGAGGTCCAGAACAGCTGGCCTGGTGGCAGGTTTGAGCTGATGCATATAAGGCTGGGAGGGGCACTGTGGGGGCATGCCCCGATCCACGCCACACCTGTTTTAAACATGCAGTGGTCCACCCTCTTATTAAAAAGCCCAACCTAGATCCAGCGGTTTTTAACTATTTCTGACCCATCTCTAAATTTTTATTAAAGGTTCTGGAAAAGGTTGTTTTTTCCCAGCTCTCTTCCCATTTAAATGACAATTACATTTTGGAAAAATTTCAGTCAGGATTTAGGCCACACCATAGCACTGAGTCGGCTCTCCTTAAGGTGTCTAATGATTTACTCTTGTCCATTGATTCAGGAAGGTGTGCTATTTTAATTCTGCTGGATCTTAGTGCTGCGTTTGACACAGTTGATCACACTATTCTCTTGGACCGCCTTAAGCATGAGGTTGGTATTCAGGGTACTGCCTTACAATGGTTTGCATCCTACTTAAATGATAGAACGTTTTCTGTTAAAATAGGGAACTCTTCTTCTTCCACGGTACCTATCACTTGTGGAGTACCTCAAGGTTCTGTTTTAGGTCCTATTTTATTTTCTTTGTATATGCTCCCCCTTGGTTCTATTTTTTGTAAGCATAGTATTTCCTACCAGTGTTACGCTGATAACACACAGCTATACCTTCCGCTGAAACCCGGTGATGATCTTTCCGTAAAGTCTGTCCTTGATTGCCTTGAGGACATTAAAAGTTGGATGGCGAAAAATTTTCTCCAGCTTAACAAGAAAATGACGGAGGTTATCATATTTGGTTCCTCTGACTCCACCAGAGGTTTAGCCACCAATCTAGGTCCCCTGTCCTCAAATCTACATACACATGCAAAAAATCTTAGTGTCATCTTTGATTCGGCCCTAAAATTTGACAAACAAATCAACTCTGTTGTGCGTGGTAGCTTTTTCCAGCTAAGAGCCATTGCAAAGCTAAAATCTTTCTTCTCATTTAACCTCTTAGTGCAAAGCCCCTAGTGGTCGGCACACAGGCGTGCCGACATTACTAAACTCAGACATTCGGTGCTACTGCAACCAAAGTATGAGTTAAAAACAGAAACGCTTTGTTTTAGTTTCATTAGTAGAAGATACAGGACAACTATGCCGAAAACGGAGTTTCGCAGCCCCACCATTGTCGCTCTGGTCGTTCATTTAACACGCACCCCCTCCCTGCAGTCTCATCTACAAAACACCCCCCACCCTTGACATAATGGACAATATTGTCTATCTTGGCATTCATAAAAATATTCTTTCACCACTAAAAAATCATATTCCGACACAGCAACAAGATAAACCCGACAATAGCCCTAAGATATGCCTATACAGCAGTGAAAACGCTGCTCACTGAATAACGAAATAAACAAGAAAAGGTTTTTTTTAATGATACCATGTCATTCTACAGTCAATATCTGGGACTAAATATTAAATAAATATACAACCTTACTGTTGGTTTTACGTCTAGAGATGTCCCTTTTGAGACTGCGTGGTCATGTATTGTCTTGGACAATTGGTTCGGGAAATATACGGCTGGGTATCTTCCAAAATAGCTGTGAGTAATACCACACCTGTTGTTCACGGCATCGTCGCCCTTTTTAGTACCGTCTGGCGTGATTGACAATTCATTTATTCAGTAGGTGAGAGTATAAGCTTTCTAACGATGTATAACGTCTAATTCTGCTTTTGGAATAGCGTTTTATCGGTCAGCGTAAGCGAAAATGTTCTTATCATCGCATTCAATTACGCATTCTCTGTGGTAGCAGTAAAACAAAGACGCTGCTAACAAAACGTTGTCGACGATTTTTCGTAAATTCTTGGAAAATACTATTATTATTGAGGACTTCTGAGCCTAGCTAAGCCATATGTTTGCTGATAGACCTAGCTGACATCGTTTACTGGAGCAAAACAGAAGCGAATAGAACAGTATCATTTATTTGCTGTCTCTGTCTCCATCTACTGAACATAGATAAGATTTCATCATTGCTATGTAAGTATTACTGCTCAAACTACTTCGGTTATATACGTTATTTTTGAAATTGGGAGTCTTTAGGTTCCTGGTATTATATAATGTGGATATTTCACACTGTAGTGTAAGCGTTAGTTAGAACTGCAGTGTTTGTGAAGCATGCAACAGCGATGACGTAAGAGTTGGAACATTGCCAAAATGTGGTGGACGGTTGAAAATTGTTCTCATGTCCTCCCATCCCCATACAAGAAAACATACGAGAGCACTGAGTATAGAAATACATACAACAGTTAATTATTGCACATGTAGGTACTGCATTGTGTGACAATATTTTTGCATTATTTTTTAATCTGATAGCATCTGATATGCTTTATAATGGACAAAAAGCATTTTATTCAATTTTGGAGAGATTTTGGATATGTTTCTGGACCCCTAGATATTTTAGACCACTGTACTGAGTGAAAGCCTGTAATTCCCAGTTGAAAATTATGCAACGGTGATTTTCTTGAGTCAAAACAGTTGATTTGTAGTGAAATACGTGAATATGTTGTGATTTACAGCAATACATAATTTAGATATTTTGGATAGATTTGGAGACGCTGGGTACACTGCTTCGTCGTTTGCTTCGTACATCTATAGTAGTTCTACATATCCACCCTTAGATTTTATGAACTTGTGGTCAAGAATTTTTGATCTAGCACATGTATAGTTTAACCTGCTGTATATATGCAATCTCTCAGTATTTCATTGCAAACTTAAAAAGTGCAAATTCATTTTTGATTTTTTGTCAAAACAATTGCATTTGTGGTACTTTATTTCTTCCAAAATTATGAATATAAACTAATCTGCTAAATTGTACAAATGTCTTGCTTCATTTAAGCCATTTTTCAAGTCTCTGTGGTGTTCACATCTGGAGTTATAAAGCTTTAAATAGGGTACCCCCTAAATGGGTAAGGATTGGCAAGATTTGACTTGTGCGCTAAAGGGTTAAGGATCTGGAGATTGTCTTACATGCCTTCATTTCCTCCCATATTGATTACTGTATTACTGATTACTCCCTATACATGGGAGTCAGTCAGTCATCCCTATCTCGGCTGCAGTTCGTTCAAAATGCAGCTGCTAGGCTCCTGACTGGCACTAGGAAGAGGGACCACATCTCCCCTATACCGGCCTCTCTTCACTGGCTGCCTTTCAAATACATAATCGAGTTTAAGTTTTTATTATTTGTTTTTAAAGCGCTACACGGTTTGGCACCACACCTATTCCACCTCCAGGCCGCTTAAGCCACTTTTCCACCACATGGTACCGGCTCAACTCAACTCGCCTCTACTTGACTCTACTCACTTTTTGTACCAGGTACTTCGTTTTCCACTTCCTCCCGTCAATGTAGCTGGTCGTCATAGCGACGCCGCATGAAAAGCGTTGCTCTGACTGGTAAGTGTTTTCACATTACCTTTTGGTATTGCCTCAGCTCGCTCGGAACCTCAACGGGGGTGATACCAAAAAAAGTGGTATTATCCACAACTTTTGCCCGATGGAAATCCAAAAAAGTCGAGTAGAGTCGAGTCGAGTTGAGCCGGTACCATGCAGTGGAAAAGCGACTTTAGATCCTCTGACCAATTGCTCCTGTCTGTTCCTCGGGCCCGGTTAAAAACTAAGGGTGACTGTGCCTTCTCCAATGCTGCCCCAAGGCTCTGGAATAGTCTACCATTTTCTATTAGGTCTTCCCCCCCCGTTGACTCTTTAAAATCCCGCATTAAGACACACATTTTTTTACATTGGCGTATGAGTCTTAATGCTTGGCATGTGTTGTGAATTTGTGTATTGTATTTTATACCTTTTATTTTATTTATTTATTTTATGCTATTTATTATATCTTTTTATTCTTCATTGTACAGCACTTTGGTCAACTCTTGTTGTTTTTAAATGTGCTTTATAAATAAACTTGACTTGACTTAAATATATTCACATTCTGCAAAATGTCATCACCTGGCAACTGCCTAGGAACTGTGTCTGCTGACAAGGAGCAGTCATACTGCATTATCCTCTGGAACTGCACCCCTCTTGTTATTATTAAAACATTGTTAAAATTACAAAATAATACCTGTACAAAAGTCTGATGATGAAAGAACAATGAGCAGATTTTAGCATAATTTGCCAAATGGTAGTCAATTGAAAATTTCAAATGAAACATTAAATCAATGTCATTAAATACCGCTGTCCACAAACTTCTATTGACCAAAAAAGTGCGAACATTTTCTGCCATTTAGAATTTTTTGAAAAATCTTTGAAAGACATCCCAGTTTCACATAGCAAATTGTAAAATTTCTCAATTTGTTCATTTGACGATCCTCTGAACAGTTAGTATTAAGAAAGCTGATACTCCCAAAAACATGGCCGAAGTCAGCCAATGAACATTCATGTGCACACGGGTTATCACAAAACTGCTCATAAATCCTAAATGGCTTGACTGAACATGAACATGATGAAGTTAAGTAGCCTACAAATATTCTCAATTGTAGTAAAACTTAATATATCTACTCCATCAAACCACATGGTAGGAGTATGGAGCATATGATATCAGACCTGCAAACTCATCAGGGGTGAAAAAGGTGAAAAGATGCAAACCCCCTAGGGGGGTCTGGGGGCATGCCCCCCCAGGATGAAATTTTTTTTAAATATCAGCTTTAAAATGTGGATTTACAGTAGATTTTAGCATGAGGATATAGAGAAAAACTCAGCCTAGAATTAATTTAATCTTACTGCTAATGTCCCCCTTACATTACAAAAGTAAGGTAAGCGGGACATCAGTTCAGGGCACTTTAAAAAAAAGTCAAGAGAGTGCAGAGCCAGGTCCAAAATTCTATTAAAATGCATTGCATCCACTATACAATAAAGTTGATCAAACAAAACAAAAACACAATATGCACAACAACTGACAAAACAAATGGAAAACACAGCTTATGTTAGATTTTGGTAGAGGGAGAGAGAGAAAAAGAGAGAGTTTTTATAGTGGCAATATGGTGTCGCAAGGTGGGTTCTATTACACACATTATTTAACTGACTAGTACTGATAGTTTAACTTAAAGTAATAATCTCAAATATTTTCATTAAAATAAATGTCTGTTAAGTCACTATCTATCGCCGAATTAGGCCTATTATTATATTAATTTATATTATTATGATAAAAATTTATGATTAAAGAACTGGGTGTCTGTGGCGACATTCCCAGGAAAAATTCACAAGCGGCGCATAGTTAGTGACGCATTTTCCATCACCCATCAGTGGTTGTTCCGCCAGAGAGGGTAGGCGGAGCTAACGCAACAGGCTCGCTCTTCAACTCACTTGTGTGGGAGCGGCGTACTGTTTTTTTACGGGGCCTGCTACTGTTAAAGGGGGGCGGGGGTTTATGGAACCCTAAAACGTTTTTGTGTAACATGAGAGGTCGTATTATTTGTTGATGTAGATTTCGTATTACATTTGATGACAATGTAACGTTACTAAATTACATAGCTATTTGCACAGCTAACGCTCGCTACCGGACCATGTCAAGAAAGGCAACATTAGTTTAGACAACATTGCGCACAGTATCCATCTCTCATATCAGGTAACGTTGCGTTAGCTAGCTAGCCAATGTAATTAACACAATCTAATGTCAGCTAACAATTAGAAAAAACGCTAGCTAACGCTACCGACCGGTACCGACCTCGCAAACTGTCTCTCGACAATGCTACCTTGTTGCAACGTTGCAATGTAGCTAACTAAAGGCCAGTTCAGATCAATGATTTGCAACGAGACTGGATGCAACTTGCAAAATTCCAAGACGTCTGATTGTAAACGTTCTAAAACTGCATTTGGCGATTTGACAAGGTGGGTCTTTTGAGACCCCAGGCAACGGCTTCAGACGCTCTGCAACTAACCAGGTCACACTGCTGCAATTTTCTCTGCAACATTCTAAAACCGTTTTGTCTCGTTGCGAATCATTGATCTGAACTGGCCTTAACGTTACCATTATTTAAATTGCCATCAAGTTCATCAATATATTGATCGGAATAAATCCGGGGTATAGGTGGAGCAGAGCCGGGTCTGATTTCTGTGTGAAGATGTCAAGTCGGAGAAAACTAAATAAAAGAATACGGCAGTATGGATTAGCGTTGTTATTATTTTATTACACTTCCTCATATGTTCCTTCAGCCTTGATGCCATTTTTTGATGAAATTTCCTTTGTTTTTGTTTTATTCTTCTTGTTCTGATTGCTAATTTAACACCCAGCTCAGCTTTATTCTTGATTAGTTTAGCTAGCAAAACCAGAAACACCAGGGGTAACATTTTGCAAGGCAGTTGTTTCAAAAATATCACACAACAATCATTCACGAAAAAGACTGTTTATTGTGCACGAGATGCTAATTGCACGAGCCACAGCGAATGTCGCAAATTCTTCTCTGCAGTGTAAAGATGTTCATACCGGGCAAAACGTGGATAAAGAACGTTTGTGGAAATTGATAATCTCTAATTTTACCCCAGGTCTGCTACAGCATTTTAACCCGGCTCGGCAGTGTAAAGACAGCTTAAGTTAGCCTAATGTTAGACAATGAATGAGTATGTACATAACGTTACTTTTATAACAACCATTTTTTATTCAGTAAATAGTAAGTGTTATAGTTGGCGTGGCCCAGGTGCCAACTGACTGACGTCACACAGGCGACACTGGTTGGATCCGGTTGGATCTATGGGAAGTGAGGTCCAAAAACACACCTGCAATTACTCCTTCTCGCCATTGGTACTGCCAAAGAGAACGAAACGGAAATCTTTGAGATTGTAACTTTAAGGCACAGTGGTGGCTGCGGAGCAAAAAATTGAGGAGGCAGAAAACTTCCCCTGATTATTAGTCTTGACTTTCAATCATTTTCCTTGACTAACAAGTCCGCCCACGATCTGAATAATTCAATTGCAGATAAACACAGTTTCCTTCATCACGCCATGCTATGAAGATCAAATAAATTCAAAATAAATTAGAAACTCAAAAAAGCCATTTAACCTGTGCTCGTTCAAATGACAAAATCTGTGTATTCCAGATCTTTGCCATGAACATTTTCGGAACGTATACGTTTATCCAGTTTTTAATATGCTAACGTCGACTGAAATGTGCACAATTTTGCGACGCAAAATAGAATCTTTTTCTCGTCTAAACTAATTGAGGAGAACTGTCTCTATCATAGTTAGTAATATGTCATTTCTAATCAAGCACAATAATTAAAAACAAGTTGACAGCAATAATAACGTTAATCAGTTTAAGGCATTTTCTGCCTGCTCATTTTTCAGCTCAGCATCCGTCACTAGGGCACCCAGTGGTTTACTTTCACTTTAAAAACAAGAGAAGGTCAAAACCTAGTAGGTTTTGAGGACTGCCCCGCTATTGCGTTCATTTTATGACAGCGTCACCCAGCGAGTGAACACCACCAACAGCGGTGGTGTAACAGTTATTGGCTCATTACTAGTAACTGATTGTGGCGAAAACCTTCGGTGGCAAAACCCCCCCCCCCCCCCCCCCCCATTTCAAAATCTCATCAGATCTACACGAATCACACAAATGACCTATTTTGGATTCAAAACGGCGAATTTCGCCAAAAAATGACTAGTTTGCAGGCCTGGATATTAAAAAACTACTGAAAAAATGGCTTTTGTTCATAAACTTGTGCTACAATAATCAGTCACCTCATTAGGAACATGTGCCTAATGGTTCACCACTATCTTAAATGGTGGCCAATCTTTATTAGGAACACAAATGTGACCCATTTTATCACTATCAGTCAGAAGTCATCTTGGCTAATTGACCCTTTGTCAAGCCCCACCCAAGTCCCGCTCTCCTTAATTATTGTTGCTAATTCCATCAAGCATTGGCTTCAGAAAGTAAGTTTTCAAAGAAAACCCATTCAGGGAACCCATCAGTTATATTAACCTGGATGTATGCATACTTTATCAAATTGTACACAGAATCGTCCTTGTTAATTAAGTTCATCGCTTGTTAAGTGATAGTTTGGGGGGAAAAAGTGGCCAAAGCTATGTGGGCATTGCAGGATGATGCGTTTCTGGAAAGCGATTTTCAGGGCGAGTTCATCTTCCACCATTGCCGACTGGTTGAGCACCTCAGGAGCAAGATTCTTGATGTTGAGGGCCAGATTGCAGGACTCCACAGTTCGCAATTCATAGGGTTCCAGGAACTGAGTAGCTTTTCCTTTAAGGAACTGATGTGCCTGCCACAACTAGGAAGGGGGGAGAATCCAGAACAAGCAGGGAGAGAGAGTTTGGTGACAGTGGGGCACGTCACACAGAGGCGACATCTCCAGAGGTTAAATTTAATTCAGTTTTATTTGTATAGTGCTTTTTACAGAGAACTGTCACAAAGATGCTTTACAGAGTAGCAAGGCAAGAAAAAGAGCAAAGAGATAAACACCAGACCTGAACCCCAAAATAACAAGTAAAGTACATAAGATAAAAACTCGCATTGGGGAGAAAACCCTCTGTGGTGACCTGAATATACCACTAGGGAATTATGGTCTACACCAACTATGCCACCTTATGTTCAATGAAGAGAAGGAACTCAACTCTAAAACCACCAATTTTAGGTAACCCATGATGCAAGTTCAATTACCAGATGAGGCATGAGTTTAGAAAAGTACAAAATTATCTTTATTACAATATTTGTTTTACAAGGGATACAAGATATTTCAGTTTGTTATCTACTCATTTTAAAACAACCTTGGGCTACCACACCGTTTGCACCCAGGAACCACGTGACCTTCTGGCCGCCAAGCCTCGCCTCCACTACGAGTGCCTGAGGAAGAGATAGTGACGTGGACAGAGAAGCAAGGAAAAGATCTACATCGCACAGCAAAATAAAACAATAAGGGGGAAACCGAATTACTACTGCAACTCAAATGGATAGATGTGCACCAATCAAAGTAACACTACAGCACCGCATTAGTGTAGGAAAATCCCCCCCACCAACACACCGAAGCAAAGAGCCGCAGGCAAGGATTTGAGGGGTACACTCAGCTCCCAAGGGCACAGCGTGGTGGCGCACTGAAATGCTACTATAAAATAAAACACACAAATGTGCAGTTATATCATTGTGCAATATAAAAACCCTTATGCATCACAAGGAGATTTCATACGGAATTCAGCTCACTCTTGCTTCATGGTAGTCAACTCGCTCAGGTGAGGGGCGGTAGCCGCGCTGTTCTATAAGCAATCACAGGCCATGACTCGGCATTCAGCTGTTACATTCAGAGTACTTGGTTAATTAGAAAACGTGGCTGATAACTTGTGGTCGGTACACACCTTAAAAGAGCCGAACATTAATTGATTAGTGTTAAAATCACTAGGAGTTATACAGCAAGTTCTCACATACTTCGCGCACGCCGTCTTAATGCATCAGCTGCATAGGCTCGCATAAGGAGTTCAACGGTCTGTAAACAAATAAGCAACCTGAAGCACATGTACATCAGAGCACACAAACACAGTATAATTAAAAGAATAATAAACTAGTTACCCAGATAAAATGAATTAAGGCTTCAGACTTCCAGCAGTAACTCAACAGCTAATCTAATCTAATAGCCGTCAGTAGCATGCAAAGGGTGAACTGCCGGGCATTGCACGGGTCCTGAATTAATGGATACCTCCGTAGCCTAGGAGCGATATCAAAATATTATAGCCAGAGAAAACATTTTAAACAGCGTTTTAACAGACCAATATATAGACATAACGTAAAAACCAGGGAACAGCCCCAGCAGCAACAGCATGAGCCTTCACACTGAAGCCAGAGAACAAAGAATTTAAAATAAAATGCTCCCGGTTTGTCCGTTCACGCCTCCATTCACACCTGTGGGTATTTTGCCCTAATTAATCTTGTGAGGGGACTGGGAGGTGTGTGCGCAGGAGATGGCAGAAGTGAGTAACCTATATACAAAAATTGGTGTGCATCAAGCTATGGGTTACCACACCTGAAATGGTGGTGGAAAAAACTCCCCAATGGGAAAAATCTTGAGAGGAACCCAGCTATAGAGGGGGAGTCCATCCTCCACTGGCCAGCCTTGTGTAAAGTAGCAGTAGAATGGAATGTATCAGAAATGCTAGGAGGGTTCTATCACAATAAATAGAATGGGTTAAGCAGGTAATAGCTGAGGTCAAAACAAGCAGGAATAATAGAAAATCAAATGTTGGACCAAGAGGTGTTGGTGTCCAACCGATTCCAACCCTTTTAGGAATTGGATCTGGCTCTTGACCTTGTCAGTGGGAAGACTGATGAGCCACAAGGCACCCAGATGGCCACATCCTCCTGGAAAAGGGAGTTGGTGATGGTGGGGGACTCAAATCATTAGGGGGGTAGACAGCATAATCAGTTTGCACAAAAAGGAATCCCATATGGTGCCCAGGTAGGAGATCTCCTGGAGAATGCTGACAAGCTCCAGGCCAGTGCAGGGAGGAATCCAGTGGGCATGCTTCACGTAGGAACCAATGACATAGGTTAGGGTAGGTTTGAGGTTCTGCAGAATAGATTTGTGGAGCAAGCAGAAAAGATTAGGAGCAGAACCTCCAGGGTAGTTTTTTCTGGAATACTACCAGTACCATGTGCAAGCGGAGGGAAGCAAAGTTTTATTTGGAGGTTTAATACTACCTGGTGTGGGAAAGAGAGGTACAGGTTTATGGGGCACTAGGACTCCTGGGACAGGGGTAACCTTTACAAGCATGACAGGCTGCACCTGCACTGGGCCAACATATGCTTCAGCTAGCATAGGGTTATTTAAACTAGGGACTTAGGGGGCAGGGAAGTCAGAGAGTGAAAAGAGATCGGGAGGTGCAGACTGTCTGGATGGAAGCTGTCAAGAATTCCTATAATAGTGTGAGCACCAATGAAATCTTTTTAAAGCAAAATTGTGGTAAAGGTGGCTTGGAACGGTGGGGGGTGAGGGAATGGGAGAGTATGTGTAGTTGTAATAATCTGAAATGTCTTCGTATAAATGCTAGAAGTATAAAAAAATACATTTTTGGAACTTGAGGCTGCTATGAATAGTGGGCGCTATGACATAGTTAGGATTACAGAGACATGGCTTGTGGATCTCTTATCCAGATGTCAACAGCAGGGATTCCAGTATGCAGTCCGGGGTTATATACATGATATAACATAATATGTTAAATATATGTAAGAGCAATAACATTTCGCACCAGTATTTAAAATATTGGTGCAAAATGTTATTGCTCTCAGTTTACAAGGGAAGCCTCATCTGAAGGTAGTGGAAGTGACAACACGTGCATTCCGGTTAGGGTTGAGCCGAATACTCGGATGAAACAAGTATCCGGTACGGATAATGTACTTTCTAGGAGCACGAGTACCATCCCAGTAAAATGTGTCAATATCCGTACTCGTGATGAAGGAAAATCCTCACTGGGTAGCTGTGTCCAGTGTCCACATCGTTCCGTGATAGGCCAGCCACTCCGTGATAGGAGCTCCTCCTCTACACAGAGCATATACAAAGTTCACTGCTGCTGCGCCACACAATACGATCTTACCATCGTCACAGAGCCATTCTGTCCACAGGGATCTATTATCTATTGTCATATATTCTCAATAAAATAAAGTTTGCAATTCTCATATTCTGCTCAACACATTATTCTCACCATAGCTAAACACACATTTACTGGACATTCACACGTAAGCACATATTACTGATTAAAAACGGACATTTCTAGCTTCTAGCTTGCTACAGTGGAGCTAACCATAGACGTATATATGTCTGTGGGGCTGTGTGGCTAACTAGCCAGTTAACTAGCTGCTACAGTGGGGATAACTAGCCAGTTAGCTAGCAACTACATGATATAAGCATGTACTTGTATTTCCTTTAGCGATCTCATCCACACACTCTACTAGCATCATTGACATCCTAGCATTCTTATACATCCACTGTACTAATCACTTTTGTGCACATTTACATGTCGTCGCTCACTTGAAATCACAAGACATGATACAATACATCTTGGTTAGCCAACTGTAACCTGGCGCGCTCTGTCTACTACTGTCTTCACACCGTCAGTTCATTTAAAAAAATTTAAAAAACCAGAGTAACGATAACAGCGTATTTTACGGCTACGTAAAATACGATAAGAAAATTTTCGGTTACGCTGACCTATAAAACGCTATTCCAAAAGCAAAATTAGACATGTTATACATCGTTAGAAAGCTTATACTCTCACCTACGGAATAAATGAATTGTCAATCAAGCCAGTCTGTACTAAAAAGGGCGACAACGCCGTAAATGACACGTGTGGTATTAAGCACAGCTATTTTGGAAGGTACCCAAGCATCACAAATGCGCGTATATTTCACAAACGAATTGTCCAAGACAATATATGACCACTCAATCTCAAAAGGGACATCTCTACGCGTAAAACCAATGGTAAGGTTGTATATTTATTCAATATTTTGTCCCAGATACTGACTGTAGAATGACATGGTATCATTTAAAAAAAAACTTTTTCTCGTTTATTCCGTTATTCAGTGAGCAGCGCTGTATTGCCATATCTTAGGGCCATTGTTGTGTATATGTTGTTGCTATAACGGAATACGATTTTTGAGTGGTGAAAGAATATTTTTTATGAACGCCCAGATAGACTATATTGTCCATTATGTCATGGGTGGGGGGTGTAGTTCGAGATGAGACTGCAGGGAGGGGGTGCGTGTTAAATGAACGACCAGAGCGACAATGGTGGCGCGGCGAAACTCCGTATTTGGCATAGTTGTCATGTATGTCTACTAATGAAACTAAAACAAAGCGTTTCTGTTTTTAACTCATACTTTGGCTGCAGTGGCACTGAATGTCTGAGTTTAGTAATCTTGGCACGCCGGCGTGCCGACCACTAGGGGCTCTGCGCCAAGAGGTTAAAATACCAACTTCCGGCTATGCCCCGTCCACTTCCGGTTTAAGCCCAGCCCATTCCGAGTACGGATACGGATACAGATAATTTTGTTGGTTGAACAGATACAGATACAGATAATGGTGTACTCGCTCATCCCTAATTCCAGTTTATGAAACTTTAAGAGTTTAGCTTGCATGTGAACTTTACTTTTTGGAGCAAAACTACATCAAGGGTTTTATGTAGAGCACTAGCCAGTCCCTCTGCCAGATCATCAGGAGCTAGCTGAAATGTGTAAATCAAAGAATTCCAGTGGTACATCTATAAAGCTTGTAGTAGTGGAGGCAGTCATACTGCGACCTGTGTACGTTTTATATTCAGATGGTGCAGGGTGGGCCAATAGTAGATGCAAAGTAATAAGAAAATGCGCAGACAGAACAGTATTTTGTGAGTGAATTTCAACATCACCAATATCAATATCAAAGCTTAGACTAAATCTAAAGCATGACCACAATAATGTGTGAGGCCGACAATGTTTTGAGTAAAACCAATTGATTTGAAAATATTCATGAAGGAAGATGTAAAAGGATCATCTGCATTTTCAAAGACTAGGATAAAGTCACCTGACATCACCATTTTGTCACAGCATACAGCTAAGTGAGAAGGAAATTCTGCAAATTCTTGAATAAAGCCAGAGTATAGGCCAGGAGGCCTAGAGACTGCCATCAGAGCAATAGGCTGAGATAAGAGGTGGCTCATACCAACATCTTTCTGAGAGGTTCAAGACTAGTACTTTCCTTGCCACTGTTGCCCTAGGCTTACTCTTTGGGTCTGGTTCTCTGTAAAGCTGCTTTGTGACAAAGCTCCTTTGTTAAAAGTGCAATACAAATAAAAATTGATTGATTGATTGATTGATTGATTGACT
This sequence comes from Anguilla pacifica, assembly GCA_039654925.1. Classification (NCBI taxonomy): domain Eukaryota; kingdom Metazoa; phylum Chordata; class Actinopteri; order Anguilliformes; family Anguillidae; genus Anguilla; species Anguilla pacifica. The sequence continues at coordinate 42,745,212 of CM077292.1, forward strand.
AGTACTTCAAATGCATCAAATTTATACTGTGGTTTTGGGATTGAGTGAATAAGCAACAGCAACACCACCCCGTCTTCTTTTGACTGCACATGAAATCAGGCGGAGAGGATTCATTTAATGTTGTTCTCATCCACTTTCACCCATGTTTCAGTGAGACATAGTACTGTATATCAGGACAATAATCAGTGATTAGATCACTGCCTTAGAGTTAAGGGATCTTTTTTAGTAATCAAAATTTCAGAGTAGTATTATTTCTGGAGTTAATAGCACTATGTTTGGTTTTGATAATGATTTTTTGAAGTTTTTTATGGCAACTTCAAGGTTTTTGGATTTTTAATTATTTGGAATTTGGGGGACAGACACTGTCTCTATAGGGTGAAGTCTAGTCAGCGGTATTGTCAGCAGACATCTGTGTAGGATAAAATGTCCGCAGCCTGGCCTTACTTCTGAGTAGTCAATTTCAAGAATTCTGACTATAGCCCCAGGTTTCTAGATAAGAGTGTATGGGTGAACATAATTTATTTTAAAAAGACTAGTCCTGCCCCAGAAACTTCTCCAATTCTCTATAAAATCCACATTGTTTGATGCACATCTCTCAGATAACCAGCGATTTAGTAACAATAATCTGCTGTAGATTTTGCCGCTACACCAAATAGGGTTTGGACCAGAGCATATGACTGACTGAGACATTGTCTTTGCCATCAAACAAACTTACTCAAAATTACTCTTTGTGACCTCTGATTGTTGCAATCGAATGTGGTTAGTGTCAATGTGAATAACAATGGTTAAATATATCAATTTTGGAATATGTACATTTACATTATATTACATTTATTTGCCAGATGCTTTTATCCAATGCGACATACAATAAGTGCATACCGAAGGTCATTGGAACAACTAAAAAAGGGGCTGGACCGCAGCAGTGGGGGAGTCCACACGACAACATTCTCGGGATTTGAGGCAAAAGCCCCACCGTCAGCATGGAGAAGAAAATTGAAATGGCCATTGGGAAATGTGCAGTGGAAGAACAGAGAGAAAAGTAACGGGTGTGAATTGGGAATTACAAAGTGGCCCTGCCAGAAGTAATCTATGGCTGCATAGCTACTAGGACAGGGATTGAAAACCCATGCAGTAATGAGGAGGACACAACTATACTCGCCTATTAAGAGCCAGCCCATGTGAAGTGGAGTCATAGCTGACTGACAGGTGACAGTAAGGAAATGATGCCCCCCCCCCCCCCCCCCCAGAATACTCTATGGAAACAGGCTTCTCCCACCCTTTCTCCAGTGTATAACTGATTATAAGCCTGAGCATAAAGGTGCATTTTTAATCTAGATTTAAATATTGAGACTGTGTCTGACTCCTTAGAGATTTTGGAAGGGTGTTCAACAGTAGTGGGGCTCTGTAGGAGAAAGCTCTACCACCCTTCAGGTTTTTAGATATATTTGGGACTACCAAGTATCCTGCATATTGAGAACAGAGTGACCTTGTGGGCTTATAGGGTAGAAGCAGGTTAGTTATGTACACTGGTGCACGCCCATGTAGAGCTTTAGAACTCAGGAGCAAAACCTTGAAATCTATTTTATACTTAATGGGTTGCCAGTGAAGCGATGCTAGCACTGGGGCAATATGCTCATACTTCTAAGTTCTAGTCAAGATGCGAGCAGCTGCTTTCTGCACAAGCTGGAGATTCTTTAACAAGGTATTAGGGCAGCCAGATAGCAGGGCATTACAGTAATCTAGCCTAAACGTAACAAAAGCGTGGATCAATGTCTCTGTATCCGATAATGATAGGAAGTGCCTTATTTTAGCTATGATCTATAACTCAAAGAAAGCAACTCTGGATATATTTTTTTAAGTGTATGTCAAAGGTTAAATCTGGGTCTATGGTAACACCAAGGTTTTTCACAGCTGTATTTGGAACAGCCAAACAATTTATAGTAAGAGAATATATTTTCTCCTTTAGTATTTTGTGTCCTAAAACCAACATTTTGGTCTTATCTGAGTTCAAGAGCAGTAAATTAGAAAGCCTCCAAACCTTGATATCTACAATACAGACCTCTAACCGTGAACGCGGCAGTGCTTCGCTGGGTTTCATTGAACTATATATCTGTGTATCATCTGCATAACAGTGGAACTCTACACCATGTGCCCAGATAATATTGGCAAGGAGTAGCATATATAATGAGAAGAGTACTGGCCCTAGCACTGATTCTTGTGGAATTGATAGATATTTATTAGTTCTTTCGGAAATTCATCTTGTGCCATACAGCAATCGTCAGACAAACAAACAGACAACTACAATACCAACAACCACAATGACAACAGCACCAACAACAAACAACAACAGAACACCTCAACATAATCACAGACCTATACACAACATCACCAAAGTGCTCTACATATAATAAGGTGCAACATCCTAACACACAGAGATTCAGTTATTTTGTTTCACAATTTGTTCAGCAAAGCAATACTGGTAGGCAAGAATGATCTGCGAGCCCGGTTGGTTCGGAGGGATGGCACCCTATACTGTCTGCCTGATGGTAACGGCTTGTATACGCTAAATAGGGGATGTGATACATCTCTAATAATCGCCTGCCCTTTCCTCACCACTCGGGACTCACAGGTCATCGTCATGTAATTTTGCTGTTGTCCAGCAATCTTACTGAACATAGTGACTATCTTATGCAGTTTGTTTTTATTATTAACTGATAATGAAAAATACCAGGCAATGGAACAAAAAGTTAAAATGCTCTCCACAAAGGAGTGATAGAAGAGGACCAATATATCTCTGTCCACTCTGAACTGTCTCAGTTTACGCATGAAATATAGACGCTGCAGACCTTTCTTATAGATAACGTGTGTTAGAATTCCATGACAGTTTAGCATCTATTATTGTTCATAAGTATTTGTAGTCATCTACCACTTCAATACCCTCCCCATCAATAGTCATTTGTTGGTGGGTGTTGTTACCATTCCTAAAATCAAAAATGATTTCTTTAGTTTTCTTGGTGTTCAAATGAAGAGAACTGGACCTGCACCCAACAACAAACTGACCTACCCACACCTGGTAGCTGGTTTCATCATCATCTTGAATCAAACCCACGATTGCAGTGTCATCAGCAAATTTAATAGTAACATGATCAGATGTGTTGCTTCTACATTCATTTGTATAGAGGGTAAATAAAACTAGGGAAATAGTGCTTGCTCCCTTGAAGAGCCCCAGTATTAGTAGTAATAGGAGAAGACATTGCCCCATTTACTCTGACACACTGTAATTGGTCAGTCAGAAAGGACTCTACCCATCTGATGATGTTACTATTTACTCCTAACTGCAGTAGTCTCTCCATCATAATATGGGGTCTGATAGTATTAAATTCCGACAAAAAATCTACAAAAAGAACAGGAGCATATCGTTTGGGCCAATCAAGATGACAATAAATATTATGCAGCATATACAAAAGAGCATCCTCTGTACTCCTCCCATTCCTGTATGCAAATTGTAAGGGGTCACGTTCATGTTGCACTACCCTAAGGACATGGTTTAAAACAATCCCCTCGAGGCTCTTCATTACAATTGATGTTAAAGCAACTGGTTGATAACCATTTAAAACAGTCGGTTTTGACATTTTTAGTACCGGCACTATGAGTGAAGTTTTCCATGCCCTGGGGATATGGTGTGTATCAAGTAACATTTGAAAAAGCTGTCCAAAAAGGATATAGCACAGACAACAGGTCATAGCTTAATGCGGAAGTGAATGCGATAAAAACGCTATTCCAAATGCAAAATTACAAATGAAAACAATGTCAGCTGGGTATATCAACAAACATGTGGCTTAGGCATACCCAGAAGTCCTCAATAATAAGAGTATTTCCCAAGAAATTACGAAAAATCGTTGACAACGTTTCGTCAGGTGCAGCGTCTTTGACTGATAACAGAGTGAATGCGATGATGAGAAAACTTTTGGTTGAACTATAAAACTATATTCCAAAACTGAATTTTAGATGTGTTATACATGGTTAGAAAGCTTATACGCTCACGTACTGAATAAATGAATTCTCAATGAAGCCAGACTGCACTAAAAAGGGCAACAACGCCGTCAACAACACGTGTGCAGCAGCTTCTGGTCCGGTCTTACTCCAGAAAACGACGTCAGCTTGTAATACCACACATGTTGCTTTCGGTGTTGTCGTCCTTTGTAGTACAATCTGGCTTGATCTACAGTTAATCGATCCAATAGGTGACAGAAAAAGCTTTCTAACGATTTATAATGTCTAATTTTACTTTTGTAATACCGTTTTATATCCCAGCATATTCAAAAGTTTTGTCTTATTATAGCTGCAGTATGCATTTAGTCTGTGGTAGCAGTGAAATCAACTCTTTATCACCCCAACTCGTAGGTAAAAGACACTGCACCTGGTGAAATTTTATCGATGACTTTCGTTGTTTCTTGGAAAATACTATTATTCTTGAGAAATTTTGAGCGTGGCTGAGGCATATGTTTGCTGATAGACCTAGCTAACATCGTTTTCTGGAGCAAAACAGAAGCGAATAGGACAATATCATTGATACTGTCTCTGTCTCCATCTACTGAACACAGGAGATTTCATCATTGCTATGCTCGTATTACTGCTCAAAATATTTCGGTTATATACGTTATTTTTGAAATTGAGTATTTTTAAATAGGTTAGTGGTGTTATATGATGTGAATATTTCACACTGTAAATGTAAGCGTTAGATGGTAGTGTAATAGTTTTTGTGAAGCATACAACAGTGATGACGTCAGAGTTGGAACACTGCCAAAACGTGGTGGACGGTCGAAAATTGTTTTCATGGTGTCCTATCCTCATACAAGAAAACATACGAGAGTACAGAGTATAGACATACACACGAGTTAATTATTACACATTTAGGTACTGTACTCCATTGTGTGACAATATTTTTGCATTATTTTTTAAAATCTGATAGCAATGTTTCATCTTAAACCTTCATAAGGGGCTCATTTATATGCTTTATAATGGAGAAAAAGCATTTTATTCAATTTTGGAGAGATCTTGGATATGTTTCTGGACACCTAGCTATTTTAGACCACTGTACTGACTGAAAGCTTGTAATTCCCATTTGAAAATTATGCAACAGTGATTTTCTTGAGTCAAAACAATTGATTTGTAGTGAAATACGTGAATATGTTGTGATTTACAACAATGCATAATTTAGACATTTTGGATAGATTTGGAGACGCTGGGTACACTGCTTAGTTTTTGCTTCATACATCTATAGTAGTTCTACATATCCATCCTTAGATTTTATGAACTTGTGGTCAAGAAGTTTTTGATCTAGCACAGGTGTAGTTTAACCTCCTGTATATATGCAATCTCTCAGTATTTCACTGCAAACTTAAAAAGTGCAAATTTATTTTTGATTTTTTGTCAAAACAATTGCATTTGTGGCAGTTTATATTCATAATTTTGGAAGAAATAAACTAATCTGCGTTAATATTGTAAATTGTACAAATGTCTTGCTTCATTTAAGCCATTTTTCAAGTCTCTGTGGTGTTCACATCTGGCGTTATAAAGCTTTAAATAAGGTACCCCCTAAATGGGCAAGGATTGGCAAGATTTGGCTTGTGCCTTAAGGGGTTAAGATGTACTTGGACTGTTAAGCTGTCTCTCTGTGTTCCAAATCGCCTGTCTCTACTTGCCTTCCCGCCTAGCTAACGGCTTTGGTTCAAAGTGTCATGAGCCGATCGAAATGCGCCCTGATTGGTAGGCTTCAGTATGAAAGTGATGTCGTATTATTATTCTATAGGATCTTTTAGACAATCCATTTTCTCCACATCAAAGTAACGAGTAACAGACAGATTTGGCACAAAAGAAGTGGAGTAGAAAGTAGGATATTTCGTTTGAAATGTAGTGGAGTGAATGTAACAATTCTCCCAAAATGGCAACACTTGAGTAAAGTACAGATACTTTAAAAAGGTACTTGTACATGTACTTTGTTACTGTCCACCACTGCCAAGGGGTGGTTTTGGATAGCCCCTGTAAGCATCCTATTAACAAAGCACAAGTCAAGTGTCCTCTCCGCTCTTGTGGGGCAATTAGCGTATTGATAAAAGTTAGGCAGTACATTTTTTATGGAAGAGCCATTGAAGTCCCCGAGTATAAGGTTAGGGGCATCGGGTGCAATGTTTTCTAACTTAGCCACTGTCTCATATATTACACCTGCCACGGTCTTGGTGTTAGCACGGGGATGAATATATATAACATTGACAAACACTTTCCCAAACTCCCTGGGCAGGTAGAAAGGCCTAAATGACAGGGATAAAAGCTCAGTGTCCTCCGAACAGTTTCACCATATTTCATTGTTGAGTAGGTGGACTCTTCTTCTTTTAATTTAATAAACTATTTCCTGTCACATAATCACACACAATCCATTATAAGTCATTACCACTTGCAAAATCTGGGCCTGCCATTAAAAGTACTGATATCAAAATTACGCCAAGTTACAATTAACAATATTGCATCTTACCTAACACAAATTAAACATGCTGTCTTCCAAAGCAATGCTCCTACCCAATGCTTCCTAAATTATTTCAAGTAACCTGGCCCTGGGTTTTTTTGTTTTACTATGTGAAGAGAATATGGTCATTCAAAGCATATGCATCATATGGAAGTGTGAAACGGCAATCATTTATAGTGGGAATAATCTTGCAGAATATGTTCAACTGTTTTACACCAATATATATTTTTTGTAATGAGTATACAATATGTTTAAACTGCCTGCATGTAGTGCTTTGGGTGTATGGGAATATTTCATGGATGCCATTTTTAGCTAAGGTATGCGCTAAGTTGCTTATCAACGGCGTTCTACTATAATTTAGATACAAATGTAAGGGTTGAAATAGTTTTCCATTTTGTCAGATTTGAGATTTGGTTTCTTCAGTATTGGCTTAATAACTGCCACTTTTAGTGCAGGGCTGCTGCACACTTTTTTGAAATAAAATTATATGCTTTTAAGACCTTGACAGAGAACATTTAATACCCTTTCCACAGCAAAACAAATGCACATTAGGAGTTTCATGTTTGAAATCAATTTGACAATATTAGTAGGGATATTTTTCTGGATAATTTTGTATCTTCATATAACAATCATATGTAAAATCACATAAAGTAATCAAATTAATGGCAAAAACTGTGTCCCACTGTTACGCTTTACATTAGATAAAACTCTGTGTTAAAACAAAAAACATTTTAATTTAAAATTTTAATTACAATTTGCTTGGAATTGTTAATTTTGACAACACTCTGTAAAACAATAAGGCTGTTCTGGTCGTTCTCGCACCCAGAGTCGGCTATAGTTAATTCAACACATTAAGACACATACATGTTACCATATATCTAACGTTCATCCACTTTAACAGTCCATTAAATCTGTAAACTCCAGCTAACTGGTCACCAAATTAAAAGTCCGCTCCTCTCCTTCATGTCGCATGTTGGCCGTTGTGGCTCTGCAATACAAACACTATTATCCAGATTCTAGCAACTATCAGAAATAACAGAGGGCTTTGTGTTTCCTCTGAACCCCCCTGGCCAACTGTCTTTAGCTGAGCATCATCTGTACTGTTTTGTGTACTTCTTAAATCCTACTACCTTCGTGAGAGCCTGTGGAAAACCAATCAAAAATTTACCAAAAAAAGAGCTGGACTGAGTCGCGACCGAAGACCAAACCGTATTTAAATTAGTGAATCCTGTGGGGAGATGTATCTCACGTAACTAGGCATCACCTCAAAATTTAAGACCTACCATAATTAAAAATAAGACTTTTTAAGACATTTTATGACCTTAAATTCTGAAAATCTTATTTAAGACTTTTTAAGGATCCATGGAAGCCCTGTAGTGACTCAGGTATGTATCCGCTTACTAAGGATGTGTTAATGATTTTTAGCATGTGCTGGCCTAGTACAGGAAAGATTTTTTTAACCAAATTTGAAGATATCGGATCGAGCGGACAGGTAGTTGGTTTTGTGGACATAACTAGTTTAGATAGCTCATCCATGTTAAGTGAGGTAAAACAGTTTGTACATCTTCCTGTTGTAGCCAAGCACTGGGATGTTTATTTATACTGGCGGGATTAATGTATGAAGGAGGAGACTATTTGGAAATATGGTCTCTAAAAGCCTCAATCGTCTGACTGAATTTTTTTTTTTTAATCATTGCTGCTATGATCAGAAGGATAAGTCGCAAATTGTGATGATTGTTTTTTAATTGCTAATTTGTCCACAGTGTAATACACAATTTTGCGTTATATTTCTTTGGTTTGATTAGTTTAGAGAAAAAGGCAGATCTAGCAGATGCAAGAGCTTGCTTGTTCTGAAGGAGGCTATCTTTCCAGATGAAATACTTGATGACCTATATGTTATGTAGCCATAACGGGCTTTTATAACACTGAGGTAAACAAAGTCAAATCAAGTTTCAAACATAGGCTAAATGTTTTTATAAATCAAAACATAGTTACTCATCCTTACTGTGAACTGCATAGTATGAACTGCATGAACACTATCACCACCTCTACATGAGGTACACTGAAGTCAATTATAAACAGAAAAAATTCTTTTATAATTAAAAAAATTCCTCATCTTCATTATAAACTTGCAATTCTTGCAATGAACCCCAAATTAAATAAAAAACTGAACTCTACAGAATTTAAGGCTAAAATGTTTTGTTGATTTTGTTTGTTAATAATTTTTCTTCCCTCTTTGTTGAAGCCCCACTTTACCTGTATGTTTAATTTGCATAAGCTTGGGTAAATTAAAGAAAACATCTAAAAGCTTCCTTGGGTGGAATACTTATTCAGCTATTATGCTTTTACTCAAACTTCCATGAGTTGTATTTTGTAAAGACAAGCTACTGCACAACAGCTGAGAGCAGCCTACAGCAGTATAACATCCCTTGCTATACTGAAAAGTTGCTTGGAGGAAAACCTCTTAGGGGCAGGTCAGATGTTTTACAGCCACATGAGCCAGTGCTGGTTGTGTCATTAGCCAACAACCTGTGTCCGTAATGTTTTAACTCTAGAAAGGCCATGTTTTTTTACTACGTACTACCGCTACGCTGATGGCCAGCAGCATCAGATGTATCCAGCATTACAGAATTGATTTCTGCACCAGTAGTGGCCTAATGTCATGAAGATTACGAAACCATATATTGCAAAACTAATTTCTAAATAAAGGACACAACTGAATCTATTTCAACATTTGTATTTCTACATTATAGCAGTTTTCTGAAATAGACTAAGGGAAAATGTATTGAGGCACATTGTGAGAACACTGAGAAAAGCGCTAAAATGTGCATGAGAAGACAAAATGGAAAAGTGGTTAAAGAAATACAAAGTGCAGAATTCTTTTAAGTAAATTCTTTGGTCATTCAGCATATTTCTTCTGCCCTTCTCCTTGAAGTGCGCTAGCTTTTACATAGCTTATGCACCATCGCTCCTCTTATCAATTCCACAGAGAACATACAGCTCTGGTGGTTTACTGGGATCACATTCACACAAGTTGGTTATATTTCATGTGGTTGTTGTGTAGCTCTAATATTCAGTTTGTTCAAAGTATCAGTTTCAATGAAAACCCAAAAATATGTTGGTAGCGTTATCTCTGCAGAGTTCTATGCCTATCATTTCTATAACTTCAGCATCCACAATTATTCATCCCCACCCTAATGGCTTTATCAACTTCATCACAATTGCAGTAAATACATTTTGTGTGATTGTTACGACCCAGATGGGGTCTAGGGAACGGGACGGAACACAACACTGATGGAATAGTGCAAAAGTGAATTTATTGGAGCGTGCATTACACTATATAGTTGGAGCTCCAAAGGACACACGAAAGACAGGATGGACGAGAGCAGTGCCAAAACAAAGAAATAAGTAAAACAAAAATGTACTAAACTGACAGCTCAGTATTAAAACTAAAATACCTGGTCCTGATACAAAAATAAGAAGAGACCAAATAATAAACCTAACCTATCTGTCTATGCTAATCTAACCTACTCAAACTAAACCTACACAAAGTGGCACCTGCTCCTTACCTAATGTTTCTATACACAGTGAGAACCTACGTGAATGTAATCAATCCCCCAATCTTACCCTTCTCCTACCCTCATCCCACAGTGCCCAATATACACAATCAACAACACTAAGGCAGGCCACACAAGGAGGTAACTAGTACAAACAGGATTCTTAACAAGCTACACAAAGTTCAGTATCTAACAACAGCGGTCTAACAGCATGGGCAGGCTAAAGAAGCAAAAACCATCAAACACAGGCAACCACAAGGCTATTATAGTGGCAGCAGCTTCCTGGTTGGTCCACAGCATGGGGAAGAAAGGAGCCAATCAGATACCGCAGAGGCCTTGATGGGCACAATCCATTGAATCCCTTCAGCCAATTATCTTACGGGACTGGCACTTCTGTCCAGTCAATCATCTCATGGGACTGGCACATCAAAGCTCTGTAGGAATAGATACACAGAAAAAGTACCCAGAACACCGCAGGACGTAACAGTGATCATTTGGGCAAAATTAGTTTCAATAGTGCTTTATAGGTAAATGTGTATCTGAAGATTCAATTACTGAATTACTGAACATTACTGAGTAGGCAGTGACACATTTGCTCCTGGGTAAAATGACCTGTTGTTGTCTATTGTCTGATGGGAGGTTTTGAACAAAGCCATGAACATCAAGTCCAGTTCACACAGTAATCATAGGCTAGGTCAGAAAGTTATGGTAAGTCAAACTAGAAAGAGACATGATGATGAGCTACAACATCAAGATAACGATACAAGTGCAATATAAGTGCTGGATGGAGATACAAGTGTAAAACGGAAGTGCTAGAGTAACAAGATAGAAGAATACAAGTGATGAGAGTGATCCTAGATTGCGAGTGCCCTTGCCTGATAGTTATAGTTAGTCCAGGTACAGTCTGAAGAGATCTGTCTTCAGACCACTGCAGAAAATGGGAAGGGACCAAGCAGAACAGGGAGTTTGTTCCACCACTGTAGAGCTAGAGTGGAGAAGCTCCGTGTTTGGGACAAGAAAGAACCATTCACCCGAATGGCAGGGAATGCAAGTCACCCTGCTTGAGTAGAGCGGAGTGGTCAAGCTGGCAGTTGGGGTTGAATTATGTCTTTTAGGTAGGCGGGTGCTGTCCTGTCAGCTGCCGTGTAGGCCAGGGTCAGGACATGATCCTGGCAGTGACTGGTAGCCAGTGGAGTGAACTTAGCAGGGGAGTGACGTGAGAACTTATGTTAGAGACAAGTTGAGCCGCAGTGTTCTGGATAAGTTGTAGTGGCTTTATGGCACAGCAGGCATGCAAGGAGGGAGTTGCAGTAATCTAGACTGGAGATGAGTTGGCTGTGGTTAAGCCGCTTTCACATGACAATCATCAAACGTTCAATGGGGGTGTTAAGGAGGTGACTACACATGCGAAGAATGGAGTGTCGCCAGCTGAAACTTGTCATCATCCATCCTGGAAAACAATTTTATTTTGGCTGTGTGCTAAACCCGTGCACCCTCTGAGGCCACGCACTGACAGTCTAGTATTTGAAAAAAATATATATATATATTGGCCTCAAGTTCAGCTGACCGTCCGCTGACAAATGCTCAACAGCGGAACAAGAACAAAGCATATACACAATACTACAACAACGCCAGCAGTAATTTTACTCTGGACAAAATACCAGCAAAAGCCAGAATCGGCAATTTAGTCATAAACTTTGCTGAGCGCTCTGTCCCACACAATACCTAGCCCTCGAAACCTGCTCCGTCTAACAGTGGTGCTAATACATGCGAGGGAAATTGCAGAATTACCCAACAAACAAATTTAGGCAAAATCCTCAACAGTTGAAGAATTGAGAGACCATATATATGTCCCTTCCAGAGCAACAACAAACCCGTCCCCTGTCCCAGTTAACACTGTCTACCTTCTCTGACTGGTACAACGCTCAATTAATCACCAGCCCCGAACATCAGAAGGTACTACTCACCCGGTATAGATTAGCAGGACAAAACAGCCGCAGAAACCAACGGACTGAAATTCCCAGAGCGTTACACTTCCTCCTCCTCCGGAGACGATTAACAAAAAAAAACAACAAAGAAAACAAAACCTTGTGTGTCTCCCTGTCTCCCAAACGTTACAGTAGAGTGAAGGCCATGCAACAGGCAATAAACACACTACAGAACTCAATCCGCCAAATTATCAGTCGCAGACACACAAATCATAAACCGTGAAATCTATCCCTCCGCTGCCACCATTTTGTTATGACTCAAGCTACAGTTGTGACAGAAAGGGAGACAACACAACAAGGTATATTTTTAAACAAAAGAATGATTTATTAAAAAGACAATGATGCATGTATGAGTGAAATGTAGGGTATTTATATTAAATGTGTATGGATGCACGTGTGCAACAATGGGATGTGAATTTGCAACGCAAAACCTCTTAACCCTCCTGTTCTGTTCATTTTTTAGGTACAGCAATAATGTTCCCGGGTCAATGTGACCCGGTGCATGTTTAAACATCCAAAAGTTGTCAGAAACCAAAAAATCCTAATGAACATTGTTTGGGTACCTCAGTGCGAACAATTCAATCAAAATATAGTGAAATTGTGTTATTCACCTCTCACAGATCATGGTTTCATTAGGATAATTCACTCGTTTTTCATAAAAAATACATGTTCAAACTCTTTTTTCTGTATATTGGAAAAACCTAGATATTAAATACACTAGTTTTACATAACATTTAATTTTTTAAATTTGTTTTACATTTTTAAACATTTTTTTTCATGGGGTGATGTTGCTAAATAGAGATGAGACACCTCTTCTGTTCAGGATCAAATTGAACACTAAAATCAAGCCAAATGAGTCATAAGGATTTTATTGAAAGTAAACTTTATTTATGTAATGTTTAGAATGTTTAGAAATGAAGAAATGAACAAAAATGAACAAGAGATGAGCAATATGAACGAGGCGTGTGTATGTGTGTGTGTGTGTGTGTATCTGTGTGTCTACACAGCACACGAGTGACATGTCGTCACGTTGTGCTTTGTGCAAATGAATTTTGCACGTCGCACATGTCGTGCTCATCTTGACGTCATGCAGACCTGGCACCTCTTCCACTTCCTTCTTCCCCCAGCAGCAACCTAGAAAGATGAGGGAGATGATTACTATGTCTTTTTGCTGATCCCGATCCCCTGACATGCACGCATGCACTCGCACGCACATACACACACACACACACCACACACTCACTTACTTACCCCAGGCACTGGTGTACTAGGTGCAGCCCTCTCCTGGATCTCCCTTACTGTGGCTGCAGTGGCTGGGGTCCTTGTGCTGCCTCCGTTGTATATGCGGTACCACGAGTGCCTTCCCCAGCTCCGCGTGGAAGATGCGCCTCTTGTACAGCTTTGACACGTTCCACTCACGAAAAATCTCCATCAAAATGATGAACGCATTGTAGGCCGATACATGAATTATGTTATAAAAGATGCCTAAAGGCCAGCACGCAGTCATTCGCTTGGTGCTGTAGGACCCCGTTACTTTGTCCAAGTTGTTCCACCCCCCCTTTGGTGGCATTGTAATCTAGGATCATGCTTGGTTTCTGGTCCTCTCTGGTGCTGATTTCGGCATTTTTATGGAGAGTGCTCATGAGACACTAGGGCTGTGGTGTCTGTGGAGACAAACTTGGACAATTGAGGGGCCCTATACTTGATCACCAACAGTTCGGCATATCTGCACTTTCTCGCACTTTACAGGTGAGGTAGGGATAATGGATAATAAGGAGAAAGAGTGTTTGTATGTATGTGTGTATTTGTGTGTGTTAGATTGGGGTGAAATGTGTGTGTGTGTGTGTGTGTGTGTATCAGCATGTATTACTATCTTTGTGAGAACCAAATGTCCCCACAAGAATAGAAGGATGAGGAAAATTACACAAGGTGGGGACCTTTTGCTGGTCCCCACAAGTTCAAGAGGCTGTTTCAGGGTTAGGAATAGGGTTAGGCATGTATTGGTTGGGGTTAGGGTTAGGGTTAGAGGTTACGGAATGAATGTAAGTCAAAAGGAAGTCCTCACAAGTATAGCAATACAAACGTGTATGTATGTGTCTGTGTGTGCGTGTGTGCATGCGGGTGTGTGTGTGTGTGTGTGTGTGATTGGGGTGAAATATGGTGGGAGGGAATAGGAAATACCTTACGTCTCACATCTGCAAAGCAAGAAATGGTCTAAATTTGACACTTCTGACCCCTTTTAGCCTCCACTTTCACTGCCGGGTCAAATTGACCCGAACAGTATCTCTGTGATATAAACATGCAGGGGGGGTTTGCAAATACATTAAATGAACCATTTTCATTTCAAATGTTGATTACACTAAATAAGGCCAGTAGAAGAAGTTTCATACTGAAAAATTTTTTTTAAGTATTTTTCCTAGATTTTCAAACTTTAAAAAGGGTCAATTTGACCCGCAACATAACAGGAGGGTTAAGAAAGGAAGGTGAAGGAAAAAACCCGCAGGCCGTCCAACCGCCCAACCTGGTGCAGGATTACCTAGAACTGAGTGAGAAAGAGAGAGAGAATGGGGCAGAAAGCACTGGGGCTTCCTTATTATAGGGTTTCCCCCCAGGTGCTCTCAATTAGAAAAAGGGGCACCCCACACACTGGCCAACTCCTGTAACTACAACAAAAATAAAAACAATATTAGACACAAAGTCGTCACAGTAAGGAACACTTCATTTTGATGCAGTGTGTTATTAAACCTCCACCTAGAGAATTTACTACGTAAATGTAAGGGTAATTTAAAATGCTCCAAGATAGCACTGTGATTGCAAAGATAGTGTTATAGAAAATACACATTCCTCACGTTAGGCAACACTGGAGATAAGATGAAAGCAATTCTGGAAAACATTTGATAGTGTGATAAGTAATAAGTATAGTCTCTTGCGGTCGGGTTTTGCATATACCAGATATCAATTATATTCAAATGTTTGTGAATATTCTAAATGCTTTGGATAATAAAGCTTGCTCGTTCAAAATAGACTGGTTTGAACAGTCCAAATTACTGTCCTAGTATGTACTTCTGTCTGATCCAATGATGAATAAATATTCACGGTGTGCTAATGTTTTCCTGACTTCTGACCATCAAAGATGGCCGGAGCATATACCCTGAAAAATACAATGGGCCTCATTCACCAACCGTTCTTAAGAAGAATTTTCTTCTTAAAACCCACTTATACAGTTTTCACGAAGATTCTGAAATTCACCAATGTTTTCTTATTTGGGATTTGTTCTTAGCTAAGAACAGAATCTACGCACACTCAAGAGCCCACTTACGCACATATGAGTGCTGACATGTTTGCGCAAAATAACTGGTTATTGCGTTTTCTTCAATTCTACAGTTATATAATGTTATAGGATTTAAATTACAATAATATTTTTATCATTTATAATATTTTTAAATAATTATTTTCATTATTTTACAAAGCATTAAGGTGCCAGGTTCCACCTCAGAGGGTGGTTGCCTCAGCGAGAGTTCATCTGTAAATAAATGATAAAAAACAAACCATTGTAGTGACCTTTTATTTTTGGGGGTTTCAATTATGCAATGATTAGTCTATACTGCAAAAGCAAATGTTTAAATTTTGAATATAAACTAAGCACTTAGGTAACACTTTTTAAACACATGGACATGTTGAAGAAGAGAACAATTATTCAGAGGCGTCACCAAAATGACTGGCAATACATTTTTTGTGCAGTGTTTTGTGCAGCGACGGGTTTACTCTGATGCAGTTTACTGCCGGTTGATTTAATTAGCGGTATTAATGTGACGAGAAGCGCTTTGTCGTTTGAATGCATAACACGCAATTCCTTGCACCCACTCCCACCAGCATTTTTTTTTTTTTGCCTCAGATTTGACACTAACCTTTTTTTTTACTTCATCAGTTGTGCGCCTTTCTTCGGATATAGCCTTCACTGAACAAGTAATAGCATCCCATGCATCTTTTTTTGTGTTATTTTATATCCACTACTGACGTTACTAAATATGACAGGTCGTTTGCTGTTCATTTCCTGCAGCAATACCTCCGCATCAGAACTACTGAAGTTTTTCTTAAGTTTGGAGTCCGATGCTCCACCATCTTTAGATTTTCGTTTGGGCACTATTGACTTCGCTCTCAACTTTTCTTTTCGATTTCTGTGTGCACACAGCCCTGCAGTCTCATGCCCCTTTATGGGGACTGGTGGGGCTTTTACCTATGCTAATTAGGAACAACTGGCACATGCTTTCCATTTACGAGGACAATGGGATTCACCATTTTAAGAACACGTGCGAACAATTCTGCGGTTTAAGAACACGTTGTGAATCTGACTTAGACTTTTCTTAGGACCTTTCTCAAGAACAAATTTAAGAAAAAACTTAGGAAGATATTGGCGAATGAGGCCCAATGTTCTTACCCTCTATCCACATACAGGAAAATGCAATTCTGCTTTTAATATTGGAACCAGTCTTCTCAAAATTAAACTTACGATTCTTTCTAATTAAAATGACAACGCCATTTTTTCCTGGAATTATCTCCTGATACTACATTTGCTATATGTCTATTTTGTAATCTTGGAACATATTTAGAAAGGTAAATGAGTTTCTTGTAATAACACCATATTAACTTTCTTTCAATGTAAAACATACATCCTTCTGAGCGAAGGGCAATCCGTTGATGTTGAGATAATACAGTAATTTGGCTAGCCATTGTTTTAGCAACTTTCACACCTCAAGATGAACACTAAAATCTGTGTACATGGTAAACTGAGAACAAATATTTTATGTTAAAAAATGATTGTATGTATATTTTCACTTAAAAAATGAAGAAAAATAAGAAATTCCATGTACTCAGATGTGCACTTTTGTGCCCCCTCCCACTCCCTCCATCCCCACCAACTTTCTGTCCCTTGGGAAAAAAATCACATGTGTTAAAAATTTGAACACCCAACATGTGAAGAGTACACGTGAACTATAAAAATAATCACACTTTTAAGATGAGAACGGGAAATGGCAACCTATGCTATTTGAAGTCAAATGTGAAAATTGTAGTTCACATTTGAAAAGGTCAGTCACATCTGAAAATGTGGCATTTCTGGTGATTTTCCTTTTCACCCCCCAACAGTAACTATCCACCCCGACGTCAATGATTGTAATCTCTCCTTAAGTTATGATGACTACACGCTCTCTGCAGTCATAGCTGTTGCTGTGAAGTTGACTTGACAAAGATGAATTTCTTTTCCACTTTAATCCCTGTCACTAGGTCATGAACAGGCAATGGAAATATCTATGAAAGCGACAAAGTTTGTCCGGTCAAATTTAAATTTTAACACTAGTGTTAAAACAGATGTGTATCTCAGTGGAATAAAAGCCTCTTTTTTCCACAGGACAAGAAATGTATTGAGGAAGAAAAGGGGCCTTGGCCCATTCTTCACCTTGTTCCAAAAAACATTGAGCCTGACATTACAAAGGATAAAACTGAGTCTACCTACAAAGCTGGTAAATATGTTCACCTTAAGACACCTACTGTACAAGAAAAAGTGATTTACTCATGTACCTTGTATTAAACAGAGAAAATTACATTAACAGCCCTTAAAGGAATAGTCTGACTTTTTGGGGGAATTTGCTTTTTGCCTAACTTATGTATAGTTAGATGATAAGATTGATATCAATTTCATCCCTATGTGTCCAGTACAAAAATATTAGACAATATTGGCAGCATGCTAACTGTGTTAGTTATATCAGTGGCTGCAAATGGAAGCCGTTAACTCTGTGAAGTGATGAAAATACACCTTCCAGAAACTCCAGAATACACAGTGCATCTTGCATGTCTATGATGCATAAAAATAAAAGGAGAAAAAATTGATTTTAGATTTAGCGGAAGCGAAATTCAGAACTATAATTGACAATAATTGACAAATAGCCATGTATGCATCCACTGGGTGCATGGGTGCAGTGATTAGTTGCTGATTAGATGAGAAACAATACTCTGAAAGTAGACTGTTGCTACATGGAGTAAAATAACAGTACATACAGACACAAAAAGAGCTTTCCTTAGCCATATAATCGGTCTATACATCTTACATACAGGGAAGGAAATGGGCTTCAACCAAGTCTCAATTAAAAGTGATTCAGAAAGTATAAAATGTGCTTCAGTCATAATAAAATAACTGTGGTTCTATTTCAGGGGAACTAACAAAAACAACTGGAAACCATGGCAAGCAAAAGTGCACAGGAGCTATCTTCAGTGGTGAAAAGAATGACCTCAGGAATATCGTTGTCACAAAGCCAATGGAAGAAAGACAAAAATCCCTGGATCTACCAGATAAAGTTGATGAGAACACTTGGCAGAGAAATTCAGAGGATTCAGAGCAGGTAGAGCCCTGGGAAGACTGCAGTACCACAAAACAATGGGTGACTAGCCCACTCCATTCCCTTAAAACATTTGATTTTTTATTAAAATCAGAAGAACTGACTTTATGTTTATTGGGAGACATCAACAAAGGAAAAGATATTGTTGACAGCTTCAATACTAGTATGAGAACTGTGCCATCTGTTAGAAAAATTGTTCATAAATGTCCGAACTTAAAAGGGCAAAGTGTGGAAAATCTACAGAACCCGGAAAACAGAGCTGAAGCAAAATCTGTAGGAAGACTGACCAAAACTCTAGAACAAAAAAGTAATCATTCTTTTCTAAAGCCCAAAAAGCAAAAATCTCAAGATACATTAGATTTTGAAAAAATAAAAGAAACAACTCCTCTAAAGCACAAGAGACCCTATTCCCTGAACTTGGATCAGGGAATGTCACACATAGAAAAGTTAGGTCAGCATGCATTTCCAGATATTTTTTTGAACAAAAGAGCGTCAATAGCGATAGTTGAGACCAAATACAACCGTTCATCTTTTGAGCTAGAAATGTTTCTGACTGATCGTCAAACTGCCATGCGTCGCAACTCTGCTCCCATCAGTGTGTCCTCTATAAGAACATCTTTCATAGTTAAGACTTGCCAGGCTAAATCAGTTCCAGTGATAGCTCCAAAGATGCAGTACTGCCAAATACCTCAGTTGAAAAAGCCAGAGTCATCGCAGGGGAATGAACAAGAAAACTTGTTTGCAGGCAGCAGAATGGGAGTGCTACACTCTCAACCAGCTTTAACCTCTAATGAGATGGAATTTGATAAACCATTGTCCAAGATACGCAGGCATGTAAAAACATGCAATTCTTTTGAGATGTGTAAGGCCACATTCCCAACAGATAAACCTGTGTTAAGATGGAAACCTGATTCCAAAGAGGAGGCCTCCAGCAACTCTGCTAGATTTGAAAAATCCACAACACTACAGAGACAATCCCTCAGGACTAGGCCAAATAGACCGCAAAGTCTCATTCTGTTCAGCGCTCTCTTTCCCTTCACAGATCACCCACCATTAGGAGATAGTGATAAGCTTCCCCTGTCATCAATCAAAAATAACTCTGAGACCACAGCATCTCAATGTTCCTTTAACAAAGAAGCAGATGGCAACGTCAAAAACCCAGATATTGTGGCACTGCACAGTAAACTGACGATGCCTAAGAGTGGGCAGAGGTTAGAGACTTCAATGAGTTGTTTTTATCAGCCACACAGGAGGTCTATGATATCTGATAGCAAAAGTAACAGGCAGATTGATTGATCTGCTGACGATACAAATGGCACTTTTGAGAAATTTCCAAGGGACAATATCATCCATATAATCTTGTTTTGTTCGTCTCACTCTCAGTTATCAAGACGGAACCTTGAAATGAAAGCAGATTTCAGAACAGTATAAAAAGTAACTTAAATGTCAGATTTTTTTAGTAAAAAAAAGTTATATCATGGAAGTGACTGTATGATGCTAATTATATATGTCATAATTTACTTGTTAATATATTCAAATTTCTATGCACATACACACACAAACACACACACACATACATACATTTTCTTGTGAGAGGTCTGGATTGTTTGAAATTTAAAATAAAGGCCTGTTATGAAGCCATTTTAGGAGAAATGTAATGTAAATGGTGTTGCTTCCTGATTACTGGTGTTATTTAAGTTCTTCTATGTGAGCTTGTTTGTTTTACAACAAAATTGATGCCCTTTATTGTATACAAAACAACATAGACCTTTCAACCTAGAATATCTCATGCTTAAGCAAAACATTTTAAGGTTTTCTATCACTGCTGACTATCAACTACAATGTTTAATAGCATGTTATGAATGTAGGTAATTAACCATTGTGCTTGAGAATCAACAATTGCTTATTCTTCACTTGCTCTCTTGATTTTATCATCTCCTACAAGTTAATAAATTACTTTGTAATGAAAACAGTTCAGTGTTTCAAAGTGGAATTTACCTTCAAGTAATCTCCACGTGGGGCCCTTTGTTCTAATGACAAATGCATCTGTAATCTTATATTGAATTTGAATAAATGTACAAATCTCAATTAAATGCCTCTAAAGTGCATCTATGCTTTGAACAACAAAATGATTCACACCATAATATGCCACCTGTCTTCAACTACTGACACAGGAGGTAAGTAAAATAAATGAATACATTTTTACAAAAGCCACAGTACTTGATGAATAATAACAACAGAGCAAACACTGGGTAACATGGGGGTTGCAGTGTGCCTTCACTTTTTAGTATGCAGTTGCATTTTAATATGGATTTACAAAGTACCATACTAACACAGGATGTGCTTCTTATTAAGTTTAGGGAGGAAATGGAGCGTGGAAAATGGAGTTCCGTATTAGCATGGAAATGGATTTCTGCACCAGGTGATTCTCAGAAAGTCCTCTGCTAGTCCTTAAGTTTACTCTATGATTTTTTATTATGTGCATGCTCCTGAGTGTAATTTAGAGAGATTTAACGGTGTATGTGTCAGGGGAGGCGAGGGAATGGACCCAAACGCAGAGTCAAAAAACACTCAAAATCCACAGGGAAAATCAAAACCGAGAAAGTTGCTTTTAATAAGAACAAAAAACAAAAGGGAACAAAAAAAGGACAAAGATCTTAATGCGCAAAAACAGAGAAAATGCAGAAATTCAAAAAAACAATGCAAAAACAGAACACGGGCAGGGAGGAAAACACTCACGGCAAAACACTAAGTAACAAGAACAAGAAGGAGCACAAAACCAAAACACAATCCAATACGTACACAAGAAAAAGGATCCAGCACCTGAGTCAGGGAAGACAAGCACTTAAATAGGCAAGACACTGACGAGACACAGCAGGGCACAATGCACAATCAGGCCACAGAGAGGGAAGGGAAAACGAGACAACCAAAAAACAATAATTGAATAATAGAAAACAATAATACAATTAGACAGGGTAAATGAACAGAACTAAAAACTGAAGTGCCGCCATCTGGCGGCCAAAAAAGGGAAACGCAGACAAACCACAGAACTATGACAGTATGCACCAGTACGAAAAGCGGAGCAAAAATAGCGAAAGTAGACATTGGAAAAGTTTCAACCTTTGACGTGAGATAATTGTTTTAAATTCCTGAAATATCTGCCATTGTAGTGAAGACAATACAGAGCCAATAAAAACAACAAAATGCCTTAAATCCACTTTTTAAAAATATGCCTTCTAAAATTTCTTCTTACTAAACTTAGAAAATTAACACTTTCTTTTCTTACATCAGGATTTGAGTCCTAACTCAATAGCTAATGTAAATGTTGTGATTATTTGCCTCTCTATTGGCATTAGAATAGCAGAAACACCTCTCTGCATACATTAATTGCGATATTTAATACTGGTGAATTATGGCATAATATGATGATTCAATTATCAGTATACATCTGGTACCCAGTTAATACCCAATGCACGCACTGCAATGATGACGTTGAATGGACTGCATTTATATAGCGCTTTTTTATCCAAAGCGTTGATTAAAGAAATTACTTGCAAACCTGAAAGGTGTAAGTCATTGTGCCTCAATCAACAAAATAATTAATAAAAAGCTGTTGAGCCATGGCAAATTGAATTACCATGAACATGTTCATTGTTTCAGTCTTTTGAATGACTTATGTCTTTGGCTGGCGGTCGGACTGAAATCGAATTATAGGCCAACATTGTAATATATATGGCTTCTAGCTGACAAGGGTACCTTCTATTTGAATATTACAAATGGCAAAATGTTAACTTTAGTATAGGGTATAGGCTATATTAGGTTTACTGTGGAGATGTAATAGCTCAAATAAAATCTACACTTTATAGTAAGGGTAGGCATTTTGCTATTTGTAATATTCAAATTAGACTTACCAACTGTCATCCAGAAGCCAGCATCCATAACTATGTCACTGGTCACAGTTGCTCAAAATGTAGCTGTTTTGTGTTCTCCCTGGGTATCTACCCACAGCATCTAATACCCTACTTTGTAAGTGGCATTGTAAGGGTAACTCCGATAGCCGGAGGAAAACAAACGTGGCAAAGCAGCAGTGAGGTCAAAGAACCCAGTGAATTTTAAATTTTTTTTTTTTTTTTTTTTTTAATAGTGCCAGTTCTCAAATAAGTGCAAAAATATATACAGTGAACAAAAATACTAGAAGATAAAAACTGTACCTAACAAAAGGAAAAAAAAGAAAGAAACGCAGTACTTTGCTAAATTTGGCTATGCATGTTGAGTCAGCACTGCCAGGAGGAACTCAGTGCTTTATACAAGCAGCTCCTCCCCTGGCATGAACCACCATATATTAAATAAATTAGCTTAGAACAGCCACCTACAATAAATGAACAATACAAAAACATGAAACCAATTTCATAAATAATCTACAACCCTGAGAAGAAAATAAAGGCATGAAGGAAAATCTACACACCAATTATAAGTAAATACAAAAATTCCCCCCTGTAAACTGAGACTGCAGTGGTAGCTGCCATCTACCCCCATCTACATTAAGTTCTGTAGTGCCATTTGGCAGTGCTTTGAGCTCAGACACAGAATTGAGTACATTTAACATGGTCAGTGAAAATAGCAGTGATGTGTTATTCAACCAATCATTTAAACAGAAATATTTACATGCTAGACATTTGACACAGTAAAAATAACACATTGTTACAAGTACGAGACATTCGCGCATTCACATACAATCCCACATATTGTAATGTTCTGTGCAAGGACCCAAACGCAGACCAGGGAAATCCAAAAAACGTTGTCTTTATTCAGTCCAAAGTTCAAAGCCAGGTAATCAGAGATAGGACGGTACAAAATCGAGTTTCCAAAAGAATAGTGGTAAAAAAATCAAAAACCAGTAGATCAGATAGGCGAAGGTACAAAGGAACAGGCAAAAGAGAAGTCAAAACAAAGCGAAGGTCAAACCAGAAAGCAATCAAACAAAAGGGGCAGGCAAACTCAAAGTCATACGGAAAAGGCGTCTCAGGAATCTCGATAAACAAAGGCTTGCAATACATCGGCACAGTGAATACAATCAACGTTCTGACAGGGAGCTGGTGGAAAAGACTGACATTTATACACTGGGGAAGGTAACAATCAAGGAGGGGTTACGTGAGTGAGGGCGGAGTAACAAACAACATCCAGGTGAAGAACATTAGGATAACTAATTAAATGACAGAGGACTGACAACGTGGACTGGAATCACATAGACAACAATGATAACAGGTAAAACATGTGCAGAGAGAGAGAGGTGCAGTTAGAGCAAGAGACAGGTGCAGGCAATTGCAGAACTCAGCGTTAGGGCAGACTAGAAAGAAAAGGCACGGAGCTACAGCGCAGCATGGAAAAGGGGAGAATGGTTAATGTATTAGTATAGTGATTTAAACTATCAAAAATCCAAAACTAGTGTTTGTTAATCCATTAGTAATATTAACATGTTAGTATATTAATGAGGTTAGTACTTTACAATCTATAAGTTAGTAAGGATTAGTAGAAATTAGTAAAACTAGATATAAGCAGGAAGTAAGTAAAACGAGACTGGAAAGAAGGGGGGAAACCACGAAAACCCGGAACCACCCGAATAGTGAAATCACGCAAATACAGGGGAGTGAAGCAGCTCAGGGAACACAGACACAGAGACGGCACTGGGGAGACAAGTGACCGGGAGAATGAAAATACTGGGACGGAGGATGTGACAAATAATAAACTTACAGAAACATAAAATAAACACTAACAGCAAACAGATACTAATACAGACTACAACACATATACTATTTCCATTTCTTTTTATAATTGGTGGCTGGCATCAAGTTATGTGAACCAGGTGGTCCTGGGGGTGGGATTACACCCATGTGATTTCTTTATAAGCTCAGGGAAATGCACATGGCATGGTGGAAGACAGGTGAAATGGCGGGCTGATGCAAATGGGTTTGCGCAACTGGTTGCATATTCTGCTGAAAGACAGTGATTGTGGCGTTTGTGAGTTTGCCTCATTTAGAGGAGTTCTGGAGTCAAGACGAGCTCCGGTGTGGGATGAAGAGGGAAACGGCCGATTCTTTTCCTGTTGATTAATCTTCATGCCTGTAACCGTGCCACATAGCCAATGAAGAATCTGTAGCCACCCTTGGGATTCTTATGTTTTGAGTTCTTGTATTATCGCACTGGCGCAACGCCACACCGCATTTGCACGGGAAGTTGGGACTGACTTGATTTTATAAAAAATACAAAATCTAAAAAAGAGAAACAAAACTGAAATAAAGCAAACCCTAAACAGCGTGAGCTGTTCGCCTGAGGGGCGAAGTCAGACCAGCCAGGGAAGTCGCAGGTAAGCCCCACTCACACATTAATTTTCATTGCAAACGTTTCTCACACACCAATGCTAGAATACATAATGGGCCAGTGGGGGACACGTTTGTAACAACATTCAAAGGCAACATTTTAAAGTTGCACCAGCAGGCCTTATCTGATACAAGAAAAATAATCACATTATCAGAACAGACAGACAGAAGTGACATTGCCACACGAATACCTAACACAAACGCAATTTTCCCCCATGTGGAATAAGCCAGCATTTTGGGAAAACAGAGTTGCTCGGTCTTTAATAAAAACGAATAACATGGCTTACGGGACTGTCAAGGAGTCCGCCTGTGACAGGCATCATATACAATTTGTATGTTTACAGAATGATCAACGCTTTCCACACCATAAAGTGTGTTCATTCTCAGTCGGTACCCTGATGAGAAATTGAAACTGAAACTACGAAGTGCATCAAGGGAGACCAAACAGTCAGCGGGTTTACATGCTGCTTGAAAGAGTGGATTTATTGTACTGGTCCAGCTGAAACTGGACTTTTAAAAATCATGTAAACACTGTAGTCTGACTGAAATCGTACTAATTCAAATTTTTCAAAGTCGGACTAACATACCTAGATAATGTGGTTGGGGGTCGATGTGTATAGGCATGTATAGGCCAAAAATTGGCCTAGGCGTTTTGCGCATGTTCCGTAATTTACAACCCTTGAAATCAAAAAAAATTGGAAGAATGTTTCAGTGATTTATGAGTGACATTTTTGTAAGTTTGGATTGTTCATTTATGTAGTGGCATTGGATCCCTAAATAAGCATCCATGGTCAGTGCGGTCCAGATGTCTGCTGTAAAGCTCACATTATCAGCCTTCTGAAGTTGCACTATTGCCCTTTCATTTTCCTAATTGTATCTAGTTGCCACCATGCTCTTAAGGGCTTGTCTGCTGGAGAGAATGTAATTACGATCTAGCTTATTTACAAAAGCTTTGAAGCCCATCATCAACCAGAAGAGGGTTGGGAATCTAAGACAACCATGTTGTCCAATGCCTCAACAAGTTTTACTTGTCTCTCTGCTGGATAAAAAATGAATAAGCTTGAAATTTTTATATTAAATCACCATTAAGTAAGGAAATGTAAATCTTACCTAGGGGAACAAGCCACAAAAATAATGTGGAACCAAGTGATTCTCAAAAAGGCAGCAAAATGTATAAAAATATATAGAGAAACAATAAAGTTGCAATGAATAAATATTTAATGTGTGCACAATACAAATAAATGCCACTCAAAGTAGCCAGAAACCAGGCAGTGGCTGTAGAGGACTACGTTGAAATGTACTGCATGCTCGCTCCAGTGCTCTTTAAGCCAGCAGTATTACTTCACTCACTAAAATCTCACTACTTCGCTACTACACTCACTAAAATTCTCAACTTCACAGTGTCTCTCAATATATATTTAAAGGAGTAACATGGTGGTTTTCACACATTCTCGGTTTTATATGCTATTTGCACAAGAGGCATTGAAGAAACACGATGAGTAAAGTATTAAATATGTACATTCTTTATTTTTGGAGAAATATGCGTTTTAAATTTATCATCCTATTTTCAACCGGTTAAGAATGTTATCGACTTAGTGCGTCACAAGTACAGTAACCACTCCCCTTTCCACGCCCCGTAAAGAAATCTGACTGGACACACTGTCCTGCTACAAGTGTGCTGTGAAGTTTAGGTAGCAAACAAGGCCGAATCCTTCTGATGTAATTTACGTAGAAACTATATGCTCAGATCGCCTAGTTTCACTAACTGTGGCCAAGTGGAATCGATAACGTTTCAGAAAAAATATAACTTTAAAAGATTTAATTCAATCTTCTATTGGGACTTTTGCCGTTTATTGAGGGACTATATTGACAGACTATAATCAAATTTTTTTCACATTTACCGTTCAATTGAGCAAGTAGCCTACCATTCAAAGTACATTTTTATGGGTTAGTGCTGTCCGATTGTGCTAGCTACTTCACATCAACCTTGTACGGCAATCAATAAAGGCTAACAGCACAGTACCACTTAATTGTAGTCACTTCTATCAACACTGTAATGAACTAAAAAAAAAAGGCGACAAACGACCTTTTCTGTGAAAAATGCATTGTCGACCTCACGCATACACTGCTGGCGACATTCTAAAGCTCAGTTTTTCCCTCCCTAGTATCATGGGAGAAAAAAAGACATTTCTGGACGGACGAGAAGACCAACTTCATGCTATCACAACTAAAGGGGTTAAATAAAATACATGGATGGAAGAAAAACGCGGAATGGCAAACTATTCAAAAAAGTTGCAAAAAAATTGGAGGAAGCAGGATTTATACGTAAGAAGCTTCCGTCAGACACACCTCCGGTCAATAAATCGATTCTTTCGGAGTCATGTATATTGGGACAACGACAATAGGGCTGCCACTAACAACAATTTTTCTATCGATTAATCTATCGACTATTTTACAGATTAGTCGATTAATCTAAACAATTAATTTTCCTCCAAAAAAATCAAATTGACCATTTAATTTAAGTTCATTTTATTTTGACAACAACAAACTGTATGTGTCATTGTATAATGAAGCACAAAACAAAATGTAAACAAAGGTTTACATATTAAAGTGCAAAACTGTAGGTTTAAACTGGAAACTCCAACATGATAAAAATTAATTAAAAAAGAGGCTTATTATTTAAGTCAGTAGTGCAACTCCAAAATAAATCCAAGTTTCTATTAAACCCTTATCAAAGTAAAAAAGTTAGGTCTGCAAATTAAACAAAGTGCAACATGTTTAGAGTGTAAGAGGCAATAGTGTCCAGCTCAAAGTCCAACTCAAATATTGGAATCAAATCTGTTAGACATGTGTATTCTAATGTAAGAATGTCAACACGTTCTGGACTTACAGTAGGCTAGCTCTTTTCTTGGAAACTTTTCACTACTAACTAACGCTTACATTACAGCGTGAAATATCCACATTATATAATACCACTGACCTATTTAAAGACACTCAATTTCAAAAATAACGTATAACCGAAGTTTTTTGAGCAGTAATACTTACATAGCAATGATGAAATTTTATCTGTGTTCAGTAGATAGAGACAGAAAATCAATGACCGTTCTATCCGCTTCTGTTTTGCTCCAGAAAACGATGTCAGATAGACCTATCAGCAAACATTTGGCTTAGCTATGCCCAGAAGTCCTCAATAATAATAGTATTTTCCAAGAAATTATGAGTAATCGTTGATAACGTTTCGTTAGGTGCAGCGTCTTTTACTGCTACCACAGAGTGAATGCGTAAGCGAATGCAATGATAAGAAAATGTTCGGTTACGCTGACCTAAAAAACGCTATTCCAAAAGCAAAATTAAACATTATACATTGTTAGAAAGCTTATACTCTCACCTACTGAATAAAAGAATTGTCAATCAAGCCAGACTGTACTAAAAAGGGTGACAATGCCGTAAACAACACGTGTGGTATTACGCACAGCTATTTTTGGAACCGAGTCTGACTCTGCTGCAGCCACCATGATTTTTTAAAAACTGTAGCGTTGACTGGACCCGACCAATGACTGGAGCCAAAACCGACTGATGTTACGTAGCAGTTATATAGTGATAGTGAAGAAAAACATTTGTTATAATGAATTGAAGCATTTTAGAAATCAAAAAAGTAAATTCATTTTTTAAAAAAACAAAAAAAACGATGCGTCGGTTCAAAATATTGATGTCGACACATTTTTAGCATCAAAGTCATCGATTACGTCGTCTAATTGCAGCAGCCCTAAATGACAATAATCCAATTAAATCTCATCTTTGGCCAAATCGAGCTACTGTATATTTTCTGAATCCAGCGGTTTTAACAACTTAACACCCTTCTTTGACGTCCAGCACTCTAAATACCGAACACAAGTGCATCAACTGTTACAACCCCCCCTTATGAATGACAAAGAAATGAAAGTGTACTGTATGGGGTGGCCAATACATCAATTGCAGAGGCTATGCTGTTAGATGGCTGTGTCGTTTTAAAGAATGCGGAATTCTTGCCATTATCAATCAATCAGTTACCAATCAATCAATCAATTTTTATTTGTATTGTGCTTTTAACAAAGGAGCTTTGTCACAAAGCAGCTTTAGAGAGAACTGGCCCCCAAAGAGTAAGCCTAGGGCAACAGTGGCAAGGAAAAACTCTGTGACTGATAACAGGAAGAAACCTTGAGCAGAACCGGACTCAGAGGTGGAATCCATCTGTCGCGGGCAGGCACCGGTTTGTTATGGAAATGACTGAAAACATATAAAACATAAACAGCCAATCCAGTATTAATTAAGTCCAAGCAAAGGGTGACTCCGGTCACATAGAGAGATGGGCAGGAACACCAATGGGTGGCAGGGTCAGACAGGGGGACAGGCTGGGTGAAGAGCCGGGGAAGGCGGAATTAAAAACATTGTTAGGGGGTTCAAATAGTACATTAGCAAGCAGAGCAGAAGAGACAGAAGTGCCTGTGTGCGATAAGGAAAACCCCGGCAGAATAAGGCTATGACAGCTTAGCTAAGGGAAACAGAGGCAGGGGCCAGCACAGCCATGAAGGCAGGCTTGAGGCAGTCATCACCAGACCATGACCGGTTAAGCTTAACACAGCACTACCAATGATGATCCAGTGACAGCACTAACCTCTCAGTCCACCAGAGACTCTACAGCTATGCCCGCCACCCACTCCTGCCCCTCAAATATAGGAGAGACTAAAAAAATACATTTTGAGCCTAGCTTTGGTGATAGTGTCTGCGCCCCGAACATGGGCAGGAAAATTGTTCCACAGGAGGGGAGCACGATAGGAGAAGGCTCTACCACCTATGGTACATTTAGCTATTCTAGGAATAACAAGGAGGCCTGCACCCTGCAAATAGAGCGTTCGTGAGGGAATAAAAGGAAGAAGTAAATCATTTAAGTACAAAGGGGCAATTCCATGTAAGGCTTTAAAGGTAAGAAGTAGTATCTTATAGTCTATTCGGAATTTAACTGGCAACCAGTGAAGCGATGCTAACACTGGGCTGATGTGCTCGAATCTCCTTGTTCTAGTGAGAATATGAACTGCTGCATTTTGAATTAGCTGGAGCCCTTTCAGAGAGGAATTTGCACATCCAGACAAAAGAGCATTGCAGTAATCTAATCTTGAAGTAACAAAAGCATGAACTAGCTTTTCTGCATCATGTAAGGACAGTATTTTCAGAATTTTTGAGATATTTCTCAAGTGATAAAAAGCAACCCTAGAGATGTTTTTGATATGTATATCAAATGCAAGATCTGGATCAAAGGTAACACCAAGATCTTTGATTACAGCACTTGAAGTAATGGAGATTCCATCAATGTTAAGCATATAGTCAGATAGTTTGCATCTCAGGGACTTGGGCCCCACTACCATTATCTCGGTTTTATCGGAGTTTAGCAAGAGAAAATTTTGGGTCATCCATTCCTTTATGTCTATAAGACAGGGCTTTGATCTTTGACAGCTGGACAACTTCATCAGGCTTAACTGATAGATACAACTGGGTGTCATCTGCATAGCAGTGGAAATGAATGCCATGTTTGCGAAAAACTTGTCCCAGGGGTGTCAGGCGACGAGGGGGGTTAGGACCCAAACGCAGAGGAAAAACACAAAACTCCAAAAATAGGCAGAACAAAGACTTTACTAATGAACCAGGACAAAGGGAACAAAAAGCCTCGCAGGGCAACTTTAACTAAACACAAAGAAAAACTTCAAAAAACACGGGGAAACAAAAAATACAAAAATCCCAAAAACAAGTAGAGAACAGAGCAGGCGAGGAACAGGCAACAGACAAGGCAGGCTACAAGCAGGCAGGGAAACAGGCAACAAACCAGCAAGGAACAGGCAACAAACCAGGAAGGATCCAGCACCTGAGTCAGGGAAAAGGGGGACTTAAATAGACACGACGCAGACGAGACACAGGAGGGCACAATGAACAATCAGGCCATAGAGAGGAAAGGGAGCACGAGACAAAAAGCAACTAATAATGGGATAATTGAAAACAATAAAACAATTAACAGGACACAAAGCAGAAGCGCCGCCATCTGGCAACCCAAGAAGGAAAGACAGGGGGAAGACACAGAACCCTGACAAGGGGGAGCATATAAAGAGAGAAGAGCAAAGGCCCAAGCACAGATCCTTGTGGTACTCCGTATCTAACCCAGGATTGATAAGACAAATCATTATTAAAATGCACAAATTGATATCGGTCTGATAGGTATGATCTGAAACAAGAGAGTGCCTGTCCACGGAGGCCTCCAAGATTTTCAAGTCTATCCAGGAGGATGAGGTGATCAACTGTGTCAAATGCTGCACTTCAGTCTAAAAGCACAAGTACAGAGATGCAGCCATTGTCGGAAGCAAAGAGTAAGCCATTGGGTACTTTGACCACGGCTGTTTCAGTGCTGTGAGAGGGTCTAAAACCAGATTGAAAAACTTCCAATATATGATTAGAGTGCAAAAATGAACCAGGTTGTTTTGAAATGGACTTTTCTAGTATTTTAGAAAGGAATGGGAGGTTCGAGATAGGCCTGTAGTTAGGACAGGTCATTCACATCCAAGTTTGGCTTCTTAAGAAGGGGTTTGATGACCGCAAGTTTAAGAGTCTGTGGTATGTGTCCAGATGCTAAAGACGCATTGACAATATGTAACATTGGTGTTCCAATCACTGGTAGTAGCTCCTTGAAAAGCTTCGTAGGGATAGGGTCTAGAAGACAAGTAGAAGATTTTGAGGAATTAACTATGGCATTAAACTGCATGAGATCTATTGGAGCAAAAGAGTTCAGATAGGCCGCCCATCTTTCTGAAGATTCTTCTGAAGATTCTGCATCCATGCGTTGAACGGATGGAAGGGCAGACCCTATATGAGGGGTGTTGGGAGAACTTTGAATCTTGTCCCTGATTTTTATAATTTAAAGAAATTCATAAAGCCATTGCTACTAAATGATATTGAGACACATGGATCAACTTGAATCTTGGTCAGTCTGGCAACAGTGTTAAACAGGTGCCTAGGATTGTTTCTATTTTCATCTATTAAAGTAGAGAAGTATGAGGAACGTGCTGTGGAGAGAGCATGTTTATAAGTTAGTAGACTGTCTTTCCAGTCCTGGAGGAATACCTGCAATTTAGTAGAATGCCATTTGCGCTGAAGTTGGCGTGAAGCTGGTTTGAGAGCACAAGTATGGTAATTGTACCAGGGTGCTAATTTCTTATAGCGGACTTTCCTCTTCTTAAGAGTTGTGATAGTATCCAGGGTTCTGGAAAGTATGTAATTTATGTTGTCTGTTAGCTGATCAATTGAGCTAATGCTTGCATTTGTGTATGCATTTAGGCGGGAGCCAAGAAAATCCCCCCAATGCACAAATGAGCCTGGGAGCTCATTAATAAAAGCATTTGCAGTCCTGGAGGAAAGGTTATGGCTAAGGTAGAATGAAGGATCTGGTGACACATGACAGACTTGTGAAAGCTGGAAAGTAATTAAATAATGGTCTGATAGCACAGGGTTTTTAGGCATAACTGCTATATTTGCTATTTCTGTATCATAAGTTAAGACCAGATCAAGAGTATGGTTATGAGAATGTGTGGACTGATGTATATGTTGATCAAAGCCAATAGATTCAATGATAGACAAGAATGCTGATCTGAGAGGATCACCTTCAGTATCCATGTGTATATTGAAGTCCCCTACAATTACTACTTTATCTGAATTAACAATCAGGCTGGAAAGGAAATCATCAAACCCAAGTGAAAAACCACTGTATGGCCCTAGTGGCCTGTATACAATCGCAAGGATAAAACTGATTGCTTTTTTGTCCGGATGTGCAAAACTGACAACAAGCAATTCAAGAAAATAACATTTGAAGCCGGATTTCACAGTAGCAAAAAGATTAGAATTATATACAGCAGCAACACCACCACCACGACCTGTCAGACGGGGAACGTGAGTATAGCTGTAGCCAGGAGGGGTGGATTCATTTAAGGCAATATATTCATCAGTTTTAAGCCAAGTTTCAGTTACACATAAGATTTCAACTTGGTGATCAGTAATTAATTCATTTACAATAGTTGCCTTAGGGGCTGGTGATCTGATATTAATTAATCCAATTTTTAGTTGAGTTTGGTCAGCTGCATTATTAGTAGAATAACAAGGTCCGATTTTTTGCAGATTAGCCATACAAACACCCCAAATGGGCTTCTTAGCTTAATTTTGGTTGAGGGACAGACACTCGATAGCATGTAACCTGGGCAGCAGTTTTTGGGAACAAGCAGAAATCTGTGTAAGACAGTAGGTCTGCTGCCTGGCCTTGGTTCTGGTGTGTCAGGAAATTGAATTTCTAAGACTACACAATACATTACTAGAGATAAGAGCGGCACCCTCCCACGAGGGGTGAATACCAGGCCTCCCCTAGAAAGTATTCCAGTGGTCTATAAAGCCAACACCATTTGCAGGGCACCAAACAGACAACCAGTGATTTAGTGATGTCAATCTGCTGTAGATTTCGTCACCACACCGAGAGGGAATGGGGCCAGAGCAAATAACTGACCCAGACATCTGTTTTGCCAATTCGCACATCGATTTAAAATGATCTTCGGTGATCTCCGATTGCTTCAACGGGATATCGACATGAATAACAATTTTAGAAAACTTACGTTTAGCCTTAGCCAGCACTTTTAAATTTGCCTCAATGTCGGTCGCTCTAGCCCCAGAAATGCATTGTAGTATGGTTGCTGGAGTCTCTAAATTCATGTTTCTTAAAATAGAGTCGCCAATTACCAGAGTTCTTTCAACAGATTTCACAGCTGGTGTGTTTCTGAGGGGGGAGAACCTGTTTGAAATGTGAATAGGACGTTGGAGCACTGGTGGCTTAAATTTTCGACTACGTTCCTGAATTGTAATCCACCCGCCTTGCTGCAAAGGCTCAGCCGGGGTGCTAACTGTAGACAGACTAACTGGTGCATCCGGAACCGAGAAGGATTCTATAAACTTCTCACTATCTAGAATTTCATGTAAGGTACGGATGCGAGTTTCCAATTCAGCAATCTTCTCCGTCAGCCTAGCATTTAACCTACACTTATCACAGGTAAAGCTATCGTTAATGGCGGAGAATGAGTAACTAAACATATCGCACAGAGCAGGAGACAGCCCAAGAGGGAGAGAGAGGTTGAGAAAGAGGGGATACCGGAGGGCAGAAAACAGCCATTAGACCTCGTAAATTACTTACTGCGTTTTATCTGGCTGATTAGGTAGAATTAGCCGAATAAACATGGTGCTCACGGATATCAATCCTCTTTACTTTTCAACTTACTTGTAATATGGGGGTTTTGTTTGAACAAAAAGGCCAAAATAATATCAAATATACACTTGAAAGCACAATATAATCCTGTAACAAACTTTTTCAAACACTCCTCACTCTTTCCACCACAAAACCAAGTTGCTAGTGCAATTGGCGCAAGGAAATCGTGTTGGTGACACGATGTGGTCCATTTTAGGTTTTGCTTTCAATGTCCGATGGAAAACTTGGTTTTGAATGTAAAGTGGGATTTTCATAGTCAATAAATGATGCTGGTCTAACAAACGTACTTTTATGTCAATACAGCTAGCCTACAATTGTAGGTACTTAATCTCAGAAATATAAAGTACAAACATGGTAATGGAAAACGTCGGCTAGTTAAGCTAGTAGCTCTGCCCAAATATGTGCAAACTCTAAAATAATTTCTTATCAGCATCTATCTAACACTGTCCCTTGCTCTTCGGAGGCTAATAGAAATATCTTGAGTCTTGAACATTGTATGCATGACTGCCTCTTTCTGTACCTCCAAAATTTTGTGATTTTACAATCTTTTGTTGTATGGCCCGAGTCCATTCCCAGTCCTGGTGTCTCTAATAATATGCCTAGTGCTAGGGTTTCACGATCAAGGCTTCTAATTGTTCTTTTACTTTTAATTTCTGGGAATATTCAGCCAAACCCTGGACCTGCCATCGATCTTGGTTTTACCACACCTGCTGATTTTAAGTTAAGAAATGGTATTGGTCTTTTGCACATGAATGTGAGAAGTCTCATTCCTAAACTGGATCTTATAAATGTGTGGGTCCTTACTACTGATCCCGATGTAATAGTCCTGTCTGAATCGTGGCTCAACAAGTCTATCCCCGACGGGGTTATTACCATTGACGGTTATAATATCTTTAGATCAGACAGACCCAAAAAGGGAGGAGGAGTTGCTATATATGGAAAATCTAAATTTAATTCTGTGGTTATAAAATCTATGTCGATTCCAAAGCAGTTCGAGTTTCTTGCTGTTAAAATTAATTTAACTAATGATTCTCATTTCACTGTGTTAAGCTGTTATAAGACTCCTTCAGCTTCAAGAGACGCTATTGCATCCTTGCGCGATCATTTGGCAGTTTGGAGTTTAACGACAAAGAGTTTGTTTTAATGGGGGATGTAAATTGGGATTGGTTAACTCCTGTTTCTGACCCTTTCAAATGCATTTGTAACGCTCTTAATCTCTCTCAACTTGTCAGTTTTCCTACATGACCCAATAAGAAATCACCTGATAAATCTACTCTTATTGATTTGATTCTTACCAACACACCTCAGAAATACCGGGCGGCTTCTGTATTCCCAAATGACGTCAGTGACCATTGTGTCATAGCGTGTGTCAGGAGTACGAAAATATCTAGAACTAAACCCCACTTTATTTTTAAAAGAAATTTTAAGAACTTTTGCGAACAGGCATTTCTTCGTGATTTACATGCGTGTGACTTTCATTTAATTGATTTTATTCCTGACGTTCATACTGCTTGGGATTATTTTAAAACACACTTTCAAGCAGTTACAGACAACCCTGCTCCGTTAAAAAGGTACAAGGTGAAAGGGAGAGATAACCCCTGGCTTTCCTCTGATCTTTTAGATATGTTTCATCAGAGAAATATTGCTTGGGCCAAAGAGCAAGACTCTCAAGCTGACTGGTCCCATTTTTGGTTCTTAAGGAACAAATGCACTGCTCTGGCTAGGAAATGTAAAGCAGAGTTTTATATGAGCTCTCTTACTAATAATCAAAACAAATCTGCCAAATTCTGGAAGACCATCAAGTCATTAGCTGCAAACGCCTCCACTTCTCTCCATCAGAAAATTATGTTGAATACTCAGCCAGTGACAAATAAGGTTGATATTGTCAATCTTTTTAACAAACATTGTATATCTGTGGGTTATATTTTTAACCATCTAAGCATGGGGTCACCAGGAATTATTAAGCCTAAAGTTTCACTGTCTTCAGCTGGAACTGAGCCTTTTGCTTTTCACTCAATTCCTTCTGTTCATGTTCTTGAAGCATTAAGGAAGATAGATCCTAGAAAATCAGTTGGTCCTGATCTATTAGTCCCAAGGCTTCTAAAGCTTGCTGCTCCTCTTATTGCAGAACCCCTCACCCACATCTTTAATTTGTCTCTTTTAACGCACAGTCTGCCCAATGATTGGAAAGCAGCCTATGTGCTCCCCTTGTTTAGAAGTGGTGATCCCTCTGACCTCAACAGTTACCATCCCATTTCAAAACTCTCTATGCTGGCAAAAATATTTGAATCCCTGGTAAATTCTCAGATCAAGCAGTTCTTACATGATAGCAATATACCTAGTAATATGCAATCTGGTTTCAGGTCTGGTCATAGTACAATCACTGCAGCCTCCGTAGTAATCAATGACATAGTCCAAGCCTTTGACAATAAACAATACTGTGCTTCCCTTTTTCTTGACCTTTCTAAGGCTTCTGATACAGTTGACCACTCCATCTTAATTGGTAGGTTAAATGACATTGGTTTTCAAATTATCTTTCCAGTAGAACCCAATATGTATTTGTGGATGGCCATAAGTCCTCCATTCTGGAAGTGATTAAAGGAGTCCCTCAAGGCTCTATCCTGGGTCCTGTATTATTTTGTATTTATATTAATAACCTTTCACATGTTTTAACCAACTCTGATTGTAATATCCATTCATATGCTGATGATACGATTCTTTATTGCTGTGCCCCCACCCTTGTTCAAGCTTTCCAAATACTTCCAAATGTTTTTAATTATATTCAGTCTGAACTTTTGGATCTGCAGTTGGTTCTTAATGCAGACAAAACCAAATGTCTAGCGATTTCAAGGACTCATTCCCGATCCTTGGATGAATTGAAAATCATCACTGTTGATCTCAAGTGTATTGAAAGAGTGTCTTGCTATAAATACCTTGGAATCTGGCTTGATGATAAGCTTAATTTTAAATTGCATATCGATAAATTAATTAAGAAACTGAGAACAAAGTTGGGGTTCTATTTTAGGAATAAATCTTGTTTTAGTTACAAAGTTAAGAGGAGACTCATCACAGCTACTTTTTTACCTGTTTTAGATTATGGAGATGTACTTTATATGCATGCTTCCTCTTCTGCATTACATACCTTGGATATGGTTTACCATATTGCTTTACGTTTTATTACAGGTGCAAAATTTTTAACCCATCATTGTCTCCTATATGAATAGTCTGGGTTAACTTCTTTACATCTGCGCAGATTGACCCACTGGTACATATTCATCCACAAAACAATAATTGGTCTATTCCCTTCCTACCTCAGTTGTCTGCTAATTAGAAATTCACATAGTTGTCACCTCTGCTCTAGGGACGTGATACTCTTTAAAGTCCCTTGTCCCCCTACTGAACTTGGTAAGGTGGGTTTCAGATATTTTGCACCTTTCAGTTGGAACAATCTGCAAAAGAATTTTAAACTTGATAAATTAATTTCAGTTCTGGACTTTAAACACACAATTCATGACTCTGTGACCAAAGTATGCTCCTGCTTTTAACCTCTTTTAACCTCTTCTCTACTTTTAATTATTGTTACACCTCTGTCTCATTCCACATTTGATGTTTGTACATTTTGTTAGGTGTAAGTCTTGTTGGGCAACTTTGTATTTCATGTCAGGTCCCCCTTGCAAAAAAGATTTTAATCTCAATGGGGTTTTCCTGGTTAAATAATGGTTAAATAAAAATAAAATAAAAGACACTAGCCTACATATAGAAGTGTAGTACACACACACACACAATATTGGCTAGTGGTTGTACGCAGTAATATTAAGTAGACTGAAGAAAGAAATTGTTGGATTTAGTAAATCAATACAATTGTTGGATTTGCAGAATAAAACTGTAGGCATGTTGCACGCAATGAAGTAGCCTATACGTGACGTGCAACTTCATCAGTTAGTCCTACCGTTCTTCTGAATAACATTATGTGCAGCCACTGTCAAAACCTTTTGTCTTATTTTTGTGGTTATAGTACTACCCCAGAACCCCTGCGACATACCTGCCATGAGAAAATCATTATCTTGCACCAGTTTTTTATAAGACCAGTAACATTACCTACCGGACCAAAGTGCAACGCTGATTTTAGTGCTCATTATTCTCACAGCCATCTGCACTACTAATACAGTCAGTCTGTCGTGTCATAAGCAAGGTAGCTAACGTTAAACTTGGTGAAAACGGCGAAAGCAGAACTGTGTAAACTGTGGGTGTATTTTGTGTATTTCAGAAATATAAATGAGATTCCCACAGAGATTATACAGATGCAAAAGCAAAAGTGTTAATGTTTTATTTTGAGTTACCCAGCAAGGCAGTGTAATGAGTGAAAGGTTTTCATGAGTCCGAGGGGGGCTCGAACCTTGCCTATCAGTCATCCAAAAGTGTCAAAGTCAGACACTGTACCCGGTGAGCTAACAGTGAAGGAGATGTACAGTAGGAATAGCAAAATGTAGCTGTTTTAAATGAGTGCAGTAGTGTAGATGTCATTGTGCATGTGCATTCAATGTGTTTATTTGCTGATATACCTTAAATGTCCAATGGGGAAACATTATTTGTGGGCTTGGTACATTGATGATGTAATCAGGCAGGAAAAAGAAGGAGGAGAAAAAGTTAAATCCCCTAAGTTTGGAGCTTTATTGTGTGGACATGTGAAGTTGTCTGTGAATTCTGTCTGTAGAAATGGGGTCAGAAGGTACAGAAATTAATGTTTTTAAGGGCTGAGAGTCTGTGGTCATTGCAGTTATTTCTGTGGGGAACCCTGAAAAGTGTATGGGGCTGTATGCTGTATGGGGCATGCCGCCCCACCAAGGCGTAAAATTAGGATTCCTTAACGTATACACACAATAGGCTACAGTAGCCAGAAAACACTGCTGGAAGACAATTCACTTGAATATGACCAAAACAAACTTTTGCCAGTAATCCTGAAATATTTATTGAAATATTTAGGAAAATAGTGGGAGACACTGGTCATTGGAGACAGAGAGGGTAATTCTGCATGTTTAACCTGAAATACAGTTGCCAGGGTGCGTGGGGGGGTTAGGACCCAAACGCAGATGGGAAAAAACTCAAAACTCCAAATGGTAAGAACAAAAGACTTTACTTAACAAACAGGAACCAAAAGCAGGGAACAAAAGGCCTTGCAGGGCAACTCTTCAAAAAAAAAAAACACACAAAGTAAATCTCAAAAACACAGGGAACACAGGAAATCCAAAAGTCCAAAAACACGTGGAAACAGAACCTAGGCAGGAACACGATCAGAGGCTACGTGACAAAACACAACCAAGAATCCAGCACCTGAGTCAAGGAAGAAGGAAACTTAAATAGAACAGACACTGACGAGACACAGGAGGGCACCATGAACAATCAGGCCACAGAGAGGGAAGGGAAAACGAGACAACCAAGAACCAATAATTGAACAATTGAAGACAATAATACAATTACACAGGGTACAAGTGTAACATGGTTAATAATGATTACACTTGCCATTGTACCAGAGGTGTATGTGTGTATTTTGGGTCTAGTGTTCTGTCACTTTAAAATACTTGTGTAGTTGCCTTTAAGGGAATGATGCATGTTACGTTCTTCCCAGTTTAACTTGCCCATGCAAGCGGTAGGTCACGTTTTAACATTGTGCCAATTATTTTAAGAGATTGTTCATATTTGTTCACAATTATATCATTATATCAATGCATATGTACCTAAAGGAGTTTAGATATGGACATACATATGTATGCTGTAATTGATATGGTTGGTTATATTGCCCAGTTTAACTTGCCCATGCAAGCGATCACCATTGCTGAAGATACATGTTGAGAACAGTCCAGTGATCGCACTGTTTGTCTACTATCAGAATAAATCAGCTCAACTGGGAATCCTGGTTTGTGGTGCTTTTACACAACACAACGCAAGATCACGCCTGTTACACTGGTGCCGTGACGGTCTTCTTGTTCATGCTGGGCGTTGGTGAAGAGGACTACCGACGCCGCACAAGCAGACAAGAATCACCGGGGCTGTATCTCCATGTGGTGTTGGTAGCCTACCTGGCTTGTTTTAGCTAGCCTTTTAGCTTAAACAATACTGAGTCTGTGCGAAAATGATTGTCTTCTAGGCTTCATAAGGAGCTTGTAAATAATTAGACATTTACTAGATATGCTCCAAACAAAATTGTTGTTTTGTACAGTGATTTCAATAACCCCTAAAGATCGAGAACGTTTTCGTCCGTATTGTCGTGTTTAGACCTAGCGCCATTGTAGTTTCCGTCTTGGCCACACGGTGGTAGTGGAGCACTGTAATTTATGCTGCATGGAGCCATTTTCTGACAGAGAAACTTGGGGAGGATTTGGTTTGACTATTGTGTTATTGCCGGTCCGAAAGAGATAGTCTTTTTGAATGTGATTATTTAAGCAGCTTCACAGGGAAATTACATTGAACTTATGGTTAAATGTGATGTACATTTTTTTGTTTAATTTGTTAAAATAATTTTGCTGGGGCATTTTCTACTGTATAGCCTATGATCAATTGTTTATTGATATTTCTGTTCCTTTCTTCTGATTACCTTACTCATATTTCGTATACTGATTCATAATGGATAGTTTTAATGGGCTGGGAAGTATTGGAAGAGGTAGGGGTGTTCTTATGTTGGGTTCTCCTGGCTCAGCAGATAGGGCTAGCACAATCCAACCCATTACCTCTACTCTGCCAACACACTGCCAACTTCCACTGCACAACATGCACACACCACTAGTGAGTTTGAACCCCAAGCTAATGCTTCTGAGCCAGTTTCACCTTCAGGGAACAGGGAGGTTTCAATTGAGTTACTGGTGGGTATTGTTGAGCGGGTGGGTCACTTTATTGGTGAAAGCATCGTGTCATGCCTGGGAGCAGCTAAGGCAGTGGGTGATGGGGTGGGTCCTCGGAATAACAGCGGGACAGGGGAACTGAAGATTGGTGACATTTCAAGCATGGGTCTGGTGCTGAAATCTGATGTAAAAGAACCAGGGTGTTTTAGAGGAGACGGTTCTGAGAAGTGTACAGTACAGGAGTGGGAGGAGTTTATGTTGGGTTATATGCGTAAGAAGGGTTTCGGTGCACAAGAGCAGTCTGATGAAGTGATGAGTAAACTTATGGGACGGGCACGAGATGTTGTCCAAGTTGGGTTACGTAGTAACTCCAAAATTGATTTGAGCCAAGGCCCGAGCCCCATCTTTGACATCTTGAAGCAACATTTCAGCGATACAGTGTATTCTGACATGCCATTAGTAGACTTTTATGCGACTTTGCCACTGACTGGTGAAAACCCTTTTGACTATTGGATCAGACTGAATAGGGCCATTGATGTGGCAGAGGACTGTATGAGGAGACAGGGTAAAAAGCTAGAAGATCCTGCTCGTGAAGTAACTGTCATGTTTATCAGACACTGCCCTGATCCTGAACTATGTCTGATTTTCAAGTGCAAACCCCTGCATCAGTGGACTGCTGGGGATGTCCACGAGAGGCTGGAGTAACATCGGAGGGAGAGCAAAGCCATACATCTCTCACGCCCACCTGTGATGGTCTCCACTCTGAGGCAGGAAGTGTCCTCTCCAGGGGTTTTGTCTATGGGCCAGCCCTCACCAGCAATTAAGCCAGAGCCAGCCATTGAACACACACCTGCTTCATCACCAGCACCCCCGCACAGCTCATCTGAACCTTTGGCCCGAGTCATTGCTTTGCTGGAGCGCGTGCTTGAACAGTGCCCACAGCAGACAGTAAACAATCCTGGGTCCCGTCCCCAGCAACAATTCAGGAACAGAGTGAACCCATCCCTGCCTTGCTCAGTGTGTGGTGATGCCAAACACAGTACAGTAGAACACTGTCGAGTTGATCACCTATGCTACCTCTGTTATGCTCCTGGCCATACACGCATAGCATGTCCACAAGCTTCATCCCAGGAACAGGTTCTCCAGCCAGCAGGGCTCACCCAGCAGGGCTTAGCCAACCAGCAGGGAAACTAGATGGCCCACACTGAGAGGGGATAAGTGATGGGCCTAATGAAGTCCCCCTAACTAACTGTGATGAGGATGTGGAATCTGTGTATTCAAGTGTATGTGACTCTGCAGAGCTTGGTGTAAAAGTAATCTATCAGAACATACAGAGAGTGGCTTCGAACGACAATCTGTTCTACACATGTGTTATTGTACATGACGCGATGGAGGTGAAGGCAATGGTTGATAGCGGATCTATGGCCTGTACACTGAGCTCAGCAGTGGTGCCACGCCTACAGGAAGCTGGAGTGTTATCAAGTGGCTCACTCAACCCAGTTGATGTGGTGCTGGTTGGGTGTGGGGGTTTGAGGACCAGACCTGTGGGAGTGTGTGAGTTGATGCTGACAGCGTATGGCCATAAAGCCTCTGTCCCTGTCTTAGTTGTGGATGGCCAAACTGATGAACTGATTATTGGCAGCAACTTTATCAAACATCTCATACATGTAATGAGGACAAGCAACTTCTTTGAGACACAGTCAACAGGACGTACTGATGATGAGGAGCAGCTTTTCTCTCTCCTGGCTAATGTGGAGAGGTGGCAGGGAAGGGATGTGCCAGACAAAGTGGGAACGTTGAGACTGAAGCAGGCAGTTACTTTGGAGCCGATGCAGGAGCACTTAGTTTTGGCAAGGCTGAAGAACACTACAAGCATTTCAGCTGGCAGTGCTGTTGTCATCGAACCCACAAGTGTTCGGTCAAGACCGAGGAACATTCTCATAGGGAGAACCGTAGCGATCCTGAGAAATGATGGATGGCTCCCAGTGAAGATCGTCAACCCGCTACCCCGACCAGTGACATTGAGACGAAATGCCAAAGTCGCTGACGCATTCCCCTGTATGGCGTTGGAGGACTTCGACACAGATGAACTGGTGGCATTAGCAGTCCCTCCCCCCACTCTACAGCAGCGGGTGCTGAAGATGGATGGCAACTCCGAGGGTGACAATACCAGTGCTGACAGCTTGACTATCGACAGTGGCCCTGAGTGCAAGGGAGCAGGTAGCGAAGTTCTGCAAATGCTGGGACTTGAGGACATAGATGTTGACTCCCCCCAGTTGTCAGCTGAGGGTAGAGCTAAGTTAGTGCAACTGATAGCACGCTACGAGTCCATCTTCTCAAGGCACAAGCTGGATTGTGGGAAAGCTCCTGGATTTGTGCATAGGATCAGGCTGAGTGATGAGAGACCCTTCAGGTTGCCTTATCGAAGGCTGTCTCCTAATCAGTACGACAAACTCAGGCTTTGGATGAGATGGAGGAGTGTGAGATAGTCAGGAAGAGCAGCAGTGAGTTCGCCTCCCCGCTTGTTCTCATCTGGAAGAAGTTAGGTGAATTACGTTTGTGCACTGATTTCAGGCGGCTCAATGCGTGCACGATAAAGGATGCTCACCCCTTGCCACACCAAGCAGATGCACTTGCGGCCTTAGGTGGGAATGCCTATTTCTCGACGATGGACTTGACATCTGGCTATTACAACGTGGAGGTGCATGAGGAAGATCGAAGGTTCACGGCTTTCACCTCGCCTTTCGGACTCTATGAGTACAATTGGCTTCCTCAGGGCCTGTGTAATAGCCCAGCCACGTTTATGAGAATGATGCTGAGCATCTTCGGGGACCAGAATTTCCTAAGCCTCCTTTGCTACCTCGATGATGTGCTGGTTTTCGCGCCCAGTGAAGAAGTGGGGCTGCAGCGTTTGGAGATGGTGTTTAGCCGCTTGAAGCAGCACAATCTTAAATTGGCACCAAAGAAATGTCATTTCATGGAGAAGTCTGTGAGATTCTTGGGCCATGTTATCAGTGAAGCTGGTATTGCCACAGATCCTGAGAAGGTCCGAGCTATCACTGAAATGACAGAAAATGATCTCATGGAGGACAACTCAAATATACTCTCTCAATCCAAGATCAGGTCCTTTCTTGGCATGGTGGTCTATTATCAACAGTTTATAGAGGGCTGCTTAGCCATTGCCAAGCCTTTGTTCGGGTTGACCACTGGACCCAAGACTCCGCGCCATGGGAAAGGGAGGGCGAAACGGAAAGTCATGAGGAAGCTCTCTGCATCAGATTGGACGGATGAATGCAGACAGGCCTTCAATCATCTAAGACAAGCTCTCCTTGATCAGGTCCTCCTGGCCCACCCAAACTTTAACAAACCATTCCTGTTGTCTGTGGATGCGTCGAGCAATGGTTTGGGAGCCGTGCTCTCTCAGGTGCCTGAAGATGGGGACAAGGCCAGACCTGTGGCTTTTGCAAGTAAATCGCTGACCTATGCGCAGTCAAAATATCCTGCTCATAGGCTGGAGTTTTTTGCTCTACGGTGGGCGGTCTGTGATAAGTTTAGCCATTGGCTAAAAGGACGAC
Organism: Anguilla pacifica; assembly: GCA_039654925.1. NCBI lineage: Eukaryota > Metazoa > Chordata > Actinopteri > Anguilliformes > Anguillidae > Anguilla > Anguilla pacifica. Next base: position 42,789,779 of record CM077292.1, read on the forward strand.
CCATTCACAGTCTGGACAGATAACAACCCACTAACTTACATCCTGTCCAAACCCAAACTGGATGCATATGAGCAAAGGTGGGTCGCCAGTTGGCCCCATTTGAGTTTGACATCAAGTATATCCCGGGGCCCAGGAATGTGGTGGCAGATGCGTTAAGCAGGCAGCCATTTGTGAAACCCAGTGCCCTCCACAGGCTCACGAGAGTCCCTTACAACGAGCTGTTGGACGAGGCTGCTGGAGTGCAAGCCGAGAGGGTACAGGATGTTTTTCGCTGGTCCAACCATCCATGTGAGGCGGATCTGGAGAGCCATTCTTTGAATGCAGAGACCAAGGAGGTTGACTTAGCTGTCAACTGCCAATCCACCATCCCATCCCTGTTTGGATCCTTATCAAGTGATGAGGTATCTGCAATCTTGACTTCTCATATTCATGGAGAGCCTGGGCCCCAAAGCCGTGCACTCTTGCTGCCACAGTTCCCTCAGTCATTATTACCGGCTGAAGTGGCTGAAGTTGGTGCATTGTCACAGGTGGACCTCATGTCAGCACAACGGCAGGACGATATGTTAGCCAGAGTCATTTTCTATATGGAGAGGGGTCGGAGACCCTCCAGGAGGGAACGTGGCCACGAGCCATTGGGGGTTGTGAGGCTGCTTAAAGCGTGGAGAAGTTGTCCCTGCGAATGGGAGTGCTGTATTGGGTGACTAAGGACCCAGTATCCAAGAAGAGGTCCTACCAATATATTGTGCCTGCCTCACTGAAGTCAGCGGTCCTGAACGGTGTCCATGATGAGGCCGGACATCAAGGTCAGCAATGGACGCTGTGGTTGACAAGACGGAGGTTCTTCTGGCAAGGACTGGAGGCTGATGTTAAAGAGTATGTGAAGTGTTGTCGAAGATCTTCTGTGTCTATGGCTTCCCCCGTCGCATCCACTCCGACCAAGGAGCCAACTTTGAGAGCAATCTCATCGCGGAGCTCCTCAGTGTGGCTGGGGTACAGAAATCTCACACATCTCCCTACCACCCGATGGGCAACGGTGGTGTCGAGAGATTCAATAGGACATTGGGAAATATGATCCAGGCCTTGCCAGCCAGAGCAAAACACAAGTGGCCTCAAATGCTCAAATCTCTGACCTTTTCCTATAATTGTACAATCCACGAGACCACTGGGCATGCTCCATTCCAGCTGATGTTCGGGAGAACACCACGCCTGCCTGTAGATATGCTTTTCGGGGAGGTGCTGCATGACTCCGAGGTTGTAGACTACGATGCATTCGTCCAGTCCCTTAGGAGGGACCTACAGGAGGCTATAAAAACTGCTCAGGCATCAGCTAATAGACAGCTGAGGAGGCATGCAGACCTGTACAACAGGAAAATCAGAGGGGCCCCTGTGGAGATCGGAGATTGTGTGCTGCTGGCGAATAAGGGGGAACGTGGCAGAAGAAAACTCACGGATAGATGGGAGAATACCCTCTATGTTGTTGCAGAGAAGAACAGTGACATTCACACGTATAAGATCCGCAACACTTCCACAGGTCACGAGAAGACTGTGCACCGCAATCTTATCATGCCAGTTAACTTCCTGCCATTGCTTGATACACCTGAGCAGATAATTGATGAAGTCGCCAGTTCTGATGAAAGTGATGCACCTGCTGATGAGATGAATGCTGAGGAGAGAACAAGTGTGTGGGTATCGGAGCTGATGAGTGATGTGTCAGATGATGGGAGATCAGATCACATAGAGGAAGAGTGCAGGTCAAGTGAGGGACGTGGGTTGGCGCCCGGTTCTGGCCCGCTGACTGATGTTCCTGGGGGGGAAACAGTGGATAATGACCCCAAGGCTGTGGACTCTGACGTCGGGCACAAGGGCACAGGCTCTGACTTCCAACGCATGGACTCTGACTTAAGACACTGTGAATCAAATCCTGTCTACCACCCGACTCTTACCTGTGACTCAGTACAACCTCATGGCGATGGTGACTCTATCGTGACTGACTCCCTGTCTTCTGTTCCTGACTGTCAGACGACAGTGACTGGTAGACGTACCATGGGGCTGGGCATTACATAAAACCTGTTATGAGACTCATAGAAACAATGCAGACACAGAGAGTCTTGGGTAATGACTTTAAGAGAGTGGCCGTATGGGTGTGAAATTCTTTACATTTACATTTTAGAGTGATTACTGGTTTTCATTGTTTTTCTCCAATTTCTGGTCTTTTTATTTTCACTGGGGCTGATTTTTGTATTGTTACCAAGTGTAATTAACATGTAATAGGCATGTTTACCTGGGGATTTAATTTTGCTCCCTCATTCTGGCGTGGAATAGTCTTAAAGACAGGAATGTTTGGTGACATGTAATTGCAAGGCTTTGCATGCCTCATGTTTATTTTGCTATGGCAAGTGGAATTCAGAGGGAGAGGGTGTAACATGGTTAATAATGATTACACTTGCCATTGTACCAGAGGTGTATGTGTGTATTTTGGGTCTAGTGTTCTGTCACTTTAAAATACTTGTGTAGTTGCCTTTAAGGGAATGACGCACGTTATGTTCTTCCCAGTTTAACTTGCCCATGCAAGCGGTAGGTGACGTTTTAACATTGTGCCAATTATTTTAAGAGATTGTTCATATTTGTTCACAATTATATCGTTACATCAATGCATATGTACCTAAAGGAGTTTAGATATGGACAAAGGCTTTTGTGCATTTGTAGATTTGTATATCCACTATATCTGTTCTACGAACTGCAGCGAACGGCATGTAGGCTATGTTGCTAGCTAAGTTATCCACTTACCAGGCCGCGTGTGTGTGTGGTAACATGAGTGTTTCTACATTTTTAGATCACCATTGCTGAAGATACATGTTGAGAACAGTCCAGTGATCGCACTGTTTGTCTATTATCAGGTACATATGTATGCTGTAATTGATATGGTTGGTTATATTGCCCAGTTTAACTTGCCCATGCAAGCGATCACCATTGCTGAAGATACATGTTGAGAACAGTCCAGTGATCGCACTGTTTGTCTATTATCAGAATAAATCAGCTCAACTGGGAATCCTGGTTTGTGGTGCTTTTACACAACACAACGCAAGATCACGCCTGTTACACAAGCAGGACACAAAACAGAAGTGCCACCATCTGGCGGCCCAACAAGGAAAGACAGAGACAACACACAGAACCATGACAACAGTATGTAGTTCAAGCTTGATGCATCTACCTAAAAAGTGTTACATTTTGCCCCACGTTACGTTTGGCTCTGCTCTTCCCTAAGCTTCCCTGAGGCATACGATGCATGATCCTACACAGGTGTAGTTATTTTCTCACAGCCAATTTTGCAATTGCGATTTAAAACTAATGTAAAAGTAAAAAAATAAAAGTACATCAAACATTGACATTATTAAATGAATATAAGCACATTATATCACACATCACACAATGCTCAGTACTTTCAGATATAGCCAGTTCTCCTCAATTTGGCTGTAAGCGAGTAATAAAATAATTTTTATTTGCATTGCAAAATTGTAAATTTCATCACTATTATTTAAAATTGTGGATACATGTACCCTTCGTTTTCCACGCTGACGTGGAGAATATGCATTGCAAAGATCTGCAATACACACATTTGTATAGCACTTTTATCCAAAGATGCCTCTCATTCACCAGAGCAATTAGGGGTTAGGTGTCTTGCTCAGGGACACTTCGACACGCCCAGGGCGGGGGGATCGAACTGGCAACCCTCCGACTGCCAGATAACCGCTCTTACCTCCTGAGCTATGTCGCCCCGATGTAGCTATGTAGTGTGAATACAATGCTCTTTGAAAATATAAAACAAGCTTGCAGAGCAGGTGAGATTATTATCATGGGTGACTTCAATTACCCCAGTATTAATTGGGAATTGGTGACAGGACAAGGACAAAGGGAGGAGGAATGTTTAGATGTTATAAATGACCTGTTTTTAGCACAGTATGTCAGACAGCCTACAAGAGGGAAATCAATTCTAGATCTGGTGTTTTGTAATGATTCTGACAGAATTTGTAGTATAGAGGTAATGGAACCACTTGGGACAAGTGACCATTCCACAATTAGGTTTGATGTATTTTGGCAAACTAAGAGGGCCCCATCTAACTCCAGCATTTTAAATTTTAGGCGTGCCAACTTTAAAAAGATGCGATCAGAATTAAGTAAGGACTGTGAATGAAAAGTGGGGCAGGTTCAAAAGGGTTATACTTGATGCACAGTGTAAATTCATTCCAAAAGTGTGGAACAGTAAGTTGAAAAAGCAGTCTCCACAGTGGATGAATAAGCTATATGGAAGAGTTTGAGGAACAAGAATAAACTGTTTAAGATATACAAAAATGACAGTACTGAAAGTAATAAGGCTGAATATTGTAGTATGCGTGCTAAAGTTAAAAAAGAACTAAGGGTAGCCAAAAGGCTCTATGAAAGGCAAATTACAGAAGATGCTAAAAGTAATCCTAAACATTTCTTTCAATACTATAATAGGAAAAGGAAAGTTAAGGAGGAAGTTAAGGGCATTAAAAATAATGACGGAGCACTGCTTTATAAGAATAAGGATATTGCTGATGCCCTAAATGACTACTTTATTGAGAGTTTTACCAGAGAAGAGGTTACTAATAGGCCAGAAGGCATATTCAATACTCAGAATGTCTTGGCAGATATTGAGTTAGGGGACATAGAAGTATTAGATAAATTACACAAACTAAAGACAAATAAAGCAGCAGGCCCTGATGGTATATACCCAAGGGTACTAAATGAGTTAAGTGAGATCATTTTTAAACCACTGGCAAGTATTTTTAGACAATCTTTAGAAACTAGAGAAATACCGAAAGACTGGAAACAGGATATTGTAATACCAGTATATAAGAAAGGGGACCGTACTGATCCAGGAAACTACAGGCCTGTCAGTTTAACTTGCATCACATGTAAAATATTTGAATCTATCATTAGAGACAAACTAGAACTATTTCTTGAAAATGATAATATCCTAAGGGGGATAGCCAACATAGTTTTTGCAAGGGAAGGTCATGCCTGAAAAACCTTTTGACATTCTTTGAGGAAGCTACCAAGTGTCTGGATGGGAGCAGGGCTTATGATATTTAGGGGCCCAAGCAGCGAAGCTGGTGGAACCCTATTGTATCTGTTAGGATTATTACTATTATTAGTGGTCCAAGCAGCGAAGCTGGTGGAACCCTATTGTATTTGTTAGGATTATTATTATTCTTATTATTTTTCTCCACTAAAAGTGTCTGAGGCTCAGCAACCATAAGTCCTAGAGCAACCAAATTTGGCAGGCGGGCTCCTATGGCCCCCCACTACTCAGGCACTAAAAATCACCTATGTCGGCCAAATGGTGGCGCTATAACAAAGGGTAATGCGTAAAAGGCCATAACTCCCACACCATAAGTTAGATCAACACAAAACTTCATCGACCTATGCATCTGAACGTGCTCTACATCTTTGCCATTGGGACCACCTATGTCCGCCATATTGTTTGCCCGCCATTTTGACTTTATAGTTGGGGCGTGGCAGTTTTCTCCACTAAAATGTCTGCGGCTCTGCAACCATAAATTGTAGACTAACCAACTTTGGTAGGTGGGTTCCTATGGCCCCCCACTACTCAGCCACGAAAAATCACCTATGTCAGCCAGATGGTGGCGCTATAACAAAGGGTCATACTTTAAAAGGTCATAACTCCCACACCATACATTAGATCAACACAAAACTTCATCGAACTATGCATCTGAACGTGCTCTACAACTTTGCCATTGGCACCACCTATGTCCACCATATTGTTTGCCCGACATTTTGACTTGTTCGTTGGGGCGTGGAAGCTTTCTCCGCTAAAATGTCTGAGGCTCAGCAACCATAAGTTGTAGACCAACCAAATTTGGTGGGTGGGTTCCTATGGGCCCCCACTACTCAGGCACTAAAAATCACCTAAGTCGGCCAGATAGTGGCGCTATAACAAAAGGGTCATGTTTAAAAGGTCATAACTCCCACACCGTGAGTCAGATCAACACAAAACTTCATCGACCGATGCATCTGAATGTGCTCTACAACTTTGCCATTGGGAGCACCTATGTCCGCCATATTGTTAGTCCCATTTGGACTTTTTTATTAGTTGGGGTGCGGAAGAGCTGGAGCTCCAAATATAAGTGTTAGGACATCTAGTAAACTTCTTTACGGCAAGCGACATCCATGGCGACGCAAATAATCTGACACCGTAGGGTCTAGTTTTTATCAGTGAGGGGAGGGTCTGAACATCGGGGAAGCAATGGAAGACAGTGCCAGCCGGAGTGCATGCTAGGCTATTAAAGGTTTGTTAGTAAAAGCTTTTTGAGAGGATGAATACTTTTCTTTGGCATGGATCCATTTGAAGACAGTATCAGGTGAGTTTGTTTAGTCTTTAAATCTGTCATTATGCTGAGAAATAGCTAAACCATTTTATTGGTAGGTTTTGAGTTTCTGTGCACACGCGCGAAAACACGCTGGTATAATTATACATGTATTGCCATCATTGTTTTGTCTGCTTCGTTCCGTTTCTTTCATAACATAACAAACTATCTTGTGTCTACAGCTGCAGTTTCTCACTGCTATTTCTAATATTGAATTTAAATAAAAGACGCAATTTATGCTGTAGTCTGCCAATGTCTAAATAAATAATACGGTACGGTAAAGCTTTGAGAGGACAAATCATTACTTTTCTTTGGTATGGATCCATTTGAAGACAATATTGGGTGAGTTCGTTTAGTCTTTAAATCCGTCATTATGCTGAGAGAAATCGTATTCTCAATTTAATCTCTAATTGACTGTAAGCTTACAGTTTTAACTAGGTAGCTGTTTCATGGGTGCCTTAGTTAATGCACTCGTCTTAACTATTGCTTGTATTTTTGCATAGACTGCATTGTTGCTGTTCTTGTTTGTGTTAGTGTTAATCAGTTTAACCTACAGGGTCCAAGTTGAACTATGCGGTTGTTCCCTGCACTTGGAATGGTACTTCTCTCTAGGGTTTTCAACACACTTGTTCCTGGTTATGGTGATACACTTTGTTGTACGTCGCTCTGGCTAAGAGCATCTGCCAAATGCCTGTAATGTAATGTAATGTGATATTTCGTAGCAACAAGATAAACCAGACATTAGCCCTAAAATATGCCAATACAGCAGTGACAATGCTGCTCACTGAATAACGAAATAAACGAGACAACGTTTTTTTAAATTATACCATGTCATCATACAGTCAATATCTGGGACTAAGCATTTAATAAATATTCAATCTTACCATTGGTTTTATGCGTAGAGATGTCCCTTTTGCGAATGGGTGGTCATATATTGTCTTGGACAATCTGTTTGTGAAATATACGCGCATTTGTGACGCCTGGGTCGGCTACCTTCAAAAATAGCTGTGCATAATACCACACCTGTTGCTTACGGCATTGTCGCCCTTTTTAGTACAATTCGGCTTGATTGACAATTCATTTATTCAGTAGGTGAGAGTATAAGCTTTCTAACGATGTATAACATGTCTGATTTTGCTTTTGGAATAGCGTTTTATAGGTCAGCGTAACCGAAATTTTTCTCATCTGCCAATGTCGAAATAAATAAAACGGTAGGCTGCTCTGCGTGCAGCACGCAGGTCGCGAGTTGATATTTCGTCTTTTGTTTCATTTTTTCTCAATGTTGTACTTATTATTTGAAATGTGTATTTATGTGTTATTATTCTATCTGTCTCTGTGGCGCTCTGAAATGTGCATTCTCTGCTAACCTGAGCAATGGATTGGAATATGTGTCTGACGTAGTGTTGCACAGTATACCGAAACTTCAGCACTTTTTCGGTACTTAAAAAAAAAAAGAAAAAGAAAAAGAAACGGTTAGGTATTAGAATATTCCGACGTTCGGTAGTTTTGAGTCAAATGTAAAAGCCAGGGAAAATTGTCTCCCGCATTACTGATTTAGAGGATGAAAAGTGTAATTTGTCAGAATCTTCGCTAGATGGCAGTAGCAACTATGGTTGCCAAGTGAGGTGACCTGCGCTTGTGCACTCAGCTCCTTGATACAGCGCAAGCTTTGATTCAGTTCACTTCAGTAGCAATAGGTGTTCCAATTTGGAAATATTTTATTATAGATAGATGCTGTATTGTTTTTAAAATATGCTGTTTTTAAATCTATTTAAAGGTGAAAGACCTGTTTTAAAGATTATTTAGTTTACAACTGTTTAATTTTTGAAATATATTTAACATATTTTTCTATTGTTCAGTGTTGTAACACTATAGGCTTCAACTTAAACGTTGTTAATGAACCAGGTTGTTAATAAATCATGAATTCGAAAATGAGGTCAACCCTTGTGGACATTAAGTTTCTGATCTATTAAGGTAATTTCAGTATTGTTAGGTACCGAATATCGAATTAGCATTGTTTAAGTTTCAAGTATCATTTCAGTATTGAGTATCGTGATACTAAAGCTGGTATCAGTATCAAAGTCAAAATTTTGGTATCGTAACAACACTAGTGTGACGCCTTTTTTAGTTGCGGTGCAGAAACACTGCAGCTGTGCATACACGCTGGGCCATCTAAGTGTTACGACATAGTAAAGGCCTTTACGGGAAGCGGCCAGGACATATCCATGGCGACGCAACTAAGTCATCCGACAGCGTCTCTTAGCACAAAATTGGCCATTAGTCATCAATATTTATACAATCATCATGATATTGAGTAGATATGTTGGGTGAAGGCCTATGATCATGAGGACAAAGCCATTTTAAAATCGCTCCATAGGGGGCGCGATGGTGCCAATGCTTGGACCCCTCCCAACGCCGCTTGCGGCTTTAACATATACTTAGATTTCCAAAAAACATTTGATAAGGTACCACATGACAAACTCATTATCAAAATGAGGACAGTAGGAATTACAGGAGGCATTTAAGCTTGGGTTCAGAACTGGTTATGGGATAGAACACAAAGGGTAGTATTTGGAGGGATCTTATCTGAGCAGGGTATTGTGGGAAGTGGAGTTCCACAGGGATCGGTGCTGGGTCCACTGATCTTCCTCATTTACATAAATGACCTTGACACGGACATTGAAAGTACACTAGTTAAATTTGCAGATGATACAAAACTGGGAGGTTTAGCCAACAGTTTGCCATCTACTAAAGTAATCCAAGAAGATTTAAACAGAATCCAGAAGTGGGCAGAAACCTGGCAAATGAAATTCAATATAACTAAATGTAAAGTTCTACCTGTGGGGGAATAAAAGCATAGGGGAGGATTACTTTATGGGTGGTACAAAATTAGATTGTGCAAATTTAGAAAAAGACTTGAGAGTAATAGTTGATCAAAGCATATCAGGGTCTGGTCAATGTGCTGTAGCAGTAAAAAAAAAAAAAAAGCCAACAGGATGCTGAGATACATAGCCAGGAGTATTGAGTATAAATCTAAGGAGATCATACTCACTCTATACAATACCCTTGTCAGACCACACTTAAGAGTATTGTGTGCAGTTCTGGGGACCGTAGTACAAGTAAGATATAGAGGCACTGGAAAAGATCCAAAGGCGGGCAACCAGATTGATTCCGGGTATAAAAGATAAGTGTTATGAGGAAAGGCTTGAGATGCTTGGACTTTTCAAGCTTAGTAAAATGAGACTTAGGGAAGATTTGATTGAGGCTTTTAAATTTATTAAAGGGACAATGACAATGAGGTTGAAGTGCAGACTGTCAGCTTTAATTTGAGGGTATTTTCATCCATATCGGATGAACCGTTTAGAAATGACAGCACCTTTTGTACATGGTCCCCCCATTTTAAGGTACTACAATCATTTTTTGAATTGGCTTCACAGATGTGTTTCGTTAGGCAGGTGTATTCATTTGTGTCGTTAGTGAATGCAGAAGAGAGCTGTTGATGTCTAGTCTTGATTCTAGACTTTGCAATTGCCTTTGGAGATTGTTGTTGGGGTGTGACAACATGAGGAAGACAGCAGTGTCGATGCAAATTAAGCTGGCCGTCATAAGGCTCAGAAATGAAAATCAATCAATCAGGAACACTGCAAAAACCCTGGGCATGCCCAAGTCAACAGTTTGGTTCATCAGTAACAAGAAAAAAACATTTGGTCAACTCAATTATGTCAAAAGACCCAGTAGACCGAGGAAGAACAGTGTAGTGGATGACCGAGAATACTCTCTATGGTGAAGAAAACCCCCCTGACAACAGCCCAACAGATCAAAAACACTCTCCTGGATGCAGGTGTAGATGTGTCAAAGTCTACCATACGTAGAAGACTACACCAGCAGGACTACAGATGGTACACTACAAGATGCAAACCACTGATAAGCCTGAAAAACAGAAAGGCGAGATTACAGTTTGCTAAAAGGCACCTAAAAGAGCCCCAAGAGTTCTGGAACAAAGTCTTGTGGACAGATGAGACAAAGATTAACATGTACCAGAGTGATGGAAAGAGGAAAGTGTGGAGAAAAAAGGAAATGCCCATGATCCAAAGCATACCACCTCATCCGTGAAACATGGTGGAGGGGGTGTTATGGCTTGGGCCTGTATGGCTGCCAGTGGAATGGGCTCACTTGTCTTCATCGATGATGTGACTGCAGACAGAAGTAGAACAATGAATTCTGAAGTCTACAGAAATATTTTATCTGCTCAGATAAAACCAAATGCCTCCAAACTCATTGGACGGCACTTCATCATGGAACAAGACAATGACCCGAAACATACTGCTAGAGCAACGAAGGGGTTTTTGACGGCCAAAAAATGGAAAATCATTGACTGGCCGAGTCAATCTGAATCCAATTGAACATGCATTTTACATGCTGAAGAGGAGACTGAAGGCAATAAGTCCCCAAAACAAGCAGGAACTGAAGATGGCTGCAGTACAGGCCTAGCAGAACATCACCAGGAAAGATACCCAGCGTCTGGTGATGTGTCGCAGACTTCAAGCAGTCATTGCATGCAAAGGATATGCAACCAAATATTAAAAATAATTACTTTATTCTACATTATGTTAAACTGTCCAAAAATTTTTTGATACCCGAAAATGGGGGGGACTATGTACAAAAGGCTCTATAATTTCTAAATGGTTCATCTGATATGTATGAAAATACCCTCAAATTAAAGCTGACAGTCTGCACTTCAACCTCATTCGTTGTATCCTTTCAAACTTAAAATGCTAGAGTACAGAATAACAAAAATGTGTCACTGTCCAATGAATTATGGTGCTCACTGTATTTATTACTTTTTTTTTTGGGGGGGGGGGGGCATTTGGAAAATGCTGAGGGGCTAGTGACTTTGGAAAATCACTAGCCACAGTGACTGGTGAGTCAAAACGTTGCAATGTCAGGCCCTGGCTATCTTGCCTTACTGAAATTAAATAAGATGTATTCCAAAGCAGTGCTACCCAATATTTCCTCAATTCTTTCAAGTCACTTGGCCCTGTGTGTATAAGCATGCAGTACATGGACAGGCCCAACATATGTGTGGATGGCTTTCTCACAGTCAAGATTGATTGAATAGGCATCTATATGTCGAATTTGTATTGGTACGTATGTATTTTGCTGCCCAGCCTTTCTGTTGCTTGAATGATTGTATGTTTCTCTTGGTATAAATGCCTGTTCGTAAATGTGAATGTAACATGCTGCGAGGGAAATGTCCCCATGGGGATAAAGAAGTTCTCTATGTATTGTGGCGTGGATCGGGGCATGCCCCCGCAGTGCCCCTCCCAGCCTTGCATCAGCTCAAACCTGCCACCAGGCCAGCTGTTCAGGACCCAGGACAGTGCCACTCTATGAAGCCCAGCCATAGGACCCTGGAGAGCGGCAACCTGGAAATTCCCCAACTCCCTCCTTTGTACTCAACGCACCTGAAATCAATGAGGCGACACAGCTGCCACCACTCCAGGGAAATGGGCTGGGAGCTTAAAAGGTGAGGGGTTTTTGGGCTGCAGCAGAGCTGTTAATACCTGTTTGTAACTTTTTCCTATCTTTCAGAATCCGGTGGAAACGCAGGATCACATCCCTCTTCCTGCTTTGAAGAGGGATCCCCTCAGCTGTCTCCCGGTCGTCGTTACCCCTAATTTCAGTTACTTTACTTTAATTAAATTTAGACAAGAAACTTTAGTTGTTGAGTACGGTTTTGTTTTTGTACTTAATTTTTGTTAAATAAAAGGCCCTGTTGGGCTATTTTTCCCCAAACCTCCGGTCTGTGTATTTCTGTGCCGCCCCGCCTGCACCGTCACGCCCACTGCGGTGCCACAGTATGTATGTACAATATGTATTTTACATGCAGTATTTATTGTACGTAGCAAATATACAATCACTTTTACTCAAATTCTGTTCAGAAGCAAGTATAAACATATGTTTTCTGGAGAAATATGCTTCCTCTAGTTACTCACCAGCAGTTTTCTACATGAATTTCAATGTGTTCCATGAGGCAATTCGAAATATTTGACACTTCTATCTGACACAAAGTTTGCATGACATTGTAAAATGGTAAGATTACAAAACACAGGGCCAAGTGACTTGAAAGAATTGAGGAAATATTGGGTAGCACTGCTTTGGAATACATCTTATTTAATTTCGGTGAGGCAAGATGGCCTATATTGTTTTTAGTACCGTAACTTGGCGTCATTTTTATATCAATATTTTTAATGGCAGGCCTGGATTTTGGCAGTCTGAATGAATGAGTTATAGATGGTGTATGTCTTGTATGTGTGAGTAACTTGGCATTATTGTACGTTGAAAATGTGTTTTTTATGAGATATCATTTCTTTTTGCAAAGCGTTTTATTATGAGAGTGAGAAATGTGAAGTGACCCTGTAAGAAACAGTTGTGGATTATGGCTATCCTTGTGTGAATTTGTACAGTCTGATGAGCGTGTACCGTTTAGCAGTTTCGGTTTGCTATATATGTAAAACAGTGGCTGTGACAGGGTGCGGTGGCGTAAGTGTAAACGCATCAGAAACGCAGGTGAAATATGGTCAGTGTATGTACTCACGGATTTGACGGCCATCCAACAAGCCTTGACTGACAAAAGAATCAGCAAGTCCGTAGAATTAGAGCTCCCTAGGTCGCAACTTGTGTAGCCTTCTGTCCTGCTCCATTGTCTGCTATTTCGTGGAGATGCACTTTTAGTGCTTGTAAGGTTTGTAAGGCAATAAGGAATCCTCTTCGCTATTTTGCTAAGGTAGAACCGGAAAACTTGATAGTGGAGAATAGGAGCAGACGCATATGTCCCAGCAGGCTTTGCATATGAGAAAATAACAACAGTGTGAGAGAAATTAGGAGAAATGATGAAATTGCGTAGTTGAAGCAATATGTTTTTAGCAGAATGGGCATGTAGGTGAACTTTGACATGATCACAGACTATAGTGCGAAGTAAATGAAGTGACCATGAGCGAGCTTAGTTTCCTTATCGAACGGTATATATAACAGTCTGCATAAAGTAGTAGTTGTTAAAGTGGAGGTTTAAGTAACGTGTGAAATGTATTGCACTGATGTGCTTTTCTCATGTTCAGTACTAGTAGTTATAATTATGAGTGAGTTATGATTTTAAATGTAATGTTTTAATGGGGAGTTGCAGAACGTACATATGTAGTAATTGTTTGTATGTGGCTAGATAGAGAACAGGGCGAGGTAACATGAATGTAGAAACGTGGCGTTTGCTGATAAGGTATGGTACGGTAGCCAAGTGAAGAAATATAGCTGGTAGACATGGCACAGTGGTGAACTGGTGTAACTTTTTAATAAAAGGAATACATTTGCCGTCATGAAATGCATATGGGTGGCCGTGAGTGAGTTTTGGTAAAGCAAATATAAGCGTAAGAAAACGTTAGTGTAAAAGAGGAAATTATCTGCCTGAGGGCAAGGCGAGATTCAATCCTTCAACCGGAGGTTTACCAGTCTGTGACTTTGTTAGTGCAGCACCATGACATAGCTATGCAATGCGTGAAATATCATTAGCAAACCTGTCCGTGGTTTTAAAGAAGAACATAGGTCAGTAAGCACAGAAGAGCTCCCATTGAATCCATATGGCTTTGCAATATTGTAGCTGGTTAATAACTGAACGTGCAGACGGTATGTCACAATGCAGTGTATACGTTTGGTGAACGGCGGGTAGATATGGTGCAAAAGCAATAATTGAGAAGTAGTAGACAATTATTAGTGAGGGTAAAAGCAGGTTCAAGAAACGTGTTCCTAGCTGGGCTTGAACCTAGAACCCCATGTTCCCAAGATTGTAACCTTGCCCACTAGGCCACAGATAGACTAGCTGTTTAAACTGGAAATGTTTTAAAAAGGTATGGGTATTTTGCGTGTGTATGCAAGTTTTGATTGGGTCGTGTAGGTGAATATTTGGCTGGTGTCGGTAAAATGTCCAATGGGGAGACATGTTGTTAGTGGGATAGGCGGCAGGAAAAATAAGAATGAGAAGAAGAAGAAGAAGAAGAAGAAGGAGAAAACGCAAAATCCCCTTAATTTGGGGCTTTATTGTGAGGACATGTGAAGTTGTTTATGAATTCTGTCTGTTGAAATGCGGTGAGAATGTACAGAATTTAATGTTTAAGGGCTGAGTGTCTGTGGCTGTTGTGATTATTTCTGTGGGGAACCCTGAAAAGTGCCAAACTCTCAGTGCTGTATAGGTATGGGGCATGCCCCCACCAAGGCATAACTTGGCGGGATGGCATACCTGCCATCCCAATTAATTACGGATTCCCCAACTCACCACTGGGCTAGAGTTCACCTGCCTCGAGGCAAGTATTGCTGCAGCTATAACCTGCATAAAGTTTAACCATTCTAGCTAGCTAAAAATCACTGTACAATAAAATCCACCAGTTACCACCTTTTGCTCTCCTCAAAATCTCAAAAACTACAAGGGGCAATACACAATGAATATCACCAATCTACAACACCACTGCCCTTAATAGCCAATGGAATGCTGCGTCTGTGGAACACAGGACATTTCAAAGTCTACATTTTAGACTGATGGTCCAAAGGTGGTCCAACTAAAATACAGGTTTTTTTTTCTTCCCTATACTGTCACATTTGATCACAAGATATGTATTTCTGCAAAATGAACATATAACAGTGTTCAAGTTGTATTTTATAAATGATTCTCAGCCCCCATTAAATCAATGTTATTTAGCTAACAAAGCTGACAGCAAACAGAGAGTGAGCTGTGCATACACGAGTTAGCCCCCCAATTCATCACATAATTTATGGTGAGTAGCTCAGCGGTCTTTGGCTTAAAACTCTATCCCTTTAAGAAATGCATATGGATTATGGTTATCCATTTCCAAAATTTAATGATCACTGCAGGTTTGCTAGCTAGCTATATAAATAAATAAAGAACAATTATTGAGACACACGGCAGGGGCTAAATTCAAACTATAGCTAACAGGCTGGCAACATCACAAACCCAACACCAATCCCTCTGAAAAGAACTGTAGCTATGCCCTCATTTGAAGGGCATCCCATGAGCCTACACTTACAAGATCATGCTGATCTTCTTCAAATTAAGCTCCCGAGCTCTGATGCTCATGACAGAAAGTAGCCTAGAGCCAGTCTATTCAGTCTCTTCTGCCTGATGCTGCTCCTCAGGTAGTTATTGATCAATTGTAATTTCAAGAAATAATTCATTTATTTAAACTGCACTCTGCTGTTGCGACTGTGTCAGGTGATATCGTCATAACCGCAGTAGCCTACACACTTAAAAAAAATTATTGGATGATGTTCCACAATAAGCATTTTCACAAGTAAGGAGACTGAGCAATGTGTTGGCGATCTTAGTTTTACAACATGTCCTGAATGACAGTAGTTGAGCAAGTAATTGCTTTTTAAAAATCTTTTTATCTTTTATCCTCTGAGATTTTGTAAGATATTTTGATATGCTTAGTTGAAGCTAGGACTCATCTTTGCTGTCTTCCTCAGCTATGGGTAGCTAACCTTTGAAATTCTCTGCCAAAACTATGGTGGGTGGATAAGTTCAAAAATAAGGAGAAGCCAAACAATAAGGAAAGACCTAAGGGTAAAGAGAAGGACACACCTTAGGAAATGGAGAAATCTAAGGATAAGGAGAAGGATATGCCTGAGGAAAAGCCTATGGATAAACAGAAGGACAAGCCTAAGAATAAGGGAGAAGAAGTACAGATAATAGCCTTTGTAAAACTACAGAATTGATGTACGCTTTGGCTACACCCTCTGGTTCACAAGTTGGAATCACTTCACTTGCAATGTCTAGAAGAGGGAACTAGCAAGCTAATCACTTTTTTTTATACTGACCACTTGGTAATCTAGGTTATGCATTTTTATAAAAAAAGGAAATTTGCAGTGATGGAACAGTAATTGACAATGATATAAAAGATACATGTGCAAAACAGGCATTGAAGTCATGGGAAAAACAGATTAAGGTAGGTATTAGTAAATCAGAGGCAAAATGGTTAATAAAGAGTCATATTAAAAACCGATGCCCAGAGGAATAGAATAGAGGAAGTAAAGTTTGACATTTATTTGCCATTTTCCAGGTCTGGAGATGGAAACAAGAAAGAGGAGAATGTTATTTCTTGATTAAGACTTTATTACTAGTCACCTGTGTATTATAAAGAACCATGAATCAGGTAGGCATGATATTTGTGGTGAGCAAGATATTTCATATCATTAATAACTGTGGTAAACATTACTGGCAAAAAAAGGCATAAACATTTGTATGAAAACAATGGTTGCTTTTTATTTTTTATCTGTAATAAATGCATAATGGCTCTGTCTTCTATTTCAAGAAAAAAATGACAAAACACAAATATAAATTCACAGATGAATTGCAAAAGATATTAATGTGTTTTGTCCTCTTTTTTCAAAACTTAAATTTGGTCACTCTAGTAAAACTTTTTCCAATAATGGTAATAGTCTTTTAAGTTAAGACATTCTAATAAGAATGGGTAAAAATAGGTTTAAGGTGAAAAGCCAGTTAACGGTCGTTTGACGGTATATTTCCTTGCTACCATCTCTAATAGTAATCCAGCTAGACTGGGTAGCTCACATTATATTAACATCTAGCTAGCTAGCTAATTAAAATGTATGTCAAGGATCAGGTAATGTATGATGTAATTATGTTATTAACTATTAATGTGTTAGCCATTATGATGTTCTGTTGAGCAAAGACATGGCGTATGTCCTAGAACTGAAGTTGCATTGTCTTGTGTCAATATAGACCAGTGGTCTCCAACCCTGGTCCTGGAGAGCTACAGGGTCTGCTGGCTTTTGTTTTCACCTTAAGATCAGCACCCAATTGAGACCCAAGACACCAGGTGAGTTAACTGTGTAATCAACTGCTCTAATTGATTCATGAAGTGCAGAGTCACTATGAAAACCAGCAGATCCTGTAGCTCTCCAGGACCAGGGTTGGAGACCACTGATATAGACTAATACAATTAAGCTCATTTGACTGACAATCAGTGCGTTTACATGCACAGTTGAAATTGATCTATATTAATAGCTTGATTTGGCCAAAGATTATATTTAATTGGATTATTGTCATTGTCCCAATATACAAGATTCGGAAAGAAACGATTTATTGATTGAGGTGTGTCTGATGAAGGCTTCCTCCAATTTTGTCGCAAATTTTTTTGAATAGCTCGCCATTCCGCGTTATTCTTCCATGCATGTATTTTAGGATATTTAACTCCTTTAGTTGCGATAGCATGAAGTTGGTCTCCTCGTCCATCCAGAAATGTATTTTTTTCGCCATGATACTAGGGAGGGCAAAACGGAGCTTTAGAATGCCGCCAGCAGTGTATGCGCGTGAGCTCAACAATGCATTTCTCACAGAAAAGGTTATTTGTCGCCTTTTTTTAGTTCATTACAGTGGCGATAGAAGTGACAGTAATTAAGTGGTACTGTGCTGTTAGCCTTTATTGTTCGCCGTATAAGGTTAATGTGAAGTAGCTAGCACAATCTGTCAGCACTAACCCATAACAAAGTACTTTGAATGGTACTTGCTCAATTGAACGGTAAATGTGAAAAACATTTGATTATAGTCAGCGGCACCGAAATTTTCTGTCACGCCGTCATAAACGGCAAAAGTTCCAGAAGAAGATTGAATTAAATATTTTAAAGTTATACATTTTCTGAAACATTATTGATTCCGCTTGGCCACAGTGAGCATATAGTTGCTATGTAAATTATGGAACATGCGCAGAACACCTAGGCCTATTTTTGGCCTGTTGAAGCTTATACATGCCGTAGTAAATCAACCCCCAACCGCATTATCTAGGTATGTATAGTCCGTATAGTCTTTGTACGATTTCAGTCGGACTACAATATTTACCTGATTTTTAAAAGTCCAGTTTTAGCCGGACTAAAACAATAAATAAATAAAAAAATTTCAAACATCATGTAAACCAACTGAATGATTCTCTGTTAGATTGGCATGAGTTGAATATGTCAGATATACTTAGATAGATGCATAAATGTGGTATGTATGAAAAAGATTTTTCTTGCCCCTTGCCCAGTGCATGCTGGGATACACTCCAGCACCCCCTGTGACCCTGACCAGGACAAGCAGGCATAGATAATGGATAGATGGATGAAAATTATTTTTCATTGGCACTTCTAAATGAAATACTGCCTATCCTTCATAACAAGCTCCCCATAGTGACATCACATTGAGCCTCTACTGTTTTTCATTGTTGATCGCAGATGGCAACAAAAATGACACAATACCATGATGTGATAGGTATCTGGCCATCCCAAATAGGAAGGTCCCAAGACTGAAAAAGTGGCACGAACTCTACCAAAAGGTAAAACTGATGCAACACTGTCAGACCAAGCAAAACTGTTAGATAATTGTTTTGAAAAGGAAAGGAACGATCCCTTTTTTTGTTACATGGCATTGTAGATTAGCATTTCTCAACGGGGGCGTTCTGAGATTGCAAGGGGGCACTGGAAGCACGATGGATGAGAGGGGGGCGTTGTGGCCATGACAAGGGGCGTTTGCCCAATATTAATGTTCAAGCACGGGGGAAAACTGACAGGTAGCCTCTAAGGTCTGAGGGGAAAAAAATCACAATGACCACAATTAAAAAATAGAATTCTGGCTTCACAGATGCCTGCGCACCGCCCACAGTTCTGTGGCTCTGCCGGTAAGAACACAGAGAGGATGTTACGCACACAACACAGCTGAAAGTTCTGTACAGGGTTGCCAGACTGGGTATTCTATTTACACCTTAATGTAGGGGGATTTAAAAATCCATAGGGTATGGGAGTCAATTGGAGATGGGGGATTTTGAGGAGTGTTTTATGGGGAATTAATTCATGAGTCTGGCAACATTGCTAGCTTAGTAATGTAGCTACAGATACATTTGATAGAAATAACTTTACATAAAAGAAAACTGCCCCGTAACGCCAACCATCTGTGGTTGGCTGAGCTGAACCCACATTCAGAACTACTCAGCAGTAGCTGCCTTCCAATCGTCACTGAGGAAAGGAAACTGTCTTAGTCAGATACAACCATGAACAGTAGTAGCAAACCTGATAGCCAACTGCGAGCCTGGCGGCTAGCGGGATTAGCCTAGCTGGCTAGCTAGCTCACAGGCGATAGGTTCTTCTTAGGTGTTCGTAACTAGCGAGTTAACGGTATCTAGTTACATACGGTTGGGCAGGCTAATGGTGCAGGCCCCGGTTAAATTCAGCAGTCGTCATATTTTTATGATTTATTGATTTATTATTGCGAGTACCATTTCCTTGTGTGTATACTCCTTTTTGTTTGACCTCGTCAACATAGCTACAGACTGACGTTGCATTGTCATGATGTAGCTTGTGTTTTTGCAACATGCTTTCATTCCCATTATTTTTGTCCTCTCAATCATTGTTGGCTTTGGTTCTTTAGAAATATTTTTAAATAGCCTAATGCCAGTTCGGTGTCATAAGACCCAAATTGTCCTTTTTTACCAGCTAGTAGCCGGCTAGCCCTTCACTTGCATTCTTTCGCCTACCCTATGGCTGGAACCAGCTAGCGTAAATGCGGGGAATAGCTATGTAAAGACAGTACTATAGCTTTAGTCTGAATAACGAAAAAACACACATTTTGAATAAAGTTTATTTTATTTTAGTTTATTTTGGAGTACACCATCATGTCAGAAATCAGATTGTCCGTCACCATAGCCAGATTCCAATCCTGAATTAATTTCATGATTTCTGCAGTTAGCTAGTTGCATTATAACTTCAATCTGGTGTACCAGGAGCAAGCATCTTGCACACTGGAATTCATTCAAACGTAACTATAATCTTGAAGTAGAATTTTGGTGGGTCATTATTTTGTAAAGTTTGCGATTATGAGTAACGGATAAGATGTTATTTTGACTCGCCAGCACAAATAGACAATCAAGACCATTCTCAAGCCAAGGACATGCTGCTTTGTTTAGTTTGTTTTAATGAGACTCAGACAAGTTTTAAAGAAGTCACTTTGTTGTGTAAAACAGTGATGGGGATAGGTTGGATTTTTTGTTACAAGGTTGTACAAGTTACCAACCAGTAATGATGTATTTGCTTGGACATAGTCCTGGGCATAGAGTCCTTTGATTGGAGATCTCCAAAACAGCCCAGCAACAGCAGCAATAAACTGGGACAACTCCCGAAGAACATTTTAAACCACAACAAGCATGGCAAAAACATTTTAGTAATCCACAACAGAATACATATGACTTTGTGGTGCCCTCAGAACACTCTTTATTTTGGAACAATTTTGTTTGTTACAGATTGGCAGTATTACTACACACTGGAGCCTCTAGGTGGCCTGCGCGGTGGTGTGATATGTAAAAAGGCTTCAGTGCGTATTCAGTGCGACTGTTTTTCACAAACAATAGTTCCATTGTAAGGAGTTGTCTAAGAGCACCGTGAAGCAGCAAAATACATTCAATATGGTGTATTCTGTTGTGAATACTAAAAATGTTATGTTGGTGTGTTTTGTTTAATGCTATTGAGCTGGGACTGGTCGGGAAATCTCCAACAAGAGGACCTGCTGCCTGATGTTATGTTGATGCAACAATATCACTCCTGTTCAGTAACGCATACAATATTGTGACAAGAAATCCAAACTATTCCTTTAACCGTTATGACCCTACATTTCCACTGTATAGTCATTGCATTGTAGAGCCACTTCCTGGTTCAGCTTGCCTGGACTGCACAACTGAAATGATAATGAGAAATAATTAACAGCCTAATTTTTGTTTTTTCATGTTTTGCAGTTTTTCATATTGGAAGGGCACATGATTAGCTGGTCTTGCACAACCTGATGGTTTCTGCTCTCTCTTATAGAGCAGCTGTGGGTCATCCTCTTTTTATATGGATGCCTTTGCCACAAAGGTGGATTTTTGTGAAACCAAAGGCACCCAGATACAAAGAGGATGACCCAAGCTGTCCGTAGAGATGCAATATTGGTGAGTTTACCGCCATTAAATACAATCAGATAGGAGTTGTATTGTTCATGGATACGGCACTCGGTGGAGTGAATTGTGAGGTAAACATCCTCTTAGTTGCTTGTGGCTACCTCTATTTTGTGATCCTGTAAGTCTCCCTCCATTTTGTGGTATTTGTCATCTGCATTTGTTTTTTTTTTTTTGGTTGCAGAGTAACTTTTTTGCATATAGTCACTCTTTGCAGAGATATAAATATATACTGTATATTTTTTTCAGTTCCCACAGAGGATGACAAAATTATTTGTTAATTGTGTGAGTGTATGCCTAATTCTCAGCCCCATCAGGGAGCTTATGTTGTAAAACTATTGAGTTTTAATAAATTTTGTTTTGTTGAAGCTCTGACTCTGGTTTTATTTAACAAGTGAGATCTAATGCAATGTTGATGAATTTTGGCAGCCACAAACTGTGTCAGTACACAGTGTCAGATATCTAGTGTTTAGATTATGACCTTAGAGAAGGAAACAATGAACTGGATACAATATTATATTGTTTCTAAGAATGTGGCCTGCCCTCCCTTCCACAAGCATCAAAGCAAAAGTGATTGGGGCAATTTAAAATGCACTGATAGGCCCTACCCTATTCTATGCAGGCGATCGATGGGTCTCACCTCCTGCAGAGTTTGTCTCAGAAGAGACAAATCAGAATCCACAGGACACCATGTCGGGGTCAGAGACCTTGCATGGCTACATGCCTAATATTTTCCTTTAAGTTTGAATGCAATATGTGACATATAAGTGAGTGAGTGAGAATCTTAATGTCTATACATGATGATGGTGTTGAGACCTAATAGTTCTAATTTACATCTCCATTTTTAGAACCTTCCAGTTTCAAGCAGTAAATAACATGGTACGATTTGGTTTTGTTCTATGGAATATATTTTGACTGAAGGTTAAGGTTACAACTGGCTGTCTTTGACAATTATCCTTAAACAAATATCATCCCATTGTGGAAGCAGAGATAAACTTCCATGCTTTTTATAGGTATTCAAAAGCTGAACTGAATTACCTCCTTACTGTACATAATCATGTTTGATCTTGTTCGAAAGAGAAATAATTCAGGAATATTTTAAGAATAATATCATACGGCGTAGCCCTGCTTCCAACAACATGAGTTCACTTTAATCAATAAGTACATGGTCAGCTTTTAGGTAGGCCAGTGCTTGTTAAAAATGAGCCTGACCCCCTGGTTCCCTTCCCTTCTGCACCTTAACTTGGCATCACCCAGTTAGGGCAAACATCCTCAAGCCATGTTGGGTAAGGTATTTAAGATGGCCACAGGAAAAAGTAGGTTGTCTTCTTCTGCAAGCCTCTGCAAGGTGGTGGTTCCTTGGTTGTGTTTTGAACCTGCATTACATAAATTAAAGTATGATTTCAATTCATTAATCAAATTGACTGCTTCATATTGAATTCAATTATTTAATCTTAAGACCTGATATAGAGCTTGTTTTCACTTGTTGGTTGATTCCACTAGTTTACTGTAGACAGACCTCTCAATGAATTTGGCGATTTAATTGATCATTCTCATTTTGAATGATAATTATTAAATTAAATCATGTAAAATATATTTTATATGTAGGTTAAGTGAAAGGTGCTAGCACGCAATACAGCTTGTGTTCAGTATTCTGAGTGCTGAATAATTTAACAAGGATATTGCCCTTTGGAATCACTGGATTCAGAAAATAAACATATTTTTAATTAATCCTCGCTTGTCCGACAATAGCATACAGTTTTTAAACTAGTGTGACTAATGGATAGATCCTTTATTAGAGTGTATATTATAGAGTGTAGAGCAGTGGTAACCAACCCTGTTCCTGGAGATCTACCATCCTGTAGGCTTTCATTTCAACCCTAATTTGGCACACCTGACTCTACTAATTAGCAGCTCAATGAGATTTCTAGCTGTTGAATGAGGTGTGCTTTGGTATGGTTGGAACGAAAACCTACAGGGCGGTAGATCTCCAGGAACAGGGTTGGTTACCACTGGTGTAGAGTGTGTATTGCAATGAACTCATGGATATGAATCTAATTTTCAAGTCATAACTCCTGGTCACATAGTTAATACATCATTATATCATAGTACTAGTCCTATGGCTCAGTAGGTAGAGCATTGTGCTAACAACGCAAAGGTTGTAGTGGGTCCAAACTAGGGACTATAGATGCTGAAAAATATATGCAATCATATATAGTATGTCACTTTGGATAGAAGTGTCTGCTAAGAAGTATTATATATAGTATTATACCTAGGCCTTGTTACGTTCCACGTCGTTGTGTTTTTCCCTCTGTAATGTTGCAGGAGGGCCATTCATCATCCCATTCGCTGTCCCCGCTGTCAATCATTGTTATTCTGGTCCCGCCTCCACCAATCACATTCCTCCTCTGGAAAATAAAAGCTGTGTGGCTGCTGCTGCTCGTCGTCTCTCTGTCATTGATCTCTGTTCGTTTTCCTGTGTGTTTGTGTGCCCGTGTAGAGATTTAGAAACTTGTGTGTGTGTGTAAACGTTCCCCTGCTTGTGTGTATGTGTGGTTGTCTGTGTATGGTTCAGGCCCTGGGGCAGGTAAGACAGAGGCCTCTATACACCGGTGCTACACGCAGGAGGAAACTTGTATAGACACATTAGAAAAGGGGTGGTTGCCAACTGTGTATTTTGTTTGTAAGAGTAGTTAGATAGGTAGTCTTTTGTTGGGCTTAGCTAGTCAGATTATCTTTTGTTCTAGCTCTGTTTGGTTTTGTTTATTTCATTTCTTTGGCAACATCTGTGTTCCTTGGCCTTGTGACTTAGTTGTGTCTTTGTCTTGTGTAAAAACTTGTAAAAATGTAAATAGCACTTCACTTTCACTCTTTTTATAATATAACACTTTTAATAGCACCTGTAACCATGTCTGTCTTGATTGTTTCCACTTTACGTGCTCAATACCTTTCCACCCAGTCATTTTATTTCACTAAATATGTTACGTACTCCCTCCTACCCATTACATTACATTACATTACATTCATTTGGCAGACGCTTTTATCCAAAGCGACGTACAAAAAAAAGTGCACTTCATGGTCATAGACAACTGCTAAACACAGGTTCAGTAAGGTACAATACTTATTTTGTACAGCTATTTCTAGCCAAGAACACAGTTCACACAGTGAACACTATTCTGACCTAACCTCTGTAAAGCCAACTAGGCAGAAGAATAAGCTACAGTATTAGGACAAACACAAATTACCAAAGAGTGCTGGGATGGGGCAACATGTAACAAGTGTCATGAAAAGGGGTTTTCTTTTTTTTTTTTTAAAGAGTGAAATATACAGTGTGGTGGTGGTTAGTCTAGGTATAGTCTGAAGAGATGAGTCTTCAGGCCACTGCGGAAGATGGGTAGTGAGGGGGAGGTTCGGAGAGGGACGGGGAGTTCGTTCCACCACTGGGGAGCTAGGGTGGAGAAGCTCTGTGATCCCTTTGGGCGGGTGGGAGGGGTAACAAGGCGGCCTGCTGCCGCAGAGCGGAGTGGCCGAGCAGGGACATAGAATCGAGTCATGTCCTGCAAGTAGATGGGGGCTGTCCTGTTGGCAGCAGTGTAGGCAAGGGTCAGGGCTTTGAACTGGATCCTGGCGGCGACCGGTAGCCAGTGGAGTGATCGCAGCAGAGGAGTGACGTGGGAGAATTTGGGAAGGTTGTAGATGAGTCGGGCAGCGGCATTCTGAATCATCTGTAGTGGCTGTATGGCACAAGCTGGCAGGCCTGCAAGGAGAGAGTTGCAGTAATCAAGGCGAGAGGTCACCGTAGCCTGGACGAGCAGCTGGGTGGAATGCGTCGTCAGGTATGGTCGAATCCTTCTGATGTTGTACAGAGGGAATCTGCAGGACCGTGATGTTGCCTTGATGTGCTCCTTGAGGTCGAGTTGGTCATCCAGGACCACCCCCAAGCTCTTAGCAGAGTGAGAGGCAGTCACTGTGGTGCCATCAACCGTGATTGAGAGCTCACGAAGTAAGGAGGTCTTGCACGGGAAGAAGAGTAGCTCAGTTTTGTTGAGGTTGAGCTTCAGATGGTGGCTGGCCATCCAGGTGGAGATGTCAGCCAGGCAGGAAGAGATCTTATCATTGACCTGTGTGGCCAAGGGGGGGAAAGAAAAGAAGAGTTGTGTGTCATCTGCATAACAATGATAGGAGAAGCCATGTGAATTAATGACTGAACCAAGAGATCTGGTGTATAAGGAGAACAGCAGAGGACCCAGTACAGATCCCTGCAGCACTCCCGTAACAAGTGGATGAGAAGCAGAGGCAGACCCCTTCCAGGTGACCTGGTAGGTCCTATCTGCAAGATAGGAAGCGAACCAAGACAGGGCAGTCCCGGAGTATTTTGTGGTTGACCGTGTCGAAAGCTGCAGACAGGTCAAGAAGGATCTACCCCTAGACACCTTGAGTCGTAACAGGCCTCTCACTCGTCCGTTTGTTTCGTCGGCAAACAAGTTACCAGTCAGACAAAGGCAAAATCTCCCCTAGCCATGGGCAACATGGTTATTTTAGAATTTGAGGGTTGATTAAAATGTTCAGATGTTGTTATGGTAATCTGCAACAAGACCTTGGCTTTACCGCACCTACACCTGCTACACTCATCCCCCCTTTGACTCCTACTCCATTTGAAACTCCACAGCAACCACTTTTTCTTTACAATTCTAATTTGGGTCATGGCACCACTGTAACGAACAAGCTTTGAATCTTAAGCAATCTGCCCAGTGGTGAGTAAATTGGGTATCTCTCTTGTTGGAATTTTATGATCTCTGATCAGTTTTATATTGGGTGCTGTCCTTGAGTATCCATTCATTTTCTGCTTATTGTATGGTTGGTATGTAACAGATTTTACCAAACTTACCATTCTGGGTGTAGTATGCGAATACTCATGTTTTGCATATGTAACCATTGTAAAGCCTGACCTTGGTGTGAGTGTCTTGCCTGGTTTATCACCATATTATTCAAGTAGAATTCAGTCACTGGCCTAACTAAGCTCTAACTCCAACACTAATTTGGTTATGCCGCTATTGTCTTGTGTTAGTCTGTGTCTGTTTGTCATTTTGGAAATTTTGAAAGTAATTGTACTCATGAAAACTCAGCTCTGATATGGTGAATCGACAAGATAAAATCTATGGCTGAAATAAACTGAGTTTGTACATCAGTCTATGTCTCTGTTCATTCAATTAAATTGAGTTTGTGCGGGAAACCTTGTCCTTTTAGTTGGAAGTGGGTTATCTAATGCATGGTGTCACTGAATCTAGCCTCTTCACTGCATGCATTGTGCCACAAATACTTGGTATTATTAAGCATGTAACCTTAACCGAAAATGATTACCATATAAAATTCAAACCCTCATCTTAATATGATGAATTTATTGTATGGTAGTGTAAAACATATTTTCTGTAACATTGCATGTGCTGAGTATAGCACCATAGGTGTAAGAAATATCCCTCTCAAACATAGCCTACTGTCCCAAACATACTGTGCCGATAAGCCCACATTCAATACCATGACAATAGCCTACCTTGACACAGTCACCATTTCATACCCCCGAACCAATCATGTTACTTTCTACAAGTAATCAACCACATGTAAGAAACTTTGAATTTCTCATTTACAAAAAGTATTTTACTTTCACCTTATTGGAATTACCCATTAATAAGAAAAACTGAATTTGCATTTGTTAAGTTTGTACTTCATGAAGATATGCTCCTACGCTACACAAACCATAATGGAAAACTCAGTAACTTAAACTGTACCAGTTAGGTATAGCTATGCTTTCCAGAAGATGTCATCAGTCTAACTTGGTAAAGACAGGGATACCTACAGGACTAGCAACAGAAGCAGAGACATTCCTGGATGTAACTTAGCTCTTTTCATGATAAGCATACAATTTGTCTAGCTAGCAACATCAAGTAGTCTAGGCTGAGACACCAGTTGTAATGAGCTGTCTAGCTAACAAAAAGTGAAGACAATATGGTACATAACATTAATGAAACTGGATAGCCATATGGTTTCACCCTTGCTTTACTGGATCTGACACAAATTGCCTGCTCGCCAATTCACACAAAGACAGGGTGTGACTGACTGGCTGCTGCTGTCGCTATTGGCTATTAGCTAAGGTGTACGCCCCTGATGATGGAGTTCAGCTTAGAATAGGCCAACCCAGAGTGCACTCTAGATAAGTTTTCAGTGATTTACACCAGCGTAGCTGGTTTCTGTGACACCATCACTGGACATAACGGTCTCCCATTGTTCTCATCTAATGATAGTTTAATTTCAACATTAGAACATTAATTTAAACAATTTAAATAGTTTAATTAAAAAATTTGAGAAGCTAGCCTGATTTTGTGACTTAGCATTGTATCTCTTCATGTAAGTCAATGGCATCATAATTTACAATTTTGAGGTCTCATTCAAATGTAATGAAGTCTACAGCCATGAAAATACAAAAAAGCAAGCAAGTCTCAAAATGACAAATAGCATGAGGTGTCTTGTGACTGGATCTGTTGGGTTTAACTTGAGTTATGTTTGCAAAAAATATTTTTAAAATTTTTTTTATGACTACCAACAGCCCTAATGAAAATTTTTTAGGGGTATCCTCACCACAGTAATGTAACATGGCCATACCAAATCAGTAATTGGCAAGTGCATGACAATTGTAATCCATCTGCAAAATGGCATTGAGATTGGATTTGAAATGGTGGAGATATCGCAGTTCAAAAATTGTTGTTTTACACAAGAGAGCTCAAGCAAACATACACCAAGCTACCACACTTAGTGTAATATATGTTTCTGAATCTACATCAATGTTGCTGGAATTTACTGCGTAAATTATGTCAGAAGTATTCAGCATTGTTATTTGCTACCAAAACTTTGTCGCGCGCTTGTTATCGTTAACGTGAATACAGTCTGAAATGTCATTCTTCAGAATCCATTTAAACTATTATCCAATCAGCTGTGACTTCAAAGTTTAAAGATTTATCAAGTGGCCACTGAAAAAAAATTGACCAGGCTATCAGTCAGAATTCTGAGTTTGAACTTGAACCAGCTGCCATAAATAAGCACGTAAAATCAACCAGACAGAGCCATTGATAAGCCAGTGTTCCCAAACTCCTTAAATGTAATTTGAATGTTCAGTGAAATCTGCTGGTTTTCGGTTCCATCATGGTTCTCCTCTAATCAATGATGGAATGTTGGGAAAATTTTGGGACTTTAAAAGTCACAAAAACAGTCAATATATCACAATAGAATTCCAGATACAGACAATTACTGTCCACATTCACAATAATCATGTTGATTTCCAGAAATAATTTTTTCAGTTGTCTTGCCTACTAACAACCCTAATGAAATAGTCCAATATGCTGCACTCCTGAGGCAGAAGGCGACTTTAATGAACTTAAATGAAAATTCACATCTGCACGTGTCTGAACACATGCATCTTCCTCACCAACCGACCACAGTATGTGAGGATACAGGACTGTGAGTCCGACAAGGTTGTCTGCAGCACAGGGGCCCCGCAGGGAACAGTTCTGGCTCCCGTCCTCTTCACCCTCTACACTGCAGACTTTACACACAACTCAGCTAACTGCCACCTGCAAAAGTTCTCTGATGACTCCGCAATCGTCAGCCTCATCACAGGTGGGGACGACAGGGAGTACAGACATCTGACCCAGGGCTTTGTGGATTTGTGCCAGCGGAACCGCCTCCAGCTCAATGCAGGGAAAGCCAAGGAGCTGGTGGTGGACTTCCGAAGGTGTAAACACTCTTCTCCTCCCATACCAGTGAACATCCAGGGACATTGAGATGGTGAAATCCTACAAGTACCTGGGTGTTCACCTGAATAATAAACTGGACTGGACTGACAATACAAATGCACTATATAAGAAAGGACAGAGCAGACTCTATCTGCTGAGGAGACTCAGGTTTTTTGGAGTGCAGGGGGCACTCCTGAGGACCTTTTTCGACTTCGACTCGCATCAGCCATTTTCTATGGAGTGGTCTGCTGGGGCAGCTGCATCTCGACAGCTGACAGGAAGAGACCTAACAGACTGGTTAGGAAGGCCAGCTCTGTCCTGGGATGCCCCCTTGAGCCAGTGGAGGTGGTGGGAGAAAGGAGAATGATGGCTAAGCTATCATCCCTGAGGGAGAACATGTCGCACCCCATGCAGGTCGCTGTAACAGCACTGGGCAGCTCATTCAGTGATAGGCTGCTTCACCCACGGTGCGTGAAGGAGAGATACCGCAGGTCCTTCCTTCCTGCTGCTGTCAGACTTCACAATCAGCACTGCTCCTAGTAGACCACACACACCACTCATGTGCAATCCACTCACTTTTTGGTGCAATTCACTCATGTGCAATATACAGTATGGGCAATCCACTCGTGCAATATAAAGTGTACCAAACTGTGCATTGTTTGTATATTGTTGGTATATTGTCTGTACATATTATATCTATTATATTTGTTACTCTCCTTGCTATTGCACTATCCCCTTTGCTGCTGAAACACTGCAAATTTCCCCGCTGTGAGATAAAGGATTATCTTATCTTCTTATCTTATCTTCCTGACTCTTTCTTACCTTTTCAAGTTGATGTTGTTACTTCAAATCCTTAAACAGATCACAAAAATCTAGTTTACATCTCTGATGCCAAACACCTTAGCCCTTATCAAGCCAGGTGGGCTTTGTTTTGTTTAACTTAATATCTCTTACACACAAGGATATAAAAATATAAAGCCAGGTGCCTTTTCCCAGAAATTTGACTGCTCAGAACAGGAGAAGAGCCCTGAACCCACAGTTCCATAATCTCAGCACCAATCTCCTGGGGTTTTGAATTCTTTGTCAAGGAGGCACATGGGCAGCAGAGTTGCCAGGTCATTGTGACAAAAGCAGCCCAATGGTCAATCAAATCCAGTCAAAACCCAGCCCAATGACCAATAAAACCAGCCAAAAAAGTAGCCCAGTTCCAAAACTCTAAATATGCTCAGTCCTATGTTGCTTTTGATGCTTTTGTTGCTTTTGATGTCCAACAGCATTGTTGTTCTTGCCAACCCTCCTGTAATATCCACAATGTAACATTTTTATTGTTGCTGTGGGCGATTGTTGGAGAATGAAAACTGAGGGGGAAAAAGAGAGTGAAGAAAATTGGGAACAGCTTACCTGCTTCTTTGTCATCAAAGGTAGGGGAGACTATTGATGAAATAGCCCCATCACGATCATTATGTTTTGCCGAGCCTGTAAAAATAGTCCCATTTAAATGTGAATATTCATATATAAATATCACTAATTTGATTTGCGAAGCATCCAACAACCGCCAACCCCTCATCAAAATATTCAACCCACAGCAACACTTCAAAAGTATTCAAATTCTGCGGGAAAACCATTGAGTTGGCAGCATTGAATGGCAGGGACCTGAACCTGGATGGTACTTAGTAACCATTTCTTTATTCCACCTTCTGTTAGTTCACAGGTTCTGCTGTGGGCCCACAACTCTAAATTTTCAAGTCCAGCACACACTCAAATTCATTCAGAGGTGGTTCTGGTGGATGTCCAAGGAGTCTGATGTGTGCTCCTTTGTCACAGCTTGTCCCACTTGCGTATTGAGTAAAAATTTGTGCCTGCCAGCACACCATTCCTATCCCAAGTCACTCTTGGTTGCACATTGCAATGGACTTTGTCATGGGGTTGCCACCTTCTGATGGGTCTGGTTGTTAGTCATTCAGCAAGTTTTTAAGCTACGCGTGTTACATTTTCTGACCGAGGGCAAGATTTTGCAGTCTCCTTAGCTGGTCTCCCAGTTTGTCCCCTGAAGACCTTTTCGATGTGTTTTTCAGCAGGCAGCCCTGCCCCAAGTTTTTACCATGGGCTGAGTTATATACACAATACTCTTATGAATTACTTTACTGACCTGTCTCCCTTTCAATGTAAGTGTGGGTTCCAGCCACCCTTGTTTCCCATGTAGGAGAAGGAGGTGGGTGTGCCTTCAGCTCAAGAATTCATTCAGTATTCTAAACTTCTTGCCCCTTTTCTGTCCTTTGCTCTCTGAGCAACTGTTTTGCTCCTATAAATCAATGTATGAGGGGCATTTTTTTTATTAAATGAGGAAAAAATTGAAATACTTTTAATTGGATCCAAATC
Organism: Anguilla pacifica; assembly: GCA_039654925.1. Lineage (NCBI taxonomy): Eukaryota > Metazoa > Chordata > Actinopteri > Anguilliformes > Anguillidae > Anguilla > Anguilla pacifica. Next base: position 42,821,387 of record CM077292.1, read on the forward strand.
TAAATGAAGCTTTTTTTTTAATAGACTCAGAGGCCTGGCTCAAATTAGAGGTTAAAAGCCCTGGTGTGACTCTGATTCCTGAGTCCAGGAAAAGAGAGCAAATGACTCCTGTTTTAGCTACCCTAAATTGGCTTCCAGTTATTTTTTTTTTTGATTTGTATACAAAGCTCTTAATGGTATAGCCCCTTCTTATATCTCGGACTCACTAACATTTTGTCACCCACTATGCCCCATACTGTGGAACTCCATACATAAGGACAAAATATTTTTACTTGTGCTATTTTAGGTATTTTTATTTTCACATGGTATTTTATTTTATTTATTTTTATTTATTAAATAATTTTTAATTCACTGTACTGTGTAAAACACTTGAGCTGCATCTCTGTATGAAGGGTGCTATACAAATAAAGTTTATTATTAGTATTATTATTATTGCTATTTTTATTATTATTATCAAACTGCTATTACACCCCTGTTACACTCAGAATACATTGTATGTCATTTCTTGACACGTGGTATTATTGTACTGTGGCATGAGTATTACTTGTATTACTGAAATTATACTCATAATACACTGTCATGACACTTATGACAAAAAGTTAAATTTTAAACATGATCTTGGAATGACATAATAGTGATTATAAGAGTTATTTTGCAGTTCAACCAGACAAATTAGCAGCCTCACTTGTTGAACTACTTCAGTTAACCAAGTTAACATTAGCTACTCAGACTAATAATGTATGTGTATTTATCTCCATGCACACAAGGAAACATGATGCTATATTATGAGCAAAGTATGTGGCTGGGCCAGTTGTCATCAATTTCTTTAACTGTCACCACTAGTATTTATAAACTCACTTCTAGTGAAGTAATGATGTCATGAACAAAACATTCTTCACATACAAAATTAATACAAAAACAAAGCATAAATCATAGCTAAATGAAGACCAGATCATCTTTATTGATTGTGTCATGGGGCTAGTTTTATTGAATTGTTTTCTGATTCTTAAACCAATAAAAATTTTGGTGATGTCACAATTTCAGGAATGCCTGGTGGTGGAGGCGTGATCCCAGGATTTTACCAATAGCACAGGAAATATGGAAAAAGACAGAATGGAAAAAGGAGGAAGAGAAGAGAAAAAAGAATAGGGATGAAAGAATGGAGTCAAGAGTCTCTAGAAAGGCCATGTCAGCATGTGTGTTGTTGGCTTTCACAATATAAAAAGTGCAACTCCCTCTTTACTTCTGAGCTGGAATCATGCTTTCAATGGCTTCTCCCTTCTCCAGCTTCTTCTCCATCTCAACCATGAGTTTCACACCATCAACTACCAGCTGGACCTGCTCAACCTCGGAGGAGCCCAGACGGTCAGCATTGGAGATGTCAAAAACACCCCCCACAGACGCAGTGTCCACACCACCTGGAGAAAACAGGAAAGAGGTCCTCATCTAAGAGCTCATCTGCCATTTTATGCTATCATATTGAAAAGATGCAAAGGAGTTCACATGTCTATTCATGTTCCATGTCTGTCCACATGTACATATCAACTGTTTTCAGACAGAATATGCAGTGTATAGAAGAAGCGCACCTGTGCCACGTTTCTGCAGGCGCAACCTGGTAAGGATCTCATCAAACTTGGCGTGTGTGCTCAGCTTGGGCAACTTGACATGCACACCACCACGCAGGCCGGTGCCCAGGTTGGAGGGGCAGGTCAGCACATAGCCCAGATGCTCATTCCACATAAAGCCATGGTTGTGCTTCTTGAAGATCTCCTCAATCTGTCACAGATGAAGAGTAATAGGAATGGAATTCCAGATAAGCTACTCCCACAAGGTGTAACCATTTCAATTATTATGCATATGATTATGAACACTATACTTTGTTTATGGATACATATAAAACTGGGTGAATATATGAGTGTCTGCAGGACATATGATAACTGCAAATTGTATGGTTCTGGGTAAAATAGCTTGTATCAAATAAATAGATAATTTTCTGTTAGCATGAAAGGTCTGATATGGATGAAGGAGTGACAGGTGAGGTAGATTACTGAGGGCATTGTGAGCTTTGGCAGGGCTAAGGTTAGGGTAATGCTTAGTGTTAGGGTGATGGGGCATTTGAATCCTGATGCACACCTTCTGCAGGCCCACGCAGAAACGTCTGAACACCTCTCTCATGTTGCCACCTTGCTGCATGGAAATGACACGCAGATGATCCTCTTCATTCACCCAGACGAGGAAGGTCTTGTTGTCATTGTGCCTTTATAAAACAGCTCAGTCATCAATACAAATATTAGTCCATCCAAGATGGACTAATAAACATTATTTTAAAATAAATTAGTTCTTTGTAAAAAGTCTCATACTCACCAAATGCCTCTTGCATCAGGCCAATCACGAGCCATACCAGCAGCCAGCAGCAGGGGGGAGACAGGCTTGTCAAACAGGAAGTGGTCAGCAATCAGCTGCTCCTGTTCCTTGTCAGTCATGCTCTTAAGGGGGTAGTACTTTCCCTTGAACTCTCCATCCAGGCTGGTCAAAGCTTTTAAGCCAGACAAGTAAAACTCAGCAATAGCCTGCAGGTGCAGACATTTCATGAAATGCCACAAATCGCAAAGGCAGTCACATAACTTAATTTAGAAAATTGTTATTCTGTGATATTATTAGTATTTCAGCCCACAGTGCTGAAACCCTACGGTTTTTGTATTTTATTATTAGAATTGTTGTTGTTGTTGTTATTGTTATTGTTATTATGCTATTATTGTTATCTTCTCCCACACTTTTGCAATTTTCTGTGAGATGGTAAACAATAGAGACATGAGCTTTGGCATAGTGGTCAGGTTACTTGAGGCTATATGGCCATGCAATATAAGCACAATTGGCCTCTGGGTGGTGCAACAATTAAAGAACAAAATGTTTTTGCCTTTAAACAGTAGTAACTCCCACACCATATGTCTGATTTTCATGATACTTCGTTTACATAATAATGTGAATGAGCCCCACAAATTTCCAAATGAAACCAGTAAACTCTGTCAGATAGATTTTCTGCCAATTTTTTTTTTTTTTTAAATGTTTATTCCTGAAGGCTTTTTTTTTTTGTTTGTCAACCAATCTGCACTAATATTTCTGTGCATGTTTATTGGACTAGATATACAAATGCTTTTGTAAACCAGCCCAATCGGGCAAACAACATAGCCTCATTGGTTAAACAACATTAACCAATGAACTTGAAAATTGGCAGGGCCTTCAACAAAATTGGATATAATTACATAACATGTCATTATGGAATTATCCTTTAGGTTCCTCAATATATACCTGCAGGTATATTTAATTAGACAAATATGGGGTGCTACAAATCACAAAAAATTACCTCAAAAACCTAGTGATGGAATTAAACAAAATCAAATACTCAGGATGTGAGACATATTTGTCCAAATGTGAAGTCTGGCAAGAATTTATCTAAGTGGGTACAGCCTATTACTTAAAGGAGTAACATGGTGGTTTTCACACTTTCTCGGTTTTATGTGTTATTTGTACAAGAGGCATTGTAGAAACACGATGAGTAAAGTATTGAATATGTCCGTTGTTTATTTTTGGAGAAATAAGCATTTTAAATTTATTGTCCTATTTTCAACCGGTTGAGAATGTTATCGACTTAGTGTGTCATAAGTACAGTAACCACTCCTCTTTCCACGCCCCGTAAAGAAATCTGACTGGACACACCATCCTGCTACAAGTGTGCTCTGAAGTTTAGGTAGCAAACAACAAGGCTGACGTAATTTACATAGAAACTCAGATCGCCTAGTTTCACTCACTGTGGCCAAGCGGAATCGATAACGTTTCAGAAAATATATAACTTTAAAAGGATTAATTCAATCTTCTACTGGGAATTTTGCCGTTTATTGAGGGTGTGAAAATTTTTTTCAGTGCCGCTGACTATAATTGAATGTTTTTCAGATTTACCGTTTGATTGAGCAAGTATCATTCAAAGTACATTTTTATGGGTTAGTGCTGTCCGATTGTGCTCGCTACTTCACATTAACCTTGTATGGCGATCAATAAAGGCTAACAGCACAGTACCACTTAATTATTGTCACTTCTATAACCACTGTAATGAGCTAAAGAACGGCGACTACTTTTTCCATGAGAAATGTATTATTGAGCTCACGCGCATACACTGCTGGCGACATTCTAAAGCTCCGTTTTGCCCTCCCTATTGTCAGTCAGGTTGCTGTGATAGCTCATTCTAAATCATATTTGGGGACCCAGCTAGCTAGTTTGCTTTCATAAGGACATTATAGTTGTAGTTTTATCTTGGCTAGCTAGCTAGCAAAAATTATTATTGGATATAAGTCAACGTCCTTAGCTATCGATACTTGATATACTAAGTTAGCTAGCTTGTGAACAGCTAGCTAAGCAGTTTCCCAAGATGAGCGCGTAGCATGGTGGTAGCTATGGTAACGGGGTACGGTCTGTCAATCATAGCTAACTGACAGTTTTCATTACCACGCCCAGACAGTTCAGATGAACTTTTATCGTGGGAAATTTAGGCTTAGAAAAATAAGTTTTAAAATACATTTAAATGACTGAATAATAAAAAAAATTATGCACATTTGTTTTGTTGTTGCCTAAAGACTACTGGCAAGTGTCACGTTCACCCACCATGCTACTCCTTTAATGGCTTATAAGTCAGAGGGGGTGTGGCCACACTATTCATTTGGAATGTATATATCATATTTCATGTGAATTCAAGAATGGTGGACAATGAGTTCTTATTTGCTGTATACTGAGGAAAATAAAACAGCATATCAGTGTAACTTGACTGTGTTGTGCATCAAATACCTAGGTGTCATAATTGACAAGAAATTCAGTTGGAGAGAAAATTCAAGTTATAATTTCAAGAGAGCTCAGTCAAGATTGTAACTCCTACGAAAGCTCATATCCTTAGATTTTTGTATTACTGTGGTTCAGATGTTCTACAATATTGTTGTGAGTAATGTATAAACATTTGCAGTTGTTTACTAGTGGGTAACCTGACTAAGGAGGATGTGAACAAACAGAAGACAATTAAGAGAGAAAACTCAGACACATGACATGACAAATGGCTCTCTCAAATTGTCCTCTACCTACTGACACCCCAATCTTGCACTAGGCACTGGCACTAACCACTTACAGCTGTTGTTAGCTGCAAACGTTGTAAAAAAAAACGTCAAAAGACACCACAGGTTTTGAGTCTCCGCCAAGGGAATAATTTTATAATATAAAATTGTATGGAGAGTGAGAGCACATTACAACTGCCATTAACACTTTAAATTACCATCAAACCCTCCCTTGTTTTACCATTTTCATCATCTCTTCTTTCTTGAAATCCATAAAATAATCCTGTTACTTTAGGACTTGGAACCCACTCATTGCTGCTTGTGGCTATTTTTTCATTTATTTGATATTGTTGCAGTAATACCTACAGTAATGTAATACCTACAGTACTGAAACAACATAATGCAATAAAATAAAATAGCGGTTAAGATAGAAGCAACTTGTGGAAAGCTGCTGCTGCTCACCTGATCTACAATTTTCCCAGGCCCGGCCATGTCATTCCCCTACTCATATCCCTCCTCTGGTTACCAAAATTGTTTAGCATCAAATTCAAAACCTTGCTAGCCTACTGAGCAGCTGAAGGGACAGGTCCATTATATCACTAAAAGATCATCAAGCTCCACACACCTACCAGACCTCTCAATTCTGCTACCTGTGGGCATCTGAACCCCCCCCCCACCACATCTCGTATTCCTGCACTTGCTGATCATTTTTACTGTCTGTTCTAACACCCTGGTGGTGGAATAAGCTTCCTACAGCAGTCAAAACAGAAGAAATCCCACGCATCTTCCAAACCAAATTGGCCTGCCTGTTCAGACTGCACAATGCCCTGACCCTCTTTAGCTATTATATTTTTTTCTTTTCAGTATAGTTGTGTAAATATAGGCAAGCTCTGTGGTTTCTTTTGATTAAAATACCAAGTGTCGTTTTAGAAAAATGACAATTTTTCAACTGAAAAAGAATTCACCTCTAGAATTCTGTTACATTGCAGACATCATACGTTGTCGCCCTGTATGAATGAACAGCCAAATTGAACACCGAAATTCATTGTGGTGGATACCTTAGTTTATTTTATAGTCTATTATTCTGGTTTTGACTGGTGTTAATAAAAATGCAGGGGATAGAGGAAAATCTGTGAGAATAGCTTAATAAAGTAGTGCATGTACGATGTGGGGATGGATGCTGTAAATTACATCATTGAACCAGTTAGATGACATACTAAAATAGTTGAAATGCCAGCATAAGACGCATCCGCTTTACTAGGTTAGAATATATTCACCTTTTTTCGCATTATGTGGTTTATATTACTGATTAATGGTACTCCATTCACATCATATTTTTTAACAAAAGTATTTATAAAAAGTAAAAAAAAGTATATATAAAAGTAAATTTCAACATCAGCAGTTTGGCATGTTGTTACCATAGAGACAACAGAATCCTGCCGGCAGGCCTTTGCCGAAGTACAAATGCGACACCTTCATTTTTGTTGCACAACACTTACAAAACGGCATATGCGTATAAATCAGGTATAACAGTGATGCTCTAGATACACATGTCTGCTAAGTGATTATTAAGTAATGAAGGAACAGTGGTACAGTAGGTGCACAATGGGGGCCACTACTTACCCTCAACAGACAGCTTTTCAACGGCTCTGCGCTCACCACGGCTATTGTGAGGGGGCAGGGTGTATCCTTTGATGCTGCGCCCAGTGCGCACACGTGAGCTCAGAACATAGTTGGAGTCAAGATCATCACCGCCCTGTAGAGGCACACTCATCATATCATTTACTGACATTTTATTTATATTATAATAACATTTACAGCTGTTTTGATACCTGAGCTTTGGCAGTGTACCTTCAGGTTCTCAAAGTTCAGGTCAGTCTTGTGCTTGTCTGTGGGCTTGTAGCCACCATGACGGTCAGAGATGACAGGGTCCAGCAGATCCTTGAAAACCTCATAAGATTCCTCATCACCAGCAACACAGCCAACGGTCATGATGAAGGGGTGGCCTGAGGACAGAGTGGAATCAAGAATGAGGGCATTCTTTGCATATTCACAATCAAGGCCAAGATGATAGCTGATAACCCAGAAATCTGAACTGAATTACTTGTGTAAAAGGATAAGGTTGCAACCTTATGATAGGGTGTTGTTGTCCATCCATGCTTGGACAGTTTACATTAATGTGTGTGGATTCTTTTGTTTTAAGTTTAAAAACACGGGTTGTGATTCTGTGATTTAAATCCTTTAATTGTCTAGAAGCTCATCAAACAGCACGTGTTTGAAAATAATAGAATATCATGTTGGTTTGGATTTCAGAAATACATCAAAGCACTATTTGATATTGGCCCTTTCATTGCAACCCTTACCTGGATTGTCCACTCCAGTCTGGATGACATCATCCAGAGTGTAGCCGCTGGGGGTCTGTTTGTCCCTCAGTTTGCCATAAATCTCCTTGGTCAGGGCTTTGGCCATGTGGTTGTTGTGTTGACTGAGGTCTGGGTACTCATCCTCAACGGTGTAGTTCAGTTTGAAGTTGTTGTGAGTGTTTCCGAAAGGCATGATTGCTTTCTTACGTGGTCTGGAAAAGACATGTTTGTAATGCTGTAACAGAACAGTGACTAATCTCTCAACCAATCAAAAACAGTTTCAGTTCCCCATGTATGAGTGGTGGGAAACAATCACAAAAACAAAAAAATAGGGGGCACAAGTATGTTTTCTGATCCGTGAGGCAGAGAAACCAAGAACAACTTTTGTAGCCAGTAATCATTAAGACTATGAGGGAGTGTCTGCTTAACAACAATTAAAAGGTTGAGAAAACCATGGTCCCTTTACTACAGTTATAGATGTCATCAGCCAACTCATGGAACAGCCTATCAATAGCACTTATAGCTGTAGCACTTGTATGCACCTAGCAGCTGAACATTTTTAACACCCCCCCCCCCCAAAAAAAAATAAAATAAAATAAATAAATAAATAAAATAAATACAATAAAAATAACATGCACATTTAGACTCACTAGCTTCTTTACATGACATTCCTGCACAGCTCTTTACATTTGGAACTGTCTAAATATAAGTTGCATTGTTGGTTCAGTCTACAAGGCAACGTGTGAAGCAGCCAATAAACTGAACCAGTAACCACTCTTACAAATCCATTATCTTTGCACTCAGATCTTGTCTGTAGTGGGATATACTTACTTTTCTTTATCTACCACAGGATTAGAAAACACCAGAATATTCCAGGTGGTCATACTATCAATGATTAGCTGTCAAACAGTGGTCTATTTCAGAATTGAGGGACAGCCGTGGGTTATAAATGTCCAAAATGGGTGCTGGGTTTTGTTACCTACATTCTGAGACATATCCCATTACCAGAGTGTTGCATCACACAGATATACACATGGCTTTACACAATCCTCACCAGAACATTCCTGCTGAGGCAGTACTAGGTGCTATGCACCTACCACTGGACAATGCTGAACTCCAACCTCTACCAACCAATGAAGCCACACATCAATGTATGCACAAAGCCCATCACTGGAAAAATACTCACCCAATCAGAAGCAAAGTGCTTTGAAGTGTAAGAAATATAAATCATCATTAAAAAATTATGCCCATAACATGCAAAACTCTTATGTGGAAAATTACAGTCAAGCAGTAGTTCATAAACCAGATGCCACAAGTAAGAATGTTTTTTTTGTGTGAAAATAGGGGAGTGAGACAGATTTTTTAAAATTTATTTCTACCCAGCCTTGATTAGTCTGTCAAATGGCTGGCTTAGTGTGGGAAGCCCATGTATTCATCTGAAATATTTCTATGTACTATGAAATTTAAGATACAATAACCTGACACATATCTGTTGTATAAAGTACTGTTAATCCTAACAAATTGTATAGGAATGCAACTCAGTTCCATCTTCCATTCAACAAATGCAACAATTTGTCACTGAGTAAGCCCTCTAGTTATTAAACGGTAACATTCTTTTATATTCTTATTGGCAGTGATATCTCAGCTGTATCTGTCTTAGATGCATCATATCGCCCTACTTTGTCCAATGCACATATGCAAAATGCAGATAAACAGGGTGCAAGTTTGGCTGCCCTTCTGGAAAACAGTAGCTTATAGCCCTCATAGCATAACATGCCAAGACATTAAATAAAATCTTCAAACCCATACATCTAAGAGCCTGAGGAGGTGCTCTTATGAATTCAAATATTTATTTTAAGTACCAACATGAGCTACATGTTTAAATTCACCTTATAAATATTATAACAACCTAATTCCCTCCCATTTCCACTCAATCCTGCAAGACAAATTGGGTTTTACCTGCGCAAAAGAAAGAGGTAACAGTCCTTGGGATCAGATCCTGTTCACCAAAGCCAATATTAGGGGTTGCCCAAGTTTGAAGGTTTTAGCCCTTAGCTTATATACCCCGCAGGCTTGCACCCATTGGTTGGGACATTTTATTCTTCCTAATTCCTCATTGGCTGGGTTCGCTGTCTCATACCCTGTTTAGTTTCTGAAAGGCAATAACTTACATCACAGTCGCCCAAGTTGGGACAACAGCTGTATCCCCCATCTCAGCCCCTACCCCATACATAGCTGACAGAGAAGGGGGGAGGGTAAAGACGGGAATGCTGGAGTGGAGTGACATAAATTCAAAAAAGCTGAGCCACACTTTTGCCAGACATGCCAGAGATGCTTACACTTAGCTTATGGGTTGGAAAAAATAACTAGTATTTCTTCTGTTATCACATGGCTTAATTTCCATGCTAACTCCCTAGGTTCCAAAGGTCATATCCATGTTGAGTCCCTTAACTCTTGGTGTCTTCAACTATATGCATTCAGGTCAAGATTAGTGTGACATTTCTTCAGCTTCAGTAACCAGAAAAACGTATATATTTGGCCCAGAATGACAGAATCGGAAGTGCCTTATAAAGGGAAGCCTGATCCGGTCTATCAAGGCAACCAAGGAAAACAGTCCAAGGGGAACCTGAGATCTACAAAACTAACTGATGGGTCTCACTGAGGAGTGCAACACAAGAAACATTTCTCTTGGAAAACAGAATGCATGGAATACAGCAAGGAACTTTGAAGCCTCCTTCTAGAATTTGTCAGACCTCATAGTCCCATTTCTGGCACCAAATTTATGCATAGAGTGTAATTATTTTCAATCATACACTGAGGCACAAGCATATGGTGCTTTTTGATAGACGGTGACATTTTGGACAATTTTTGTTTGTAGGATGGATTAAACAGGGTGTGTTTTCAGCTTTTGGAATTAGAGAACTTTGCAAATGGATAGAGTACCATGATGTTTAACTGTATGCAATAGAATATATGTGGCAGAGTGTGAAGCAGTCAATGTGGTTATCCTTGAGAAATGCAATCCAACAGTCTGGTCAGTCATTGCATGCAGATTCTACTTTGGAATTTATTATCTCTGTTGCTGTGTCTCTATCTTTCTCTGTTTTCCCTTTTTCACCATTGCCATCCTAAAATCAACCACACTTCCTACATATAATTTTCAAATTGGCCAAACAATCACAATGGAACAGGGTGTCATACTCACAGTCATCACAGAACAAAGAAAGTGCCAAAAGGCAAAGCATAAGCCATCACTACTGTCATTGGCGTTAGCTGGCATTAGCTGTTACTCAGTGCAGCTTTCACAGCCTGCGTGTTGTAACAACAGAGCTTGTGTTGAACCTATAAAAAATGTCTAAAAAAAAATGTTTAAAAAAAAAAAAGTCTTCTCACAGATGCTGATAACAATCTGAAATCTATCAGGCTCAGTAACAGCATTTTATGGTATATGAAAGTAAACTTCACACAACTTCTTAACATGAGGGACTGAATGTTTCGCAGGACATTTTTGCAAAAGTATGTTTTTTCCCAGATAATGGAATTGCAGGCTTTTGGTGAATGCAAATTGATCAATTTGCTTGATTTGTTGAATGGACTTGCCACATGCACCTCATGTTATTGAGTTGGTAATATTGCATTTCATATAGTCATACATACATACCTCACTTAAAGACAGGACTATGATGATATTGCCATTCCATTAATATATGTTAGAGCTCGCAGGTGCTTTATAGTGTATGATCTGCATTATGTTTCCCCAGTAATGGAATATCTAATGCAATATGCAACTAATGGTTGTTAAATTTAAAAAAGCAGAAGTGATTAACCCTTGGGAAATTAGAGGGAGAAGCCCCTGCGCAGACATTGGGAGGACAACACAGGAAGTCTTGCCAATCCGATGCCCGGATGCCCAAGTTTCCTGTTGCAAGATATGTAAACCTTGTAGCAATGAATATCCTGTTCCCAGAACTGGCAAAAAGCAAATGAATGGGAGGTGAAAGAAAATAGAGTGAAATCTGGAGGAAAGGTAGAATAAACAGGAGGAATAGAAAGACAGAGAGAACGAGGAGAATGCAAGAGGAAAGAAGGGTCAGTGGAGCTGGATTTGACAGTGTGTGGGAGAGGTTGTCAGGGTGCCCTTGCCCTAAATTCATACCAAGTGTCCTGTTTCACAGCTGTCAGCCACCCGTTCATCCTTGACATGACTTACCAAATTTGTCTCTATCCTGGCTCCTGCTGCCCCTCCTGTTGTTCCCATCCCACACAACCCTACCCTATTCCCTTCCACATGCAGCCCCTCTTGCCTGTTGCCAGGGCTTTATATTCTGATCATTATACTGAAACATACAGCAAATCACTGTGTAAGTACAAAAATACATTTTACTCACAGTCGGAGAGGTAAGAGTGAAAGTCTGTTATTTTTGCATAAAGCTGAAGAATAAGCAAGACTATGATTTCTCTTTAGGTATTTTGTACCCATCATATCCATGTTAATAATGTATTATGTATTTTCAACCATTTGGCTAACCCACACTTGCACTCATTCAATGAATAATGAGTCATCTTTAATGTAAATATGCATTAGTGAATGACTGAATACATGTTGCAGTCAACCCCTCCCCCCAGAATTATGGACTCTACTGAGAGGAGGGGGTATCTAAATTATATTTTAAAACATCTTGCAAATTGTTGTTATCAAATGCCAAAATGAAATCAGTGCTGAGCAACTCTGGAATTATTTATTGTTTCAATGACAAACCCCTCATCCACTCCACATGAACATGCTACTGGCTTCTCAAGCAATATGCACCTACTATCTCTCACGCTGATGTCACATTATGAAATGAGATTTCAGTGCCAGCATTCTCCATCTCTTCAGTGCTATTCATTCATATTCTTCTCAGAAGCAGTAAATTATAGACAGTTCTGTTTTATTTAAGCTGTATCTGTATTATACAAAACAATAATTTTACAGAGAATTATTCTTTAAATGTAATGGTTTGTACCTAATTATAATAATCAATTAGATCTTACTTTCTTCAGAAGTTTTTATTGTCCCAAAATTTGTGTCTATGATGTGCAGTTTAGCAAGACAGCTAGCTATTGAACCCACAAGGGATCATGCACACATCAGATTTAGATTGTAAAGCTGATTCACATTTGTTTTGTTCATAATAAGTCACTGAATGCACATCCCAACACTGCAAAACCCATCTTTGTGGGTCAAGGTTAGGGTCAGCTACAGTAAGACAGTAGGAGTCACGCATATAACATCAAACATAGAACATGCACTTTTTTTCACAGTGGAGATATGTTTTGAAACAATACAAGAAGGGAAAATGTAGTTCCTATTTAACACTTGAGCTCCAAATGTGCACATTTTCTTCTCAAACAAATCAAAGGGCTCAATGCTGAATGAGGGCACATTAGTCTGCTTTTAAAAGCTTTTATTTGGTGCAAGAAACACCTGCTGCTCTTGCTCTGCAAATTTATATGGATAAAATGACCACTGCATGGATTAGGCTTAGTGCAGTGCATTATTTTATGATCAGTTGCATTAGCCTTGGAGCAGTACTAAAATAGAATTAGTTCGTAATAAGACCAACCAGGTACTGATGACAATGCATATAAAACTATGTTGGTCTGATGTGAGAATCTCTGTGTGCAATGTGTGCAGGTCGAATTTGCACATTCTGGGGGTTAGAGATAAACGTCATTGTAGGGTAGACATACAGTATTAGGCCTGTAGTGAAGTGAAGAATTAGTTAATATATGCTCATTTATTGAATAACAAACAAAGCACAAACTTAAAAAAAAAAATGAACACAAAAGGATTACTACTACTTTAAAATATCTGATACAACTTCCCTCAAAATGGCCTCCATTGGCTTTAATTACAATTAAAGTAATTATTGGAACAATATCCAAACATGTTGCAAAATGAGAGGTGGAGGAGTGGGAGGGATGAGGAGGGGTAATTAAATGTGAAATCTGGGGTGTTTCTCAATACCAAGGATGTGAAGTCCGGGCATTCTTGTGTAGTGTGTTCTTATGGGAGACCACGCAATCCGTGCTTGTGACGTGCGGTTAAGCTACCACTACAAATGTCAGCCTTTCCTGATAGTCCTGCTCTCCGGTGTATTGTAGTTTCTTTCAAAGGCTGCTTTACATTAGTTTTGGGTATAGTTTTATTTTAATTGTACACTAAGATTAATTGTGGCCTACTTAAAATGTCAACAAAACATCTCTTATCCACTGTTCTCTAGCTAGCTAATATATCGGTTAGTCGGTTGCTTCATTCACAATTTCTTTCTATACCAACAGAAATCTACCGGCAACAACAAGAAGGGCAGGCTTGGTTAACTCAATGCAGCCCAGCTGGTGCCAACAACAAGTTAGCCGAGCCATTCCGATCATTTAAACTTTCTCTCTGTACCAGCTAACATCTAGGGAGCGTTCACAACAGCACACAACTCTGCTTGCCTTTGTTGATGCACCCAACATTACAAGAGAGGTACTAGTACTGGCTATGAGCCGATACTTTTTTAATTATTCACAGCAGATATTTAAAATGAGTTAAAATTCAGCTATTTTAACACATATTTCTCACCTCATGTTTGTTCTTAGAATATTTTAGACACATTTATTGGTGAAATTAGATTTTTAAAAGTTTAACTTGGCTTGGCAGATGATACTATCCTCTGGCTACGAGTTGGTCTCTAAGGTAACCTCTTAGAGAAGACTCTTTATTGGTGAAATGAGAAAACTAAAAAAAATTATTGTGAGCTTGGTCCGTCTCGTCTGCCATAGCGCAATGAATGGTGGGATATTAGGTCCATTCTCGTTGGGCAAGGCTGCATTGGATGCATCCTCAATATTTCAGGGGAATCAAGACCAATTCGAGACTACTTTTTAACCATTCTTGCTTCTTTGCGTTCTTGCTTTTGGAACAGGACTTGGTCCATTAAGTATGATGTCACATGAGTTCACAAGACCGCAAGGTAGCACAAGTACAGACATTGAGAAACACCCCTTATCTATCAGAATTTTTTATTTTTGGCTGGACCGCAACAGCGGGGCCAGCCCTACAAACGCAAATGTCTGTGACTGACTGAGTGACTGACTGAGTGAGTGATGAAGTTACACCATTGGTCAGCTGAGTTATGATGTCACACCATTGGTCGGCTGGTCCATCCATATACTAGGTTTTGACCTGGTCTTATTTGTTCACATTGGGGATATCAAGACCAGCATTGTAATGAGCTGATTTGGTGCAATGTTTTCATGGAAAAAAGGGTGTTTAGTCCTAGAAATAACGAAGTTGAACTCAAAAGCCAACTGTTACGTCATTTGAAAACAGATGTTCTAATCATGTGTTCTAATCACACTGGTGGGACTGCACCCTTCAGGAACCACTCTAGCACTGTGATACCAGTGTGGCCATGCGCATCAAAGAGTTAAGAACCGTCACATTCTTCACTAAGTTGGACCTATACAGCGCTGACCATCTGATGTGCATCAAGGAAGGAGTTAACTGGAAGACTGCCTTCAACACTGCCACTGGACACAGTAAGTAGCAGGTCATACCATTTGGCCCTACAAACACCCCAGCAATTTTCAAGCCTTTGTTAACTATGTACTTAAAGTAATAATCTCGAAGATTTTCATTAAAATAAATGTCTTTTAAGTCACTATCTGTCACTGCATTGGGTAACACAATGGTGATTGAGCCTATTTTTATATTAATTTATACTATTATTATTATCATAATTCATGATTAAAAAACTTGGTGTCTGTGGCGACATTCCTGGGAAAAAATCACAAGCGGCGCACAGGTAGTGACGCGTTTTTCATCACCCATCATTGGTTGGTCCACCAGAGAGGGTAAGCGGAACTAATGCAACAGGCTCACTCTTCAGCTCACTTGTGTGTGAGCGGCGTACTGTTTTTTCCGGTGTCTGCATGCGTTACAATAACAGAGAAAGGGGGGGTTGGGGGAGTTATGGAACCCTAAAAAGTTTTTGTGTAACATGAGAGATCATATTATTTGTTGATGTAGATCTCGTATTACATTTAATGACAATGTAACTTTACTAAATTACATAGCTATTTGCACAGCTAACGCTAGCTACCGGACCATGTCAAGAAAAAGACATTAGTTTAGACAACGTTGCGCACAGTATCCATCTCTCATATCAGGTAATGTTGCGTTAGCTAGCTAGCTAATGTAATTAACACAATCTAATGTCGGCTAACAATTAGAAAAAAAGTTCACACCGCTGCAATTTTCTCTGCAAAATTCTAAAACTGTTTCGCCTTGTTGCGAATCATTGATCTGAACTGGCCTTAACGTTACCGTTATTTACATTGCCATCGAGTTCATAAATATATTATAATGATCGGAATAAAGCCGGGGTATGTGGAGCAGAGCCGTGTCTGATTTCTGAAGACATCATGCAGGAGAAAACTAAATAAAAGAATACGGCAGTATGGATTAGCGTTGTTACTATTTTATTTCGCTTCCTCATATGTTCCTTCAGCCTTTATGCCCTTTTTGATGAAATCTCCTTTGTTTTTGTTTTATTCTTCTTGTTCTGATTGCTAATTTAACACCCAGCTCAGCTTTATTCTTGAACAGTTTAGCTAGCAAAACCAGAAACACCAGGGGTTATTGTGCACGAGATACATAATTGCACAAGCCACAGCGAATCCCCCAAATTCTTCTCTGCAGTATAACGATGTTCATACCGGGCAAAAGGTGGATGAAGAATGTTTGCAGAAATTGATCATCACTAATTCTACCCCAGGTTTGCTATGGCATTTTAACCCGGCTCAGCAGTGTAAAGACATCTTGAGTTAGCCTAATGTTAGACAACGAATGAGTATGTACATAACGTTACTTTTATAACAACCGTTTTTTATTCAGTAAATAGTAAGTGTTATAGTTGGAGTGCCAACTGACTGACGTCACACAGGCGACACAGGCGGTTGGATCCGATTGGATCTATGGGAAGTGAGGTCCAAAAACACACCTGCAATTACCGCTTCTCGCCATTGGCACCGCCATAGAGAACGAAACTGAAATCTTCGATCTTTAAGGACATGTTCCATAAGTTTGTCGATGTGTACGTAGATGACATTCTAATATTTTCCAAATCCCTGCCAGAGCACATCCAAATGTACACCAGGTTTTACAGAGACTTCTCAAACACAAACTATATGTAAAGCCATCTAAATGTGAGTTTGAAATGATTCCCTTTAGGTGCCTCTACTGGCTTGTCACTGTTTGAAAGTCAGTTTGGTTTTCAGCACCCCCTGTTTCTGGAACTGGAGGGTGAGGTAAGCCATGCCATGCTGGAGAAAGGTTTGAGCAGCGTTTCTTCAGACCTCAGCTAGACAGCAGCATATCAACCATTGTTGGCACCTTGTTCCTTTGTTCCAGAGATCTTGTTGAGCTGGTAATTAGTAGAGGCAGGTGTTCCAAATTAGGGGTGAAATGAAAACTTACAGGTTGGTTATCTTCAGGGCCCGGGCTGTTTACCACTGGTTTCCTTTCCAGTTATCAGTTGGGTTTTTTCCCCCCGTTTACAGAACTGGAGGAGGGAGCAGCTAGGCAGCCTCAGAAGGATCGATACAATATATAACAGGGTTTTTATATCTGTTATCCCAGCTTTGCGAAAACAGAAGGAGAAAAAGACAGAAGAACCACAAGCACAGACTACTACAGCACAACATAGTCAGAAATGACAGAGAGAATCAGTGTACAATGTAGCACTCCATCACAAATAACCTAATTACATACATAGGTAGTCGTGGGTGTTCCAGTTCCTTTCAGGGACACAAATCATTTGACTCAGTTCCCTAAAAGGATGAATTCACGGACTCGTTCACCGATTGCTTCACAGCTCTCATCCTGACTCCTGCAAATGAGAACGAGTGTTATGCAGTGACTGGTTCCGACTTCAGACCCTTCCTTCACTACTGACTCTAGTTCCTAGTGAACAAAAACGAGAGTCCTGCAGTGACTGATTTCGACTTCAGACTAGCAGTTCCTACCAAAATGACATCCTACATTAATCTTGCACAAGTCAAAATTGTTATTCACAGATATTTTCAAAAATTTTGCTGATTTAAAAATGATATGGGCATTTTTTCTTGCAATTTACTCAAGTAGCATTTACTTTTTGCTTGCAAATAATTGGCACAAGTTAGCCTATCACATAATTTGCAAACGACAGAAGGGTTGATGATAACAATATAAAGTATAAGATATTTTATTTTATTAAAAACAGCACATTAATTAGCAGTGTGGGACAATTTTTTATGAATTTGTAGCTTACTGGTGCATTTCGTGCCTAAAATGACAGCAAACTCCATAGGTCAGAATTTCTATTGAAGGCTGGGTTTTTTTTAAATAACTGAAATCTTTTGTGTGATTTTTACAACATATTTCCATAGTTGAGGGCATTTACAACATATTAAGTCAAGTCTTAACTTTAAATAATAATTTGTGCCCAACACAGTACGTCGAATTCCCACCCCTAACTTGGAATGCCCAACTGTCTCCTAACCACGTTCATGGAGCACCCCCACTGCAGGGTATCAGTTTGACTTCACAGGAAATCATATGGTGCACATCCATTGCTTTTGTGGTACCCAACTAATGTTTGATTCCAGCACTAGCTACCAAGTGTGTGTGTGTGTGTGTGTGTGTGTGTGTACAAAAATGCAGCAAAAGCACAGATGCCTCAGTGAACTATTCTGGAGTCTTTGCAAGTTGCAACCCATCATATCAGTTTTTGTGTGCCTGTGTCTGTGCATGCATTTTATTATATGGCCAAGTATTACTCATGTTGCACACTGCATCTTCTGTAGAAAATTGAACATGAATAGATTTAGCAGTAATTTGAATTCAAAATTTTGGAAGTTTTGCGGTTTTGGGGCTGCATGAAGGTTGCCCGCCTCAATTCCATTATAACTTGCGGCTCACTAGCGGAATCTATGCTCCGGTATGATGCGAAGGCTGGACTGTCAATTGACAACATCATGGATGAGTTGGAAATCGGGCTGGATATCAAAAATTCCTAACTATCCCTTTAAAAGCTAGATGGTGCTGCTGTCATTGTTTGATTAGAAATGATTCCTTGCAATCACACCAAATGATTTGTTTGGAAAATTCTGTCGTACAGGTAGTATGGAGTTTCTAACACAGCCATAATATACATCCGGGAATTTTTTGCATACACAAAACAAACATACTGTGCAATGTAAACACACTAAATTCTCACTTTATGTCACAGGTAGTATGATAAGTACGAATAATATGTGGTTTCGAACACAGCCTTAGTTTCATTTCATTTGTGTGTACACTGACCTTCCCCATGTTGATGGCACATGTTTCGCATATTATACCACTGAATCAGGAAATCATGCATGAACACTAAAGACTTCCTAAAGATGAAAAAATTTAAATATAAATAGCAAGATACTCCAAGATAATAGCAAGATTATATATTGTTCAAAATATTTTCTAGGGGTACTAATAACTGTGACACACATGTTTTTTATGTCTTAAAATTGTTTTATTCATGTTAGAACAATTGTACCTCATTTAAAGATTTTTTTAAATCATATTTTGATTGCAAGATCAAACTGAAAAACAGCAATTACATTTTTTCACAGCCTTTTTTGCTTGTCTTTACCAAGGCTGCCAATTATGAAGGGCACTGTAGGTGCATGGTCAGAATGACCCGGACTCTAAATTTAGCATGTAGTATGCAGCAAGGACAGTTATGCAACTGTGTTGGAGGCCAAGCATGGCTGTACTGTCAGCAGACTGACAAGACCTCCTGGTCAAAGTGTAGGCTTGGGGTGGTTTGAGGGGGGGGGTGGTGTTCAGTGTCAATTACAAATGCTACTGTATGCATTGTCAATAAATCCCAGATATTCCATTGAGTACCTATTTACTTCAAATACAGGGAAATTTGGTATTTTTTCCATTGACAGCATAAGTGCTATCACAGTTGATGCACGCATAATAATTTGCATACAAATTATTGGTGGCATCAGGTCAGCAGTCATCACACTGGAAAAGTGGCATTGTTGTTATGGATTTTGATGCAGCTTAGCCTTTTTGGTCATTTGATGACCGACCGTGCGCGGAAGTGGAAGGACAGACACAGCTGATGGTGTGTCAGTGAAGAACAAACTATTTTGGTGCAATGCATTTTTGTGTCAGTGTAGTCTGCCATTTGTACTTGTGACTGATCAGACTAGGTCTATGGCACAAGTTGCAAGTGCTTTTTTTTGGGGTTTTCCCAAGCAATGTGCACGTGATCATAACCTGTTCAAAAGCCCCTCAACAGTTTTTGTAGATCATGTCCTATCCAAATTTGACTTTGATGTAAATCACCCTAGCAGGAAAAATGCATAGTTTGCATTTATTGTTCATTGTTTTGTTTTCTTCTTTTTTATAATGTTATTTCCTGTATTTATTTCTGTTCATAATTTTGTTTATGGCTGTGCTTATACAGCAATGTGGTCCCAGGCGTACAGGGCACCATAATGTTTTGAAAAAAAATAGCTTCACAGGTGTTTCTGATGAGTAAGTGTTTTCAACTCCTTCCTTTTCAAAGTGCAGCTATTAGAGAGCTTTCAGTATCTAGTTTATTCTAGGCTTTTGATAGCGATTGGACTTTGTTATTGGTGTCTGTGTCAACATGGGGACCAGAGTTCTGCCAATGAAAATTAAGGAAGTCATTATGAGGCTGAGAAATAAGAAAAAAACAGTCAGAGACATAAGCCAAACGTCACACTTACACACATCAACTATTTGTTACATCATTAAGATGAAACAGCACTGGTGAGCTCAGTAATCACAAAGGCCCGGTATACTAAGCAAGACATCTACGGTTGATGACCAAATAATTCTTGCCATAATGAAGAAAAACACCCAGATATCTGTCCAATGTAACAGAAACACTCTTCAGCATGGATGTGATTACTGTCCACAGAAGACTTCACAAACAGAACAACTGAGGCCACACTGAAAGATGCAACCCACTAGTTAGCCACAAAAACAGGATGGCTATGTTACAGTTTGCTAAGAAGTACTTAAAAGAGCCAGCAGATTTTTGAAAAAATGTCTTGTGGACAGTTGAGACCAAGATTCAATAGTATCAGAGTAATGGCAAGAGCAAAGTGCTGAGGCCAAAATCATACCACCTCATCTGTGAAACATGATGGCAGGGGTTTTATTATTAAAACGGTGAGAATATTGGGCTGAATGGCCCGTTCTCATCATTATGCTATGCTATATTATTGTTTTGGCATGTATATATAAAAAGTGCTGTAATTTCTGCATTACAAGCCAAAATGTATAACAGTTCCCTTTAATAAAAGCTGTTAAACTTTAACCACATGTTAATATTAACCACATGTGAATTGTTTGGAATTTAACCACATGTGCATTGCTTGATTACAAATCTGAAATTGTGGAGTACAGAGCCAAATCAAGAAAAAATATGTCTTTGTCCCAGATATTATGGAAGGTGCTATATACTGAGTATTTCTGCGTAAATTCTATATAGATTTAAAATCCCAATAATGTCCTGGATATATTTGACTAATATCCATAGACTTTGATTGTGCTATTATCTCTGGAGATTTTAACTTACACATCGATAATCCATCTGACTCAAAAGCTAAAGATTTTAGCAATCTTTTAGATTCCTTTGACTTTACCCAACATGTCTCTGTACCTACTCATAAACAAGGCCACACTCTGGACCTGGTCATTACCAAGGGCCTGGGTATTAGCATTACCTCTGTCCTTGATGTAGCTATGTCTGACCATTTTTGCATATTCTTTGATGTCATATTTGCTATTAAGCATGTAAACATGAAGCATGTAATCAAAAGGCGCTACCTAAATTCTGGGGCTGCTGAAACTTTCATGAATTATGTAGCAAATTCATCTCTCCCTGTTTTGTCTTCCTCCTGTGATGATTTAGTGAACAATTTCAATTCTAAACTAAGGGAAATTATTGATATTACTGCCCCATTGAAAACAAAGATAGTGTCTGGCAAACAGAAAGCTCCATGGAGGAACGGTGAAAAAATAAGACGGCTAGAAAGAGAATGTCACAAGTCAGGGCGTCAATGGAGAAAAACAAAACTGCAGTCACACTTGGATATCTATAAAGATAAACTCAGTAGCTACAACAGCGAAACGAAATATGCCAGGCAATCCTTTTTCTCAGAAATGATCAACAATCACAAAGATAATGCAAAAATTATTTTTTCTACTATAGATAGCTTCGAAATGCGAGGAGTTTGCTGCTTTTTTTTTTAGAGATAAGATAACTAACATTAGACTGCTCATCACTCAGATGAAGGTCAGATGAAGTCGAATTCCCTTCTTCACCATATGAGGGCAGTATGGAGCATTTTAATATGGTTGATTCTGACTTGCTTGGGAAAGTACTATCTCAGCTGAAATCTTCAACCTGCCCCCTTGACCCCATTCCAACTACTTTTTAAGAACTGTTTTTAGCTGCCTAACAGATGAAGTGCAGACTATTGTTAACTGTTCTTTACAAACTGTCACTTTCCCATATGCACTATGGGAACTGCTATGGGAAAGCCACTTCTGAAGAACAGTAATCTTGATTCTTCAGAAATAAGTAATTATAGGTGTCATGGTCCCGTGTTCCTGTTTGTCTGTCTTTCCCTGTTGGGCCGCCAGATGGCGGCACTTCTGTTTTGTGTCCTGCTCCCCCCTGTTAATTGTATTATTGGTTTTAATTATTCTATTGGCTGTCTCGTTCTCCCTTCCCTCTCTGTGGCTTGATTGTTCATTGTGCCCTCCTGTGTCTCGTCAGTGTCGGTCTATTTAAGTTTCCCTTCCCCTGGACTCAGGGCTGGATCCTTGTCGCTTGTTGGGTTGTTGCCTGTTCCCTGCCTGTTTGTAGCCTGCCTTGTCTGTGACCTGTTCCTTGCCGCTCTGTTTTCCACTTGTTTTGGGATTTTTGTATTTCTGTTTCCCCGGGCTTTTGAGGTTTTCTTTGTGTTTGTTAAAGTTGCCCTGCGAGGCTTTCTGTTCCCTTTTGTTCCCCTTTTTTGCAAGTAAAGTCTTTGTTTGTTCTCCCTACTTTTGGAGTTTGTGTTTTTCCTCCGCGTTTGGGTCCTAACCCCCCGCACCCGTAACAGAAGGATCCAGCCAGTACTGGACCCAGCGGAGTTTTTTTTTTTTCTTCCCCCCTCTTTCTTTGAAGTTTTGTTTTGATTTTTTTTAATCATGCCACCGGGGTGGTGGAGTGACCCGGAGGACTCGCCACCCAGCGACTGGGAGCGTAACCCAGTTTTCGCCCTTGAGCCTCCCAGTGGCCGGGGCGGGCGGTCACGGAGGTGTCGTGGTCGGGCTGCCTCCCGATTGGCCAGACCTCCTGCTGCTCAGCCAGCGGATCCCTGGCGTGCGTCTTTTGAAGGATCCCGGCTGGTGATTTTTCCAGGGCCCGGCCCGCGGGGGTCCCGCCGGTCCCGTCCGGCAGCCCAGCCGGGTTCCCTACAGCTGGGGTCCGTGTTCCTGTCCCCTGCCCAGCCCAGACTGCAGTGGGGTCTGCCTGCTCCGCCCCCAGTCCCGGAGGGGCCCTCGCTGCCTGCTCCGCCCCCAGTCCCGGAGGGGCCCTCGCTGCCTGCTCCGCCCCCAGTCCCGGAGGGGCCCTCGCTGCCTGCTCCGCCCCCAGTCCCGGAGGGGCCCTCGCCGCCTGCTCCGCCCCGCGCCCTGGAGAAGCCTCCTGCTCCGCCCCCACTCCCGGAGGGGCCTTCGCCGCCTGCTCCGCCCCCACTCCCGGAGGGGCCTTCGCCGCCTGCTCCGCCCCCACTCCCGGAGGGGCCTTCGCCGCCTGCTCCGCCCCGAGTCCCGGAGGGGCCTTCGCCGCCTGCTCCGCCCCGAGTCCCGGAGGGGCCTTCGCCGCCTGCTCCGCCCCGAGTCCCGGAGGGGCCTTCGCCGCCTGCTCCGCCCCGAGTCCCGGAGGGGCCTTCGCCGCCTGCTCCGCCCCGAGTCCCGGAGGGGCCTTCGCCGCCTGCTCCGCCCCGAGTCCCGGAGGGGCCTTCGCCGCCTGCTCCGCCCCGAGTCCCGGAGGGGCCTTCGCCGCCTGCTCCGCCCCCAGTCCCGGAGGGGCCTCCGAAGCTGCCCAGTGCTCCTGCCCTGCCTTGTGCTCCGGTGCCCCTTGGTGTTCCTTTGTCCCCTAGTGTTCTCGCTCCCCCTAGTGTTCGTGCCTCGCCCCCTAGTGTTCGTGCCTCGCCCCCTAGTGTTCCCAAGCCGTCGTTGCCCCGACCCAGTGCCCAGAGACCTCACCCCTTTGTTCCCGACCGTGTGTCTGTGTGCTCCCCGGCCCCCTTGTCTGGTTGTCTGCCTGCCTGTTTGTCTGCCTGTTTGCCCATATGTGTGTCAGCCAGTTTGTTGGCCTGTTTGTCTGCCCCCCAGGCCGTCGGCCCATCGGCCAATGTGTTCTCCCGCCTGTCTGCCTGTCTGTCTGTGTGCCAGTCCGTGTGTTTTTTTTTTTTTTTTTTTTTTTTTTTTTTTTGTCCTGTTTGCCTGTTTGTCAGTCCTTGTGTCAGTCGTTGGGTGCACCCCTTTCCTTCCCTGTCTGTCTGTCCCTCAGTGTGTCTGTAGGTGTTGCTGTGTGCCTCCCTGCCTGCTTGTCCCTTTGTTTGTCCTTGTAGGTCTCCCTGTGTTCCCGTGTCTGTGTCAGTCCGTTTTCCTTGTCGGTCCCAGTCCGGTGTTTGTCGCGTCTCTGTCCAGTCCAGTTCCTGCCCCAGTTCCCGCTCCAGCCCCGAGTTCCGTTCCTGTTCCTGCTCCAGCCCCGAGTTCCAGTCCCGAGTCCTGTTCTTGCCCCAGTCCTCGAGTCCAGTTCTGTTCCTGTCCCCGTCGAGTCCTGAGTCCTGTTCCCCGTTCCTGTCGAGTCCAGTCCTGAGTCCTGTTCCTGTCGAGTCCCCGAGTCCAGTCCTGTCTCCTGCTCCCACCCTCTGTTCACTCCCTCCCCAGGTCGGCTTCCTGGGACGTCAGGAGCCGTCCCTGGGGGGGGGGGGTACTGTCATGGTCCCGTGTTCCTGTTTGTCTGTCTTTCCCTGTTGGGCCGCCAGATGGCGGCACTTCTGTTTTGTGTCCTGCTCCCCCCTGTTAATTGTATTATTGGTTTTAATTATTCTATTGGCTGTCTCGTTCTCCCTTCCCTCTCTGTGGCTTGATTGTTCATTGTGCCCTCCTGTGTCTCGTCAGTGTCGGTCTATTTAAGTTTCCCTTCCCCTGGACTCAGGGCTGGATCCTTGTCGCTTGTTGGGTTGTTGCCTGTTCCCTGCCTGTTTGTAGCCTGCCTTGTCTGTGACCTGTTCCTTGCCGCTCTGTTTTCCACTTGTTTTGGGATTTTTGTATTTCTGTTTCCCCGGGCTTTTGAGGTTTTCTTTGTGTTTGTTAAAGTTGCCCTGCGAGGCTTTCTGTTCCCTTTTGTTCCCCTTTTTTGCAAGTAAAGTCTTTGTTTGTTCTCCCTACTTTTGGAGTTTGTGTTTTTCCTCCGCGTTTGGGTCCTAACCCCCCGCACCCGTAACAATAGGCCCATTTCAAACCTTCCATTTCTCAGGAAAATCCTTGAAAACGTGATTTAAGCAACTAAACAATTATCTTAATGCAAATTGTATTTTAAAGAATTTCCAGTCTGGTTTTTGTGCCCACCATAGTACAGAGACAGCACTTGTTAAGGTGGTAAATGACCTAAGAATGAATACTGACTCAAATAAGCTCTCTGTTCTCGTGCTCTTGGATTTGAGCGCAGCTTTTGATAGTGTTGACTATGAAATTCTCATAGATAGACTTCAAAATTTGGTTGGCCTATCGGGTACAATTCTAAACTGGTTTAGGACATATCTAACCAGGCGCAACTTTTTTACTGCACTAGGTGATCATACCTTGGAGAAAGCTGACCTACTGTGTGGTATTCCTCAGGGGTCAATTCTAGGGCCAGTCCTCTTCAATTTGTACATGATCCCTCTTGGGAATGTCATTAGAAAACATGACATACATTTTCACAGCTATGCGGACGACACACAACTTTATATCTGCATATCACCTGGGGACATGAGCCTTGTGAACTCCTTGATCAGGAGTTAATGATATAAATTTGTGGATGTCCCAAAAGTTTTTACAATTAAATAAAGAAAAAACAGAGATACTTATTATAGGAGCAAAGGCTCAAAGAGAAAAAAAATCTCAGTCTATCTAGAATCTCTGTCACTGAAGAGCAAACACCAAGTTACAAACCTGGGAGTAATCATGGATGCCGATCCTAATTTTGAAGGCCATGTTATAAATGTCACTAAATCAGCTTTCTATCACTTAAAAAACATTGATAAGGTGCAGGGTTTTATTTCACAGTCTGATTCAGAGAAACTAGTACATGCTTTTATTAATAACAGGCTTAATTATAGTAATGCTCTTTTTTCTGGTCTCCCCCAAAAAACTATTGGTCGATTACAACTTATACAAAATGCAGCAGCACAAGTTCTGACCAGGACCAGGAAGAGAGCTCATATTACAGCTATTTTAAAAATTGATTTAAAAATTATTTTATTAGTTTACAAATCCCTAAATGGTTCAGCACCTAAGTACATGTCTGACATGCATCAAAGGTATGAACCCACCAGGTCCCTTAGATCCTCTGGTACCAGCCTTTTGGTTGTTCCAGGAGTAAGGACTAAAAAGGCTGGGGAGGCAGCTTTTAGCTTCTATGCCGCCAGACGTTGGAACACCCTGCCAGAGGATCTGAGCGACACAGAAACAGTAGATGGTTTAGAAAGGAAATTAAAAACATACCTCTTTAGTATGGCCTTTACCTAGAATGCTCTTATTTCTCAATTTATACTACATTTATCTCAAATTAGTGTTCTTCTCTCCACCGTGCCTGAGTTTTCCTTTTTTTCATTTTTTTTTTTTTTTTGCTCTCTCGGTATCATGTTTTTGGTATCTCTCTACCATTTGTATTGTTTTCTATTTTCTCCTCTGTAATATTTTTGAATTTCTTCTTTTTTATTTTTATGTACAGCACATTGAGCTGCATCACTTGTGTATGAAATGTGCTCTATAAATAAAATTCTGATTTGAAAAATCTGAAGTAAACAGAACAGAAGGGTTAACAAAATAACTGCTCTTTTGTTTTGTTCAGTGCATATGAATTTGCAGTCACATTAAATATTTTTTACCTCAAATATATTTGCTATCTTCATACAAACTCAAGGTCTGGACTACAATTAAGATAGTAACGAAAGTACTCACATAACAAGCCTGACAAGTCTCCAGGCAAGTGACCACTGAGATAAAGAGCAATTTTGTGTGATGGGGTTTTTTAAAAATCAATTACTAATGGACAATGTCACACATTTTGTCTTTGCCAAATATAAAATTTCTGAAGAACTTTTGCCAGAAAACCTGCAGCCCTCATCATCAGCAACTAAACAGGGCAGTGAGAGGTACAAAGGCAGCCAGACACACACATGGCCTTGATCTGCTACTTACAGCATCTATCCAAACCAATTCCACAGGAGTGATTCCTGTGCAGCTCATGATAGAATGACAAATTAGAACAACTACTCTTCTCAGACTGAATCCTAATGCCCACAGCCTCTCAAATGTAGAGAGATCTGTTTATAAAAAGGTGCATGCCATAGTTAGGTCTGATGGGGAGAGAAGATGGGGAGACAGAGATGGGGAGCCCACCTATATCCACCCTTTGTGATACAAGAGCATGCAATCAGAATGCTGTTGTGCAAACAGAACAGCCGAAAAGCTGCTGGCCCTGATCTGTCCTCCATAGCCACTCTAAAAGAATGTGCTGACGAGTATGCTTCTGTATTTGTAGACATTTTTCCTGGTCTTTCGAGCTTGGTAAGATTCTTGCATGTTCTACATCAGCAGGGTTGATCCCTTTAATTCAAACAGCAGAAAAGAGTGTCATTAGTATCTTCATGCAAGAGAAATATTGTTGAAAGAATGGTTTCTACCATGTGAACTCTGTAGTCCTCAGCCAAGTGAAACATTATACCCTGTAATATGATACAAACTTGAGGTTCCCCTCTCATGCAATGTATCTCCAATTTCTCTGTCACAGTGAGTCAATAGAAAATACAGAAGTGAAATTTATAATACACACAATCAGGGAGCTCAGTCCATATCCTATGGGCTTTTACATTTAAAACATTATAGTGACCTTGGTAAAACCTCATCATTCTCTACACTTTTTTGATAACTAATCATGTTTGATAACACTAAGTAATTTGATAACTCTGTAAAATGTGTCTATAATTTGGTTTATTATATTTTCAATTTTCCACCAATTTCCGGTTAGAGTCTTCATAATTTGAATTTAAATATATAAATAAAGACTGTTGGCTTTGCAGCTGCAATTATTTTCAGTTACTGTGTAGCATTCTCCATGTGCCTTTTCTGCTGGCCGTCTGTTTGGTAGTGCAGCATTTGTATCATTCGCTTAATAATATGTGGTTTGAGTTTGAGAGAGAGCATGTCTGTGATAGGAATTGTCTCTTATTGAAACTAGAGCCTGCTCAGTCAGTCAAGATCTATCTATGCAGTCAGTAAATGTGGGCCATAGGCTATTTACTGCTGTCCTGTCTGCTGATTAAATTGCACTGAGTCAGCTGTGTGTCCATCATCAAGATTCGCACTGACTTGTCTTGCTGCAGAACTGTTTCAGTTGAGTAACAGAGTCAACACTTGCAACACAGAGTCTAGGTTTGACGTCAGAGCTAGTATGCATACAAAAATATATATATATATATATATATTTTTTTTTTTTTTTTTTAAATGGCCATGCTTTGAACGAAATGGTGACTTCCTGACATGCCACCTTTTCCAGGAGAGACTGATGCCATCTGGGCACCAGTGTGGTAGTGTTGCCTTGCTCAGAGGAACTCTACTGGACATGTACAAACTTGCTACACATTTGTTTATCACAATATTTATATTTCTTGAGTGTGCAAAGCATCTCTGTCAGCTCCTGCAGTTGTATATGGTTGTAACTCTGAGTCTACGATTACACTAGACACTTCATGTGACTTCTGGAATGGTAATTCCAACATCTGATCACACCAGGCCAGATTTTAGTTGCATCCACATTTTACAGTTCAATTTATTTATTTATTTGATAGGGACAGTGGGCAGCCACTTGACGGTCCCAGAATTAGCTATCAAGATAAATTTCATCTGTTGTCCCTAGGCAGGTAACAGTAAAAGTGTGCATAGAATGTCAATGTTAAAAGACTGACAAACATCTAAACATATCACCATTATTAGTTAAAAAAATAAAATAAATAATAATAATAATAATAATAATAATAATAATAATAATAATAATAATAATAATAATAATAATAATAATAAAGCAAAAGGAAGAAATACAGTACTTACTACATAACAGTTCCAGTTGATAATGTTCATATGATTGATTTGATTTCAATCACCATTTTTGAGATAGTAAAGCATTAAAGTCATTATTTTACAATGACATCAATAATAATGCAGTTTAACAACAGGTAATTTGCTTTTTCTTTTCTTTTTTTTCTCGTCTGAAAAAAAAAATCCTTGCAGCAACCCAGATCCGAAAGATGTCAGTCAGCTGCCCAGCCAGGCTTTCCAATGTCCAGCCAGCGAGCAACAACCAACAAGAAAAACACTGTCTGGCTAATTAGCCAGCTAATGCCTTCAAAGTTATATCTGGTTAGCTAGCTAGGTGGCTGGTAGAAATGATCACAAACAACTAGCAATTAATACATTAGGAAGAAAATGTTTTTGTTGTTATTGTTGGTTGTTACTCACCAGCTAGACACCAGCTTTTTAAAGCTGTGTTTAACAAATAATGAATTAGGTAAACAAACAGTCAAATTGAGTTTCAAATGGGCAGATGTTTTTATAAATCAAAACATAGTTACATAACATAACATAATATACCATAATGGCGAGAACGGGCCATTCAGCTTAATAATTTGTCATTTTCCTTATTAAATTACTCATTCTTACTCTGTTTGTACTTACTGTGGAGTGCAAACTGCATGAACTCCACCACCACCTCTACCTGAGGGACACTGAGTCAATTATAAACTGAAAAAATTATTTTATCATTCAAAACATAGTTCCTCATCTTCATTTTGAACTATTGTATGCCATGAACTCTTAATGAAATAAAAACAACAGAATGTAAGGCTAACATATTTTGTTGTTTTTCTCCCCTCATTGTTGTAGCCCCACTTTATCTTTATGTTTGATTTGCATAAGCTTTGATAAATTAAACAAAAAATCTAAAAGCTTCCCTAGGTGGACTACATCTTCAGCTATTATGCTCTTACTTAAATTTCCCCAAGTTGTATTTTGTGAAGACAAGTTCCAGCACGAGCTGGCAGAGGCATCAGACGTATCCAGCATCACAGCATCGAATTATGCACCGGTAATGGCCTAATTTGATAAAGATTATAAAATCATATATTGCAAAATTATTTTCTTGAAATAAAGGACAAACTCAATCAATCTGAGTTGCAAAACCTGCTGTGGACCTTTTTTTTTAAGATGAGTCTGAAATAAAAAGCTGAAAAAAATTAAACGTTTGTATTTATAAATTATAACGGTTTTGTTATACAGGCTACATAACAAACTCGGCACAATTATCCCTCCCCTCTCTTTGGAGAGACTTTTTAAAAATTCAAAGTCTCAGTTTCAGACAAAACCTATAAATATGTCAGTGGTGTAATTTATGCAGAGTTCTAAGCCAATCATTTCTATAACTACAGCATCCACAAATATTCATTCATGTGATTATATGTGCGAAGTAAGTTCCGACAGCACCTGATTGGGAACAGCATGCTGGAGTAGACAGCGACACATTTACGCACCTGTTGTCTATTGTCAAGTGTCGGAATGAAGTGAAGAAAGTGGCTCAAATTGCCTGTATTCCTTGACTGGGTCTATTTTTTCAAATTTTAAAAAAATCAGTTAGTTTAAGCCCAAATATTTACGAAAGTTGTGGATAGAGGAGAATATAGCTAGCATTTAGGGTGTTGAAGTAATTTTAATTATGAAGTCCCCAAATCGCTCGCTCTGCAGGTGTGTGTTTACTTGAGAAACTTGGTGGTGACTTCTGAGCGAATTGCATCAAAGAGATAGGAAAAAAGATCAGAATCCCAATAATATTGGGAAAATTTGGGAGAATCCCAAATTTGGGAATCCTGTTTGGGACCAGATTACAATACAATAGGGTACATGTGCATAAATAATAGAATGCATATATAACAGCATCATCTGTTGACAGTTGATTTTTTATAAATCTGAAGTTCCTAAGATTAACTTTTTCTATACTGATGACCTTTTTCACATGTTTTTAAAGGACAGGTGTGAATCAAAATATCTGGAGATTGCCATGGAACAGTCTCGCAACCATTTTACCCCACCAACACTTGTGGCCTGCAGGAACAAGATTGAACAGTTGACCAGGACAGTGTCTGTTTTCACATTGTAAATGCACCCACAGGCACCATTGGGTCAGATGGGAACCTGGTTGACCATTACCCACATTATGGACTGTTGAAAGCATTATATGTATGTGCATGTAAATGACTGAGAATGATATGATAAATGTGGTGGTCTGTGAAAAACATCATCTGTAATGCAGGGGACACTGTATGTTATACAGACAGGCACACTGAGCTGTTATAAGATGGGAAAGGTTTATCCCAGGTATGTATTGCCTACATACGATTATAGAAAAAACACCACCTTGGGCCTCCATAGAAAAGTATCTAAGAGACAGATAAAATCATAAGGTCATGTTCCATCGTACAAACTATCTTATAACTGTCAGTAGATTTTTAATGGTTCCCCTGTGTCTACAGGGGAGGGGGAGTATGCTCCCTGGAGGAGAGTAGTGCGGGGGAGGGTCTCTTGGTGGTGTGGAGGGTGTTCCTGTCCAGACCTTATTTGGGCATACAAAGGGAACTGTGTAATGTGGAAGGCTTGCTCAAATTTGCCTGGTACCATCGTTAGAGGAGTGTCTGCTCGACAGTTCTCCTGGTACCATAGTCTTCTCATACGAGTATTTTGTCATTTGGGCATGCATCATTCATCTCTTTGTGTTTCTTTTCTTTGTCTTTGTTTGTTAGATTGTATGTCTTCTGTCTTACAGAATAGCTGTCTTTATTTGTGTCGCTTTGCAAAATACCATGTTTACCTTTAACTGCCTATCCTAGGTTAACGTCAACGCTTATATTCGTTATAAACTGTTTTCCCTTTTCAGTGCATCTAACATGCATGCTTTGTATATACGCTGACCCGGGGTGTGCATCTCTGCGAGAACCAGTCAATGTATTGGCCTTGTATGCGGTTCTGGGGTAACACCGTAATTGGGTTACCTCCTGGGCATATTGATAGCTTCACTAGCTGGAAGTGCAGCTGCTCTGGGATGGCTCTTTGTGTCAGTGTCCAGACAAGCCCTAGTGATATTTCATATAAATAATAGATGGGTCTGTCACATGCCGTGACCACCCTGGTAGGAACAGAAGAGCTGGACACAGGGAGATTTTATTTGGAGTTGCGAGAGAAAGCTTATTCAGTCACAAACACAAACGAAAAAACCTTCACCCTCACCCTCACGGGATCTGGGCAAAAACAATAAACTAAAACAACAAAGACAAAATAAATGAAATTATAAGGTTGCTTTTCAGCCTTTCCCGGTTGGCACGTGCTCTCTCTCTTTCGCCGTCGTGGCGGATCCCCGGTCTCAGAAGCTTACAGTGGAAATAACACGGACTGTATACAAATATGGACAAAGTGATTATGATGTCACCCACTGATTTGCTATGGTTAGTGCTCACTGGCGCATGAAGCCCAAACTAGGGCGGCGCCATTGCCCGCTTGCAACCAACGCAAGCGCAGTGGAGCGAAAGAGTGGAGTCCACAACTACAGGAAAATCTACCCTGACTACCTTACATGGTAATTAGACACGCCCATGTCTGGACAACAAGTGTGTCCGTGCAACCACAGAACCGTAGTCAACAGCTCGTAGCGAGAGGATCATCCTAGTACAATCGTGCTGAAACACTGACATTTAGCCAGATCTCACTGACTTGTATTGAGGGTATCCACACAGACCAGCAGTAATTTCAGGTGAAAACTATTACACAAACACTTATAAACATTTGAATGCTATGTCAGTAACCTAGCTATTTTTATATGGTCTATGGTGCAACCACAAAACCATAGTCAAGAGCTCGTAGCGAGAGGACCCTCCCTGTACTACCGTGCTAAAATGCTGTTATTTAGCCAGATCTCACAGATTTGCAGGTATCCACAATTTCAAGTGAAAAATGTTACACAAACACTTGTAAACATGTGAATGTTATGTCAGTAAACTAGCTAATGTACTAAAAGGACATAAAAACGTGTTTTCTTGATTTTGATTCGTGATTTTATCAGTATAAACATCATAGCTAGCATTCTAGTGTCATTAATAGCATATTTGCAAGCAAGTTATTCCTGTTTTGTTTTATAATATGTAATCATTTGCAGTCAAAGTAACATTAGCTTTACTTCTGTGATACTTAGGCGTAATGAACATATATTATGTATCGATATAGACCTTTGTACATCAACAGCCCTGGATTTTTTTGGGTCAAAGACTTATTTACTAGAAAACTAAAAATCTATGATTATATTGAACCACAAAATATCCACATACTACAGCAATGAACATATGTGCAACATCAACAATGAATTACCAACCGTCAAACCATTTAAAAAAGTTAATTGTGCGAGATACGTTCAGTGTTTAGATATTTACATAGATAGATAGATAGATAGATAGATCACTAGCTAGTTATATAGACAGATAGATAACTTAGATCTCTAGAGAGCTAGACAGATATATCACAAGATAACTAGCTAGGTAGATAGACAGATAGATTGACAGCACAACAGTAAGCTGTAAAATCCCCCTAGTGTGTCCTCTTAAAGAAGCTTCAAAGCTTCTTACAAATCTGATTTCACCAACAAAGTATACATATTATGAAAGACACGACTTTATCAGAATCAACTGAAACCCCAAAATTGTCAAAAATTGCGTTTTGACATAGAACCTTGTTTATCTGAAAATGTCTCAAATGTACTAACCAAAAGAACTGGAGAGAAGAATCCTTAGAATAGCGGTTAGTACAGTTTAACGCAGCACACAACATTTTTGGACATTGGATTTAAAATGGTGAGATAGGTATTGTAGATATCTAGCTAATCAGAATAAAATGACACAGCATCACACCAGCTGCTGAAGCACTCTGCCTGGCTGCGAGAATGGGGAATTTCTTTATATGGTCATACGGTAGTAGGACAAGCCACACTGCATGCACTGAAATTAACTCAAATTTGGGAATAATTATTTTTTAAAATCTGACCCAGGGGAGACATTACAAGGGATGGGATTAACTAGTTAAACCATGATTTCTTGTGTAAAAAATGTATTGACTTTTTATTTCAACACAGGCTTAACATTGGGTGGGCCCCCCCGACCTCACTTGCTTTTTAGACTTGGGTTGCGGACAAGCATCCACTAAAGGACAAACTCATCCCCTCCCCAAGAGGAACCCCAGATACCGTACCTCCCTCTACCCAACTGCACACTTCCCGGGGTTTGCAGTGAGCCCCACCCCTCTCAGCGTCTTCAGGACGGCTCACAAATGTTGCATATACCTCTGCTAATCATTACTGAGGATGACAATGTCATCCAGTTAAGCAGTGGCATAGGCAGCATGCGGTCTCAATAGCCTGACCATCAGGTGCTGAAAAGTAGCAGGTTCCTCATGCAAACCAAATGGGAGGGTGACAAAGTGGTCTGAGCCAAACGGAGTGGAGAAAGCAGATTTTTCTTTGGGAACCAAAGATAAGGGTATCTGCCAGTAGCCCTTAGTTAAATCCAAAAAATGATTGATTCATGTGTCTATCCAATGCAACAGCTCGTCCATCCGAGGCATAGGATAGGCATCAAATTTCGAAACTGTGTTTACTTTTTGGTAATCCATGCAGAAACGAACAGCCCCATCAGGCTTAGGAACAAGCATGATAGGGCTACACCAGTCACTGTGGGATTCCACAATTACTCCCATGTCCAGCATTTTGCCCAATTCTTCTTGCACCAATTTCTTTTTGTGTTCAGGCAGTCGATTTGAGTGTCTTCAAACTACAATGCCCGGGGGGATATATATGTGGTGTTCCATAAGCTTTGATCTTCCTGGTAGGGGGGAGAAGACATCAGCAAATTCCTGTTGCAATCATGCTACCTCTCCCTGCTGCTTTGGAGTCAGATGGCTGTCAATTGGGACCAGATTATTTTTATTCAAATTGGGAATCTCCAGTCCCAGCTCATCTGACATGGCCTCCAATGTAGCTAGCAGAGCAGGGTCTACTTCTCTCCACAGTTTTAGTAAATTGAGATGGTAGATCTGACGTACCCCTCCCCTATCAGAACGAATGAGCTCATAGTCTACATCCCCGACATGCCGTGTGACCTCGAAAGGTCCTTGCACTTGGCGAGTAATTTGGATGCTCATGACAGGAGTAACACTAGGATTCTGTCTCTCGGTTTAAATGTTTGCATTTGAGCTCCCCTGTTGTATTGCAGTCTCTGACGTTCTTGAGCCTGGAGCAAATGCTCGTGTGCAATTTGACCAAGTGAATGTAGCTTTGCTCGCAGGTCCAAAACATATTGAATTTCGTTTTTACTTTGGCTTGGACCCTCCTCCCAAATTTCTTTTAACACATCCAAAATGCCACGGGGTCTTTGCCCATACAATATATCAAAGGGGGAAAACCCTGTGGAGGCTTGGGGAACCTCCTTCACCGCAAACAACAGCGGGTCAATTAGTTTGTCCCAATTTCGTAAATCGGTGGAAATGAACTTACAAATAATTGTTTTTAGGGCCTTATTGAACCACTCTACCCCCGTCGGTTTGAGGGTTGTAGATGCTAGTTTGAATAGACCTGATGTCCAACAATTTATGTTTTTTGTACACTACAGAATGTAATGTTTTGTTGCACAGGGATGGGATAACATGTTACTATTATGATTACTCTGAGGTAAATTTTATTTAGCACAGAAAATTTGAACGTGTATTTTCCATGCCATTTCCATTCCATACTAACAGCTAGGGCTGTTAGTCAGCTTCCAATACAAATGTGCTGAGCATTATTAGCAGAGGCTAATAATAGTTTTTTACGACTAGTGCGAATATAACAATATCAAAAATATTATGTGAATATTTAAAATTTTACAAGCAGTAATACATGCATGTTCGTATATAACCTAGCTTCAGGATTTCTGTTCTTCTGACCCACTCCACAGAGAATTTGCTTTTGCCATGCTGTTGAGTTTAAAAAATTAGCAAAATTGTCCAAAAACCTACGGAATAAACAATTACACCTCAATGAGTGCTTATATATTGCTGTGTAATGTTCCTGTTGACAACGCTGTGCTGAAACAACCAAAAAAAGTTATCAATAAAATCAGAACGAAGTGAAAAGACTTACAACAGCATAAAATGCAAAGGCGGGAGGGTTTGCTCATGACCATTCTAAATACCTACCCTTGTTTTCTGTTAGTGTGTTTATTTCTCAAATGGATTGTTCAAGACAATAAATGAATGCTGAATTTTGAAAGGGACACCTTTATGTTGTGAGGAAGGGCTGGTGGTGGCCACTGCTCACATGGTGAAGAGACAGGAAAAGTACCTTTTATTGGTCAAACAGCAAAGCAGTAGAAATCCAGAAGACAAAAAGGCCAATCTGGCAACCACATGCCTGAAAGGCAAAGGAACAACAAAAATCAAACAGGCACCAACCCACCACACTGTGCCTAGCCCAGCTCCCCCAAACACTGTCCAAAAGATCTCCTCCACTAGGCCTGGAAGCTAGGCCTCTTCTAGAGCCCATAATTAGGTAATTGGCTACAGCTGATGTGATTCAGTAGCAGATATTGATAGTACAATGACATGGTATAATTCTACAAAAATTCTTATTGCTTATTTCGCTACCCAGTGAGTTTTTGATTGCTGTATTGGCATACCTTCGGGTTTCTGTTGACTTTGTCTTGTTGCTATGACAGAATACAAATTTTAGTGGTGAAAGAATATTTTTTTAACTCCCAGATGGACGCTATTGTTCAGTGTGTCATGCTTGGGGGTATAGTTGCAGAAGAGACTACAGAGGAGAGGGTACTTGTTAAATGACGGCAATGTAGTATAATGGGTAAGGTATTGGTCTTGTAATCACAGGTTTGATTCCCGGGTAGGACACTGCAATTGTACCCTTGAGCAAGGTACAACCTGCATTGCTTCAGTATATATCCAGCTGTGTAAATGGATGCACTGTTAATGCTATGCAAAAGTTGTTTAGGTTGCTCTGGACTGCTAAATGCCTTAATGTAATGTAAATTGATGACCTTCATGACAAGGTTGGCACTTAGAAACTACGTAAGAGAGAGAAATATAATGCACATTCTGTCAAAAAATGATTGATTCATAAATTTGGACCTTTTTGGTATTTGAGATGGTTTGGGTGGTAAGGGGGTGGCAGATAGTGGATGGTGAGGGTCAGGGGAAAAAAGTTCAGAATGCTTGGTATAACTAAACTCTTGATGGGGGAAAGTGCTTGTGCAACTTGTTACATTTATTAATTCTCTAGCAGCAAATGAAGCAATATGACAGAATGTGTAAGTAAATAAGTTTAAAAGCAATGGCTTGTACGTTAGCTTAAGGTAAAAGAAGCCCATGCATGCATGCAAAGTCTTGTGTTTTAAAAGCAAAGATTTGCAAGAGCTGAAAACGGAAAAATTTGATTAAGTTTTGTGAATAAAAAGCAAGGATTTATTCTGAAACAAATCGCGAGTGTTAAAGCAGTACAAGAGAAGCTTTTAAG
Source organism: Anguilla pacifica (assembly GCA_039654925.1). Taxonomy (NCBI): domain Eukaryota; kingdom Metazoa; phylum Chordata; class Actinopteri; order Anguilliformes; family Anguillidae; genus Anguilla; species Anguilla pacifica. Next base: position 42,858,857 of record CM077292.1, read on the forward strand.
AAATAAAAAGCAGTTAGTAAAGTACATGCGTGTTAGTTACTTATTGGCTTTTCTGCTCCAAACACAGGGGGCTGTTCTGCCACAAACTAAGCGGAGTATCTCTTGGGATATATTCCCAGCTGGTCTGCAAGAATTAAAATGGCCATAGTGTCCCTGTAAGCATCTCAGAGTTAGGGAGGACTCATTCTGTTTTAGTTAGGGAAGACTCATTCTGTTTTATTCGACTTGATAAAAATCCACTTAGCCTATGCCCTTGAAAATAGTACTTTTGCCTATTTTGGTGTAAAATAAACTCTTGCCCTTAGCATAGAAAGTGAATTATATTCTTCATTTAATGAGTCTGTTTAATCTTAGAGGTGAGAATACATCCTTCTGTTTGCTCCTTTTCCAAGGTTTCTATCTCTTCCTCAATTTTTGTGAATCACTTATTCCTAGACAAGTTCAAATTTGTGTAAAATGAGATGTAAGTGCTTCTGATAATACATTTAGCCACACTGCTTTTTATTCATTTATATAAATGCTCCTAATTGTTGTTTTATTTGTGAGAGACTCTCTACTGTATAGGACAGTAGAGAGTCATAAAAATTCCATCTACATGCATGTGGATAATTACTAAGTGGTATGACCTTACACAGGACAGGAGAATGGTCTGAAATGAGGATAGGCCACATTTCTATGTGCGGTATATGAGTGATCAGAGAGGAAGATACCAAAATATAATCACTCCTACAATAGGAACCATGACAGCCAGAATAAAATGCAAAACCTTTAACTTGATTATTCTGAAGACACCATAGGTCAACCAAATTTAGATCAGCTAAAAAGGCTGTCAGAACAATGGATGATGCTGGAATCGTTCCATGATTACCGGTCCAAAACTGGGTTAATAGTTGCATTAAAATAACCCCCCCCCCCCCCTCAACGATACGAGAGTCCTAGAACTGTAATAGAGTTCTACTGATTGAGGTTAAAAATGTGCTATCAAAATTATTCGGGGCATAAATTGAAGCAAAAATCATCTTTAAATGGTTAACAGTAAGTAATGCTGCCCTGCGATAGATTTGAGGCCTGTCCAGGGTGTATTCCTTACTCTTGCCCAATTCACACTGGGATAGGCTCCAGCTCCCCGCACTACCCTGCTCAGGATAAGCGGGTATTGATAATGGATGGATGGATGGTAAGTAATGCATAAGTAAAACGTCCGGATCATCGTCCCCTGTGCAAATTGTAGACGCCTGTAGCTCCTTTTGACTTACTGGTAGTCTATGAGTAGGCGATAACTTTAAAATGTCTATTTTGAAATCTATGTACTTCTTTAACCAGTAAGTGTGTTTCCTGGATGAGTGCGATAGGTGCTTATGACGCACAAATTCCAAAATTCTGGCTCATTTTATCTGGGAGTTTCGACCCCAAATGTTCCAACTAATGATATTGAGATCAGCCATGTGAAACGAACAAAGACTTTTTAACCTCCACATCATGTAATACCAGGTTAAGTCATTTACCAAAAGCTGTTAAATCTCCCAGTCTGGCAACAACAACTAGCACATGAGCTGTAAAAAAAGGTTTCTGTAGTGACAGAAAAATGAACTTTGTACAATAAGGTAACAAACTGCCAGGAAATATTCCCCAAGGTTTGAAGGAACAAAAAGTTTGTTTGATCCGTGACTATCAAACAGCAATGCAAAATAGTTACCTATATATATATATATATATATATATATAGACGCGTCATGCCCATTCAAGCTGGGGGGGCAGGTGCCCCACCAGGTTTTTTAATATCTGGATTTTTTAGATTTTTATTTTATTACTATTATTTCTTATAATATGTAGTTATGATCATTTTATATTATGAGTCAAATGTATTCTTCTACTTATGTCATAGATCATACCTCAAAAGTCAGACACCTCGTTCCCTATAGTATTGATTTCTTCCAAAATTTGCAGGATGAAATCGGTTCGCAACAGCAGGTACGCAGTACGCACGCACACAGCGCTTTGTTGCGCATCAATGCTGGAGGAGATGTAGGGTACAGCTTAACAGTGTGTTGCTGAAGTGGTTAGTAGAGCATCAATCCCTTTTTCAAACGTGTGAAAATTAAATGCAATTAGTTATACACACTTAATTGCATTTGAGAAATATAGCCATAGTTTGCTTTGCAAAATAGTTGGCTAGTACCAGCTAAAGTTATCCGGTTGTTTAGCCTTCTGGCTCGCTAGCTAGTTGTGACTTGTGATAGCATAGCATCCTATTTAATATTGGTAAAGGAGAGCTGTGTGAATCTTATGGCAGTGAGCTGATAGTTTTTACCACCACTATCACGGGTTATAGTTAGCAAAATACTGAATTCCATTTGATATCTCCAGGTCAAGATGCAGAGGAAATTCTTGTCATTCTTTAAAAAAAAACAGCACAAATAATTGACATGAAAATCTCTAAATAAATATTTACCCTAATATAAAGTGGGAGATTACTGAGCTACAAAAACTGATTTATTGAAGTTTTAAAATAATCCCCCTTAAAGTCTTTGAATATACAGTCCCCTCCAAAAGTATTGGAACAGCAAGGCCAATTCCTTTGTTTTTGCAATACACTGAATACATTTGGGTTTGAGATAAAAAGATGAACGAGACAGGAGTTTAGAATTTCAGCTTTTATTTCCTGGTATTTACACCTAGATGTGTTAAACTACTTAGAACATAGCACCTTTGGTATCAGACCACCCAATTTTTAGGTGAGCAAAAGTATTGGAACAGAGAGTATTTAAGTAAATGAAAGCAAATAACACTTAATATTTGGTAGCATATCTCTTGCTTGCAATAACTGCATCAAGCCTGCGACCCATTGACATCACCAAACTGTTGCATTCTTCTTTTGTGATGCTTTTCCAGGCTTTTACTGCAGCCTCTTTCAGTTGTTTGTTTTGGGGGGTTTTCCCCTTCAATCTCCTCTTCAGGAGGTGAAATGCATGCTCAGTTGGGTTAAGGTCTGGTGATTACCTTGGCCAGTCTAAAACTTTCCACTTTTTCTCCCTAATGAAATCCTTTGTTGTGTTGGCAGTGTGTTTTGGGTCATTGTCTTGCTGCATGATGAAGTTCCTCCCAATTAGTTTGGATGCATTTCTCCGGAAGTTGGCAGACAGAATGTTTTTCTAGGCTTCTGAATTCATCCTGCTGCTACCATCATGAGTTACATCATCAATAAACATTAGTGAGCCCACTCCAGAAGCAGCCATGCAAGCCCAAGCCATGACACTTCCTCCACCCTGCTTCACAGATGAGCTTATATGTTTTGGATCATGAGCAGATCCCTTCTTTCTCCACACTTTGGCCTTTCCATCACTTTCCATAGTAGAGGTTAATCTTGGTCTCATCAGTCCATAAAACTTTGTTCCAGAACTTTTGTGGCTCATCTCTGTACTTCTTTGCAAATTTTAATCTCGTGTTTCGATTCTTACTAGTGATGAGTGGTTTGCATCTTGTGGTATAGCCTCTATATTGCTGCTCTCTAAGTCTTCTTTGAACAGTTGATTGAGATACCTTCACCCCTGTCCTGTGGAGATTGTTTGTGATGTCACTGACTGATGTTTTGAGGTTTTTCTTCACAGCTTTCACAATGTTTCTGTCATCAACTGCTGTTGTTTTCCTTGGTCGACCTGTTCGATATCTGTTGCTCAGTACGCCAGCGGTTTCTTTCTTTTTCAGGACATTCCAGGTTGTCGTACAAGCTATCCCCAATGCTTGTGCAATGGCTCTGATCAATTTCCCCTCTTTTCTAAGCTTGCTTTTCGCCCAAAGACAGCTCTCTGGTCTTCATGTTAGTTTATCTTTTATAACACAAATGCAGTTTTCACAGGCAAAACCCAAGGCTAAAACCAAGAGTAGACATTCAGAACTATTTATTGTTTAACCAATCAATCTCACAGGACACATCTGGGAAACAAGAAACACCTGTCAGTCACATGTTCCAATACTTTTGCTCACCTAAAAATTGGGTTGTCTGATACAAAAGGTTCTAAGTTGTTTAACAAATCTAGATAAAAATACCAGGAAATAAAAGCTGAAATTCGGATCTGTCATCACATGTACATCTTTTGACCTCAAACTCAATTGTCTTCAGTGTATAGCAAAAATAAAGGAATTGACCTTGCTGTTCCAATACTTTTGGAGGGGGCTGTATATGTCAAATTGCAGAAAACTGCATCATTATTTTCTTTTTTTTTCTGGAGAAGGACCCCAATGCCCCCTGCTCTAATTGTGCCCCCCCAGAATTTTGGCTTGCATTATGCCCCTGTATATATATATATATATATATATGTATATATAAAATAAAAAATAAAAATGCACATAAAATAATTGAATTGCCGAGTTGTTCCATGTCCTTGGCTAATACACAAACTGTGTCTTTTGGCTGCTTCACCTGAAATTTTAAATCGTTTAACTGCGGGATAAGAACACTGTCCATTGTTTCACTGACAGCTGTGGCAATCACTGTATCGAGGTTGCATTGTTGTTCTTGGAAGGCCTGTCTGCTGCCTTCCAAAATGGCGTTGTCGAGGTCGCCTCTAGTTATGTTCAATGTCTTCAACCTCATGTATCCATGAAACTTTGATGAGGGATAGATAGATGATTATTTCAGACAGATAGATGAATTTTAGGGTGTTTTTGGGAGAGCTGGAAAAATACACAAGCACTGCTGCTATAGGTCTCGTCTGCTAACGGCAGTGATGAGCAATGACCCACATACGGGAAAAGACTTTAACGGGGTTGTGGCCTGCAATGAGCTACCAGATAATAAACTACATAATTTACCCCTTTTGTATGTTGTGAATGCACACCCAAGACATATGCCAGGAGAGCACTGGCTAGCTCTGTGTCTCTGTGTGGACAGAACTGGTGAATTTTCGATGTCCTACAGTAACCCTCCAGACTTTGAATATTTTCCAGCCAGCATCAATGCTTTTTTGGAACGGAACGGTGATCGTAAATGTACAAGGCTTGGTCAAGCAAAACATGTGGACAACACTGCATATTTTATTTACTCAACCACACTAAAGGATATTCACATGGCAGAATTACATCACTATTTTATGATCATTTAAAAATGAATGGTGTGATGGTTTCAAAATGTTAATAAAATATACTTGGATAAATGTGTTAAAAATATGTTTACCTGTGTTCAGTGCCAGTTGTGGTGAAATGTTTAAGATTAAGTCATGGATGTTGAAAAAATAAATAACTAATCACCATTTGATTGTTACTTTATCTACATTTTATTGAAAATAAAACATTACATTTGTACGTTTTTCATGTATACATTAAAATAATCAAAAATCTAGCCAATTTGAATAGTTGAAAAACTGGTGTTGAAAGAAAAGGCCCAGGGGTTTCATTGTCTTCTAGACTGAAGCCTGGTTCTCGAGTCATCAGCAATGTTACACTTTCTATAGATGTCTTTGGTCATTTTTCTGCAAACTTATCTTACTGTGTACATGTCGACTAGAAACGACAGAAAGAAGCATACAAATTATAGCCAAAACCACAATAAATTTTTGCCCTCTAAGGGATCTCATCAGCAATTTTGTGAGTCGTAGTTACATTATTTATTAGATCCAACATGTGTGAGACACTTACAGCTTTACCCCTGAAAACAAACTCCCCTTTATCGTTCCATGTTCCAACATTTCCAGATTTAGACATTTTGTCCAAGACGTAGGTGGAATTATTTTTGCTGCTAGATGGAACACTTTATATAACATCTTGAACCAGTGTGGCTGTAGAAAAGTCTGGTTAGAGAGAAATATGATGTACCTTCTATCAAAAATGATTGATTGATGCCCCGCCCCTTGCCCCGCCCCCTTAATATTTTGACCTCTGATATGGTCCAGTTTTCTATGATGTACATATTGTCAAGATTTGATTGATCAGTTTGACCTTTTGACCTCTGATATGGTTTGGTTGGTGAGGGATAAGGGGATGGGGAAAGGGTGGGGTTGTGGCTGCCAGATGGTGAGGATAAAATATAGAAAAAATTTTTTTTTAAATAAATAAAATAAATAAAAATAAAATTTTAAAAAATTTAAATGTTCAGAATGCTTGGTGTGACTACACTCCTTGTGGGGCAAAGTGCTTGTGCAACTTGAAACTTTAAAAAAAAATTTTTTATCCTTTACCAGTAAAACAGTCAATATGTGAGAATATGTAAGTAACTACGTTTTAAAACAGTGCTTTGGACGTTAGTTTAAAGAAAACAAGCCCAGGCATGTATGCAAAGTCTTAACAAGCCGAATCGGGGGGTGTTAAAGCGGTATAAGAGAGGTTTTTACGAAAGCTAAAGTAGAAAAAAGCACACGCGTTAGTTACTTAGCTGATTTCCTGCGACAAAACAGAAGCGGAGGGTCTCTAGGTAGATGTTCACAGCTGAGTTGCGAGGATCAAAATGGTCACAGCGAGCCAGTAAGCATGGACAGAGTTAGGGAGGAGCCACTGTTGCTTTAGAGCAATGCCCCCACACAAAGTTTCGAAGAGCCCCATCAATCAATAGTCGGCGACGTTTAGTTCGCAACGTGGGGATGTATTGGAACAGGTGGGGTGCCCTGTGAAGCGCGGGGAGTACACAGACACGTGCGCACACATAGGCCTTTTCTTTTTATGAATACAGACACAGACCTAAACTTAAGTTTTTCAACAACCATGTATGAAAGAAAACATTTCTTACAAGCAACTTGATTAGAGTCTAAGAAAAAAAGGTTTTCATAATATTACTCACATTTTTAAGCCTTTAAAAAGGGGTTTAAGTGGAGATTGCACACGTTAGATAACATATAAGGGTGTATAAAACATATTGAATAATTACACTGATCTTCATAAAATGTTGTATTAAAAATATTTTTAGCTAAAGCCTACATTGACATCACGTGTTGGTACAAATGGATGTTTATGGTATGCTCTAGCCTCTGTGAATCCATGCACATGGCAAATGCATCCCTGCTTTTCCAACGGGGCGAGTGCGTTGAGGGTTTTATAAATGAATACAGATAATAGACCTAAACTAAGTTTTTATACACCCCCATGTCAGAAAGAAAACATGGGGATGCTAGCTACTTCATTTTTAAGTCTTTAAAAAGGGTTTAAAATTAAAATTGTGTGTTGAAGGAGTCTGAGTTTCAACTGTTTGAACAGCGTCTCGCAGTGCTGAAGGAGTCTGATTATCGTTAGAACAACGGCTTAAGGTGTTTCACACAATCTTTGAAAAATATTAGAAATGGCACAGAGGCAACAACCAGATCAGTTAGGCCGGGCACACATCACAGAGAACATGAACTCACAAATTTTACATGCAATTAATGCTATAAATCAAAACAACACTCCAGAAGCTGCTGAAAACATTCAAAATGTTTTTATAAACCCAAATCTGCTACAACTTGTTAATATTAACCACGACACTAACGACATGCATGAAATGGCTGGAGATTACTTTGATCGGTTGAACGAGGCTTTGGCAAACCTTACCGCTGCTGATGGTGCACTAACCCCTGCAGCAGACTCTTTCGGTTTTCTGAATGATGCTTTAGATCGACTAAACCGGGAAGGGGGGAATCTTAATGAATTACCACTACCGCCTACAGCTGATAACCCATAAGGTTCTGGTGATGTGCATGCTGCTGCTGCTAATAGTAATGATGATGTTGGTGTGGTGACTTGTGGTCCTGACATGGTAGTGGTGCAAAGGCCCTCCTTTAATTGTGTCGAATTCAGGCAACGGTTTAACTTTGCATCCTTACACGACGTGAACAGCTATGAGGACTTCTATAATGTGCTGCTAAACTTACTAGATCATTTATTGCGTAGAGCTATGCAGTTGGCTAGACCCAATGATGTGATTCAGCTGGAGTTGCGTGGTGACTCCCTGTCTGAGGGTGTGTCCATAATTGCTAATGGCGGTAGTGTCGATCTGGACACATTTTTGGGAATGGTTGAAGAGCTGGTTCAGAGCAATTTTGAAATCCTTTCTGATGATACATTGGAACTGGTGGTTCAGATAGTTCAAAACCCAAATGGTGGTGCCCGTAGAAAAATAGCCACATGTCTCAGAAATGAGATTTTAAGAAAAAAACTACGTCATCTATTTGTAAGTCACAATGCTGAGAATAACCTCTGCTTTGCCATTTGCTTGTCTCAAATGTTAAACCCCAATACTACACCAGACTCCGGTGAAAGAACGCTCCTCGTCAGAATGTACACATTTGCCTTGATGTTCAGACACCGCGCAGGACCTGCAGAGGGGAAACATTAATTTTCCGGACACCCTGTAAGGTAGCACGGGTAGGTAAAGATCCCTAGGTGGGTATATTTTGGCTTTGATCAGACCAAAATAGTTTTAGATCGGTTCAAAGTCACGGAAGATGATGGTGGGGTGATCTGTAGGGTAGACTTTAGTCTTGTTCACAAAAGGGTAGAGACTGGTAAAATCATAGTAATGTATCTGCTCATCTTCTTGCACCTTATATTTAAGCCGAAGAGCATTAGTTCTACCGCCAAACAGAGCATCACGTGGCTCCAGACGTTCTGGATAATCAGAACAACGCAGGAATGTCTGTACCTCGGGACTCTCCTTTTTTAGTCTTACCCATTCATGCTCCCACAAAACAACCACATGCAGATTGTAGGTGTTACACAGAATATCAATTTTTTCTTGAGATTTTCGATACATGGAGCCAAAATCTTGTTTTGTGAGCGGATTAAAGGTGTTTGCATGAAAACACTGAGGACAACCATGGAACAGACAACCGAGGAACTCAAAGGCTGTACGTACACCCCCCCACCTCTGAATACCCAGATAAAAAGTACGGCCCAAATTTAACCTCCCCCCGGTTCAAAGCATGTTGTATGAAAACATTGTCACGATGGCTCAGATATTCTAACCACTGAATTGCCGGTGTTGAAAAAGACTTTTGCTTGAGAATGTAATTGTCAGGCGTAGTGATAGCCAGTGTGTCTTTGGGCAAAAAACTTGTGCAGAATTGTTTCATACGTACAGAAGCTATTGTCACACCCTGAAAAGGGTCAAGACCGGTGCAGCTGAATCTAAATCTCAGACACCCCTCCCGCAAAATGACCACGTCATTAATACAATACTCAGACATCTCCTTGCGAAAGTCAAATACCCTTCCAGATACGGTTGCGTACCATTGCATAAACTCAGACCTCTCCTTTTCTGACATGGTATTGTAACCATAGTATAAAGGTAGTTGGTACGGGCCTGTATAATTCTGATTTGCGACTGTGCTCCAAAAGTGTGGAAAGTAGCCCTTTTTGGCATTTTCAAAGCCTAAAGCCGATGGCATGGCGCTCAGCTTCATTGTGAGGAAGCTGAGGGAATCTATGTAACACTGTTCAAATGCATCATCGGTGATACAAAGCAGTTTGCTGCCTTGAGCTATAATGGATGGTGTGACGCCTTGTTTAATTAAGTGTTGCATGATTAGGTAGCCATCATAACCCTTCGAATTGTGTGCAATAAATGTGTACCCTTTGTATTTCTGCTGTCCAACGCACCCCGTTAAAATCGATACAGCATATAAAATTAGCGACATGTACACCGTCATCCTGTCGGCACTCAAAATCGTAAAACACATAGCGCTCGCTCGGCTGTTCAGGTTTGACTTGCTGAATGTAACAATCATGTCTACTATCAGCAACCAGCTCATCATTACAGTTGACGCAACGCCGCACACTACAACGATGTGGTACAGGTTTTTTAGCACTGACGATGTACATCCTGCCACACTGTTCGTAATACTTGTGTGTGTCGCAGGGGGCGCTCATTTTACACGTAGCATTATTCAGTTTGGTGACTTTATGCGCTGTGTAACAAAAGGCTGACCGACATATACGTCCACAGTCTTTACACTTTACCGATTTTAAAGGGTGCGAAGAACATTCAGCACTAAAACAAACATTACGGTAGTATTTACATCGGTGGTTAGCCTTTGCTGTAAAAGGCGTGTAGCAGTAATCACACACGTACGCACTGCCTAAGAAACCTTTCAACGACTTTATACCAAAGTAATGTTCGTTTTCTAGGTACAAAAACACGGTTTTTGGATGCGGCTCTGGGTTTGTTTGAAATTTGCAAAAGACATTCTGAGCATTACGGTACCACACAACAATTTTGACCTTTAACAGTTTTTCAAACTTTTGTATGTCTGAAAAAGACACCATATCCTGCACGCCCAGGCCTACAGACGTCTGTAAATGTATGGCGTCTTGCTCCACCCGTTCTAACATAAATTCCAGGTTTAACATTTGAGACAAGCAAATGGCAAAGCAGAGGTTATTCTCAGCGTTGTGACTTACAAATAGATGACGTAGTTTTTTTCTTAAAATCTCATTTCTGAGACATGTGGCTATTTTTCTACGGGCACCACCATTTGGGTTTTGAACTATCTGAACCACCAGTTCCAATGTATCATCAGAAAGGATTTCAAAATTGCTCTGAACCAGCTCTTCAACCATTCCCAGAAATGTGTCCAGATCGACACTACCGCCATTAGCAATTATGGACACACCCTCAGACAGGGAGTCACCACGCAACTCCAGCTGAATCACATCATTGGGTCTAGCCAACTGCATAGCTCTACGCAATAAATGATCTAGTAAGTTTAGCAGCACATTATAGAAGTCCTCATAGCTGTTCACGTCGTGTAAGGATGCAAAGTTAAACCGTTGCCTGAATTCGACACAATTAAAGGAGGGCCTTTGCACCACTACCATGTCAGGACCACAAGTCACCACACCAACATCATCATTACTATTAGCAGCAGCAGCATGCACATCACTAGAACCTTATGGGTTATCAGCTGTAGGCGTTAGTGGTAATTCATTAAGATTCCCCCCTTCCCGGTTTAGTCGATCTAAAGCATCATTCAGAAAACCGAAAGAGTCTGCTGCAGGGGTTAGTGCACCATCAGCAGCGGTAAGGTTTGCCAAAGCCTCGTTCAACCGATCAAAGTAATCTCCAGCCATTTCATGCATGTCGTTAGTGTCGTGGTTAATATTAACAAGTTGTAGCAGATTTGGGTTTATAAAAACATTTTGAATGTTTTCAGCAGCTTCTGGAGTGTTGTTTTGATTTATAGCATTAATTGCATGTAAAATTTGTGAGTTCATGTTCTCTGTGATGTGTGCCCGGCCTAACTGATCTGGTTGTTGCCTCTGTGCCATTTCTAATATTTTTCAAAGATTGTGTGAAACACCTTAAGCCGTTGTTCTAACGATAATCAGACTCCTTCAGCACTGCGAGACGCTGTTCAAACAGTTGAAACTCAGACTCCTTCAACACACAATTTTAGTTTTAAACCCTTTTTAAAGACTTAAAAATGAAGTAGCTAGCATCCCCATATTTTCTTTCTGACATGGGGGTGTATAAAAACCCCTATTATCTCTATTATCTGTATTCATTTATAAAACCCTCAACGCACTTGCCCCGTTGGAAAAGCAGGGATGCCTTTGCCATGTGCATGGATTCACAGAGGCTAGAGCATACCATAAACATCCATTTGTACCCACACGTGATGTCAATGTAGGCTTTAGCTAAAAATATTTTTAATACAACATTTTATGAAGATCAGTGTAATTATTCAATATGTTTTATACCCCCTTATATGTTATCTAACGTGTGCAATCTCCACTTAAACCCCTTTTTAAAGGCTTAAAAATGTGAGTAATATTATGAAAACCTTTTTTTCTTAGACTCTAATCAAGTTGTTTGCAAGAAATGTTTTCTTTCGTACATGGTTGTTGAAAAACTTAAGTTTAGATCTGTGTCTGTGTTCAGAAAAAGAAAAGGCATAAAACATTCTCCTCGCGGGAAATTTGAATTGATGTTTACCATATGTCCCGCGCTTCACAGGGCACCCCACCTGTCCCGATACATCCCCACTTTGCGTCACGGACGTGTCTGTGTGCCTGTGTACTCCCCCGCGCTTCACAGGGGACCTCAGCTGATAAAATATTTTTTTATAAACAGTAGTTTGAATTACATTGTTTTACAAAATCCTGTATAATTATTCAACACGATTTTGAACCCATTCAAACATTTTGTTGCCTATAGATACCAAACACATCTATATGGCTCCTAACGTGCACAATTTTAATTTTAAACCCTTTTTAAAGACTTAAAAATGAAGTAGCTAGCATCCCCATGTTTTCTTTCTGACATGGGGGTGTAGAAAAACTTAGTTTAGGTCTATTATCTGTATTCATTTATAAAACCCTCAACGCACTCGCCCCGTTGGAAAAGCAGGGATGCCTTTGCCATGTGCATGGATTCACAGAGGCTAGAGCATACCATAAACATCCATTTGTACCCACACGTGATGTCAATGTAGGCTTTAGCTAAAAATATTTTTAATACAACATTTTATGAAGATCAGTGTAATTATTCAATATGTTTTATACCCCCTTATATGTTATCTAACGTGTGCAATCTCCACTTAAACCCCTTTTTAAAGGCTTAAAAATGTGAGTAATATTATGAAAACCTTTTTTTCTTAGACTCTAATCAAGTTGTTTGCAAGAAATGTTTTCTTTCGTACATGGTTGTTGAAAAACTTAAGTTTAGGTCTGTGTCTGTATTCAGAAAAAGAAAAGGCATAAAACATTCTCCTCGCGGGAAATTTGAATTGATGTTTACCATATGTCCCGCGCTTCACAGGGCACCCCACCTGTCCCGATACATCCCCACTTTGCGTCACGGACGTGTCTGTGTGCCTGTGTACTCCCCCGCGCTTCACAGGGGACCTCAGCTGATAAAATATTTTTTTATAAACAGTAGTTTGAATTACATTGTTTTACAAAATCCTGTATAATTATTCAACACGATTTTGAACCCATTCAAACATTTTGTTGCCTATAGATACCAAACACATCTATATGGCTCCTAACGTGCACAATTTTAATTTTAAACCCTTTTTAAAGACTTAAAAATGAAGTAGCTAGCATCCCCATGTTTTCTTTCTGACATGGGGGTGTAGAAAAACTTAGTTTAGGTCTATTATCTGTATTCATTTATAAAACCCTCAACGCACTCGCCCCGTTGGAAAAGCAGGGATGCCTTTGCCATGTGCATGGATTCACAGAGGCTAGAGCATACCATAAACATCCATTTGTACCCACACGTGATGTCAATGTAGGCTTTAGCTAAAAATATTTTTAATACAACATTTTATGAAGATCAGTGTAATTATTCAATATGTTTTATACCCCCTTATATGTTATCTAACGTGTGCAATCTCCACTTAAACCCCTTTTTAAAGGCTTAAAAATGTGAGTAATATTATGAAAACCTTTTTTTCTTAGACTCTAATCAAGTTGTTTGCAAGAAATGTTTTCTTTCGTACATGGTTGTTGAAAAACTTAAGTTTAGGTCTGAGTCTGTATTCAGAAAAAGAAAAGGCATAAAACATTCTCCTCGCGGGAAATTTGAATTGATGTTTACCATATGTCCCGCGCTTCACAGGGCACCCCACCTGTCCCGATACATCCCCACTTTGCGTCACGGACGTGTCTGTGTGCCTGTGTACTCCCCCGCGCTTCACAGGGGACCTCAGCTGATAAAATATTTTTTTATAAACAGTAGTTTGAATTACATTGTTTTACAAAATCCTGTATAATTATTCAACACGATTTTGAACCCATTCAAACATTTTGTTGCCTATAGATACCAAACACATCTATATGGCTCCTAACGTGCACAATTTTAATTTTAAACCCTTTTTAAAGACTTAAAAATGAAGTAGCTAGCATCCCCATGTTTTCTTTCTGACATGGGGGTGTAGAAAAACTTAGTTTAGGTCTATTATCTGTATTCATTTATAAAACCCTCAACGCACTCGCCCCGTTGGAAAAGCAGGGATGCCTTTGCCATGTGCATGGATTCACAGAGGCTAGAGCATACCATAAACATCCATTTGTACCCACACGTGATGTCAATGTAGGCTTTAGCTAAAAATATTTTTAATACAACATTTTATGAAGATCAGTGTAATTATTCAATATGTTTTATACCCCCTTATATGTTATCTAACGTGTGCAATCTCCACTTAAACCCCTTTTTAAAGGCTTAAAAATGTGAGTAATATTATGAAAACCTTTTTTTCTTAGACTCTAATCAAGTTGTTTGTAAGAAATGTTTTCTTTCGTACATGGTTGTTGAAAAACTTAAGTTTAGGTCTGTGTCTGTATTCATAAAAAGAAAAGGCCTATGTGTGCGCACGTGTCTGTGTACTCCCCGCGCTTCACAGGGCACCCCACCTGTTCCAATACATCCCCACGTTGCGAACTAAACGTCGCCGACTATTGATTGATGGGGCTCTTCGAAACTTTGTGTGGGGGCATTGCTCTAAAGCAACAGTGGCTCCTCCCTAACTCTGTCCATGCTTACCGGCTCGCTGTGACCATTTTGATCCTCGCAACTCAGCTGTGAACGTCTACCTAGAGACCCTCCGCTTCTGTTTTGTCGCAGGAAATCAGCTAAGTAACTAACGCGTGTTCTTTTTTCTACTTTAGCTTTCATAAAAACCTCTCTTATACCGCTTTAACACCCCCCGATTCGGCTTGTTAAGACTTTGCATACATGCCTGGGCTTGTTTTCTTTAAACTAACGTCCAAAGCACTGTTTTAAAACGTAGTTACTTACGTATTCTCACATATTGACTGTTTTACTAGTAAAGGATAAAAAAATTTTTTTTTAAAGTTTCAAGTTGCACAAGCACTTTGCCCCACAAGGAGTGTAGTCACACCAAGCATTCTGAACATTTAAATTTTTATTTATTTTATTTTTATTTATTTAAAAAAAAATTTTTTTTCTATATTATATCCTCACCATCTAGCAGCCACAACCCCACCCTTTCCCCATCCCCTTATCCCTCACCAACCAAACCATATCAGAGGTCAAAAGGTCAAACTGATCAATCAAATCTTGACAATATGTACATCATAGAAAACCGGACCATATCAGAGGTCAAAATATTAAGGGGGCGGGGCAAGGGGCGGGGCATCAATCAATCATTTTTGATAGAAGGTACATCATATTTCTCTCTAACCAGACTTTGCTACAGCCACACTGGTTCAAGATGTTATATAAAGTCTTTATTGTGTGTTCAACAGGTACGTACATACAAACAAACAAACAACACACGATAGAAGGGAATACGCAATATAGTTACCATGTGCGTCTCATTCCAGCTCCCGGTCTCACTGCTGACAGATAAAAAGTGAGCAGTCAAGAACATTGTCTACAGCTGTGATTGCAAAACAGCTAAACCAATCCATCTCTGCCTGCAGGTGGTGGACCAAACACACCACCCCTCCACAGTGGCATCTTAAATATTGACAGCACCACTAGAAGGAGTTTGACCACTTTTGGCTTCTGATTCTGAGTCCCCATTGTCAGCAAGGTGAGGATTAATTGAAATATTTTTAATTTTCCAAACCCAGAAGTTTTAACCATAAACACCCTTGTTTGATGTCCAGCACTCTAAATACCAAACATAGGTGCATCAACTGCTAAACCACCTCACCCAACATGTAAAATATTTTTGATTCAATATGGTAATTATTATCAAAGATATGAATTATCAAACAAATCACCAAATTCGTTGATAGGCAGAGCAAACTGTTTGGATCAACCTTTATCAAAATGTACAACTCACAACCTGGTGAAAATTAAGAAATGTATTAAGTTACAACATACAGTATATTCACCTCTAATCTAAAGACGAGGTTCACGTACATTAAAACAATTAACAAAGGTTTCCGACATGGACAGCCACACAAGAAATGAATGAGAGAAGATAACATACCACCGCTTTTGTCCCAAAGTAATCAAAAAACCAAGAGACAGCACAATATTCCAAAAGAACCAGAGATGAAAAGTTGACAACCAGAGATGAAAAATCGCCAGACCTAGATGGAGGACTCTGATGCCCACTTCCATCTGTTAGAAACATCATCTTTCTAAGTTGCCCAAAACTTAACTGACTTAACTAAAAGAAAGCTGCATATTTTAATTTGTAAAAAAGAGGAGGGGGCAGGGGCATGAACACCCCCTCTGACACACACACAAACACACACAGATTCACAACTCAGATGTTACATTACATTACATTACATTTATTTGGCAGACGCTTTTATCCAAAGCGACGTACAAAAAGTGCATTTCATGGTCATGGGCAACTACAAAACACAGGTTCAATAAAGCCGCGTTTCCACCAAAAATACCCGGAACTTTTAGTCCCAGGAACTACTTTTCAAGGAACTAAAAGGTTCCTTCAGCCCATTGTTGTCTGCGTTTCCACCGCGGTCTAAAGTCCCGCAAAGATTAGGCAAATTAGCCCACTGACATATGAAAAAGGGACGTTGTCGTCGGTCCATCTGTCCTATGATTTCTTCTGTAACCCCATACTACCACCGAAGTAGCCTACATTATTTTCTAATAACCGGGACAGCCCGGAGGGGTTTATTCCACTTATATACAACGGGTTACCAACAATGACTATATATGGTTACTTTTGTATTTATTGATTTTTATCGATTTAATCACCTGGAATTGAAATATTCTTCTGCAGCCGTTTGGGCATATTTTACCGTTGTCAAGCAAAACTGTCATTGGTAGTTGAACATGGACCGTTGTTATGCAACAAATAGGATATAACAGGCCAATAGTCAGAATGTAACTGTTTTATATATCCTCTCAAACACATCCATTATGTTTTTATGCGAACATTCACTTTCATGTCTTGACATCCGAGGCGACAGAATGCATTCACATTTCCAATATAACTGGCAACAACAGCAGAAACATGCACACGTTGTAAACAATTTGGTGTTTGATTACTTTCTCATCGTCAATTCCATATAGGCTAATCGCAAAATTACAAGAATAGAACGAAAACTTGGACTTGCGTGAAAATTTAAATTAGCAGTGGTAGTGTGCCCTCCAGATGCAAACCATGCACCATAAATTAGTCCATAGTCTTCCTGGTCTTTTTGTGGAATTGAAGAATGGCAGAGTAAAATTACGGCAGTCTGAAAAAGCTAAAGGGACGATTACTAGAATTAACCTGTTATTTTACCCTGACAAAAAGTGCGGAAGGTGGTTTCCAGTTTGCTTTTACTGTATCACCAATGTGAATTATGCAGAACTACCGCATACCTCACATAACTGTATCAAACGTTTTGAGTCAATTACAGCGGGCTAACAAAGAAAATCCGGAAGAAAATATTCAGCAACCGAATTAATCCGTTTGAATGTTTTGGTACGTAATATGCTGTCCCAGCACGAATGCTTAGAATTCTATAAAACGAATACTAAAGCAAGAAAAGAACAGAAGAGCACACGTTATAATTCCAAGATGTTGGCAGGCTATAACCAAAACTAGGCTACTGCGCCGCATAACATACAAGTTTGATTTGAAGTTATTATGAAAATAAACATGGTGGTTGAAATAAAACAAATAACACTGTAAGTAGTCGACCAATCAGAAATTTTCAGCGCTTGCGCCCCACTCCAAAGGTTCCGGTACTTTTGGAAAGTACTACCCCCCGAGCAGGAACTTTTTTGGGGGTAAAATAAAGTCCCCGGAACTAAATTTAGACCCTAGTTCCTGCGGTGGAAACGCACTGAGTTCCTCAACAGGTTCCTAGTTCCGGGGTAAAGTTCCTGTGGTGGAAACGCGGCTTAAGATACAATACTTATTTTGTAAAGCTATTTCTAGCCAAGAACACAGTTTAGTTCACACAGTGAACACTATTCTGACCTAACCTCTGCAAAGCCAACTAGGCAGAAGAATAAGCTACAGTATTAGGACAAATACAAATTACTAAAAAAGTGCTGGGATGGGGGAACATGTAACAAGTGTCATGAAATGGGGGGGGGGGGGGGGTGGATTTAGAGTGAAATATACAGAGTGGTGGCAGTTAGTCCAGGTATAGTCTGAAGAGATGACTCTTCAGGCCATGGCGGAAGATGGGTAGTGAGGGAGAGGTTCGAAGAGGGACCGGGAGTTCGTTCCACCACTGGGGAGTTAGGGTGGAGAAGCTCTGTGATCCCTTTGGTCGGGTGGGAGGGGGTACAAGGCGTCCTGCTGCTGCAGAGCGGAGTGATCGAGCAGGCGTATAGGGTCGAATCATGTCCTGCAAGTAGATGGGCGCTGCAGGTGGAGATGTCAGCCAGATGTAAGTTGTAACCCCCCAGTTCCTGCCCTTTTTATCTCCAGGCTATCCTGGCTGAGAACTTCCTATGGCTGAGAATGGCCAAATAATGAATTACATGTCGGACACCACCAATAGCCAAGGATAATGTTAAAGAACATAATATAATGAAGAGAACAGGCAATTCAGCCCAAGAATGCTTGCCATTTCCTAGCTAAATTAGATACTATTTAGTCTGTAGGTAATCAGAGCACTAACACTGTATCACTGAGTTTCTGCCTCTACTACGTGACCTGGCGGGTTATTCCACACATTGACTACTCTCTGCATGAAAAAAAAAACTCTTCCTAATGTCTGTATGGAATTTAAGTTTTGTTCATTTCCATTTATGTCCCCTTGTTCTACTAACAGAACTCAACCTGAAAAATCTCTTGTAGTTCACGTCGTTGATCCCCTTTATGAATTTAAAAGCATCAATCAAACCACCTCTGAGTCTCCTTTTACTAAACTTGAAGAGGTTAAGCATCTTAAGTCTTTCCTCATAGCTTTTATCTTTCATACCAGGAATCAATTTGGTTGCTCTTCGTTGAAAATTTTCCCCAGCCTGAATATCTTTCTTGTAGTACGATGCCCAGAACTGCAACACAATACTCCAAGTGTGGTCTAACGTATAAGATAAGTATAACTTCCTTGGATTTATACTCAATACCTTTATATTCCAGCATCCTGTCGGCCTTTTTTTTTACTGCTACAGCCCAGTGCCTAGAACCTGAAAGGCTTTGATCAACCATTACTCCCTAATCAAACCTTTTCAAACTGAGCACATTCCAATTTTGTTCCTCCCATAAAGTAATCCTGTCTAATGTTTTTATTCCCACATGCAGAACTTTACATTTGGCTATATTAAATTTCATTTGCCAGGTTCTGGATTTTATTTAAATCTTCTTGGCTTACTTTAGTAGATTCCAAACTATGATCTGGGTTACCTCCCAGTTTTGTGTCATCTGCAAATTTGACAGGGACTTTCTATGTCCCTTTTGATATAAAAGAGGAAGAGCAGTGGTCCCAGCACCGATCCTTGTGGGACTCCACTTCTAATAGTCCCCCGCTCAGATAATATCCCTCCTACTACTACTCTTTGTGTTCTACCCTGTAGCCAGTTCCGAATCGACTCTGTAAAACGTCCTCTAATTCCTACAGTCTTCATTTTACTAACAAGCCTCTTGTGTGGTACCTTATCAAATACCTTTTGGAAATCTAAGTAGATAATATCATAAGCCTTGACATAATAAAATCACTTGGTAGCTTCTTCAAAGAATACCAGAAGGTTTGTCAGACATGACCTTCCCTTACGAAGACCATACTGGCTATTCATTTGGATGTTGTTATTTCTCAAATGATAGATTCCAGAATTTTACATGTGATGCAAGTTAAACTGACAGGCCTGTAGTTTCCTGGATCGGTACAGTCCCCTTTCTTATATGAACAAGAAAGGGGACCGTAAAAATGGGAAATATTTTGTTTCTTTTTTGCCTTGTTCGACAAGAGCTATGAATCTTAGTCAAGCAACCATGTACAGTTTTGCCTTCTCATGAGGATCCACATCAGTCCTTGATAAGCTAGGTATAGTTTTGTCCAATTCATTTTCAACAGTTTGCCAGATTGGCTCTGGTGTAAAAGTAAGCAATTTTAAATTTATCCAACTGGCTTTGAGGGACTAAAGCAAGCTTTGAGCAAGCTCCATGGTTTAACCAGTGTGTGGTGCTACCAAGCTTGTTGGGTATCACACCACTCTGCAGAGGGATGAGGAATCCACCCTTTTGACAAGTTGACTTTTTCCTTTTAAATAATTTTTTTAAAAATTAGCAAGTAGTTTAATTCCTGACTGTTTTTTCCCCTTAATTCAGCTGTGTATCCATTAAGGGTATTTTGCAGCGTAAAACATTGAGAGCGAGAAAAAATTGTGTTTGTGTTCTGAAGAAGCCGACTGTAAAATGGCCCTCTGTTCCTGTGCGTTACCTTCAAATAGAACTTTTAAAAGCGGCTGGTGCTATTGAATACACATTGCTTTTTTTTTAAGCAGACAAACCACTGTCCAACCTGGAGGGTACAAACATGTTCTGAGACAATATACCTTGTGTGTTTGACTTTTTAAGTCAATCAATAGATAACTGAAAGGATTTCTAGTTGCATCATCAAAACTTTCAAAAGTTTTCTAGGATACATTTGCTGAGCTAACTTGCATTTTATCTTCAGGGGTTTTGAACAGAAAAATAGTTAGCATTGAGATTTATTGTATGGCTTTTTTACCCTGAAAAAAGGTTCTGTACTAAATATATACTCATGTTTCCGTGGTGTGTATATTTAGTAAAATCTTTTTCCACCTCTGTGCTCTCGCTGGTAGCTTCCATCAGGTTGTCAATGATGATCAAACAGGATTTGTGTAAAGGGAGTAATGTTTCATCAGTCAAAGATACAGGGAGTCCTTCTATAAACTGTACATTCTTTATTCTAAAAAGCAATTCATCATACAGTGGTTGCCTACAATTGTAACACCAAGCAATATTTTTAGGCACAGAGGACATCACATTATGGGCATTTTCCAGCAGTCATTTTGCAAAATGTTACCGCTATTTTAAGGTCCTGAAATGATGCAGGACAAGGGGTTTTGGAGGCAGCAGTCAAAAACCTCACCTCCTGACACTAATTTAGTATCCATATTGCAAAGTTTGGAAGTCTGGGAGCAAAACTTGCATGTTGTAAACCACACAGAATCTTTTAGAGACTGGGGTTCCTGAGAATAAAGGCTTTTTTTATCCCTAAAAATTTGTTGCATGGTTGTGGTGATTACTTTCGCTGGCTCATTTTTATGGGTCACCAAATTATCAACGAAATTAGTGAGGGACAACCTGCGTGTTAGTATTATACCTTTCACTTTCAGGCATGTTTTACCCTCCTGTGTTCTGCAAGCATGTTTTCAGGCCCCTGGAAATAAATTCCACAATGTGGTCACCTGTTCCAGCTCACTTGTCAGGTCACCCAAAAAGTCCCCAAGTAGAGGTACCCAGTCACCTCACACAGATTACAGAACCCTGTCAGGCAATTTATCCATGAGGTTGGAAAGCTCAAGTTAGGTGTAAGCGGTGGTGAATGCAGCTATAAAACACATTACTGTATTTGGGCGGTTTTGGGAAACCAAGCGCCACTGCACAAGGGCCATATTGTATGTAATAACTGAAAAAATGTGAGATGGAAAACATGTACAACAGAAACATCTCTGGGTCATGGATCAAGGTTTTGCTGGCTTGATTCTCTGACTGAATTTACCCCAAATGCTGTTCAGAAAAAGTTTAGAAATTTTTCTTTTGGCTTTATTTACACAAATGTTGCTGGGATATAAATGTATACCATACTTTTTCAAATAACTTGGCATGTATCCATCTTTATCCGAATCATTGGCCACCCATGAAGAGTACCCAGGGGCTTCCTGTTTACCCTTTAAATGTGTGTTCATGTACTCGCTAAACAGAGAATCAGAGCTGGGGGAAATGCCAAACTTCTTGACCACTCGATACCCCTTCTCAACAAAATTGGCTAGTTCAATACTACACCAGACTCCGGTGAGAGAACCTTCCTCATCACAATGGTCACTTTTGCCTTGATGTTCAGACATAGCACAGGACTTACATAGGGAAAACATTAATTTTTCAAACACCCTGTAAGGGAGCACAGGTAGGTGAACCTCCATAGGTGGGTATATTTTGGCTTTGATCAAAATAGTTTTCAATTGGGCCAAAGCTACAGAAGATGTTGGAGGGGAGATCTGTAGAATAAACTTTAGTCTTGTTGACAAAACGGTAGAGACTGGTAAAATCATAGTAATGTACAGTGGGCTCCAGAATTACTGGCACCCTTGGTTTAATACTTTGTGAAAACACCCCTGGAAAAGATGACAGCCATGAGTCTTTTCTTATAATTTTTGATAAGGTTAGAGAACACATTTGGAGGGATTTTTGACCATTGCTCCATGTAGAACTTTTCAGAATCATTGATATCTATGGGTTTGCGCTTATGGACCCCCCCCACTTCAGTTCAGACCACAGGTTTTGGATGGAATTTAAGTCTGGAGACTGAGATGGCCATTGGAAAACATGGATGTTGATTTCACTTAAGCATTTCTGTTTAGATGTTTATGTATGCTTGGAGTCATTGTCATGCTGGACAATCTACCTATGACCAAGTCCTAGCTTCTTAGCAGAGACAATCAAATTTTCTGCCAGAATTTCCTGGTACTTTGTTGAATTCATTGTGCCATTGATCTAAAATAGTGCCCTGGGACCACTGCCAGCAAAACATCTCCAAAATATCAATGACCCAACTCCATATTTGACAGTGGGTATCAGCACATCAATGCACTACCCCGCCTCCAATCCCCTCAGCTCTTCAATGACCTCCCCCTGCCCCCCTCCCCTCCCCTCCCCTCCCCTCCCCCGTAACACCAACAGCAGTGAAAATAATATAGTAATAATAAAGTAATATTTTTGTTTTCTTTGTAGTTTACTATTGATTGAACATTTTTTCATAGAACGTAAATGAAATGTTTTGCTTTGAACTGCTATTTTTGATTATCTAACTCATAGAAGTAGAATTATTTGGTAGATTTGGGTTGCCAAGAGACTTCTGACAAAACTGGCATATAATGTTTTCAAATACACAGGACGTGATGTTAAAATCCGAAGTGCCACCTCTTAAACCCCCGTGCTCCCGGTGGTGATGGAAGACTTAAGCACTGACCTGCGCTACTCCGATGTTGAGAAAGGCTGGGTAGACACGTCATTGGGGTTGTCAAGTGGGCTCCTACTTTCATCAACGTTTCACTGACTGGGCCCACGACATCTCCAGTAGGCTCAGCATTGCGTTCTGGTGTCCCAGAACCACCCCCCTCTGCATCTGTCTAGCTGGCTTATTTGGGAGACCAGCTGGGGTCTTTCCTCTTCAGCCAGAGCCACTGACTACTCCGCTATGCCACACCTGATGTTTCCTTGATGGCCTGGCATAGGGCTTGCCCGCTCATCCCCAGGTCCCTCATCAGTTCTCCACTGCTTCTTGAGCTGCCTTCTTTCCTGGATCAAGCGTTCCATCTCTTGTTGTCGTTTGGACTTGCTTTCCAACGCTGGTGCCTTTTCCTTTTTGTTCCTTATTCCATATCGTTCTGCTCCATAGCCATAGCTGATGTCCCCCATCTTGTCAAGCTTTCTTTCGACTGTCCCTCATCCCCTGTAGGACACTGGTCAGGTCTGCATTTATGGTCTCCCATTCTTTCTTCTCTGAGGCTCCAGGCCATTTCACCCAGGGTTTGCTTCCGCTGATCTTCTTCTCCATTGCTAGTTTTTTTGGCTGGATGGGCGCCATACATTCCTCTGCCTTCGTCACTGTGCTTGAGTTTCCTTCCTCAGGGGAGCTGATGTTCGGCGAACTTTGATGAGACTCCAGTCGCTGGACTTCATTCGACTGATTTGACTGACTTCTCAGGAAGTCCTTATCAAGTACCCTTTCTTTCCTTGATGTATTTTCAGGCTCTTTGAAGATGTTATTTTCCTCCAGCCACAAGAACAGACCTGAAGCCTTTTCTCAGATGCTGATGTTGCGCATGGTTCTTGTTGAGTGCTTGTCTTGGGGCTTCTTCTTAATTACCATGTAAAAACTAAAAAATAAAAAAATGAAGATAGTGAAAAACGGCCCAAAACCTTTTAGGGTCCTAGGGGTTAACAGTTCAAACATTTCTATGTCTGAAAAAGACACCATATCCTGCATGCTCAAGCCCACTGCAGTCTGTAAATGTATGCCGTATTGCTCCATCAGCTCTACCATAAATTCCAAATTTGACAATTTAGACAAATGGTCAAGCAGAGGTTATTTTCACAGTTGTATCTTACAAAAAAATCAAATTAAAAAACTCATTCCACAGGCATGTGGCTATTTGGGTTTTGAACTCTGAACCACCAGTTCCAAAGTATCATCAAAAAAAATTTCAAAATTTCTCTGAACCTGCTTTTCAACCAGGACCACAAATGTGTCCAGATTGACATTACCACCATTAGCAATTACAGACATGCCCACAGACCATGTTTTTGGTCTTCATTCATTTTATTAATTGCTTGTAAAATTTCAAAGTTAATGTTCTCTGTGCTGTGTGCCCGGCGTACTTAATTTGGTTGTTGCCTCGGTGCCATTTCTAATATTTTTCAATGAATTTCTGCAACACTTAAGACGACGTTCAGCCAAACATGAGGCACACCAGAGTATTTCCAACAATTCCAAACCCTGGCTTCAGGAGAATTGCTTCAACAAATGGTTGCTCTTGGAGGTGTGATTCCCGGGCCTAATGGTGGATTTCCACAGAACTGCAGTCCTTTTGGCATCCAGTAGCTTCCTCTGTTGCAACTGCAGAAAAGTCTGATATTTAGCAGTTTTAGTTTCAAATTATGCTTTTCATCAAAACTTCTCTCCCAAGCCCCTCTCTGCCATGTGGTTCTCAGGACCAGATCCTGTGGAAGTGAGTTTAATTTGGTCTAAAATGTATGCAATAATTCTCACCTAACGTTTTTGCCAAGTTTTAGGCAGGATCTTTTGCCCCCTCAAAGGTTTCTGGTTCTTCTGAGTCTGTAAAAGAAATAATCTCTCATACAGTCTCAGTCTAAATAACTGTAAATATTTTAACCAGCATACTGAACAAAAAGATTCTTACAAATAAGTATAGGTATCAGTAAGTTTGCATTCGCCTCAGCAGGGTTGATCTGCACTCACTCTGGTGAGTATGGATTCATTTGTAGACATGGCTGCAGCACTTCATTTGCTGTCAAGATCTCTAAAACTGGTGAAAAGGTAACCTGGGTGTGCAGGGCCTACAGAAAACTACTAACCCTAGTCTTCTACAAGTTGTCATCTTTCTCCCAATGAAAATAAATGGTGAGTTTTCCACAGGTTTCCTACTCTGACCTAAAACCAACACCACACAAAAATACAAAGAAATAACCAAAACAAAAACAAAAACAAAAACCATGAAAGTCTGCATCAAAGTGGATGGTCCAGCCACTAAACTGCTCCACAAAAGCCTCTCCCATTCTTCAGCTGCAGCAGGCTTTTTGTAGGGTCAGTGGCAGGAGAAGCCAATCTGGCAATTAGCAGCTTGTTAAGGTGGAGCACAGGTAGAGAGAGAAGCACAGATCACATGCAGTTTAAGCACCTACACGTAACAATCAAACACATAACAATTTTCACTTAAACCCTTTTTAAAGGCTTAAAATGTAAGTAATATAAAAATCTTTTTTTTTCCCTTAATGAAGTTGCTTGCAAACCATGATTTCTTTACTACATAGGCTGTTGAAAAAAAATTCAGACAAAAAAAAACTTAGTTTAGGTCTGCATCTGTATTCAAAAAAAAGTTTTTTTTTAAATCCTCAATGCACTCTCCCGGCATCAATCTGAAAATGCGTTGGCAAACTGTATCCTACTGTGAAACCCCAGTTGTTTGTACATGTATGTACAACGTGTCACTCCGGGTATCTCAAAATACTAAATGTCACTGCCTATATTTACAACGTGCCTCTCTGAAACGTTTGGGGGCACTGCTCCAACATAACTGTACATAGGCTCCTGCCTAACTCCCCCCTGCTTTCCTGGCCATTTTGATTCTCGCAGTCTAGCTGCGAACATCAACCGAGATACACAGGACAAACCTATCCCCATGTTCGGAATGGAAAATCGACTAAGTAACTAGCACACCTGTACTTTTTGTATTACTTTAGCTTTTTTTTATTTTTACAAACTTCTCTCATACCGCTTTAACACTCACGATGCATTTCAAGCATGCAAGCATGCTTCCTTGCTTTTTCTTTGCAAAACTTAATATAACTTTTCCCTGTTTTCAGCTCTTTTTGCAAATCCTTGCTTTTTAAACACAGTTACTATAACAGATTACATCGTTTCATTGCATGCTTCCTTGTTTGCTTTTTCACAGTACTTAATATAACTTTTCCCTGTTTTCCGCTATTTTAATACTCAATGCTATTATAACAGTTTACATCATTTCATTGCGTGCTTCCTTGCTCGCTTAATTTTTCATACATTTAAATCATTACCCTATCGGCGTGTTAAGACTTTGCATGCATGCATGGGCTTCTTTTTCCTTAAGATAAAGAACAAGCCACTGCTTTAAAACGTATTTACTAACACATTCTCTCGTATTGCTTCATTTGCTGCTAAAGAATAAATAAATGTTATAAGTTGCACAAGTACTTTACCCCCACAAAGAGTTTAATTACACCAAGCATTCTGGACATTTTTTCCCCCTCACCCCCACCATCCACCATCTGCCAACCCCTCTTACCCCTCACCACTCAAACCATCTCAAATACCAAAAAAGTCTAAATTTATCAATCGATCATTTCTTGACAGAACATGCATTATATTCATGTCTTGTAGGATGCTATCTTTGCATCACTGTAGTGCATTGTCCACTAATAAAGCAAAAACACAGAGTTTGTTATTTCCAGTCATAGTTTGCTTGCAGGAGCACTGAATATCTAAGTTGAGCAATCTGAACACTAGGGGGCTTGCACGAAGGGGTTTATAATATATAATATATAAAGGGGAAGAAATCAGTACTAATTGAATCCTCCCTAATCATTAATTAAGCATGCACAGGCCAGAAGAAGAGGGGGTCCCCCCCCCCCCCCTTTCAGTAGATAAATTGTGTGACTTTCTTTTAGTAAGAAACTTGGCAAGTTAGTTTTTTTATAGTCAGTAGATAGTGAGTCCTACATCTAGGTCAGACATTCTACATTTCATCTCTGGTCTTTAGAATATTCTGCTGTCTTTTGATTTTTGTTCTTGGATTCCTCTGGGACAAACCTGCTGTGGTTTGTTATTTTCTTTCTTTCGTTTCTTGTGTAACATGTCCTTGTCCATAACCTTTGTTATTTTTATTGAGGTAGTTTAACCTCAATTTTAGATTTGAAATGAATATTTGTTGTAACTTTATACGTTTCTTCATAAGAGATCAGAGTAGCATTCCCACCCTTCTCATTTTTCTCAGAATTTGTGCGAAGAGAGGCTAAGGTGAGGAATGAACATAGCTTCAATACAGCTGCTATGTACACGTCCAACCCCAAAAAAGAAATATCTATCAGCAGGGCTTACACAAGAATACCAGTTTCTGTGCACAAGACAGATGTGTCGGCAGAAGCAACCACCAAGAACGACAAAACAGGTGAAGACCCAAGCAAGAACTGTCCTATATACCACAAGCCACATCCACTGAAAAAGTTCAAAGGCTTTAGGACCATGCTGCTAGAAGACAGAAAGAAGTTTATCAAGGATAATACAATCTGTTTCCGTTGTTGCGCCTCCACCACACACCAGGCCAATAATCGTGATGTGACCATTAACTGTACAGAGTGTGAGAGTGATAAGCATTTGGCTGCCCTTCACCCCGGTCCAGCTCTGCAGGCACCCAAGCCTTTCTCTCCTCCTAAAGTGCATGGTGAGGAGGAGGAAGTAACCCCAGATCTTAATGTCACATCTACATGCATGGAAGTAGGTGGACCTGGCTTTCCTGGGAAATCTTGCTCCAAGATTTGTCTAGTTCAAGTCTACCCCAATGGCCGGCGTCAGGAGATCAAAACAATGTATGCAATTTTGGATGATCAAAGCAATTTGTCTCTGGCAAGGACTGAGTTCTTCAACATGTTTGATATCCAAGGCATAATAGCTCCATACACCCTGAAGATCTGTGCCGAGGTAGCAGAAACAGCCGTAAGAAGAGCACATGGCTACATCATAGAGTCAATGGATAGATGTACAAGTATCCGTCTTCCCACACTCATTGAGTGTAATGAAATCCCCAACAACTGAGCGGAAATACTAACAGCTGATGCTGCTCGCCACCATCAGCATTTGAAGCCAATAGCTGCTGAAATACCACCCCTGGACCCAAATTCAGACATTCTTCTGCTCCTTGGACATGGCCTGCTGCGAGTCCACAAAGTACGCCAACAATTTAATGAATTGTTGAGTATCAAAGATTATTCATACCTGACCAAGACTACACACAGAGCAAGAGGATGTGCGGGAAGTCTGAATACAGAGCTTCCCAGATCGCTCCGTCCCTTCTCCTTAAATGTCCAAACTTAGTGTTTGATCTGGCGACATAGGTCATAAATCTCGGAACTGGCCAGTTAGTGATAAAATTGGAATTTTAATTACTTTTTCCAGATGTCCTTCTGAGAGAATATATTTTACCAATGCGGGTTTTCCTCCTAAGTTATTGAATAGATATGAAATATATGTCTGCTGCTTGTGAAATTAATACCACTGTACTCCCCACTCCAATGCAATTCAAACAAGACCAGACACGACACTGTCTGACTTTATACTGTCACTCTTTGTCATGAAACCTCCCTTTTCACAGTTCTACTAATGAAATTAATATTTAAAAACCAAACAGATCCCTGAATTCTGATTGGAGCAATACCCACAATATACACCTTTAACCTAAGTTAGGTAAAGTATGTGTATTAATATAGATATTACATTTATCCAGTATATTGTGATTACGTTCCTCTAATACAATATATTTCACCAGACAAAAAATATCTTAATGATAACATTTGCAGAGTATTTGTAGAAAATGTTAACAGTTTCCTTTATACAGTGCTCTGAAAAGAAAAATGTATATTTCCAGCTCAGTGCATAGTTTCTGTATGAGATCCCTTGTTTGGAGTAAAGGAAAAAGGAAGGAGGTGTCCTGACTCACTTCTTTCTCATGATGGTAATGTTTCGCTGTCTACAAGTAATGTCCAGTTGTGGCCGGGCAGTGACCCCTGCAAACAGGTGGCTCTTGTCCTGAAAAAGGTGCCCTGGAATTCAGGTGGTCGTAATCCATCTTGCAGGATGCAGTAGCCTTACAACCCGCCGTAAAGGAAATTCCTCCCATACTGGCACGGTTTCTCAGGCTCAGTTCCCATGCCTCCATGTTAAGAATTTCCCAGGTGTGCAGTCTTTCAGTCTGCCTTACAAGAGACTATGCCTTCAGGCGGCTTATGACTCTACGGCGCACACTGGATAAGAAGCCTGACATGCAGGCACATTTCGTGGACTTCATGCAGAAGATGCTCGATAAAAAGCATGCAGAGCTGGCACCACCATCTGATTAGAGTAAAGAAAGATGGTATCTCCCCACGTTTGCCGTGTACCACCCACAAAAGCTTGGGCAGATTCGGGTGGTGTTTGCCTTGAGTGCTTGGTGTGAGGGAGTCTCGCTTAATGAAATCCTGCTTTCTGGGCCGGACCTGAACAGCAGCCTCTTGGGAGTGCTACTCTGGTTCAGAAAGGAACCAATTGCCATCACAGCCGACATCGAGCAGATGTTTTACTCATTTGTCGTACAGGAAGACAATAGAGACGTCCTGGGCTTTCTCTGGTACCAAGACAACAATCTCACCAAGATGTTGTTGACTACCGTATGAGGGTACATGTCTTTGGTAACAGTCCCTCTCCAGCTGTGGCAATCTTTGGTATGAGGAAGGAAGCTAGCGAGGGATAAAAAGAGTATGGCAGTCATGTATGACACTTCATAGCATCCAGAGCGAAACCTACCTCCTAACAGTTCACTTTGCAAACTTCACCCCTTCATCGACGATGATGGCTTGCTACAAGTAGGGAGGCGTCTTACTTAGGCAAAACTGCATAAGGATGAAGCTAATCCTCTCCTCATCCCAGGCAGACATCATAATGCTGTTTTGTTCATCCATCATCATGAAGCAGTGAGACATCAAGGCAGACATTTTACAGAGGGAGCAATTCGAGCAAGAGACTTATGGATATTAGGAGCTAAAAGATGTAAGTAGCATCGTCCACAAATGTGTGGTCTGTAGAAAGCTGCGGGGAAAATTGGAGCAGCAACAAATGGCAGACTTACCTGCTGAACGTCTCCAGACAGATCCTCTCTTCTCCTGGTAAATGGACTGCATTAATACAGCACTTTTATCCAAAGCACTTTACATTTGATGCCTCTCATTCACCCATTCACACACACACTCACACACCAACGGTGAAAGGCTGCCATGCAAGGTTCCAGTCAGCCTGTTGGGAGCAATTAGGGGTTAGGTGTCTTGCTCAGGGTTACTTCGACACGCCCAGGGTAGGGGATCGAACCGGCAACCCTCCGACTGCCAGACAACCACTTTTACCTCCTGAGCTATGTCAACGTTGGGCTCAACGTTGGGCTCGACGTCTTTGGTCCATGAGAGATCACTACATGTCGCACCGGAGGTGGTCAAGCTAAGAGCAAGAGATGGGCAGTCTTATTCACCTGTATGTCAACTAGGGCTGTTCATATAGAGGTCATAGAGACTAGGGCTGCCGCGATTAGTCAATGTAATCGATGACGTCGACGCTGAAAATGCCTCAACATCAACATTTTTTAAAAAAATGAATTTACCTTTTTGATATCTAAAATGCTTCAATTCATTATAACAAATGTTTTTCTTTAATATCACTACGTAATTGCTGTGTAACATCAGTTGTTTTTGGCTCCAGTCATTTGGTCGGCTCCAGTCAACGCTACAGTTTTTAAAAACTCATGGCGGCTGCAGCAGAGTCCGACTCGGTTGCGAGGCGAGGTTCCAAAAATAGCTGTGTGTAATACCACAAGTCTTGTTTACGGCGTTGCCGCCCTTTTTAGTACAGTCTGGCTTGATTGACAATTCATATATTCAGTAGGTGAGAGTATAAGCTTTCTAACGATGTATAACATGTCTATTTTGCTTTTGGAAAAGCGTTTTTTAGGTCAGCGTAACTGAATATTTTCTTATCATCGCATTCACTTACACATTCACTCTGAGGTAATGGAACTGGATAGCAGTAAAAGATGCTGGACCTAACGAAACGTTGTCAATGATTTCTCATAATTTATTGGAAAATACTATGATTATTGAGGACTTCTGGGCATAGCTAAGCCATGTATTTGCTGATAGACCTATCTGACATTGTTTTCTGGAGCAAAACAGAAGCGGATAGAACAGTCATTGATTTACTCTCTCTGTCTCTATCTACTGAACACAGATAAAATTTCATCATTGCTATGTAAGTATTACTGCTCAAAATATTTCGGTTATATACGTTTGTAACCCGTTAGAAAAACAGCAACGTTTTAAGAGTCCTGTAGCTTTAAGAAAGGGAGGCTCCCTGCCTAACTTGTTAGGAGGACTTGTTTTGCATCTCTAATTAGTTTTATTGGCTGTAACAGGCAGTAATGTCTTAAGATTTTTCTGGAAAATAGTTAGCCCCGCCCACTCCCAGGGACTTGGTTAAGACTGTTTGTCGCACAGGAGAGTGCACAGCAAGAGGGGAGAACGGGAGAGAGAAAAAGGTGATCAGAAGTAGAAAATCATAATCGTTAATTTAAGCAGTAAACCTAAAGAGCAGCTCCTTAAATGACCCAGGGACCAAAAATTTCCCAGATTGCATACTTCAATCTCTTTCTTTGGGATCTTGGTAAGTTTAAATGTTAAAATTTGCTAAAATATCGTAACTGTAGCAGCAACACGTGTGCTATGAACTCCGTGTCTCCTTGAAAATAGCATTAGCCACACGTGGCGTTTAATATTTTTCAGTTAGCACATTTCAGTTTCTTCCTTTGGGATTTCGGTGAGGTTAAATTTGAAATTTAACTGAAGTATCACCATTGTAGCAGCAACATGTGTGTTATTAACTCCGCGTTTCCTTGAAAATAGCATTAGCCACACGTGGTATGTATAGCTATTGAGTTTCTCTCATAAAAAGTTGAATGTTGCTATTTGAAAGCTTGAATGGCACTGTTATAGTAGTTCTATCATATGTGTATGAATGTGCCATGTAATATGTGTATGAATGTGCCATGCAATAACCTTGTGTTGATTTTAAGTAGGCTATAGCTCATTCAAGGTAGCTATTAGTTGAGCCTATGCACTTTAATGGAGTTAGCTAATGCAGTACTGTTAGAAACCATGCACTAGCACTTAGCAAGTGCGCTACATTGGGGTATATGATGTAGCCATATCTTCTATTGTGCATGACCATGCAAGAGTGTTAGTTCACATGCATTTAAATGATTTTACAATCAACTAATGATTTACCTGATTGTTAAAGGTTTATTGCCATGTATTTGTATTGAGTTCATGGTTTAAAAAATAATTTGCTATAGTTACATGGAAAATACCTTGATCATAATTCATGATTAATGGTTAAAGAGTGATAGAATATTTGATAAAAGGAAACTGTACAGTTGAACATTTATAAAGTGTACTATTTGGTTTATTAGTAACACTTTTACACTTTTGAGGTTACAATGATGCCTTAAAGAAAAAAACTAAGATTGAGAAAAGTATTCAGTTGTTATAATAACCCAGCCTGTATGATAACAGGCTTTTTTGGATACCCGAGAAGAAACCTGTGAACCTAGGATTCTCTCCCTGACGAGGGAGATGGCGAGCCGACCAACTTGATCAACTTGATTCATCTTCATCCACTTGAGGAAGGACCCCCTGATACCCCTTGTTTCTCCCAACCCCACTCCGGTGTGGTAGGATTGTGACTGAGCAATTACATTTTATTTGATACTTCATTTTTTTGTAAAAAGGGTGCACCCAACCAACAAAACTGACTTGAAACTAACTAAATTGAACTTGACCAATTGAACTGAACCAGACTGAACAGAAGACATTCAGAACTTAATGGACAGTGAATACAGCTACAACACTCAGGACATGAAAACAAATGAATGTGTTTGAATGTGATAAGTAAATGGCGTCACTACATTTTCTTTAATACAGTTCTAACCATTTTGCACTTACTTTCTGGCTCCGGTTGTTCATTGTGTCCATCTCATCACTCACCTCTCCTTACGAACCTAGCTTTAACCCGAAAATATTTACCTACTGCTAACTGACCTTTAGGTGGGTTACACATTGTTTTTAAAATTGAGTGCCTTTAAATAGGTCAGTGGTATTATATAATGTGGATATTTCACGCTGTAACGTAAGCGTTGGTTAGTGAAAAGTTTCCAAGAAAGGAGCTAGCCTACTGTAAGTCCAGAACGTGTTGACATTCTTACATTAGAACACACATGTCTAACAGACATTTGATTCCAGTATTTGAGTTGGACTTTGAGCTAGACACTATTGTCTCTTACAGGCTGCTAAACATGTTGCACTTTGTTTAATATGCAGACCTAACTTTTTTACTTTGATAATAGGTTTAATAGAAACTTGGATTTATTTTGGAGTTAAATAATAAGCCCTCTTTTTTATTTATTTTTTTTATCATGTTGGAGTTGCCAGTTTAAATCGACAGTTTTGCACTTTAATATGTAAACCTTTGTTTACATTTTGTTTTGTGCTGCATTATACAATGACACATACAGTTTTTTGTTGTCAAACTAAAATGAACGTCAGCTAACTAGCTTTGCTGGCTAACATTGTCATAAAATTTTTCCTAACCGTGAAAACTGGATTACTTGTTTACATTTTTGACAGATGTGGCTAGTGGGTAAATCTATCGCTGTTTCCGTTGCAGCACTTTTGACACAAGCAATTCGGAAGCGCTATCCTAAACATCTTTTTTACCATGAAGAGTGCCTGACCCGCAACCGCAGTAATGTGTTAACACAGCGGCACAATTATATCGAGAAATAACATCTTTGGGGGGAAAAAACCCACTGTATTCTGTAAATGCGTTTAACCTACCATGCATAAAAACATAAGAACGCTAGACAATCACCCACTTCTATTTATAATGCCCTCATAGCACGGAGTGTTTAAAACCATAAAGCCACCTCTCCGTTTTTTTGGTTTTTTTTGTCAGCGTATCACCGTTATTTTTACATTCATTCTGATATGTCGCCTAAATGCCTTTTTACGTTCATTCGGCTTAAGGCGCTCCGCAAAATCACTTAGGCGCTGCGCCTAAGCCTTTCTCTGGTTTGGAAAACCCTGTGAACTTAAATTAAATGGTTAATTTGATTTTTTTGGAGGAAAATTAACCGTTTAGATTAATCGACTAATCGGTAAAATAGTCGATAGATTAATCAATAGAAAAATAGTTGTTAGTGGCAGGCCTAATAGAGACCATGAGCTCCTCCAGTTTCATCAACTCACTCCGCAGATTCTTTGCTATCAGAGGACCTGCTAAGCAGCTGAGGTCGGACTGCCGTACCAACTTCGTTGGAGCAGTCAGGGAACTGAAGTTGGATCCTCCAAGTCCCAGCGACACTAGTGTGGAGGATTATCTGCTCAAGCAGAGATGCACCTGGGTGTTCAACCCTCCACAGTCCTATCACATGGGGGGCGCTTGGGAGCACATGATCGGGATTGCACGCCAAATCCTTGACTCAATGTTCCTGCAAAGTGGTCACTCAAACTTGACCTATGAGGTCTTGATCACTCTCATCGCTGAGGTCACCGCCATTATCAACGCAAGACCTCTAGTGCCTGTTTCATCGGACCCAGAAGCACCCTTCATCTTAACCCTCTGGGGTCGGGAGCTCCACCGGCGGAGCTCGACAAGATAGAAGCAAAAGTTAATTTCATTTGGATGATTAACTTCACAAGCTGTTATCATACAGACGCAACAAAAACATTGACAGACACCTTAGAATCACGACTTTCCAATGTGCCCATTGGCAAATAATATGAATTTTTAAATGTTTTAAATTTGATTAACTAGACCATGTATGCTTTGTTCACTTCTTTTGAGTTAACATTTCATTTTATTTTGGAAAATGCCACGGATGACTGGACTTGACACACTTCATGCCTTGTGGGTGAGCAACGATGAAGACGCGAATGAGTTGTTCAGGTCCCGACACCAATGAAGTGTGTTATCATTTTGACCAGCGAACTGAGAATCAACTTCACGAGTAAGTGCATTTCTTACGATCATATTGGTAAATATGTGTGCTGTATTGCAACTTCTCTGTGTATTTGTAGGAATATTCAATAATGCGCGTGTGTAAATTCCCACACTCTGTTCTGAATTTATGAACAATTATATCCATTGCATCTCAAAATAGGCTGCCTCTGCGTCTGGTTATGTTAGAAGTAGTAGGCAGAACTCTTTGTTTGTAT
Source organism: Anguilla pacifica (assembly GCA_039654925.1). Lineage (NCBI taxonomy): Eukaryota > Metazoa > Chordata > Actinopteri > Anguilliformes > Anguillidae > Anguilla > Anguilla pacifica. The sequence goes on from CM077292.1 coordinate 42,894,238, forward strand.
ATGCTGTAACTATGTGACATTTCCTAACCATCTTATTTTTATTTTACCACCGCTTAGCTAAACAGACAGACAAAGAGACTTAGCTTAACCTCTTAAGGCACAAGCCAAATTTTGCCAATCCTTGCCCATTTAGGGGGTACCCTATTTAAAGCTTTATAACTCCAGATGTAAACACCACAGAGACTTGAAAAATGGCTTAAATGAAGCAAGACATTTGTACAATTTACAATACTAACGCAGATTAGTTTATATTCATAATTTTGAAAGAAATAAACTGCCACAAATGCAATTGTTTTGACAAAAAATCAAAAATAAATTTGCACTTTTTAAGTTTGCAGTGAAATACTGAGAGATATGAGATATACAGGAGGTTAAACTACACCTGTGCTGGATCAAAAACTTCTTGACCACAAGTTCATAAAATCTAAGGGTGGATATGTAGAACTACTATAGATGTATGAAGCAAAAACTAAGCAGTGTACCCAGCGTCTCCAAATCTATCCAAAATGTCTAAATTATGCATTGTTGTAAATCACAACATATTCACATATTTCAATACAAATCAATTGTTTTGACTCAAGAAAATCACTGTTGCATAATTTTCAAATGGGAATTACAAGCTTTCAGTCAGTACAGTGGTCTAAAATAGCTAGGTGTCCAGAAACATATCCAAAATCTCTCCAAAATTGAATAAAATGCTTTTTGTCCATTATAAAGCATATAAATGAGCCCCTTATGAAGGTTTAAGATGAAACATTGCTATCAGATTTAAAAAAATAATGCAAAAATATTGTCACACAATGCAGTACAGTACCTAAATGTGTAATAATTAACTCGTGTGTATTTCTATACTCTGTACTCTCGTATGTTTTCTTGTATGAGGGTAGGACAACATGAAAACAATTTTCGACCGCCCACCACGTTTTGGCAATGGTCCAACTCTGACGTCATCACTGTGGCATGCTTCACAAAAACTATTACACTACCATCTAACGCTATCATTTACAGTGTGAAATATTCACATTATATAACACCACTAACCTATTTAAAGATACTTAATTTCAAAAATAACGTATATAACCGAAATATTTTGAGCAGTAATACGAGCATAGCAATGATGAAATCTCCTCTATGTTCAGTAGATAGAGACCGAGACAGTATCAATGACGCTGTCCTATTCGCTTCTGTTTTGCTCCAGAAAACGATGTTAGCTAGGTCTATCAGCAAACATATGGCTTAGCTATGTCCAGAAGTCCTCAATAATAATAGTATTTTCCAAGAAATTCCGAAATATCGTTGACCACCTTTCGTTAGCTGCAACGTATTTTTATGCTAACATAGAGTGAATGCGCAAGTGAATGCGATGCTAAGAATATTTTCTGTTACGCTGACCTATAAAACGCTATTCCAAAAGCAGAATTAGACATGTTATACATCGTTAGAAAGCTCATACTCTCACCTACTGAATAAATGAATTGTCAATCAAGCCAGACTGTACTAAAAAGGGCGATGACGCCGTAAACAACAGGTGTGGTATTACGCACAGCTATTTTGGAAGATACCCAGGCGTCACAGATGCGCCTATATTTCCCAAACTGATTGTCCAAGACAATATATGACCACGCAGTCTCAAAAGGGACATCTCTACACGTAAAACCAACAGTAAGGATTTATATTTATTTAATATTTAGTCCCAGATATTGACTGTAGAATGACATGGTATCATTTTTAAAAACTTTTTCTCGTTTATGTCGTTCTTCAGTGAGCAGCGTTTTCACTGCTGTATAGGCATATCTTAGGGCTGTTGTCGGGTTTATCTTGTTGCTATGACGGAATATGATTTTTTAGTGGTGAAAGAATATTTTTATGAATGCCAAGATAGACAATATTGTCCATTATGTCAAGGGTGGGGGGTGTTTTTTAGATGAGACTGCAGGGAGGGGGTGCGTGTTAAATGAACGACCAGAGCGACAATGGTGGGGCTGCGAAACTCCGTCTTCGGCATAGTTGTCGTGTATCGTCTACTAATGAAACTAAAACAACGCGTTTCTGTTTTTAACTCACACTTTGGTTGCAGTAGCACCGAATGTTTGAGTTTAGTAATGTAGGCACGCCGGCGTGCCGACCACTAGGGGGTGTGCACTAAGAGGTTAACAGTGGTTTCAGTATCATCGGTGGCTTGCATTATTTGTAAATATGTGGCTAGATAGACTATTCCTTTATTTTATATTGTTGTTGCTCTTGTCATTGTCATTTTTGTAAAGCACATTTAATTTGCACCTATTGAACGAAATGTGCGATATAAATAATGTGATTTGATGTCACATTTCCTTACAATTTTGTTTTTGTTATATGTACAGAGATGCTGATCAGGAAACACAGCCTAGTTCACCACCAGCTAAGAGACCATGCAGGCATTGCAGGAGTACACCAGTCTCACAAGCAGATCAGCCAGCTCTGTCATGATAAACAGAGAAAGCTGCTGATGCTGCCAAGGCACACAAAACTTTGAAATAACCTGGAGGTGTGTGTGTGGATGGCATCTTCCATGTATAGTTTGTGTGGTGTCAATAAATGTTCCAAATCAAAATGTCTTTGTTTCTGTGTTCTAAATGGTTCACTGAGTATTGCTTTGTGCGAAGTATTTGTCTTAGAGGTGGGGAGGCATGAGGCCAGGTTTGAATAGCCTACTTAGCTGGCAGGTCCTCTTACCTCATAAATATTTATTACAAAAAGGCCATTAGCCCTCCCATTGTCACCTGGTGTTGAAAAATAGTAGTCACAACACTAACTTTTAGCAGTTTATTATATATTTCTCATTGGATTTGCTAAAATGTTTTGTCATCTTTTGATACCCAAGACCTTGATGAACAAATTTCAGTGATCCAAAAACTTCATTACTATTGTTTAGTGTGTGTTATTGCAACATTCCTGTGCATGTTCAAAACTACTGTTTACAGTTTGTGTGTTTTTAGAGCGATTTACAATCCAGTTTGAGCTGAAAACAAAGATATGAAACACTTTGGAATCTCTGTATATAAAGTTGATGAATTGTACACAAATGTCAGAGCATGGCACAATCACTAGTGTTCCTCAGTTTACCCTCAGACCCCAGAGGGTTAACTCCTGCTACTCTAATCACACAGAAGATTGCAGCCTTACCTTCTCCTGGAGAGTTCTCCAAAACAGGCCTGTTCACGCACCAGTAGAGGAGGGTTCAAGTTCTAGCGGATACATTTTGTGGTTGATGGCGCAAAGAGTACCTCAGCAGTCTGCAGAATCAGCAGAAATGGCAGCATAGGAGGCCGAACCTGAAAGAAGGAGACATTGTTCCCATGAAGGACAATCAAGCAAAAAGAAATGAGTGGCTAATGGGAGTCATCGTGAAGACTCTTCCAAGTAGAGATGGAGTTGTACGGAAAGTGGAAGTCAAGGTGATACGGCACCAGACCTTGAAAACTTTCGCAAGACCCATCTCAGAGGTCATCCTGCTTTTATCCCCGGAAGTTCAGGAGATGTAAATTATGTTCATGTGGCATCTTGAAAGACTCCAGAGGGGGAGTGTGTTGGAGCTGTTTTCCATTGGGAATTTATTTCCATCTAGTAGCTGTTTCTGGTATTGCATGTAGATTAGTAATTGTACTTCCTGTGTAGCGTCAGACAGAAAGTTCCTTCTTTTTCAGCAGAGTGGTCCTGTGTTTAAGTGTGAAGATAATCTTCAGCCATCCTTTGGTTTGCAGACCTTTGAGTGGCATTATCTGTAAGTTTATTGTTAATCATTACCATCTTAATGTTTTTGATTTATCATTTTCTGTAATTTGTTCCAATTTGGTAATATTGTGATACTGTGTGACTCCACATGCTGTTGGCTTGAATTGTCCATAGCATACTTACCTCACGCATCTACCTAAGTATTTGTCTTATCATATTTGCCTTTCGTGCTTACCTGCTTTCCTACCAGTAGTGTATTGCCATGATTTTACTTACCTTTATTTTTTACTGTACCTTTTTGTTTCAGTTTCACACTTCTTCATATTAAATCTGCCTAAAACAACTACCACCTGTTCCTTGGAGAGATAGTATGAAGGGGAGTTTAGCTAGCTGTGAAAACTCAGTATAGGCTCACTAGGAGGACACTGAGAAGTAACATTATACTTATCTTTAATAATAATTACCAAATGAAATCAAATACATGTATTTTACATATTGGATAAGTGAGGTATTTTAACGGTTGATGCACTTGTATTCGATATTCAGAGTGCCAGATGTCAAACGAGGGTGTTAGCTGTTGGATTTATAAAACTTTTGGATTTGGAAAATTAAACATGTTTTACTTAATTTTCACTTTGCTGATGGGTAGGACCTAGGCAAGGCATGCATTGATGAGGCGGCGGCAGCAGCAGAGGCTTACTATTAATGCGAGGGTTGCGCTTCTGGGAGCATCAGCTGTTTTGGTGGTATAGGTCTGTGAATGTAGCCAGCACTGCTGGAACTATTTTGTGCATAATTTCATGGATTCTGACTGCGTTTTCAAATTTTGCAGCGACATTTGTGAACAGCTGCAGGCTTGCCTGTACTATTAGCATACTCATTTCTGTGTCCCCGTATCTGCATGAATGAGTGGCTATTACATTCTGGTGGTTCTCCACAGGGTCATGTGATCATGCTCATTTGTTTGGGGTGATGCTTTGTTGGTGAATGTGTTTTGAGATGTATGGTCACGCCTGGACTACAAGAAATTCTGATCACAAAGTGACCTAGGCCACCTCACCAAGTGGTTTGGCAGATGTGGTCCCAATGCAAACAAAATCAAATTTTTGTGCATTATGATCTGTCACCTACAGCAGCCTTCATTGCATTGCATAGAAGTTGCATTTAAGTGACTAAGTCACCATAGCCTATTGTGACTATGAATACATATCCAATGCATTTTTCAGACTGAAATATTATTGCGCAGTATATACAATATGTGTATATATCACATTCTGTACATTTATTTGTAGTGTAGTTAATCCCTGGGTCTGTAAAGGGTAACAGGATCTGAGAATGGCTGGCTCACAGAACAAGGCCATGGGATCGCTCCAGTCCTGTCCTTCGCTCCATAGTCATGGACTGCTTCAGCCCTGTACCTCCCCTGCCCATGCCTTGGTGCTGTCTGGAGCTCCAGATCCATAATCCGACTCCTCTAAATTGCACTATTCTGAACTATACCATTTGGTCTTCTATTATTCCTGTTTTCATTTCAGCTATAACCTACTCAACCAATTTTATTTGCTGTCTACTACTTTACACCAGGCTGGCCAGTGGAGGATGGGCTCCCCCTCTATCGCTGAGTTCCAGATTTCTTCCCATTGGGGAGTTTTTTCTCACCCCTGTTTCAGCGTTTTCTCCCCACTGGGAGTTTTTTTTTTTTTAAATCTTATGTACTTGCTATATGAGGGTCAGGTGTTTGCTCCCTCTCTTGCCTTGCTACTCTGTAAAGTGTCTTTGTGGCAGTTCTCTGTATACAAAGCTCCATACAAATAAAATTGAATTGAGTTGAATTGAATAATGAATTTGATGGGGAGTTGCCCCAAGAGGTCATCCACAGAAATGGGCCAAACCTGCTGGAGCAGGACTGTTTGCAGGTTATAAAGCTGTATTGGGCTAGCATTTTTTATACTAGGTCTAAGGCACCCCAATACCTTATAAATAAGTATGAGGTGGTGTTTAAGAATAGTTTAGGTAAATTAGAGGGAGTGCTGCAATCTAGACTGAATTAGAGTAGAGAAGTTGAGGGTCATTACTCCGGTGCAATTTTTCTCTTGGGCAGCAGCAATTGTCCCCTGTTGTTAAATCTGATCAGACCATACATATCTGTGTTGATTATAAGTTAACAGTTAATATGGTTGCTAAATTGGATGCCTATCATATTGCTAAGGTTGAGGATTTATATGCAACCCTAGCTGGGGGTAAATCATATACAAATTTAGATCTTAGCCATACTTACCAACAGCTTGTGTTGGATAAGGAATCAAGGGAATATGTAACCATTAACCCACATTAGGCGGCTAACTTCATACACTCGCCTACCCTTTGGAGTTTCGTCAGCATGCTATTTTTCAGCGCACAATGAAGAGGTTACTACAAGGGATCCCCAATGTGGTCATTTATTTGTACGATGATTTAATTACAGGGCCAACAGAGGTACAGCATTTAGCCAATTTGGAGGAGTGGTTTGCTGTAACTGGGGTAAGATTGAAGCAAGACAAATGTGTTTTTCAGGCGTCTGAGGTGGCATATTTGGGGCATTGGGAGATGCTTTGGGGTTGCACCCTGTTGATGATAAGGTCCAGGCTATTAAGCTTGCTCCCTAACCTCAAAACGTGACTCAGCTCAAGTCTTTTTTGGGTATGTTGAATGGTGGGGTAGAGTGGTCCCTTCAAAAATGACAATGCCCCCATCCACAGGGCATGGGATGTCACTGAATGGTTTGATGAGTATGAATAATATATGAATAATAAGCTATGGCCTTTGCAGTCACCAGATCTCATCCCAGTTGAACACCTATGGGAGGTTTTGGACCAATATGTTAGACAGCACTCTCCACCACCATCCTTCCAGTAGAGTTCCACAGACTTGGAGAATCTGTGCCAAGGCGCATTGAAGCTGTTCTGCCAGCTTGTGGTGGCCCTATACCTTACTAGTATGCCTTATGTTGGTTTTGCCTTTAATTTGTCACCTGTCTGTGTGTATGTATATATATATATATATATATATATATATATATATATATACAGTGAGCACCATAATTCATTGGACAGTGACACATTTTTTGTTATTTTGGCTCTGTACTCTAGCACTTTGAGTTTGAAAGGATACAATGAGGTTGAAATGCAGACTGTCAGCTTTAATTTGAGGGTATTTTCATACATATCGCATGAACCGTTTAGAAATTATAGAACCTTTTCTACATAGTCCCCCCCATTTTCGGGCATCAAAAAATATTGGACAGTTCAACATAATGTAGAATAAAGTAATCATTTTTAGTATTTGGTCGCATATCCTTTGCATGCAATGACTGCTTGAAGTCTGCGACGCATAGACATCACCAGACGCTGGGTATCTTTCCTGGTGATGCTCTGCCAGGCCTGTACTGCAGCCATCTTCAGTTCCTGCTTGTTTCGGGGACTTTTTGCCTTCAGTCTCCTCTTTAGCATCTAAAATGCATGTTCAATTAGCTTCAGGTCCGGTGATTGACTTGGCCAGTCAAGGATTTCCCACTTTTTGGCCGTCAAAAACCCCTTCGTTGCACTAGCAGTATGTTTCGGGTCATTGTCTTGTTGCATGATGAAATGCCGTCCAATGAGTTTGGAGGCATTTGGTTTTATCTGAGCAGATAAAATATTTCTGTAGACTTCAGAATTCATTGTTCTACTTCTGTCTGCAGTCACATCATCGATGAAGACAAGCGAGCCCGTTCCACTGGCAGCCATACAGGCCCAAGCCATAACACCCCCTCCACCATGTTTAATGGATGAGGTGGTATGCTTTGGATCATGGGCATTTCCTTTTTTTCTCCACACTTTCCTCTTTCCTTCACTCTGATACATGTTAATCTTTGTCTCATCTGTCCACAAGACTTTGTTCCAGAACCTTTGGGGCTCTTTTAGGTGCTTTTTAGCAAACTGTAATCTCGCCTTTCTGTTCTTCAGGCTTATCAGTGGTTTGCATCTTGTAGTGTACCCTCTGTAGTCCTGCTGGTGTAGTCTTCTACGTATGGTAGACTTTGACACATCTACACCTGCATCCAGGCGAGTGTTTTTGATCTGTTGGGCTGTTGTCAGGGGGGTTTTCTTTACTATCGAGAGTATTCTCCGGTCATCCACTACAGTGGTCTTCCTCGGTCTACCGGGTCTTTTGACATAATTGAGTTCACCAGTTGTTTTTTTCTTGTTAATGATGAACCCAACTGTTGACTTGGGCATTCCCAGGGTTTTTGCAATGTTCCTGATTGATTGATTGATTTTAATTTCTGAGCCTTATGACGGCCAGCTTAATTTGCATCGACACTGCTGTCTTCCTCATGTTGTCACACCCCAACAACAATCTCCAAAGGCAATTTCAAAGTCTAGAATCAAGACTAGACATCAACAGCTCTCTTCTGCATTCACTAATGACACAAATGAATACACCTGCCTAATGAAGCACGTCTGTGAAGCCAATTCAACAAATACTTGTAGTACCTTAAAATGGGGGACCATGGACAAAAGGTGCTGTCATTTCTAAACAGTTCATCCGATATGGATGAAAATACCCTCAAATTAAAGCTGACAGTCTGCACTTCAACCTCATTGTCATTGTATCCTCTCAAACTCAAAGTGCTAGAGTACAGTATATATATATACTCACCTGCCACTTTATTAGGTACACCTTGCTAGTACCGGGTTGTCTTCTGCTGCTGTAGCCCATCTGCTTCAAGGTTCGACGTGTTGTGCGTTCAGAGAAGCTCTTCTGCATACCTCGGTTGTAATAAGTGGTTATTTGAGTTACCGTTGCCTTTCTATCAGCTCGAACTAGTCTGGCCATTCTCCTCTGACCTCTGCCATCAACAAGGCATTTTCGCCCTGAGAACTGCCGCTCACTGGATATTTTCTCTTTTTCAGACCATTCTCTGTAAACCCTACAGATGGCTGTGCATGAAAATCCCAGTAGATCAGCAGTTTCTGAAATACTCAAACCAGCCTGTCTGGCACCATCACCATGCCACGTTCAAAGTCACTTAAATCACCTTTCTTCCCCATTCTGTTGCTTGGTTTGATCTTCAGCAGATCGTCTTGACCATGTCTACATGCTTAAATGCGTTGAGTTGCTGCCATGTAATTGGTTGATTAGTTATTTGTGTTAATGAGCAGTTGAACAGGTTTACCTAATAAAGTGGCCAGTGAGTGTGTGTGTGTATATATATATATATATATATATATATATATATATATATATATATATATATGAGGGGCCAAACAGGGAATACTTAATGAAGTCTGATATATATACATTGAACTGTGATATATATACATCATTTCTTTATATATACATCAAAACCGATATATATATATACATTGTTTTTGATATTTATACATTGAAAACGATAAATATACATCATTTCTGATATATATACATTGAAACCGATATATATATATATCATTCGGAACAGGCATATATTTGGGCATCCCATTGGGTCTTTATTAAGACACAATCAGAGCAATCCAAATTAATTTTTAATTGGATTGAGACTGAAAATTATATTATATTCTGTAAGAATTTTGATGTGAATATAAGTGAGAGAGTGAAATGTCGCTAGCTGTCCGATTTTAATACAGGCACATATTTGGTCCGTTTCTTATGGGTCTTCCTGGGGTTTGCCCGTGTTTGTTAATGTCAGCCGTGCTGTTTCTGAACGAACTTCGCTTTTAATTTCAGCTACTGTATGCTTTGTGGTGAATGTGCTTCGCCCTTATTTTTTAATGGTACGCAGTGGTTGACAGAGCCAGAGAACTTGTCCAAACACTTTTAGACAGTGACACATTTATTGAAACACTTGCAAACGATTCGCAGCTCCTGATTCGAAATTTCTGGTCCACCTTAAATCGGTTGCGTTATATGATTGGACAGTTTCGCGGTCTTCCTTACGTATTTGCAAAGGTTATCATTTGCTTCTAAAAGAGAGATACGGATCAAGAGAGAAATTGAACAAAGGTGGTATTGAGAATTTTTTTTTAAACTATTTTTTATTATGTTACGTTCACTTCACATGTCTTTTAAGACTGTGCTATGGACAGATCAGTGTCACGCATTTTGTTTTCTCCACAAAATCTAGTAGTCTCACCATTGCATCAGGTGTGCATGAGAGAACAGGAAATAATGCACATCTGAAATGTTGTGGACGAAAAATCACTGCACCATATTCAAATATAACTCCAAACTGTCTATATAAACAAATATATGAATAAAATCCTATTGAAAAATTGACATATTAGATGGCCATTTCTCATCAAAATTTAAAAGTCTGAAAATTTGACTTTTAATTACGACGGAAGGGCTCCTGAAGGGGTCCAAATCCTACCCCATTTCTGTGAAATTTTACTATTGCATTTTTTAATAATCCCACTTCAAACTTTATATGTAATCCAATAAACGCCAATTGAAAAATACAAAAGTTTGGATAAGAATTTCTCCCCAATTGTAAAAGTTCACAAAATTCTGACACTTGTTCCTATCAGAAGGGGTCCTTGTCAGGCGCGAGGGGGGTTAGGACCAAAAAGCAGAGTGCAGGGAAAAAACACAAAACTCCAAAAGGTACGAAAGAAACAAAGACTTTACTTACAAAAAGGGAACAACGGAAACAAAAAGCCTCGCTGGGCAACTTTCACTAAACACAAGGAAAAACTTCAAACAACACAGGAACAAAGAAAATCCAAAAAACACAAGGAAACCAGAACATGGGCAGGGATACACGGGGCAGGAACATGCAGAACAAACAACCACAACCAACAAGCAGGCAACAAGCAAGCATAAGGCAGGCGAGGAACAGGCAACAAACCAGCAGGCTACAAGCAAGGATCCAGCACCTGAGTCAGGGGAAAGGGGGTACTTAAATAGACACGACGCAGACGGGACACAGGAGGGCACAATGAACAATCAGGCCACAGAGAGGGAAGGGAACACGAGACAATAAGCAACCAATAATTGAATAATAAAAAACAATAATCCAATTAATCAGGACACAAAACAGAAGCGCCGCCATCTGGCGGCCCAAGAAGGAAAGACGGGGAAGACACAGAGCCCTGACAGTCCTGGCCTACAACCTACCCCATTTCTGTGATATTTTACTGTAGCATTTTTTAATAATCCTACTTCAAACTTTCCGTGTAATCCAATAGAGTTCAACTGAAAAAAGTGAATTAGTGTATATTTAGTGAAAGTTTTTAATTAAATGCGTTTATACGACCACTATGTTTAGCAATCCTCATTATCAAGCGAGCAAGCTAGATAACATATTTGTTTCACTTTAGCAAGCTAGCTCGCTAGCAAGCCTTTATGAAGTGGCAGTGAGCACATAAGCAGCGTAGGATCTACATTTCCAGAGGACATCGCTGTATTCTCAAATAACCAGCCAAAATAAAATGGCGGTTGAATGCATCACACATTTGTTTTTTTAATCTGAGATAATGATATTAGCTACTATATGATGCTGTGTCAATAGCCAACGCATTATTGCAAGCGAGTGTGTCATCTAGTCACGCGTCATCGTAGCAAGCTAACCTGGCAGTAAAAACGCCGATAAAACACTTCTAAGGTGGATCATTTTAAGCCATGTTATCTAGCTTTGTCGTGATAACATGAGAGAAGGATTGCTGTTGGAGAAGTGAATCAAACAACAGTTAGCGTGGGTAACCTGCACGAAAGCGCATTGTAGTTTCTTCACCACCAAATTCTTATAGATAAGCCTCACGTTATGTATTTCATCCAGTCAATTTAGTTTCATCTAACGTTACACTTGATTCACTCATTAGCTCCGCTAGGTAAAGTCTTACTCTTTGAGATCATGTAGTAGGAAGAAAATAAGAAAATAAATATTCATTTAACTTACTGAGAATAAATAATAAGAAATAATGAGACTGTGTCAATAGCTAATGCGTTATTGCGAGCGAGTGTGTCATCTAGTCACGCGTCAGAGCACGTTGTAGTTTTTTCACCGACAAATTCTTATGGACAGGGAAGCTCGCTAGATAAAGTCTTACTCTTTGAGATCATGTAGTCGGAATAAAATAAGAAAATATTATTAATTTACTGAGAATAGATACTAAGAAATAATAATAACAAATTAATAACAACAACAGCAACAATAATAATATTCATAAAAATACATGTTTGAAACTGGAAAACAGATTTTTTTTAATTAATTTTTTTTATAGATGGCTGGAAAAGAAAGGAGTAAAAGCAACGTGTGGAGTTATTTTGAATTCACACCACTTGAAGATGGTGTTAATATATATATTTAATTTAATATCATCTTTTACATTTTTTGATCTATCAAAAAGTTCTTTGTGTGTTTTTTATTTATTTGTTTGCTTAAGTTAAATGTTCTCAAATATAGAAATTTGATAAAATATAAGTTTTTCAAATTGATTTGAAAATGTTGCACTTTTTCACAAAATATCGGTCAAAACATCGGTAATCGGTGGGCTAGGACTCTCCAAAATTGGGATCGGCATCGGACCCAAAAATCTGGCATCGGCCGGGCTCTGGTATATATATATTGTTTTCAATATATATATATCAGAAATGATGTATATATATCGTTTCCAATGTATAAATATCAAAAACAATGTATATATATTGGTTTTGATGTATATATATCAAGAAAGATGTATATATATCAGTTTCAATGTATATATATCAAAATGATGTATATATATCAGACTTCATTAAATATTTCCTGTTTGGCCCCTCATATATATATACAACGTTTCCGCTGGTAAGGTTTTGCCGTGGCGTGGCGCCACGGCAAAATCCTTGCCGCCACACCATAATTAATTTTTTTTTTAAATAAAAAAAAAAATATATATATATATATATATATATATATATATATAGCCTATATATTAAATTCATAAATTAAAAATGTTAAACTTTCTAAATATTTCTGCCTAAATGCGCTTTCAAATCCATACTGTCGCGTCCACATATTTATTTCCAAAAAGAGCCTAGGCCGCGCGCTCCGTGCTTGCTCCTTTCTGAGGTGGTCGGATGACTTGCAGCGCGCGAAGGTGGCACGGTCTGTCAAAGCGTCAATTTTTTTTCTTCAGCTACCGAAAGACAAGGAAAAGGTAGGTAGCGACGCTTCAAATATTACAAAAATACCATAGTGTTAACCAGTGTTTTAATTGGACCAAAATAAGTGGCGGTACCTACTCCTCAAAATACATACTGTTTAAAATAAATTAATGTTGGTAATCAAAAGAAGAGTCGGTACTCATATACAAGTCCCGACAGCTCCTGCCCGTCTCAAGCACTGGCGTTAACTATCATTCGGTGATGACAACTGGCTGATTCTAACTCCGTTTGGGCAAGTGGAATGCCTCATGCAGTTGTCTGATCGGACAAGTAAAAATAAATGTGATAAATATGTAACGTTATCTGAAAATAAACAGTGTCTGTTTGAGCCGAAGCCGAACCTGTTTCAGTTGAGCTACGTAAGTGCCTACCATTTTATAAAAATCTAGAGCTACTGTTACAACGGCCGCAAAATGTTGGCAAATGTACTACAACATGGTGATTTTTTTCCCATGAAAACGAAAGGGAAAGTGTTTATTTTTAAGGTTTTGTGAATGTAGTGAGCTAGCAAACTGACAGTTAGGCTACAGTTGCTACAGCTGACAAAGAGGGCTGCATTCTAGTGACGATTATGATTATAACGAGAGGAGCAGCCTCACAAGCTGCTGCAGTGTCCAGAAATGAATACAGATAAAACTAGCTAATAAAAAATACATTAATCAAGCGTCTAAGTTAGTTAGGAAATTTTTGTATCATGCTTCTCAGTAGAATTAGAATGTAACAGAACAGAATTTTTAAAGCCAATTTTCTCACTTTTTCCTTTTTTTGCACAGACAGTGCATGTAAACTCTGTCACTGAGTGTGAGAGAGACAGAGAGAGAGAGGGCTTTGAATGTGGACCCAGCTCAAATTATATTGTTAAATAAAAAGATAAAACATTCTAACTAAGTACTATTTTGTCGTGGTAATTGAGTTAATTTAGCAGAAGAGTGTCCCTTTTAAAGTGCAATATGTAACTTTTCTTGAGTATCAATTTTGGTTATATAGTCCTCTATTCTTGAAGATAGAACTTCTAGATGGACAATGTGCTCTTTTAATTGTTCTCACCCCACCATAACTCAAATACAGGCCTATTTTGCTTCAATATTTACAAACAATACAAGGGTTAACAAACCTTGTATGGTTTTAAAGTACATCTAAAACTACTTTAGCTCTTGCAAACTGCTATTCCTTGTATCAAGAGCTCGTCAGCGCTAAAAGATAGATTTAGATATAAAAAAAGTCTCGAGGTTATGTTTTCATAGTCTTAAACTTTTTTGCCTTTGCTACACCCCCGCCTCCTCCCCCCCCTTTCAGACACCCACCACATCAAGAGATCAATTCCACAGGAAACACTGTATATATATATATATATAGCAGGATCTGGGGGCTTAACATCTGAGATGTGAATCTGTGTGTCTGCGTGTGTCAGCAGGGGTGTCCATGCCCTTGCCCCCTCCTCTTTTTCACCAGTTAAAAATGTTGCTTTCTTTTAGTTTTTTTTAATTAGGTTTGGACAACTTGGAAGGAGGTAGTTTTGTAACAGTTGGAAGTGGGCATCTGAGTCCTGCATCTACATCTGCCATCTGGAAGTGGGCATCTGCCATTCTACATTTCATCTCTGATTTATTTGGACTATACTGCTATCCTTTGGTTTCTGCATTATGGATTACTTTGGGACAAAAGCTGTGGTTTGGTATCTGCTTTCATTCATTTCTTGTGTGACTGTCCATGTCTGTAACCCTTGTTAATTGTTTTAAGGTAGTTGAACCTCGTCTTTAGATTATATGTGAATATTTGTTGTAACATAATAAACAATTTTCATCTGGTTGTGAGTTGTATATTTTGATAAAGGTTGATCCGAACAGTTTGCTCTGCCTATCAACGAATTTGGTGATTTGATTGATAATTCATATCTTTAATAATAATTACCGACAACAACAACAATGGTTTCATTCAATTGTGAGAGTACTTTGACACATACAACACTCTGTGGTTGAGGAAAGACTTTACTCCCAATATAAGTGAACCCCACACTAATATGGTTCTCATCATATTCGTGCCTCTTTGATGATCCAACTTCCCAGTCTGCTCCATGCTTTCCCGAGGTAGGGGGCCGTGGCTCTTGGGCTCTTTCAAATGCATCGCTGTGAGTGCCGATACTATCTGAGCTACCAACACTAGGCCTACAGATGCTAGTTATGGATGTGTTCATGGGGGGACTATGCAACAGCCATAATATTGCTTGAAATATCATTTGCTGTTGCCTCTGGGTGTGGTCCAGGCTATTTTTAGCCATTTACCCATTTCCCAAAATGGAAGTGTTTAACCTCACTTTAGCTACAACTAGCTACGCTAACTACTTACTATGCGTAACACAAAACAGCTCTGGTTATAAAGGGCATTCAAGAGTGCATTTTTCAATGTTGAAAGACTAAAGAGTAATGTGGTTGGATGTCAATTATTTGACCGTATTTGACAATGTTTTTCTCTGTTTGTACACTAGAGGGTGCATGTGCTTATTTTTGGCAGTGAGAGTGGAATTTTTTTAAAGGTTTGTTTTGTAGAAAAAAAATGGAATTCTTTGATTTTTTTTTTTTTTTGTTGACACACCCCCAACGTAATTGCACATACCACAGTTTGGGAAAAGCTGCTCTACACAATACATGCTACATATTGCAGAAGTTCTTCCCCAGAAACCCATTCAGTTTCTGATTCAGTTCCTAAAAAACTTGCCTGTACAATTCGTAGACATGAAGGCAACCTTGAATTGAAAAAGGTGCATAAAACGCATTTACCAAAAACTATGCTTGTGCTTGCAAAATGGTCTGAAAATGAAATGAACGGTTGATCATGTCCTCAATTTATAACCAAAAATTATATGAACTTATGTATTTTGCAAGCCATAAGCCCTTTGTAACTTGGTGCAAATTGATAACTGGAAAGTGGTATAATAAAACTCTAAACAATGATTTATGTACATTAAAAAAGATAAATTCAGACTTATCCAAATCTGATTTTTTTCTTGCAGCATATGAGGTAGAATCATGTGAAAAGCTACATGATATCAAAATTTTCCAGATAAGTCACACATGCACTGACCAATGTCACAATGAATTTCCTTTTAAAATTAATGAATTGCCACAAAATCCAGGTAGGGATATGCCTAATAATACATCACCAGAGGATCTAGATTTAATTAAAAGTGGAAGATGGTTAAATGACCAAATAATTGATTCATACTTGGACCTCCTGAAAAAAAAACTTCAAAGAAAATTATGTATTCATTGTCCCTTCAACCTTTGTCAGCCAGAATTTGAATTGTTTATTTTGGGAAAATATAGAGGTTCTCCCAAACATTTCCAAAAGTCAAAGAAACTGGTGGTGCTTTGAAAACATTATAATTCCTTTAAATATCAGATCAACTCATTTGGCTGTGATAATCATTGAAATGCAAAACATAAAAGACAAAGAAAATAATATTACCCTAAAAGTGAAAATTCTTGATTCATTAAAAACATATGAAAATGATATAATTACTGTGCTTTTCTTTCTTCAAAAGTATTTGGTTTTAGAATATTTGGCATTATTTGGCACAGTTGTTAAGTTATCACTAAATTATGAATTCTCCCACAACTGCCCACATTTTCACAAGCAACTAGATGCAAGTAGCTGTGGATTGTGTGTGCTTTTTTACAAAAATGTTTTTGTTTGGTCGGAATATTAATACATTTTTCAACACAGATATGAGGACATATCTGCACTACGAATTAAGTCAACAAGTTTTGCTTTTGTAAGTCACACAAAAAATGTCACTACAAAAATTCTGTTCACTGTTTATAGTTACTGCTTAATGTGAAGGCCAGTTGTACTTCACATCCTGTTACAAGCCCAGGTGTCCAATACTGGCTGTTTCCTGCTATGAAAGGTATCATGACTAATGACTGTGTGTGTCATATTCTGAATTCATAAAGAGATTTTAATTCATTCAAGACTTTATGAATTGTATGTGCACTTGTTAAAAACTGTATGCATCCAACAGAACTAGCAGAAGATAGGAATACACTATTTACCGAGAAATTGCATGTTTAAACCCCAGCCACATTTTCTATGACGCTTATTTGATAGAAGTGACACCATATCTGAAGAGTGGAGGGTCCAAGGTTTTCAAAACACCCCCATATCATTGAGACAACATGTCCAGGGGAGGCAGCAGAGCATGTTATCTGTTATGGTATCAGAAAGCAACTGGGATTTAATTGAATGAAATTCGCCCTATGTACTGCATGTTCAAACCCCAGCCACATTTTCTATGATACTTTTTGATATAAGTGACACCATATCTGAAGAGTGGAGGGTCCAAGGTATTAAAAACACCCCCATATCATTGAGACAACATGTCCAGGGGAGGTAGCAGTGCCTGATGTACACAATCCATTGACCTATACTAGCAGTAGAGAGGAATACGCTGTTTAGTTGAACCACAACATTTTCTATGAAATTTATTATCATGTTTATTTGATATTTTTGTAATCATATCAGTTTAGTGAAGGGCTGTATGCAGTAAATGTCCATTGTTAATTCAAGTCTTAACAGACAACTTTTGGTCTGACTCTGGAATGTGGGTCCAAATGTTATCTATTTAGAGTTGAATTAGCACCGGACATTTTATTGTGTACTAACAAACCCATGCCACATAGCTTACTGGCTAACTGTTATAGGATAAACTATCATCTAGAGTTGTTAGAACACCTCAGTGGTAACATGACCTATTCATTATGACAAATATGGAATCAGTTTTATATTCTCCTAAAAAAAGCAAGATCATGGTATTTCATATTTAGACTTATTGCACTTCCAAGAATCAACATGGCAGAAATATAAAAAAAAGCTTTATAAAAATACACTGCCTTCTTAATTGGCATTATAATTATAACGAAGGAGTATTTTTACGTCAAAACATCGCTAGTTTAGAAAATAAACTTTGAGATACGCGTTTCTCGCTTTCGCGCAGGCGGACTTTTATTTTGAACGATTTCCGACGAATCTGCCGCCTTACTGTCGCTCACGGTCGCTCATTTCACGGTACTCAGGCGCATTGCTGTCTTGAGGCAGCGGAATGCGATTGCGCGATTGACCAACAAAAACCTGGTCTTAAGTCAATGGCGCAGTATTTGACTGTTTTTTTAAGGGTGCATTAATAAGATAGTAATATCCGCCTACATAGGCGGGTGCACAATGCGCAATATTTTTAAAAAAATACGTCATAATGGTTAGTCATAATATTTATCAGAATTAGCTAATCACAGTAATGATTATCCGCCATTATAATAGCAATCCGCCAAGGTGCAGCGCACCTGGCTTTTACAGGGAATGGGATATGACACTCTGATTGGTTTATTTCATGTTACGCCCAAAACACACCTATGATTAATTAAGAGACTAAGTACAACCCTTTGAACCATGCGCCTGTTGGGAAACAGACAGTTTTGTGTATTCTTAGTCCCAGTTTGTGTATTCTAAGTCCTGGAGGAAGGGCCACCCCCATGACCATATATGGGCCTCCATTCCTGTCGGTTTCGAGGTTTCCCCTCCTGGGAATTTCCACTGGGGCCCCCCCATGACCATTATAAATTTGAATGGTCCAATCAGAAGGAAGCACGGCCCCTTATCACCAATCAGAGGCAGTGCTCCCTTTCAACAATAGAATTCTACTATATGCAAATATCAATCTACTGAGAACTGTATAAAACTAATTAGCCACCAATACCTTTTTGAACTTTCTTGTTGAGTTGTTCCCATAGCCGGCTGTGTAATAAATCTTCCTGTTTTTACTACAAACTTTTGATCTGCTTCTTCCTGGGATAACGGTCATTTTACTTGTTTTTGGTAATATCTTGATTAACCTACACGTCTTTTTTTGCGCTCAGATTATCCGCCGTTAAACTAGCAAAAGTGGATTTGGACACGCCTTAAATGCACTTGCGCAATGCGATTTAGACCCTCCACTTAGATCGTTGAAATATAGCCCCTAGTCTTCTATCTCTACAGATGTAATTTTTAAACCCACATCTCCCTTTTCTCTTCCACCATTTCTTGCTCATTTATGGTCCGCTGCATGTCCCATTCAGCTACCTGCCTCAATTGTTTCAAAAAACCCCAATAACCTATCTTCAAACAGCATTGATATTTCTGGGTCTGTGGCTTCAATTGGCACACCTGGGGCCAAGCATATGGCTTGCCATTATTTTGTGTGATGAAAGTCCAGTTGTCTAGTTAGTTGCCCTGATTGTCCAGAGGATCCCAGGGAGAATTCTGTGACACCTGGTTCCAGTATTTTGGATTACTTTTATGAGTCCTGTTTTGAGTGTGTGGTTCATTCTTTCCACCATGTCTGAACTCTGTGGTGATAAGGAGTGTGTAACTTCTGTTTGATGCCCAGGATGGTCATGACATCCTTCCTTACATTTCCTGTGAAATTAGTTCATAGGGAATTCCTGTTTGGGGGAAATACTTAAGTGGCCACAATTCGAGTGGTTGTTTCTACTATACATATAGGTGTAGGAAACCTCTAACCATCTACTCAAGTGATCTATGATGACAAAAATGTAATGATGGCCGCCAGAAGGTAAGAGTCCAGTGAATTTCAACAGCAGATGCATCCATGGTCCTTCTGGAAAAGGTTGATCCCATTTACACCTTGGCTGTCGGGCACCAGTTAGAGTAGCCTGGCACCAGTTAGAGAAGCCTGCCAGATGTGGATTAAACAGTGTGGGAGACCTCATTCACAGCTAAATCCATCCAAAATCAACAAGAACACCTTCGTCTGCTCTAAGGTAAGATGCTAATGTTAGCTAGCAGACAGCAAAGCTGGCTGAATAATAGCTAATTATACATAAGAATAAACTAATGCAAATTGATGGCTGACAGTATTCCTTCAAATCTTTCTTTCTAATAATCTTATTTTTTATTTTTTAACGTGGGTGCTCCGTTTGGGAAAGGATCCACTCCAAGGATCAGCTCAGAAGTATCCTGGAATATACTAAGCGCGTAATGTAAATTTTCTGGTAGAAGAGTCGTTATTATTGACCCGTCTACATAACTTTGGATGTGTTCCTTATTTTCTCGTGCATGAGGTGGCAACCCTAGCCATAGGTTTCAAGACCGAGACACTTTCTAACAGGCAATATCTCTGTAGCATTTTGTGAACCAACAGCCTACTCCTGATTATCCCAATCCTGTAGCTGCTCTCCCAGCGCCTGTCCAGAAGAGGGAACATCAAGGGGGCTGTCGAAAACCTCCAATAAAACAGTAGACAAATCAAATTAATATTTAATAAAGATATTTATTAAAGTACATGCACTTGTGATAGTTACATGTTTAAAAATATAACAAAATAAAACATTTGATATGCATAGGTTAACTCAAGAGGTTCCCAACTCCAGTCCTCGTGCCCTCCCTGACAGAATGTTTTTGTTCAAATCCAAACCTAACATATTTGAACAAGGCATAAAAAATAAACACTTGGTAAAACACTTACAATTGTCAGTATCCACTGTTGAGTTTTCCTTTGTTCTGATGCATTTTCCTCAATGGTGTTTGAGGTGCAGGCTTGTGCAGCATCTTGCACATCACATCTGGTTCTGTAAAAACAGAATTTATGTAATTTATCACTGAGTTCCAAACAAAAAGTCAACTAATGTCAACGGACAATGGTAAGTGTTTTACCAAGTGTTTATTTTTTATGCCTTGTTCAAATATGTTAGGTTTGAGTTGGAACAAAAACATTCTGTCAGGGAGGGCACAAGACTGGAGTTGGGAACCTCTTGAGTTAACCTATGCATATCAAATGTTTTATTTTGTTATATTTTTAAACATGTAACTATCACAAATGCGTGTACTTTAATAAATATTATTTTTTATGCCTTGTTCAAATTAATGCTGGCATTTGCTTTTGAAGTAGTCAAGGAAAATCTGTGTATCACTCGTTCTTTTCATATTCAATTGAGAATCCAAAATCAGAAAATGAAAAAACGATTCGTTATTTTGTTATTCCTTTATGAATCTGATACCAGAAAACAAAAATACACTTTGCTTTTCATACTTTCGATTTTATGCTCAGATCAAAAATAGGAAATGAAAAAACGGGCCACGGGCCGAACTTTATTTTGATATTTAATGTGTCCGATTTGTGTGACCCGGAAGTTATTGACTTCTTTGTGTGTTGCACTTGATAAGCTTGCAGCAAATTTGCCAACAGTTCAGTGTGAAAGAAAGCCTGAAAACCCAGAATCACGCAGTGATTGTAAGTCAATGAATCAGTATTTTTTTGAGTAATTTGGTATCGACACCATAGCCGGACCATGCGCTAATTTAATTTAAGACGTATTTGAAACTGGCAAGACGCATGCAGAGATTTCCACCACGCTGCAGCAGATGGGTATCCAGCGATGCTCTGAAATGAGTGTTAGAAGATTCTGTGTTCAGTACGAAAAAGACATGTATCGGACACAGAACTGGAGAGGGCTGTGATTGGATCAATATATGCGGTAAGTTTTCATTTAGGTTTTCACATATTATATCATGCCTATCTTTCAAACGTTGTTAGCGAATGGCTATATTTTTCGGGCCCATCTTATGGCCGCAAGTTCATGACTGGCTATGTCTTCAATGGGAGTGTGTGCAGGAGAATGTTGGAAAAATCCTAAGAGATATTCATCAGACATACCATGAATTCCGACGTCAGGTAAGTCTTACGCAAAGAATTCAGTGAAACGACAAGTAGGCTATATTTTTATGTAGGCTAATAATAATAACAATAACCGTGTTGATGTACATCTCCTTTAGAACTTTTTATTGTAGTTTTTATTGTATTGAACTTAAAACAACTACAATATTATAACCAGCCCATGCATATAAGAATTTCCTTGTTGTAATGCGACAAAGATGGGAGCCTGCATTAATCATATTATTTCAATTTTCTTCGGGGTGCTCGTAATCTAAATCCAGTCCCTTATCATGCTGAATATATGGGCCATAAACTTCACCTTGATCAAAATGAGAAGCTTGGGATGTTCGGAGTGACACACGTCTTGGCAGTTGATGGCTACAGCAGCAAAATTGTTGCCAATGCCACCATGCTAGTGAAAAACAACGTTATGAGGAAGTTTACAGGTGAATACATTCAGAACCACTGTTATTGTCATAATCTTTTCTGTGCTATGTATGTTGTCTTTACATTGAATGTAATGCATTTTTCTTATTGGATCAGTTAAGTTTATTTATTTAATGTTTATTTGATAGGGACAGATACATTTAAACATAGTGTATTGACAAACAATAACCAATGCAATGTATCACAGCATTTATAGCATATGCTAATTTCCAACACGTGCAGCCATGAGCACATGTACACATTATTTTATTCCAGATCTGGAGTGGTCATCCATGGGATGTGGGACGAACTCAGGGTTGACCATGGCAGGGAGGTTTACATGTGCCTGTACATGCAAGAGAAGCTGTCAAGACACAGACACAACCTCAGCAGGCTACCACACCTCCAAACAACATCAACATGGGTGAGGTTTTTTTAAATACTGACAGACAGTACACCTAATATAATCAAACATAATAAAGAAAGACTCTGACCAATTTTTCTTCTTAAAAATAAGGACTGAAAGCATTTTAAATGGGAATTCATTTTCCTTGCTTAAGAAACTGCTCTATAAGCTACTATTGCATTTTTCTGCAGTTGTATTTTCATACCATCTGAAAACATGTTTTGTGGTCAACAGAATCTTCGAGTGGAAAGGATTTGGCCCGAGGTGAACAATCGAGTGAACTACTTATTGAAACAGGCCCTGGTACACCTGCTGGACCAAGAAGTCATCAACATGGAGGACAATATGACTAAATTCTGCACCTCAAAGCTGACATGTAAATTAAGCCAAATTGGACTAGGCAGAGTGGTGCAATCATGGAATGCACACAGAATCCCAGGTACGCTAAACTGAATATGTACAACACTATAGAAGCAATGGTTATTTTTTTACACTCCAGCCACAAACAATATAAACAGCATTTGTTAGTTATTCGTTACCATGTTTCCTTGTTTTAGGCTGTGGGATACCCAATGAACTCGCAGCCGGTGGCTGTCCAGCTAAAATTTCTTAGGAGCTGCTGCCCTGTGCCTCTGTACTGGCAAACATGTATGAGCAAGAGTTGGGATCCTCGCTGACTTGGGTGTCAGTTTTTGGAACGGACCCCTTTTCATCTGAGGAGGATAGATGTTATGCAGAACAGGACTTAGCAGAGAACTACCCTGATATCTCTCTTCTTTTTAATCATGTGGTAAACAATGACTATACTCCTTTCCAAGATGCCTTGTACCTCCTAAATGTAACCCAAAGATATGTCTGAAAAAAGTAACTGAAATGCTGTGGTGCTTTTTTCCAATCTGTGGTGTTGTTGAGTAGCTAGGTAAACAGACTGCTATGTGCTCTGCTACAGTGCTGCTTGAAAGTTTGTGAACCCGTTGTGCAATTATAGTTTTTTAGTTTTTACCATGAAATCTTTATTTAATCAGATCCAGTCTTTTTTCCCACGGCGCGCAGGAACTGCCGCCATGGGCTATGCGTGGCAAATTGTGGTCACTCACTTACTCACGGACAATCTGAGAAGGATGTTCAATAGGATGCATGCGCAGGTGGTGCTTTATTTAGTAGGAGCAGGAGAAACGGGACGCATGCGTAGGTGTTGCTTCGTTTAGTAGGAGTAGGCGAAACGTAAACATGTTAGGGTGAGCTAAAGTAACATTAGGCGATAAAGCTGTGCTTAAAAATGTTGTGCCGTTCGAAGTGGTGATTTCGGGAGATGCAGACAGATAAAAAAGGCGTAGCGCTAACTAGGTTCCTAGTTAGCACCTACGGATCGCCTACTTCATTTAACCTAGTTCGCGCGTACAGATGCTATCCTGCATGCATGCATGAGTAGGAGCTAAGGACACACAGCAACAACCACCAATACAGATGTATGGACACACGGCGGACAACAAATAACGTTACAGAGGTGAGGACATGCCATAGCTACCTAGCTATATAGTTAATACAGTTGCGCCGTGGGTCTGGATGGTTTCGTGCTTGTTATCTGAAATAGCAGGTTAATATTTACCAATTCCATATGTTGGTTTAGAGGAAATCATGCGTGTAGCAGAAAAA
This sequence comes from Anguilla pacifica, assembly GCA_039654925.1. Classification (NCBI taxonomy): domain Eukaryota; kingdom Metazoa; phylum Chordata; class Actinopteri; order Anguilliformes; family Anguillidae; genus Anguilla; species Anguilla pacifica. The sequence goes on from CM077292.1 coordinate 42,918,309, forward strand.
TAAATTTAGAAAGGAATTAGTGCAGGTGCAAAAATGAGTGAACCCCTAGAAGTGGACACCCTTCCAAAATATCCCCAAGAGCCACAAGAAAAATAATAAATCAGGTAAAAGCCAACCCAAACATAACAGCTAGATATTAGCAGACCTCCCTTGCTGCATCTCAGGGAACTGTGCATGCTTCAACCATTGGCGGTTTTACCATTGGTCATAGGTAGGCAATTGCTTGGGGCCTCGTCCGCCAAAGGGGCCTCGTGAATTTGTGTTTCCTTTTTTGTTTTTTTTTAAATTTATAAAACATTTTTCCCTTCTTGTCACTCCAAACGAATGATGTAATAGATAAAAATGAATCTATCTATATGTAAATGTGGGCCTATCCAATTATATATCTATATTAGCCAATATTTATCACCACCCACATTTCACATTTAGTGGACTATTACACCTTGACCTCCCTGCATTTGCGCCTAATCAATGACATAGAAATTCGAGTTGCCATCAGAGGCAGAGTCACTATGTTACCATGAAGCATTTTCAAAGTGGATTTGAGAAGAGAAAGAGGAAGAAGGAAGATGTCCAGTTTAAGGAAAGTTAGCCTAAACTGACGAAATTCTTTAATAAAACTGCCAGAGACTCCACGACGGAGGAGCAACAAGTTGAGTGAGAGCACCTATTATCAACCACCCTAACCGCTAGTGTATTTACTTTGTATAGAACTGGACATTGTTACCTATTTAAATGTAAGTCCTGTAAAAATCCACATAATAAATTGTCCAAATGTAAAAAACAATTTCATACATATACATTTAGTAACATTAATACAGGCTTATTTACTATATCAACTTTAAGACAAGCAACACGCTCGGAATTATCTCATTGCGACCCATTAAATCCAATGGCGCAGACGTTGCTTCATAATTTCAAACTGCTTTCCTAACGGCTATTTTGCATCCTGCGACTTGAGTTACAACAGTGAATATGTACGGATTCCTAGACATGCTGATAGCAACCACCCTTTCTCATATTAACCTCAAATATGCAAGACAGGACACTTATACAGTATGCTAGCAAATGTAAGTTCCATTCATTTATATGGGATGGTCGATACACGTCCCCTTAGCAACCAAAAGCCAGCGCTGGACCGCCTCTGAGTTATTTGCCGACACATAAAAAAATTGTGAAAGTACTTTAAAAAAATAACCACTGGAGGATAATGAGAACATTTTTCCTACATAACTAGATACAGGTTGTTACCGATATTTTGCCTATTTTTTCATATATAGTTGCAAATCAGTTTACGTTTTACTCTCTGAAGAACGCAGTTGGTTGATAATAGGTGCTCTCGCTCTAGATGACGTTACAACAGGTGTAACATTAGTTGAAGAAGCTGAGCTAGCTAACGTTAGCAGCCTTACTGCTGCCTCAGCCTGTTGTGCACCCACCGCACCTACTACAACTTCTAGCGCTGTGTCTGCTGGTTGCGGTGAACCAGCTACAGTGTGGGAAGCGTCAGAGGCGACACCGACAGACAGCAGCAGCCCACCACAAACCAGACACCCACTCGGACCAGGACTTTTACCCCTAGAGAATAGTGGATGTTCAAATGCTTTATCAAAAAGCATGTACTATACTTTTGTCTTGGAAGAATGAAAGATTATATAACTTATAATCTTTTTCTTGCCATATTGTCTTTTTCTAACTGACTGAAGGTCATTTGAAGTTCTTCAGTTAGAATTCTCATTTGGGTCTGTCCTTTAGTTCTGTGGCTTTGTTAACTGAAAAGAGCTGCCTCCAAATTGTTTTTGTTTACTAGCTATGGTTGCGTTAAGCAAAATAGAGAAGGGCCTCTCATTGGTCTTTGCCTGGGGCCTCCAAATCACTAAAACCGCCCCTGGCTTCAACACTAAGAAGAAGCGTGTTCCAGCTGAGCCGTGGCGATATAAGCGTGCGTCGTGAGCACAGTACCAGTATGTGTAGTTCCTAAGCGTACTAAACGTACACAACGTTGTACCTTGTACTTCTCATGGGTCAATCGTGCTGCACATGCTACGGTAGAGAATGACGGTCCCAAAAAAACGTGAGAAATCTTTTATTTTTAATCGCTATAGATATTTTACAATCAATGATTTTTAAAAAGTCAATAGGATTTTAACATTGACGTCACAAACCAGATGCCCCCTGGAGGCAATTTGACTTACAAGCTCAATTGGGCGCTGTGTCCGGTGTCCACATCGTTCCGTGATAGGTCAGCCACACACAGAGCTCCTCCTCTACACAGAGCCTATACAAAATTCACTGCAGCTGCGCCACACAACACAATCTTGCCATCGTCACAGCCAGTCTGTCAACAGGGATCTATTATCTATTGTCATTGTCAATAAAATAAAGTTTGCAATTCTCAGATTCGGCTCAACACATTATTCTCACCATAGCTAAAAAACACACATTTACTGGAAATTCACATGTAAGCACATATTACTGATTACAAACGGACATTTCTAGCTTCTAGCTTGCTACAGTGGGGCTAACTAGCCAGTTAAATAGCTGCTACAGTGGGGCTAACTAGCCAGTTAGCTAGCCACTACATGATATAAGCATGTCCTTTATTGCATTTAGCGATCTCACACACTCTACTAGCATCATTGACATCCTAGCATTCTTACACATCCACTCTACTAATGCAATATCACTTTTGTGCACATTTAGAGGTCGTCGCTCATCTGAAATCACAAGACATAAGGTACATCGTGGTTAGCCAACAGTAACCTGGTGCCCTCTGTCTACTACTGTCTTCACACCGTCAGTTCATTTAAAAAAATAATAAAACCAGAGTAACGATAACAGCGTCTTTTACTGATACCACAGAGTGAATACGTAAGTGAATGTGATAAGAAAATTTTCGGTTACACTGACCTATAAACCGCTATTCCAAAAGCAAAATTAGACATGTTACACCATTAGAAAGCTCTCACCTACTGAATAATTTTGTCAATCAAGCCAGTCTGTACTAAAAAGGGTGACAACGCCGGAAACGACACACAGCTATTTTGGAAGGTACCCAAGCATCACAAATGCGCGTATATTTCACAAACGGATTGTCCAAGACAATATATGACCACTCAGTTTCAAAAGGGACATCTCTCCGCGTAAAACCAATGGTAAGGTTGTTTATTTATTCAATATTTAGTCCCAGATATTGACTGTAGAATGACATGGTTTCATTTTTTAAAACTTTGTCTCGTTTATTTAGTTATTCAGTGAACAGCGTTTTCACTGCTGTATTGGCACATCTTAGGGCTATTGTCGGGTTTATCTTGTTGCTATGATGGAATACGATTTTTGAGTGGTGAAAGAATATTTTTATGAATGCCCAGATAGACAATATTGTCCATTATGTCATGGGTGGGAGGTGTAGTTGCTGATGAGACTGCAGGGAGGGGGTGCGTGTTAAATGAACGACCAGAGCGACAATGGTGGGGCTGCGAAACTCCGTCTTCGGCATAGTTGTCCTGTATCCTCTACTAATGGAACTAAAACAAAGCGTTTCTGTTTTAAACTCATACTTTGGTTGCAGTAGCACTGAATGTGTGTTGTATGTAATCGCCCCGTGCGAATTGGATTTTTCGCACGGGGCGATTACATACAAAGTCAATGCAAAGACGCGAATTCATGCCAGGCGACGCGAATAGACGCGACACGCGTCCGCGCAAGTTGAAAATTTTGAACTTGAGCGAAAATTTCGCCTGATGTGTCATGAAAGCCTATCAGCGTTATTCTCCTGACGTCACTGACATCCTGAAGTTGAATCACAAAATGGAGGAAACAATTATCGTTGCTGTATGCGGTCACCCAGAGCTGTATGACACCACCATACATGCTTAGAGACCGACAAAAAAGGAGTGGGCTTGGAGGAAAGTAAGCGAGGAAGTTGGACTACGTGGTGAGTTCTGAAAATATGTGTCTGTTATTTGATTTCAGTGATCAGTTGTACTTTACTATGAACCAAGTTAGCACAAGCATTAGCCCCAGTTAGCACAACCGTAAAAAAAACAAAAAAAAACCTTAGCACAGCTGGCTTTCCCTGCAGCAATTTTAGATGATTCAACAGTTCATGTTTGTGTGTTTCTTGTCAGAGGAGATATGCCACAGGAAATGGAAGGGACTCAGGGACACCTACCTCAAAGAGAGGAGAAAGGAGACGGAGAAGAGGAGTGGGTCAGCAGTAGGGCAAGCAAGGAAGTGGAAGTACTTTGCGGTCCTGTCTTTCCTCGACCCATTTGTTACCCCGAGAGAGACGAGCAGTAACATGGGGCGGGGGGTCGACGAAGACGGGACCGCAGAGTACACACAGAAACAGGACCAGCAGTCGAGGACCAGGGTTCAGAGGCAGCAGCAGGGTCAGAGATTGACATGGGAGGTTGGTTGACAAGTGAAGACACAGCCTGCACTTCCTGTCCATTAAGGGCTCACTGCATTAAAAAGGTTGTGGGAAAATCAAAGGCTAGATATTATCATGGCTGGAACTGTATGATGTATTAATATGGGTGCGTTTGTAAAATGCTTTATGTGCTGTAATTGACACTGAAATCTAGAATGACCAGTCCTATTAGACAATTCATATATCTGCAGGGTTTCCGCCAGTGTAATGCAAGCCCGGCGGGCTGCCGGGCCTAAATTGACCCCCTGCCGGGCCTAAGCATCAGGGATTATTATTTTTATTTTAACATATTTTTTAATGTTTTTTAAACTACAGTTACAGTGGGGCGGCTCGGTTGGAAAGTTCACCAGCGACATCTGTTGGTTAAAACGTGAACGCACTATAGGAAAACAGCAGGTCTGTTCTTTACCCTCATTGTGCATAGAGTGACGTTCAACACTTGATGCTTCCAACTATCACAAGCTAACGGTACCTAGCAAGGCACCATTTCTTTAGTAGGCTAACTAACCTTGTTACAAACTGTATTATCACTTCATCTAGTCGGTAAGTACATTCTTTTTATATTAACTTAAGCAGTGTGCAGGTAACGTTACTAGTAGCATGAATGTAACGTTCGATACATTGTAACATTACATGATTTATTAAGCGCCATCGAAATAACGACTAGTTTATTAATAACGTTAGCTTGGTGACATTGATGTGCACGGCAACGTGGTCATTTAGCTAACTTAGCTAGCTAGCCAAACAGTCAGTAACACAGATACATAGATATTTTGTTGATGTTGAAATGTGCCCAGCATTCCAAGGCTGTACATTGTTGTAAGATTTAGTAGCCAATAAGTACGCAGTGTTGTGCATATCTCGCTCTTACAGCTCGTTTCCAGCCCAAACCACTACAAAGAGAGCAAACTTTTTTTTTTGTCAGTGACATTTCCTTCTGACATCAACGACGGCAATCGCAAACACAACATTTATTTTGCCTTTTTGTATAGCTATTTCCATGGATAAAATCGCATTTATTATTATTATTTATTGGTAAAAACATTTACTTCGTATCCAGGGAGATAGCCAACTACTTGCATGTTACGTGACATGTGTAGCCATTTCGTAATACGATTGCGTTTCAGGCTAGAAAATAACCTGTTAATCCAGAGAAATTGCTGAGTCGTCTTAGAATCTTTATCGCAACAGAATGTATCAAGGCTGGCAGCCCGGATCAAATTTGTTGTGACAGCTGCCATCCAAAACAAACACCTGAGAGAGGCTGCCTGCGTGCATGCCTCCCCCAAAGCGTTACGTCATTGTTTTGCAATGCGCAGCTGTCGTAAAAACATGCTAGCTTCGATAAGCGGAATCGATAAGCTTGGAGCCATACGATTCCGATGAATAGGACAACTTGGAACCGGTTCGCGATTTCCATCCCTATTTAAATGTGCCCAGCATTCCAAGGCTTGTTGTAAGATTCAGTAGCCAATCAGGACTTGAATACAAGTTTTTTGTGGAGTGCAAAAACTTTAATATTATTTATTTTAATTTCTTTTGTTGTTGTTGAAATGTGCCCAGCATTCCAAGGCTGTAAGGATCAGTAGCCAATCAGGACTTTTTTCAAGTTTTTTGTAGAGTGCAAAAACTTATTTTAATTTAATTTCTTTTGTTGTTGTTGAAAACACAGCATTCCAAGTCTGTACATTGTTGTCAGATTCTTTGTAAGACTATGTTATGCTGTAAATAGTTGTTGATTTTTTTAAATGTGTGTTGAATAAATGACTTATTGATAACAACATTCACATTACGTAGTTATATTTTCAAATCTTCAGTCAGCTTTTAGCACTGACTTAATGTAGGGCCCTATGGAATCTGTGTTATAGTTTTTTTAAATTCTCAATTCCGCGATTCCGTCTGTGATTCTGTTATCACAGAAACCCCCATCAAAAGATACTTGCCACCGGGCCTAACAACTTTTCTGGGGGAAACCCTGATCTGCCAAACAAAAAACGAAGACATCTTTGTTATATTGTCACTACTTACAGAAAAACAAGATCAGTTTTCAGAAGGCAGTGATGCAGAGTCCCGAAGTGCTGCCGCAACAACTGAGAAACCACCCACTGGTATGTGCACAGCAAAAGTTGGATTGTGTTTATTTTATGGTATGAGTATAATTTCTGCATGAACAGTATTATGACAAGTACACTGTATTCATTGCCTTTCATGTTTGATTCATGTCTGTTTGTCTGTTGCCTGATTTCAATATTTTAACAAATATTAACTGTACAAACTATTGCATTTATGGAATACAGTAGTTTCACAAAATATGGTGTTTCCATTTCATACAGTGACAAGGAGGAACAGAAAAAGGACCAGGGAGAGTGAGATAGAGACACTTCTTGTAGAAGCCTTGAAGAAGGTGGCTGCTCCACCTGCTCCACCGACCCCCTCAGAGGATGAACTTTTCCTCAGAAGCCTGGTTCCTTCCCTGCAAAGACTGTCGCCCCAGATGAAAGAATATGTAAAATTTCAGATTCATAAAATAATTTATGAATCCAGCACTATTTTGCTCAATTTGGAACCATTGGAATAGGTTATCGGGGCAACAATCTTTGCAGGGAACGAGTCAGGCTTTCCATTATTTAAAAAATGTTTTTTTTCTAAAATAAAATCACTTTACTTAAAAGGCTATCTATGGATTTTTTTTTTGCCTCGTTTTACATAATCATTTCCACATTCAGGCACTGGATGGCAGTATTGCTCCTCAAGAATATAATGAAGTGGACATTATAAGCAATGGCATAGGGGTTTGTTTGAGACTGTGTCTGTGTGGGGTGTGTGTGTATGTATATCACAATATATTGTAACTATGTGTTGCTATATATACTATTATCTGATACATTTAATACTATGAAAATGAATTTCCCCCCTTGGACAATAAAGTCTAAAATCTGTAAAATTCTTAATACAGGCCTTTATGCTTACCTCTACATTACTTCACAATAATAATATATCATGGATAAAAATAAAAGTGGACACAATGTTCTCTATGATATGAATATGAATTGATGACCTAGCATGCACAAACACAGGTACATTAATTTTGGTGCTGATATACAATATGGTAATATTGCAGGAAGTTTGCTCAATAGTAATGTGTGGGTGGCTCTTAAGAGCCGTTTTGGGTGTGCTTGTGCACTACTTGGTGTCTTGCCATGGGACAGTTCCCTCTGCAGAGAAGTAGGATGTGAAGGCCTCCCTAACCCTGATGGCCTCTCTTGCTGAGTTGTTGGCAGCAAGTCTTCCCAGACCTGGCAGTGGCTCCACCTCACCAACCGGGATGTTCTCCCTCACTGCAGCTCTCTGGGTTGTCCCCCGCAGGAAGTTATATAAAATCTGCTGTTACAAGTAGTAATATTTTATTGATATGGCTGCACAGGTGTTCCATATATATATGCTTCATGAGTGTTTATACTATTACTTCATTGTGGTGGATAAAAGAAGAGCTAATTTTCCTTTGAAAAGTTCGACAAACAAGTCAAGAGCTTATGTAAGGAATTACTCATAAATCCATTACTCATAAATACACCAAGAGTAAAGACAATACAGTTTCTTTTCAACTGGTTATACCGGATTTTACCTAATTTGTAGTAACCTTGTAGGAATGTAGCCTACTACCTGGTGATGTGTGGATAAAAAACTTTATAGTAATCTACTCTAAATTTGGCCAAAATTAGGCTAATTAAGTTTATTTTGGGTTCATATCGCTGTAGTAAACCAGATTAATTCAGCCGATATGCGACTTGCTAGATACATTGAATATTTATTGATTTTGACACACCAATTATGAAACTGCCACTCACCGGAGACAGATGGACAGGCGCTCTGCAGCTGAGACGGAATGCCTGTAGTTGGTGTCCATTCGGGAAGCCCTGGTACCGATCCTGGCTAACAGCTCATCAAACTGGGCCCCGGTCAGCCTCAAGTAGCGCTGGAAGCGGCAGTCATCCAGACGCAGTTCCTGGATAAGGCAGTGAAATTCACCGTGCTCTGTGCGCCTCCTGATGGTGTTATGACCCCAGACACGACGGTTTTGGTTTTCCGACGTATCTGGGACTTCCACAATAGGTACAAGGCAGCAATGGTGGTTACTTCGGTCATGGATGATAACGGAATAAAATGGCGGAAATAAACGTTGCTATTTACATGACGCGAATATTCGCGGAGCGCGAATGATCACAAATGATCCTGCGGTCAAACCAAGCAGCCAAAACCAGACTTTGTTTTTGAAGCTCATTTCCTGGTCTTGTTGTTCCTGGTTGCTCACTAGCGCCACTACGGTTTGCTCCAGTATAGGTGTTTTCATATCCGGTTTCCATGTAAGTCTACGGTACAAATGCGGTCAAAATACAAAGTCAGTAATTTTTTCTCATGAGAACAAATAGTCACAATATGTGCATTTTATTCGTCTTATGACTGTCCACGGGTCGATTTCATGATTTATTGTGTCATTTGAGCACTGTTATAATATTTGTTGTGGACCAATGAGGTACAGTTTGCGTCACTTCCTGATTACTACGGCGGACTAAGCTACAGTAAGGGCTACAGCCTATGGTCACTGGGGTGGGAGGTGGCGCCTCTTGGCCTTGACATTGCGGCTCCGACCACGGTCCACCTGTGCGAAGTCAGAAAATGCAGGCATCCCATTTCGTAGTGATTTCATTATGGCGTGTGCTATTTACAGCTGCACTCGACGACCATAAAATAATTCTCCTCTTAGGTTTTTCGGTAGCCGAGTCATTTTTACCATTTCCTTTAGCCTACTTAACCAAATAATTAGTTGGCAGAAAGCGTAATCAGCTTGCTATATTTGGTAGTCCAGTAGCCTATGTTAGAACAGTTCGCAACTTCGGCTACCAAGCCATTTGACTAGCTAGCTAACCCTAAGCTGAAAATATTCAATCTGTCAAACGTGTTTGACGGCTTGTCAGTTGTGTACATTCCGTAAATGTCTACCTGGGCCATGCTTCACGCATGTGACAAAGCTACTATAGTCCCGATTTTGGGATAAACACTGCAAAATTTTCAGTTTCACAAAGCGAATTAAGAGTCTTAAGATTTATTTGCTGAATAGCATACAACACACGATGAAATCACACACACAGAATTTAACGAAATTAATCATCTTTGTAAGACTGGCATTTAGAAAGGAATGTTTTTAGCATTTAAGAGACCGACAAGAGCATTTAAGACAGTGGTTCTCAGAATCGGTCTTGGGGGCTCCTTGTGTATATTGGCTTTTCTCCATTGGTTTTGATAATAAAAATAAAAGTCTAGTAATAATTAGAAATTCAATGTAGGCTACATTATTTTTGTCTTCATGCACCAGGTGGAAAACTTGCTGTACAAAGTGCGTTGTCATATTTACACGCCTGCAGATCAGTTATTAATATACTTGGTATACTTGGTAGAGTTGTTAATCACCGCTGACAGTGTTAATTTTTATTCGGGAGAAAGTGACTTGCGAACGATCGGTCAGCTAGCTTCACCCAGCAAGTTAACACCACAAACGACGATGGAGTAGCTAGTAGCAGTTACTGGCTCATTAACTGACTGTGGCGAAAACCTACGACGATAACTTGCTCGGTTAACAGCAGGTCTACCAGACAGTTATTCGAAAATGAGCCTAGTCAAATCACCAGTAGCCTACACATCTCTGATTGATTGACCATCAGTGTAGTCGATGTTCTTCCCCTGTGGTTCATATTGCTAATGCGTGAGCTAACCACGGATAGCCTACCTAGCTCACTGGCAAGCTGATATGCTAGCTAAGCATATTCGTTTTGCTGAGAAACATAAATTGAAGATAACTGAACATAATTGTATTATTAATGTCATACATATAACGTGATTACATGACACAGTACAGTCACGGATGGAAATTAATCTCCGTAAACATTTGATAATATATTTCAAAACATAACGGCAGACAGTCAGCTAGCCTCAAGTTCGTTCTGCAATCGTTCGTTCAGGTTGATGGGCTTTTCCGCACCGGACTGTCAATCACATTGTAAAAATCACAAGACCGCATAACTCAATGGTTTTGGCTCCAAATCGACAACATGGCCACGCCCGCCATTGAGCTTCAAAACGTTTTAGAGACCCACGGAGAGTCAATGGGTGACGTCACAGTAGCTTTGTCCATATTTTTTACAGTCTCTGGTACTACCCTTGGTGGTAAAATAGGCAGTGTCAGCTGTATTATAAAAATTGGTGTTTTAAAAATCACTGCGCCACCTACTGTGCTTTTTTTCCACATTTTTAAAATTGCCGCTTCCTGACACCAGGAAGCGGTCTCATTTGCATGCAGCCTATCACAGCGTGTATTTGCTTATAATTGACATTGAGGGCTAGGCTGCATTTGCCACTGTCAAGTCTGGCAAACATGGCACCTTGCAGGCGGCACTGTTGTGTTGAAGGATGCACAAATAGTGACTCACTACACGCAATCCTGAAGGACACAAATGTAAAAAACAAGTGGGTAGATTTTTTATCAGGTTCATTAGTGTCAAACAACACAAGAGTCTGCAGTCTGCATTTTAAACCAGACGACTTTTTGAATTAGGCACAAAAACAGAGTGGATTTTGCAAAGAACTGCGACTGAACCCTGGAGCAGTCCCCACAATTCTATCAAGCACAGAACGGAGCAGTACAGAGGATAATCACAAAGTAAGTTTCTTATATTATTATATTTTGGATGTATAATTACTGAGTGTATGAATTACCTTCGCCTGGCTTACAAGGAGGATAGCTAACAGCTACATTCGCTAACATTAGCTGGCATAGCTGAAAAGCAATCTTAGCATCAACATAATTATCACACGAAATAAAGCAACAATTCAGGAAAGCCGAATATTATTTATCTAGCTAGCTACGGAGATTTGTTGACTATGTGCAACATGACAACTCATTTAGCTTTACCTATCTACTGAAATGTATTGTATCTTGATGGCTGTCAGTCAACATTTTCCCACCATCCGCACTTTTATTTTTTTTCCCGCCATAGTAATTTGAGTTTGCCCGAGTTCATTGTACTAGCCTACTGGGAGGGAATGCTGACTTCAGCTGTCTACTTTCTGTAATTTTAAAATGTATTTTTGAAGTATTTTTCTGCGCTCCATGGGAAAAACCGGCGGTCACTCTAGCTATAGTCTCAGCCTCCACTAGCTGTCACTCAAAACGCAAGGAGTACGCCCTCGACCCCGCCCACGCAGTATCCTACCTCCATAGTAACATGATAGTAACATTTTTGTGATATGTCCAAAAGTATACATTTTTATCATTAAAAAAAAAAAAAAAAAAATTTAAAAACAATTTTGCAATGGTATAGAATATAAATAATAATACAGTATTTCAAATTTCAGTCCGACTTGACCCATGTCTGTACCGCATGTGTGAAGAAGTGTCGTGGTTTCGCGATAATGTAAAGGAGCAGCACTGACTAAGCACACCCACACCTTCAAAATGGCCAATAGGAAAGCAGTGCATTTTTTGATGACCAATGACAAAATTACAGAAAACTATGAACACTCAAAAAATAGCGATAACGGTGATTTTTCATTGGATAGGCAGATGATTCCTCTGGGTGGGCAAGGCTTATCTCTGGGTGGGCAATGCCCACCCCAGCCCACCCGTAGACAGGCCCCTGCAACAAACCGTGCCCGATTGTGGCCAAATTTTCAAACTTTAAGGTTAAGGTGGCAATCTTAGACAGAGGACGTGAACTAAAAGACAAGCCTTACTCAATGAATGAGCAATATCCACCGGAGATTGTGGAAAGACGGCGCAAACTTCTCCCAATAATGGAAAAAAAAAACAAAGAGCAGAATAATAAAGTGTGTCTAAATGTGGATAAGTTATACATCAATGGACACTTGTTCCAAGATCCAAACGTAACAGACTGGCTCTAAGTATAAGTTTTTTTATTTTTTTCATCATGCAATGTTAGCCTACACACTTATTTCTGAAACAAAATAAACTGAGCCAAAATAAAATAAATTGAATATGGCATGGTTTTGATCCGCATTCTTAAATCTTAAATTGGTGATAAAACCTCCATTAAATGCATCTTCCCTAATGATAATACATACGGATACGATACATTTAAAGGAGGTGTTATCACAGATTTAAGATTTAAGGATGCGGATCAATAATTACATTACGCCGTTTAAATTAATGACGATCATGTATACATTTCAGTTTCACCAAAAGCGATAGTTTGATCCGTATGATCAAGTGACTTTGAACAGCTGCTGCTAGAAAGCGGAGCTCTAGCTCTGAAACTTTTCCATCTTAGTTAGCATAGGCGAGCAGTTGCTCCACAGGCACCATGTCTTATACACTCCTCTTGTCTCCTCTGGCCCCCGATTTTCATCGTTTTTACTTATTTGATGAGGCTGTCCTCGGTGCTTTCCTGCTGCGTAGTGTCCCGCTCTGGCTAGAAATCAAAAAGGCTGAACAGAAGACATTGTCAATGCCGCTCAATGGACAAGAGCCATGGACAGGAGACCCGTGCAACCATTTGACGTCACTACCCAGAGTGCATTGTGACGGTAATAATGGCGACCTACGAGTCGATTTTTATTTGATTTTATTTTAAATAACTAAAATACGGTTTTTATGACATGTTTATATAATTGAAGGCATTTAGACCTTTTTAAGGCCTAAGTGTCTTAACAGGTGGGGTTCCCTTTAAGCAATAGCGGGAAAATAATATAATATAATATTCCTTTTATAATTTTGATATAACCTATTTTCCACAAGTGCATATAAGCAATGACTCAAATAATAACAACCGTTATCTTTTAAATTATACTGTTACTGGTAGATAGCATCACTGTAGTTAAAATAATTCTCCACTATCAATTTCAATTTGGCACCTGTTTTAAATTGAGTCATCTAACAGAGTCTGCTATTTTACATTCCATTTCAGTTTCATTCAATTAATTCTCTAATTTACTCTTTAATTCAATTACTTCACACTTTTCCTTTCATATGACCTTAATTACAAGATACACATTTATCTACAATGTCTTTAGTGACAAAACAAATAAAAGAAACACTTCAGTTACATACAATGGCTTAAGAACAAATATCCGCAAATATGTTAACGGCAGGTTATTACAGTGAAACAGCACTAGTACCTAAATAGAAAGAGATACCATTTACGTGGACCGAGCTAGCTAGACGGCATGCACATTCCACGTGAACTTGTTGGGACATTAAAATGGCTGCCGCGGCCCAGCAAGCTAGCATGTATAGCTATAGGCATTTAGTAATAAGCTTTAAACAAGGGCAACAAAATAAACATGTAACCCGCACGTTATTACAGCAAATAGGCATTAACACCGAAAAACTAAAAAGGAATACCACTTGTAAATGAGCTGCATTACGAGACATCATGGACATTTCACGTGTCTACTGTGTTCGTACATAACATGGCTGTAACGGCTAAATAAGCTAGCACATTTTCTCGGTTTATACACTCGGTAAAACTAGTAAAACTTCACCAACATCAACTCCATTAGTGCTTTTTCACGGTCAGGAATGTCTAACGTTCATGTTTTCACTCCATTAACAGTGTATAATTAATATCATACCTGAAAAAGGGGACAAGGATCACAATTGCAACTTAAGCACTGTTCCCTCATCCAGTGGCTTTATCTGGAATGAGGAAAAAGACCGCGATCCTCCTCTAGTGTATGGACGAAGGCATAAGCAATCGATCCGAAATTAGTTTTAGAAGGCTTTCTTATAGATTACCGAAAAACAATTAAATGGAAATAAGTTACGTTTTTGGTTTTAACTTTTCTTAAACCAGCAGTGACTTTTAAGTAGTTTATCATGAATTCTTACAGTTTTACCCAATTTTCATGAATTTCTACCAGGTACTCTTGTATAAAAGAACGATCTGAACAGTTCGAAAGAATGCCCAAACCTTACTCAAAATGCAACACATATGTACAATATATATGTAACCGTATTTCAATGTTTACACAATGCTTTGTTACATTTCCATACCCGAAAAAGAAAAGAAATCAATAAAGAAGCCTGGCTACGATGTTCACTCTGGCATCGTTATCGAGAATGAAACAACGTAGCGACAGTTCCCCCTTCTGGCCGTTTGCAGGCATAACTAATCACTAAAGTGTCATGTCAAAACTAAACAAATCAGCTATTGATGAATGCACTGTTCCAGTAGGTAAATAGTCTTTAGACGTTTTAAACCTCTTTTAACCTTTTACAGGACTTTTAATCCCTTCAACAGGTAAGTACTCTTTATAGATATTTCTATTTTAACTGCAATGTATTTTTCCATGAATTCCCTTTTAAATGTCCACCAATAAACTCAATGAATAAGAATCTTTTTTTAAATGCATGTCTAATTGATGAACTCCATGAATTCAGTCTACCACAGGAGATGGTTATATTCCTTGAGCTGAAGACTACACATTCAGTGCTTTTCCATGTATGGCTTTTGGTTAATACGCACAGTTTATTTATTTATTTTGTCCTTGTGTTAGAATGCGTGGGTCTATAGGGCCGCGTCTGTGGTGGAGCAAGTGATAAGGCAAGACCTTGTTCCCGCTGCTGTGGGCGATCATATTTTTATGTTAATACGAGCCTATAATTTCTATTCAATACAGGTGAATATGGGTGGGCCTATGCGGCAAATCCTTTGCCTTTCATTTCAAGAAATAGGCACTTGGGAAATTGAGTTGTATGAACTGACTATAAGTAATTATAAATAGATCCTTATAATTAATAATTATAATGATTTATTATTATTATTATTATTATTATTATTTTTCTTATTATTTTATTTATTTATTTTATATATATGTATATAGCCTAATTTTATTATATTTCATTTTTATTTATTATTTATTTTACTTTTAATTTTTTGTGGTTGCTATTATTTGAAGGTAAATGTATGGAAAATAGGTCTAGATATCCCTTGCTGTTCTTGGGTTGGTATATGCACAGATGATGGTACAGGCTAAAATGCAATGGAATGATTTAATGACTTTTTGCCTGTACATGCTGGCTGTAGTTGTAAGCCAATAAATCTGGCCTACTTCTGTGTAAAGCTGTCATTTTGTTGTTACTACGGTGGCTCTGAAGTGCAAAACACAAAAACAAAAAGAAAATGCAAAAACAAAAACTTTCGGCCCTGAGGTGCAGATGCAACATACAAAAACAAAAAGGAGTGGTCCTGAGGTGCAGATTGGGATGGCAGGTATGCCATCCCGCCAAGTTACGCCTTGGCGGGGGCATGCCCCATACCTATACAGCACCGAGAGTTTGGCACTTTTCAGGGTTCCCCACAGAAATAACCACAACAGCCACAGACACTCAGCACTTAAAAACATTAAATTCTGTACATTCTGACCCCATTTCAACAGACAGATTTCATAAACAACTTCACATGTCCACACAATAAAGCTCCAAACTAAGGGGAATTTGCGTTTTCTCCTTCTTCTTCTTCTTCTTCTCATTCTTCTTCTTCTCATTCTTATTTTTCCTGCCGCCTATCCCGCTAACAACATGTCTCCCCATTGGACATTTTACCGACACCAGCCAAATCCTCACCCTCACGACCCAATCAAAAACTCGCATACACACGCAAAATACTCATACCTTTTTATTCTGAAACATTTCCAGTTTGAACAGCTAATCTGCATGTGGCCTAGTGGGTAAGGTTACAGTCTTGGGAACGTGAGGTCGTAGGTTCAAGCCCGGCTAAGGACATGTTTCTTTAACCTGCTTTTACCCTCATTAATAATTGTCTACTACTTCTCAATTATTGCTTTTGCACCATATCTACCAGCCTTTCACCGAACGTATACACTGCATTATGACGTACCGTCTGCACGTTCAGTTATTAACCGGCTACAATATTGCAAAGCCATATGGATTCAACGGGAGCTCTTCTGTGCTTACTGGCCTGTGTTCTTCTTTAAAACCACGGACAGGTTTGCTAATGATATTTCACGCATTGCATAGCTATGTCATGGTGATGCACTAACAAAGTCACAGACTGGTAAACCTCCGGTTGAAGGACTGAATCCCGCCTCGCCCTCAGGCAGATAATTTCCTCTTTTACACTAACATTTTCTTACGCTGTTATATTTGCTCTACCAAAACTCACTCACGGCCACTCATATGCATTTCATGATGGCAAATGTATTCCTTTTATTTAAAAGTTACACCAGTTCACCACTGTGCCATTTCTACTAACTATATTTTTTCACTTGGCTACCGTACAAAACCTTCTTATCAGCAAACGCCAGGTTTCTACATTCATGTTACCTCGCCCTGTTCTCTATCTAGCCACATACAAACAACTACTACGTATGTACGTTCTGCAACTCCCCATTAAAACATTACATTTAAAACCATGAATCACTCATAAGTATAACTACGAGTACTGAATATGAGAAAAGCACATCAGTGCAATAGATTTCACACGTTACCTAACCCACCACTTTCACAGCTAATGCTTTATACCGACTATATATACCATTCCATAAGGAAACTAAGCTCGCTCATGGTCACTTTATTTACTCCGCACTATAGTCTGTGATCATGTCAACCTTCACCGACATGCCCATTCTGCTAAAAACATATTGTTTCAACTACGCAATTTCATCATTTCATCCTAATTTCTCTCACACTGTAGTTATTTTCTCATATGCAAAGCCTACTGGGACATATGCGTCTGCTCCTATTCTCCACTATCAAGTTTTCCGGTTCTAGCTTAGCAAAACAGCGAACAGGATTCCCACCTGCAGATAAGCCTATCAAAATACCTTATAAACCTTACAAACACTAAAAGTGCATCTCCACGAAATTACAGACAACGCAGCAGGACAGCAGGGTACACAAGTTGCAACCTAGGCAGCTCTAATTCTACGGGCTTGCTGATTCTTTTCTCAATCAAGGCTTGTTGGATGGATGGATCCATGAGTACATACACTAGCCATATTTCACCTGCGGTTCTGATGCGTTTATATTTACGCCACCGCACCCTTTCAGCTACTGTTTTACATATATAGCACACCGAAACTGCTAAACGGTACACGCTCATCAGACTGTACAAATTCACACAAGGATAGCCATAATCCACAACCGTTTCTTACAGGGTCACTTCACATTTCTCACTCTCATAATAAAACGCTTTGCAAAAAGAAATGATATCTCATAAAAAACACGTTTTCAACGTACAAAAATGCCAAGTTACTCAAAAGTATTGATATCAAAATGACGCCAAGTTACGGTACTACAAACAATATAGGCTATCTTGCCTCTCCGAAATTAAATAAGATGTATTCCAAAGCAATGCTACCCAATATTTCCTCAGTTCTTTCAAGTCACTTGGCCCTGTGTTTTGTAATCTTACCATTTTACAATGTCATGCAAACTTTGTGTAAGATCAAAGAGTCAAATATTTCGAATTGCCTCATGGAACACATTGAAATTCATGTACAAAACTGCTGCTGACTAACTACAGGAAGCATATTTCTCCAGAAAACATCTTTATACTTGCTTCTGAACTGAATTAGACTACATGTACAAGTTATTGTATATGTGCTACGTGCAATAAATACTGCATGTAAAATACATATTGTACAGACATACATAGAGAACTTCTTTATCCCCATGGGGACATTTCCCTCGCAGGATGTTACACTCTCATTTACGAACACACACTTATACCAAGACACATACTATCATTCACGCAACAGAAAGGCTGGGCAGCGAAATACATACATACCAATACAAATTGGACATATACACGCCTATTCAATCAATCTTGACTGTGAGAGAGCCATCCACACATATGTTTGGCCTGTCCATGTAGTGCATGCTTATACACACAGGGCCAAGTGACTTGAAAGAACTGAGGAAATATTGGGTAGCATTGCTTTGGAATACATCTTATTTAATTTCGGAGAGGCAAGATAGCCTATATTGTTTGTAGTACCGTAACTTGGCGTCATTTTGATATCAATACTTTTGAGTAACTTGGCATTTTTGTACGTTGAAAACGTGTTTTTAATGAGATCCAACATACAAAAAAAGGAGTGGTCCTGAGGTGCAGATGCAACATACAAAAACAAAAAGGAGTGGTCCTGAAATGCAAAACACGAACAAACAAAACCAAGCAGCCCTGAGGTGCAGATGCAACATACAAAAACAAAAAGGAACAGCCCTGAGGTGCAAATGTTTTGCACTTCTGGACCACTCCTTTTTGTTTTCATATGTTGCATCTGCACCTCAGGGCTGTAATTTTTTTTGTATGTTTGTGTTTTGCACCTCAGGGCTGCTCCTTTTTGTTTTTGTATGTTGTATTTGCACTCCAGGGCTGCACTTCATGACTGCACGTTTTTGTTTTTGTTGCCGCTTAAGTAGCCGTCTCTCATATCAGGTAACGTTGCGTTAGCTAGCTAATTTAATTAACATAATCTAATGTCAGATAACTATTAGAAAAAACGCTAGCTAATGCTACCGACCAGTACCGACCTCGCAAACCGTCTCTCGAATGCAACGCTACCTTGTTGCAACGTTGCAATGTAGCTAACTAAAGACCAGCTCAGATCGCAAAATTCCAAGACGTCTGATTGTAAACGTTTTAAAACTGCACTTGGCGATTTGACAAGGCGGGTCTTTTGAGACCACAGGCAACGGCTTCGGAGGCTCTGCAACTAACCAGTTCACACCGCTTCAATTTCCTCTGCAACATTCTAAAACCGTTTCGTCTCATTGCGAATCATTGATCTGAACTGGTCTTAAACATTACCGTTGTTTACATTGCCATCAAGTTCATCAATATATTATAATGATCGGAATAAAGCCGTCTTTACACAGAGCATTAACCCCGGGGTATAGGTGGAGCAGAGCCGGATCTGATTTCTGTGTAAAGATGTCAAGCCGGAGAAGACTAAATAAAAAAATACGGCAGTATGGATTAGTGTTGTTATTATTTTATTACCCTTCCTCATATGTTCCTTCAGCTTTGATGCCCTTTTTGGATGAAATCTCCTTTGTTTTTGTTTTATTCTTCTCGTTCTGATTGCTAATTTAACACCCAGCTCAGCTTTATTCTCGAACAGTTTTGCTAGCAAAACCAGAAACACCAGGGGTAACATTTTGCAAGGGAGTTGTTTCAAAAATATCACACAACAATCATTCACGAGAAAGACAATGTTTACTGTGCACGAGATACATTATTGCACGAGCCACAGCGAATCCTGCGGATTCTTTTCTGCAGTGTAAAGATGTTCATACTGGGCAAAAGGTGGATAAAGAACGTCTGTGGAAATTGATCATCACTAATTCTACCCCAGGTCTGCTACAGCATTTTAATCCGGCTCGGCAGTGTAAAGACAGCAAGTCACCCTAATGTTAGACAATGAACGAGTATGTACATAACGTTACTTTTAAAACAACCATTTTTTATTCAGTAAATAGTTGGCATGGCCCAGGTGCCAACTGACTGACATCACACAAGCGACACTGGTTGGATCCAGTTGGATCTCTGGGAAGTGAGGTCCAGAAACACACCTGCAATTACCGCTTCTCGCCATTGGTACCGCCAAAGAGAACGAAACCGAGATCTTCAAGATTGTAACTTTAAACCTTAGTTCCTAAATATGGTAATTGGAGAAATTAGTATAGGTAGTTACAATTGCAGTGGTTTAGCAGACCATAAAAACACAAGCAATTTTCATCTGGCTTGAGGATAAGGCATTTCATATGATCTGTTTACAAGAAACACATTCAATACATGCAGATGAAGCTATTTGGGAAGGAAGGAATTGGGGGGACCAATCAGTTTTTCTCATAGGTTAAAAATCTCTAAAGGGGTTAAGATTATTTTCAAAAATAAACTGGATGTACAATCCTGTCAAACAGATTTTCAGGGAAGATGGATCATCCTAAATATATTAATTGATGATAAACAAGTTGTGGTGGGGTGGGCGTGGTTTGAGCGTCGGCTGCAGAGAGAGAGAGTGTGAGAGGAGCGGCTCTCGGATCCTTCGCCACAACTGTTAAGTGCAGGTAATCAGCGCCGATAATTGTCAATTGTTTAATTGCGCTGATTGCCTCTAATTGCTTTCAACAGTGAGCCTGGGGTTTTTAAAAGCGGGACCGGAAGCCGGAGGGGGGGAGGAGCGCCTGTGGAAAAGACGCACAAAACCGCTGAGTTTGGTTACCTGTTTAAAAAAGACGAGTGCTTTAATAAAAGAGCACGGAAGTGCTGCAAACCAAACGGTTGTCTCCCGTGAGTGTGCTTAAAACCAGGAGGGGTGGCACTCACTTGCCACAGTGGTGGCCCGTACGGGGAGTAGTTTTAAAACATTGCACAGAGGAGACAACCATGGAGCACAGCCAGGAACATGGGGAAACGACACAACCGGTGGTAGCGCTGGCGAGGATGCTGGAGGGGATGGCGGCGATGCAGGAAAGGCAGGCAGCGATGCACGCTGAACAACTCGAGGCTCTGCGGGCACAGACCTCCCTCCAGACTCTGGCTCTACTACAGCTGGCTGCTGCGGGAGAACCCAGCTCCCGAGAGCGACAGACCAGACCCCCCGTAGCTCTCCATCTGCCGAAGATGACCCCGGAGGATGACGCAGAGGCATTTCTCGAGGGGTTTGAGGTGGCCGCGAGGGCGTGTCAATGGCCGGAGGAGGAGTGGGTCGTCCGTCTCCTGCCCCTCTTAACTGGGGAAGCCCAACAAGCGGCACACAGCTTACCCCCCACAGCGCGGTTGGTATATGCAAACCTGAAGAAGGCGGTCCTGGAGCGCCTGGGGTACAGCCCGGAAGAGCACCGGCGACGGTTCCGGGAGACGGCCCTGGCAGGAGAGGACCGGCCGTTCGCATACGCCCAGAGACTGCTGGACATGGCGCGTCGGTGGCTGCGACCGGAACTCCGGTCAGCCGACGGGGTGGTGGAACTGGTGACCCTGGAGCGATTCATTGATGGCCTCCCGGGGGAGACGGCGAACTGGGTGAGGTGCCATCGACCGACCGGGTTGGCGGCTGCAGTCACCCTGGCGGAGGACCACCTGGCGCTCTATCCCCGCGGCCAGTCACAGCAGCAGCCGCAGCCAGGACGGGCAGACACGGCTCCGCGCAGGAGAGCCCCTCCTCGCTCCCTTCCTCCCCCCCTTCCTTCCTCCCTCCCCCGTGCCCAAACCCCCTCATTTTCCCGCAACAACCCCTTTTTTTCTGTTTCCCCAGCCCCAGGCTCAGTGGCGGCGGGGCTCGACCCACAGAGAGCTCCTCAGACGCCCGGACCGGGGTGTTGGCGGTGCGGACAACCGGGTCACCTGCGCCGCGAGTGCCCGCTCATGGAGGTGGGGCAGGTGGTTCGTGTTGTCGGCCTGCCCCCCTCCGCTCCCGACCCAGACGGAGCGTACTGTATTGGACTCAGGGGCTATGCAGACCATGATACAACAGAGCCTGGTTCGACCTGAGGCGTTGTTAGAAGCATCAAGGGTATCTATAAGGTGTGTGCATGGGGATTTACACGAGTACCCTATCGTCTCAGTGGAAATTCGGTGTCAAGGGAAAAAACATAAAATAAAGGCTGCGGTTAGCTCCCGCTTCTCGCACCCTCTGATTTTAGGCACTGATTGGCCGGGGTTCCGCCAGGCAGCTGGTAAGGTAGGGGGGTGCGTTCACGACGAGTAGGGCTGTGTGATGTGTGTGCTGCTGTCAGCGGTGACGCGGGGTCGTCCAACGCGGCAGAGGGGGAGCCGGCACCAGTGGAGCCTCCGGGGGAGACTCCGCAGGTACCGGTGTTTCGCCCCATGGAGGATTTCCCACTCGAGCAATCTCGTGATGACACCCTACGCTTTGCCTTTGACCGCGTGATGTCCATTGATGGTCAGCAGGTGTGCCCTGACGCAGCACTCACTCACCCGTATTTTGTAATAATTCGGCTCATTTTAACCCCATGGCTGGTCATTTAGGGTATGAGAAAACACTGAACCGGATAATGGCTCGTTTTTATTGGCCGGGCATTTGGGCCGACGTGCGTCGGTGGTGTGTGTCGTACCCTGAATGCCAACTAGTAAATTCCCCGGCTATCCCAAAAGCGCCGTTGCGCCCCCTTCCGCTAATGGAGGTCCCTTTTGAGAGAGTGGGGATGGACCTCATCGGGCCATTTGATCGGAGCACGCAGGGATACCGTTTCGTGTTAGTTCTGGTGGATTATGCGACAAGGTATCCCGAAGCAGTTCCTTTGCGCAGCATTTCGGCAAAAAGTGTTGCGCAGGCATTGTTTCAAATAATCTCCCGAGTCGGAATCCCGAAAGAGATTCTGACTGACCAAGGCACGCAGTTTATGTCACGCACACTACGCGAGCTGTACGGGTTATTGAGCATTCAATCTATTAGAACCAGCGTGTACCATCCCCAGACGGATGGGCTCGTTGAGCGTTTTAATAGAACGTTGAAGTCTATGATCCGGAAGTTCGTTCATGAGGATAGCCGTAATTGGGATAAGTGGTTATCTCCTCTGGTATTTGCAGTGCGGGAGGTTCCCCAGGCCTCCACGGGATTTTCTCCCTTTGAACTACTGTTCGGTAGGAAACCCCGGGGGATATTGGACCTAGTTAAAGAAAACTAGGAGGAGGGTCCGAGTCCTAGTAAAAATGAATTACAGTACGTGCCGGACCTGCGAGCAAAACTCCATACACTGGGTAAGTTGTCACGGGAGAATTTGCTCGAGGCGCAGGCACGTCAGCAACAGCACTACGACAGAGGAGCTAAACTACGTCAATTTTCACCGGGAGATAAGGTTCTTGTGTTACTCCCTACCTCTAGTTCTAAATTACTTGCCAAGTGGCAAGGGCCCTTTGCGGTCACACGGCGAGTGGGGGAGGTTGACTATGAGGTAGAGCGTACTGATAGAGAGGGGGCAAAACAGATTTATCACCACAATCTCCTGAAAGCGTGGAAGGAGGTGGTGGCTGTCTCTCTGGTTACGGTGGATAAGGAGAAAGATGAGCTGGGGCCGGAGGTACCAAATTCATCCAATCAGATCTCAACCCTTTCAGATGACCATCTCTCACCGAATTAGAGAGCAGACCTTGCCTTGTTGCAAAAGCGTTTTGCTGATGTGTTTTCCCCCATACCAGGACGCACGCACCTCATACACCACCACATTGACACTTCCCCAGGTGTGACGGTGCGGACCCGGCCCTATAGGTTGCCGGAACACAAAAAGAAATTGGTTCAGGCAGAGATAAAGGCAATGCTAGAGCTGGGGGTAATCGAGGAATCCCACAGTCCCTGGAGTAGTCCATTGTGCTGGTAAGTAAGCCTGATGGGTCTATTCGCTTCTGTGTGGATTATAGAAAAGTAAATGAAGTGTCACGGTTTGATGCTTATCCAATGCCTCGGGTCGACAAGCTCTTGGATCGGCTTGGCACGGCTCGATTTTTTTCGACGCTGGATTTAACCAAGGGTTACTCGCAGATTCCCTTATCTGCCAAATCTAAGGAAAAAACGGCGTTCTCCGCTCCGGATGGTTTGTACCAATTCAGGACACTTCCGTTTGGGTTATTCGGAGCCCCTGCCACCTTCCAGCGCCTGATGGATCGGGTATTGCGTCCGCATGCTGGATATGCTGCTGGCTATCTGGATGACGTAATTATCCATAGCAGCAGTTGGGAGCAGCATTTGCAGTATGTGGGGGCAGTGCTCGAATCCTTAAAGCAGGCAGGGCTCACGGCTAACCCAAAGAAGTGTGCTATTGGCCAAGCGGAGGTACGGTATTTGGGGTACCACTTGGGAAGTGGACAGGTGTGGCCTCTAGTGGACAAAACCGCTGCGATTGCAGCCTGTCCCCGACCCAAGTCAAAAAAAGAGGTAAGGAGGTTCTTGGGGCTGGCAGGCTATTACAGAAGATTCATCCCGGCATTTTTGGAGCTAACCAGCACCCTAACTGACTTAACCCGAAAAGGTGCCTCAGATCCGGTCCAGTGGACGGAACCGTGCCAGCGGGCGTTTGAGAGGGTAAAAGAAGCTCTCTGTGGGGAGCCGCTCTTGTTCACATCTAACTTCTCTCTCCCTTTTGTTTTGCAGACCGATGCGTCGGACAGAGGGCTGGGGGCTGTTTTGACCCAGCAGGTGGAGGGAGTCGACCGCCCCGTGCTGTACATTAGCCGAAAACTGTCACAACGGGAGGCGAAGTACAGCACGGTGGAGAAAGAGTGCCTCGCCATTCGGTGGGCGGTTGGAGCCCTCCGTTATTACCTTCTGGGTCGCCCATTCACCCTCTGTTCGGACCATGCCCCCCTCCAATGGCTCCACCGCATGAAGGATACCAACGCCCTGATCACTCGGTGGTATCTGGCTTTGCAGCCTTTTAACTTCAAAGTGATCCATAGACCGGGCGCACGGATGGTCGTGGCTGACTTCCTCTATCGCCCCCAGGAGGAGGGGGGGGGGGGGGGGGTTGGTCATCGGCCGGATGGCTCCCCGGCCTAAGTCGGGCGGTGGGGGTATGTGGTGGGGTGGGCGTGGTTTGGAACGTTGGCTGCAGAGAGAGAGAGTGTGAGAGGAGCGGCTCTCGGATCCTTCGCCACAACTGTTAAGTGGAGGTAATCAGCGCCGATAATTGTCAATTGTTTAATTGCGCTGATTGCCTCTAATTGCTTTCAACAGTGAGCCTGGGGTTTTTAAAAGCGGGACCGGAAGCCAGAGGGGGGGAGGAGCGCCTGTGGAAAAGACGCACGAAACTGCTGAGTTTGGTTACCTGTTTAAAAAAGACGAGTGCTTTAATAAAAGAGCACGGAAGTGCTGCAAACCAAACGGTTGTCTCCCGTGAGTGTGCTTAAAACCAGGAGGGGTGGCACTCACTTGCCACACAAGTCTTATCAACTTATATGGTCCAAATAATGATGATCCACACTTCTTTGAGACTATTTATAATAATATACTGGGCTTACAAGATACAAATGATCACTTTATCATAGTAGGGGACTACAATACTGTTCTAAACACTGTAACTGATCGTAAAAGAAATCATTCTACTAATTATCATCCACATGCATTTCAAAAGATCTCAAATATTATGAATACAATGGATCTGGTAAATGTATGGAGACTTAAAAATCTGGATCGAACTTGATATACTTGGAGGAGACAAAATCAAGCGAGTCGCATTGACTGTTTTCTTATTTCTTTTTCTATGGTACCAAAAGTAAGAAAGGTGTTGATTGAAGACAAATCGAGATCAGATCATCAGCTCATAGCACTCCACCTAGTACTTACTGAATTTCCTCGGGGTCGTGGATATTGGAAATTCAATCACAATCTATTAAAGGACAATATATTTATAACCAAAACAAAATAATTCATTACAATTTTCTTTCCTCATAACATAGGATCAACAGATCCTCTTATTGTGTAGGATACATTTAAATGTGCATTTAGAGGACACTCAATCCAATACTCTTCATTAAAACAAAAATAGTTTATATCAAAAGAGGAAAAAACTGACAAAAGAAATTGAAGTGCTTACATTACTTGTTGATGGCTCTGATAATATATTAATAGATGTGTTGGACAAATTAGATGGAAAGCAGAAAGAACTGGAAGAACTTATTCAAGAAAGTTCAAGTAATATATACTATAGAAATAAAGCAAAATGGATGGAAAAGGTTGAAAAATGTAATATATATTTTTTTAAATCTTCAGTATAGAAATGCAACTAAAAAGAATATACAGAAATTAATTACAAATAATGGTACAACTCTTGCTGTCCGAGGTTGAAATATCGGATGAGGAAGCAAAATATTTTACAGAGATGTTTTCATTTCAATCTCCACCAACTCCGCTAGATGATGCATATTGCAATGTATTTTTTCCAAAAAACACGTTTGTTAAACTCTCGGATACACAGAAAGAGTCCTGCGAAGGCCTAATTACAGAAGATGAGCTCCTCCTGGCAATGAGGTCATTTCAGTCAGGAAAAACACTGATGGCATCATGATCAAGGTGTATGAAACATTTTATGAACTAATTAAAGATCAGCTACTTACATGTTTTAATTATTCATATGATAAGTGTATACTCTCTGATACTCAACAAGAAGATTTAATTTCTCTATTATTAAAACAAGAGGCCAACGGTCAATATAAAGATCCAGTTTACTTAAAAAATTGGAGGACTCTTACACTTCAGTGTTGTGATGCTAAAATATTCGCAAAATGTTTAGCCTATCATATTAAAATGGTCCTGTCTGATATTGTCCACCATGATCAGTCAGGCTTTTTACAGGGACGGTACATGGGGGACAATATAAGATAATTTCTTGAAATTATAGAGCATTATGAGACGTCAAAGAAAGCCATCTTAATTTTCATAGCAGACTTTGAAAAAGCCTTTGATAAAGTTTGTCTGGATTTTATTTACAAATGCCTAGAATTTTTCAACTTTGGTGAATCTCTAATAAAATGGGTTAAAGTCATATATAGCAACCCCACATGTAAAGTTATAAATAATGGTTATTTTTCAGAGAATATTACATTATCAAGGGGCGTAAAGCAAGGCTGCCCTCTATCACCATACTTATTTATTATGGAAATTGAAATACTTGCAATAAAGATAAGATCAAATATTAACATCAAAGGATTAGAAATTCAAGGTTTAAATACGAAGGTCTCAATGTATGCTGAAGATACAAGCTTCCTACTGAGCCCACAAAGTTCATCTCTGCAAGGTCTTACTGAAGACCTAGATCACTTTTATAATCTATCAGGCTTAAAACCAAATTATGATAAATGTACAATACTTAGAATTGGATCTCTGAAAGATAGTGTTTATTTTACCATGTAATCTACCAATAAAATGGAAGGATGGATCAGTTGACATACTCGGTATTCACATCCCCAAAAATAAGAATGAACTCGCGGTAATCACTTCAATAATAAACTTACTAAAATAGATAAAATTTTGCAACCATGGAAAGGGAAACATTTGAAATCTATGGTAAAATTACCCTGATTAACTTTCTAGTTGCATCCCAGTTTACCCATCTATTTATGGCCTTACCTACTCCAGGTGAGTCATTCTTTAAATTATATGAGCAGAAAATATTTAAATTTATATGGAATGATAAGCCAGGTGGTAAAATTACCCTACCCTATAGGTAAAACATATGTATCTTTACAATGAATATGAATCCAGAGGTCTGAACCTGTTAAATCTAAGGGCCTTGAATGTCTCATTTAAAGCCTCCCTGATTCAGAAACTTTTTTTAAATTCAAACTGGTTTCTAGTAGATTACTAAAGGATGCCCACCCAATGTTCCAAAGGGGATTTTTTTCCCCTTTCTGCAGATAAAAACTACCCAATTCTTATTGATTAATGATGACATACTTTTTTAAAGAAGCCATACAAAACTGGCTGTTAGGGGTGTGTAGTGGTGGGTTAGGACCCAAATGCGGAGTTCAGGGGAAAAAACTCAAGTCCAACAGGTATGAAAGAAACAAGACTTTACTTACAACAAAAAGGGAATAAGGGAACAAAAAGCCTCGCAGGGCAACCACAAAACACAAAACCAGGAAACAAGAAAATCCAAAAGTCCAAACGCACGGGGAAGCAGAACCTGGACAGGAACATACAGGTCAGGAACATGGGGCATAGGTAGGAACAGACAATCAAGGATCCAGCACCTGAGTCCAGGGGAAGGGAAACTTAAATAGACCGACACTGACGAGACACAGGAGGGAAGGGAGAACGAGACAGCCAATAGAATAATCAAAACCAATAATACAATTAACAGGGGGGAGCAGGACACAAAACAGAAGTGCCGCCATCTGGCGGCCCAACAGGGAAAGACAGACAAACAGGAACACAGGACCATGACACTGGCTACAATTCCAGTTTTATCATCCAGAAAATACACAACAAATTATACAACAAAACATATGGTTAAACTCTAATATATTTATAGATATTTATTTTATAGTTTATATATAGTTTATCTTTTAGAAAACATGTTTGATAATGGCATTATCTTTATAAATGATGTTGTGAACAAGGAAGGTAAAATTATGACTTACAAACAATTTATCAACATTTCCGGAAATGTCTGCCCATTAAAAAAATTCAATCAAATTATTGTGGCCTTACCACAAAAATGGAAAAGAGAAATTAGAAAAGGAAACACCTAGGAACTATAATTGGTTAAAAAAATGTATAAATAGAGAAAGTTTTATTTAAGATCTAAAACCTTGATAGCTACCCCATACAAGATTCTGGATAGTTGGGAATATATGTTAGATCTCCCAATTCCATAGCAGCAGGTGTTTAATCTGATTTATAAAACAATGATTGACTCATCCATAAGATTTTTTCAATTTAAATTATTGTATAAGTTCTGGCTACAAAAATGATGCTCAATATTTGGGGTATTGAACAGTCACCCATGTGCAGATTCTGCCAAGAAGAGACTGAGTCAGTGGGCCATTTATTTTAATATTGTCCCTTTGTGGGTCTTTTTTGGACGTGATTGTGACCATTTTACAGCTTTTCTGGTTGTTTTAACATGGAATGCAATTGCATCAATAAGCTTTCCTTTCCCTCCCCTTTATTCTGAATAGTCCGCTAGTTGGGTATGCAGTTACATAAGTGGAACCTTCCTGTCTTTTTGATGTTACCTCATTTCCTGACCTTGAGCTTGCTTACTCTTCCATGAGTCTTCCTGTCTGAAAGGTATGTGTAGCCATGAAGCCTTGCTCCTCTATTTTAAGGTTAGCCATCTGTGGTATTGTTAACTCATATTTATTTGTGGCCCCTTAGCTTATGGGAAATTACTGGATCATCCTGTGAACCAGCTTATTAGCCATGCATAGGTATGCATATATGCATATATAGGCAAGAAACATATTCGAGTAATGCTAGGTTTCATCCACTAACAAATGCCCTCCCCCTCCCATTCGTTTGTAGAGGTCCGTACACTGTAAAAACTTAAACTATGATGTACTCAGTTTTTTTGGTGAAACATTTTTACACTTAAAAATA
The DNA here is from genome assembly GCA_039654925.1 of Anguilla pacifica. NCBI lineage: Eukaryota > Metazoa > Chordata > Actinopteri > Anguilliformes > Anguillidae > Anguilla > Anguilla pacifica. The sequence continues at coordinate 42,947,842 of CM077292.1, forward strand.
TTGAGTACATTTTAAAGCTGTGAAATCATTTAAATATACCTTATGAATTGAGTAAATGTAAGTAAAAAATATAAGTAGATCTGAATAACTACATTTAGTACCATGACATATAAAATTGAGTAGATCTAATTAAAATTCTAAGTCAATGCAATAGTAACCCTAAGTCAAAACCACAAAAAAAATCAGTAGATATAATTGAAATGCTAGGTAGATGTAACTGAAAACGAGACTATTATTTAACAAAACAAATGTGTTACATTTACTAAATGTTTTTAACTGAATTTATTTCATACTGGACTATCAATTATCAAAATAAATATGTTACATTTACTTAATTTTTTAAAACTGTATTTACCCTTTACTCCAGGAGTACTTTACTTGAGTCAATATATCTAATGAAACCAAATTATAAACATAAAGCAGTTGTACACACATTGACATTTTAATTAAACATTTATTCGTCAAATTTTACCAGTATAACACATGACATTAAATCTAAATTCAACCTGTTTTACTTTGCAAATGACTTATGTAACGATGTCCATGCTATAAAAACAGTGAGCTGAATTGAACTCTGCACATTAGTAAGCGGCCTCTCAAACATGGGTGAAATGTACCAAGAACAATGGGCCCTTCAATCAATTTAAGTCACCACACAATAGCAAAAAATGCCAGTCATCAGAGGCTGTTTGATGGGGAAGGTGGGGAAATAAAATGTTTTTTATTATTTTTTGAAAAATCCAGTTTAAAGCTACTGGTGCCTCTAGGAGTCTGTGGAAAACCTTTGTTGCTGTGGCACCGGATTTGAAAAGTGATGCAGAGCATGCTCTATTTCTGCTGGACATGTAAGATCACTCTTGCTCATTTCTCTGAAATTGCCTACCCCACCTTTAATGGAAATCTCAACTTGGATTACATAATAATAACTAGACAATTCCTGCAGAAATTGTGAAGTGTGGTTGCCGCCAACACAAAGTCGACTTTGTGCTGAACAGAGCGAACAGTTTCTGTAGTATAAGCAGAGACAGAGTATTGTGTACATGCTATGACATCACGGCAACGAGTTTATTTGCGACACATATATTCAGAGCTAAATTATCCTTTCATAAAAACTTGAGATCTCAGTGTTTTACTCGCGGTATGCGGTGACGAGTGACGGCGAATCATAAAGCTAGCTGGCATGTTCAGAGGCTCATGGAAAAACCCTACGTCTACACTGCGTGATCGCATCATTTAAAAAAAGCAAGACGGGGCTAGGGAGATTAATTTGATTGACGTATGATGTTGCGTGAATATCAGCTCATTTTAACCACACAACTAAAAACATTTCATTTGGCTGTAATTCAGAGTGTAATCTGTTATCTCTGAGACCAACTCATAGACAGAGTAGCCTATTACGTGTTAGCCGAGCCGAATTTCCAAGAACGAAAATGACGCGAGAAATATGTGTTAAAATAGTTGCATTTTAACTCATTTTAAATACAGCTTCTGTGAATAAGGTTCGCCTGGTAGCCAGTACTACTAGCTTCTGTTGCAGCAAGGGGTGCATCAACAACATGCAAGTGGAGTTGTGTACTTCAGCAAACGCGTTGGGTGAGAAAGCGTTGCTTTCCCTGCTACAACAGAATAAATACGTAATGCAGCTCTAAAGAGACCAAAGTTTCCAATACGCTGGGATTTTAAACGGTGTTACAAAAGAGAAATTTGACATATTATACATAGTTAGAAAGCTTATTGTGTCACCTACTGAATAAATGAATTCTCAATCAAGCCAGTTTGTACTACAAAGTTCGACAACACCCAAAGCAACGTGTGGTATTACAAGATGACACCGTTTTCTGGAGTAAGACCGGACCAGAAGCTGCTGCACACATGTTGTTGACGGCGTTGTTGCCCTTTTTAGGTCCGTCTGGCTTGATTGAGAATTCGTTTATTCAGTAGGTGAGAGCATAAGCTTTCTAACCAGGTATAACACGTGTAGTTTTGGTTTTGGAATATCGTTTTTTAGGTCAACCGAAAGTTTTTTAATCGTCGCATTCAATGCATGCACTCTTTGTTAGCACTAGTAGCATTCAAAGACGCTGCACTTGACGAAACGTTGTCAACGATTTTGCGTAATATCTTGTGAAATACTATTATTTTTGAGGAAATCTGGGTATGCCTAAGTCATATGTTTGTTGATATACCTAGCTGACAGCGTTTTCATTTGTAATTTTGCATTTGGAATACCGTTTTTATCGCGTTCACTTCCGCATTCAGCTATATCCACTGTGGTGGCTAAGTCGCCAGGAAACCTCGTTTGAACAACACAATCCGTGCATGTACGTCTTCGTCAAGGTTTTATCTACATTGTGGTATGAATCATTTGAAGTTTACGAATGTGTGTTTTCTGTAATTACGACGAAAATGGAGATATGCACCGCATCTGGATTCTAAGTTTCCTGTAGATGAAGCCGGTTAAAACCGCATCACGTGTGCAAAGCCGACCAATGCTGTAACTTCATAATTCACATTTTTTATGACGTCACCGCCCCATTCATTTTCAATGGGAAAAATTGGCCATAAAAAGTCATATTTCTCAAAAACTGTGCAGCGAAAATTTCCACAAAGTAATAGCCATCGATTCCCAAAGAAGCCGGTCAATTTGACATATGGCACGTGTATGTGGTGCGAAAACTCTGGGAGGAGTAGCGGTCCAAAAAATGGGTGGAAAGAATAATAATAATATGTGGGATAATAGTAGTGTGATTGCCTAAGGCAACCACACTAATTAATTCCGAAATTCAGTAAGTTGGGGTCTTTGCATCTGAAGCAGAAGCCAATTTTTAAATGTGAGGCAAACTTACCATCAAATGTAAGAAATTTTTAAAAAATATTTGGGGGTTGTTCTTTGATGTTTTTATGTAAAGCAAATGCTTTGATTTAGATATTGCATGATTGAAATAAGAGTAAACATAGCAAGTAATATCACTTTTATTTGAATTAATAATGTTTGTCTATGTTAAATATGGGCACTATATTTTAATGTCACAAATCAGCATTGGCCAATTGTGTAGCATTTAAGTGCCTCTGCATGGTATATGTTTAACAATACGACTGTTTCAATTTTGACTGTAAATAGAATCATGTAATTTCATATGCATTTTGTTACTTGTATTTGGTAGTTCATCATTTCTCCTTTTATGAAGATTATTCAAGAGTCACAACCATTAGTTTCTAATAGCACCTCCATATAGATAAATGGTGCCATAAACCTGCAGTGCGTCACTGCCAAGCCCATGTTCTTGCCTGAAAACTTTCTGGATTCTTGTTATAGTTCAAGAGTTATAACATTGATTTTCATATACCACAATACAGCATCTCCAAATTTACTAATAGCATCATACTGTAACATCCATTGGCTCACTGTAAGAAACCCCTCAGATACATCAAATGGCGCATCGAGGTCATCAATAGTGAAACAAATAAGAAACCAAAACTTGTCACCTGGAGGTAACCAACTATAAGAAACCCCTCCGTAAACCAAACAGGGGAAGTATCTGAGTGGCGAAGGAACTCATATAGTCTTACCCGGTGCTACTGGAACGGGATTAATTTAATTATTAGTTATCTTGATTATCTGACTCGAAAATAGAGTTTTAACCTTTCCTCTGTGTTCACAGTTATGCATAGACAGAGGAGACTGCTGTCCGCCGGTAGTTTTTCTCTATACGGATCGCTATCTAACTTAGTAGATGCAGACTGCATGTCTTTGGCTTGTGTAACCTGGAACTTGTTGCAAAATGCGGTGGATTGGTAAATATGCGTACTGTTAGCTAGCAACAATTAGATAGCTTTGAGGCTTAGACATGTGGAATCAAATACTTTCTTTATTCGGAAGTATGTCTGGAGTTTGAGACTGCTATAGAGTCTAATGTTAGTGTACAGTACTGCCCTACAAAGGCAAAAGACCTTAACTCGCCAGAGTGTAGAATTGAGAAAAATGACTTTAAAGCTGTTTTGTTGTCCAGCCAAATGAACTGGGCAGAATATTGTGGCAATTCTTTGTTTTTTAATGAAGTTATTTATCTACATAAAAATCTTGAGCTCAAACTTGACCTTTGACCCTTATTTGGAAGTTAATGTACTCTGCCTTTGCATTGTCTGCAAAATAATAAGGGGTCATGCCAAGGCAAAAGGCATTAACTTCCATTTGATTGCTGATCACTATATAAAATCAGTATATGATAATAATGATAACATCTACATAAAATCTAGTGATCATGGCACAATTAGGCTTAGATTATATTCATTGTTTTTCTGACATGACAAATGTAGACACAGATGACATTGATCAAACAAAATAGTTTTGCATGTGGGAGGATAACGTTTTGTGTTTATTAGTGTTTATTAACGCAATGAATAGTAAAGGATGCAAGACTCGTGTTTTGGATTTAATTGGATGAATGCCAGAGTAGGATACTCAAGGAAGACTCATGTTATGGATTTAACGTGTTGAACGCCAGCGAGTAATGCTCAAAGCTCATGTTGTGGATTTAACTTCTCAAAGGACGTTGTTTGCAATGGATTTTTATCAGGTTACAAAAAAAGGTAGGCTATCTATTTAATTGTAAATTGTTACTGCTGAGCTCGTGTGTGTGTGTGATTAGGCTATTTAGGAGGTCTGTCGTGTGTCTATGCGAGCCCTAACCCACTCGTGCTGTTTCCCTGGCTGTCAGTGTCCGGCTGTCACAGGCCGGCACTGACTAGCCTGCATGACACGAAAGAAGAATTAACTGCGTATGATTTACGATTACTTATAGCTGGCAAGCCATCTAGTTTTTGTTTGTTTCCAATGCTTTCTTTGCATTCTGATCGCATATGGGAGCAGTCTGGTTTTGTTTGTGAAGTAGTTAGCCTAAGCTAGCTAATGCTAGCTCGCGCTATCTAGCTAGCTAACAAGTAATTTGAGTAGACTATCTATCTATCTATCAGCCTAATCTTTCTTACCTTGATTTTGGTTGGTGCGTTTCAAAGCCATCTCTACCAGCATTTTCCCTCGAGAGCAATGGGCCATTCTTAAAAGCTAGATGCAACATTAGTAAAAACAACCACTGCAACACTATTTGCTTTACACTTTATTCAAGCTACTGTGTGTGTCTCAGAAATGCTTCGATGACACATAGGCATAACACCGTAACTCCAGCGCGATAAACAGTAACTTCACTTCGATGCGCAGCAAAACAAAGGCAGAGTACCTTAAGTTAAGGCTTAACTCAATTTGAGCGTTCTGGAGTGCAGCGAAACAAAGACAAAGAACCGTAACTGATGTTACAGGATTCTGCCTTGGCTTCTCTAGGGCTTTGGAAGTTACGGCAAAGACAACCCACTATTTTCTCCAAAAAACAACAAAATTGACTCAAGATATTTGGAGGTATTTTTGTAGCAAAACTCTCAAATATGTAAATGATTCCACAAATCTGTAAATGGGGTTTCACATATCTGTAAATGGGATTTCACAAACATGTAAATGGTGTTTCATAAATATGTAAACGTTTCACAAATATGTAAATTATTCCACAAATATGTAAATGGTTTCACAAATACAGTTCCCTCCAAAAGTATTGGAACAGCAAGGTCAATTCCTTTGTTTTTGCTATACACTGAAGACAATTGAGTTTGAGGTCAAACGATGAGATTACAGATCCGAATTTCAGCTTTTATTTCCTGGTATTTTTATCTAGATTTGTTGAACAACTTAGAACATATCACCTTTTGTATCAGACAACCCAATTTTTAGGTGAGCAAAAGTATTGGAACATGTGACTGACAGGTGTTTCTTGTTGCCCAAATGTGTCCTGTTAGATTGATTGGTTAAACAATAAATTGTTCTGAATATCTACTCTTGGTTTTAGCCTTGGGTTTAGCCTGTGAAAACTGCATTTGTGTTATAAAAGATAAACTAACATGAAGACCAGAGAGCTGTCTTTGGGAGAAAAGCAAGCTTAGAAAAGAGGGGAAATCGATCAGAGCCATTGCACAAGCATTGGGGATAGTTTGTACGACAACTTGGAATGTCCTGGAAAAGAAAGAAACCGCTGGCGTACTGAGCAACAGATATCGAACAGGTTGACCAAGGAAAACAACAGAAGTTGATGACAGAAACATTGTGAAAGCTGTGAAGAAAAACCTCAAAACATCAGTCAGTGACATCACAAACAATCTCCACAGGACAGGGGTGAAGGTATCTCAATCAACCGTTCGAAGAAGACTTAGAGAGCAGCAATATAGAGGCTGTACCACAAGATGCAAACCACTCATCAGTAGTAAGAATCGGAAGACGAGATTACAATTTGCAAAGAAGTACAGAAATGAGCCACAAAAGTTCTGGAACAAAGTTTTATGAAGTGATGAGACCAAGATTAATCTCTATTAAAGTGATGGAAAGGCCAAAGTGTGGAGAAAGAAGGGATCTGCTCATGATCCAAAACATATAAGCTCATCTGTGAAGCACGGTGAGGAAGTATCATGGCTTGGGCTTGCATGGCTGCTTCTGGAGTGGGCTCACTAATGTTTATTGATGATGTAACTCATGATGGTAGCAGCAGGATGAATTCAGAAGCCTAGAAAAACATTCTGTCTGCCAACTTACGGAGAAATGCATCCAAACTAATTGGGAGGAACTTCATCATGCAGGAAGACAATGACCCAAAACACAACAAAGGATTTCATTAGGGAGAAAAAGTGGAAGGTTTTAGACTGGCCAAGTCAATCACCAGACCTTAACCCAACTGAGCATGCATTTCACCTCCTGAAGAGGAGATTGAAGGGAAACCCCCCCCCCCCCCCGAAACAAACAACTGAAAGAGGCTGCAGTAAAAGCCTGGAAAAGCATCACAAAAGAAGAATGCAACAGTTTGGTGATGTCAATGGGTCGCAGGCTTGATGCAGTTATTGCAAGCAAGAGATATGCTACCAAATATTAAGTGTTATTTGCTTTCATTTACTTAAATACTCTCTGTTCCAATACTTCTGCTCACCTAAAAACTGGGTGGTCTGATACCAAAGGTGCCTATGTTCTAAGTAGTTTAACACATCTAGGTGTAAATACCAGGAAATAAAAGCTGAAATTCTGAACTCTTGTCTCATGTTCATCTTTTTATCTCAACCTCAAATGTATTCAGTGTATTGCAAAAACAAAGGAATTGGCCTTGCTGTTCCAATACTTTTGGAGGGGACTGTATGTAGAATGGATTCACAAGATGCAAAATGTGAGTGGCAAATATGTGGGATGGGTTCACAAATATTTAAAATGCGAGTCGCAAATATGTAGAATGGATTTGCGTGAACTGATTACAGCATGTTGGCTTATTTGAATTGAATTGCTACACAAATAATTTAGGCTAATAAATGGGCTTGATAAATAAGTCTTTATGTCTGAGCTTAGGTAGCCTAGTTATTAACATGTCAAGGCTTAAAAGAGATATGCATGCTTGATCACAGCCTATACAGTTAGATTGATTAATCTAGGCAGTTTTAGGTCACTGAGAAGCCCTTCAGAATATATTTTCGAGCCAAAAACTTGTTTCACCACACACAGAAAACCTGCAGGCTACATTAAAAAAAATAGTACTGAAAAGAGTAGGTTATTTGGCCTAAATATAATTCTGTCATTGTGATAATGTGGTAAGTTAATTCAGCCTTTTTCTGTATGAATTGATTTTCAAACATTTTGGTAATATTGTATAATTTGTTTTTTGTTAGCCTACATTCTATGTATGAAGTGTAGCTGCATGTGATGGTGAAATTTATTTATTTTCATTCATGTTTATATACAGGTATTTGTTTATTTGGAGTTTGTCTGAAGTGCTTATTCCCTTCTACAGATATAGTTAAAGTAGACTACTTTTCTCATCCATAAGGAAGATGCAGCCCTGTTACTAGCCAAATGACACATTAAAATTACAGGCTTTGCAAAAATCAATAGCTCATAAGGCTGTTATAATGCTTCTGCGGAGTACACGTAATAATCAGTCCGCATAGGGGTTGTGCGGAATGTGCGCTATGTGCGAAGGTTGCAGAACATGTTTGTGTTGATGTTGCGTACCTCCCCAAGAATTTGAAAGCATGTAGTTAGAAATTTGCAAGAATTGACGGTTCCCCTTACAAAAATTAACTGCAGTTAAAATAGTTAACTGCAGTTATAATAAATTTAAACTGCAGTACTATGCAGTAGACACACTGTTACTGCAGTATTCTATCACCAGTTGAAGTTAGACTGCAGTACGTTTTCTGTCGGAATGATTACATTGTGCCGTACAATGTGATCCCATTGAGGTAACAGTATAGCAGTACTGCAGTAAATAGTTTTCAATGGAAGTGGTGTTTTTTTTTTAAACTGTAGGTCTGGTATACATCTGCAGTGGAATTGTAGGAGGTGATTGGTCACAATATATTGCAGATGCTAATTCATTTAAGAATCACACAGTATAATATAAATACACAGGAGTATGCTAATTACTGTAATTCATGACCAGATTTGCACTGACAATGTAATCCTTTGTGTAAAATAGCACAATTAAATCCGTTAATTGTATATCATTCTCTCACTCACAGTTATTGATATTAAGGAGTTGGTTTTTGTTACTGAAAGGTCGCAGGTTCAGTTCCCTGCCGCTGCCAGAGCAGCGCTTTGAGAAAAACTATATATATGAATAAATTCTGTTTTTTTATTTTTCACACGTAAATGTAACAAGGTGCAGAAACCAAAAATTGAGGTCACATAGAAATTAGCAATGTATATTTTTGCTTAAAATATTTCAGAAACATTAACCCCTTAGCGCACAAGCCAAATCTTGCCAATCCTTGCCCATTTAGGGGGTACCCTATTTAAAGCTTTATAACTCCAGATGTGAACACCACAGAGACTTGAAAAATGGCTTAAATGAAGCAAGACATTTGGACAATTTACAATACTAATGCAGATTAGTTTATATTCATAATTTTGGAAGAAATAAAGTGCCACAAATGCAATTGTCTAGACAAAAAATCAAAAATGAATTTGCACTTTTTAAGTTTGCAATGAAATACTGAGAGATTGCATATATACAGCAGGTTAAACTATACATGTGCTAGATCAAAAACGTCTTGACCACAAGTTCATAAAATCTAAGGGTGGATATGTAGAACTATTATAGATGTATGAAGCAAAAACTAAACAGTGTACCCAGCGTCTCCAAATCTATCCAAAATGTCTAAATTATGCATTGCTGTAAATCACAACATATTCACATATTTCAGTACAAATCAACTGTTTTGACTCAAGAAAATCACTGTTGCATAATTTTCAAGTGGGAATTAAAAGCTTTCAGTCAGTACAGTGGTCTAAAATATCTAGGGATCCAGAAACATATCCAAAATCTCTCCAAAATTGAATAAAATGCTTTTTGTCCATTATAAAGCATATTGTAGCCCAACGATAGGAGGTGCCACCGGGGAGGGGTGACGGGTGCAATTATTTAACACGAACACCAGAACGGATATGGTTGTCTCGGTCAATGTAACCGGGACTTTTATTTTGAAACAGGAAAACAAGCAAAATAATACAAACAAAAAGGCAAGCTCCAAGTGAGCCTAACTATACGGGTCTTTTGGGCCCTGTCTAAAGTCGGGCCTTACCGACAAGACAAACAGTAGACAAAAGAGTGGTCAAAAACAAGCGCAGTTCGGTACACTTTAGTTCCTCACACAGAAAATGGGTCAAAAGGTAATTGGGCACTCAGACAGAAACAGGTCATTCACAGGCTCCAATACAATCTGTAGCACTCACTCAGTCTTTTCACAAAGAAAACTCCAAACTCTCACACCTTCACAGCTGTATGGGCTCCTACTTATACTAAGCTTCATTAGGTAGAATGGCTTTCAGGTGGGTTTAACAAGGGGGCGGAGCTGGCAATTGGAAGGGGGTGGAGCCACCGGAATGGAAAATACCAGCCTTCCACTACAGCTCCCTTCATGGCCTTACAATATAAATGAGCCCCTTATGAAGGTTTAAGATGAAACATTGCTATCAGATTAAAAAAATAATGCACACAATGCGGTACAGTACCTAAATGTGTAATTAACTCTTGTGTGTATTTCTATACTCTGCACTCTCGTATGTTTTCTTGTATGGGGATGGGACGACATGAAAACAATTTTCAACCGTCCACCATGTTTTGGCAATGTTCCAACTCTCACGTCATCACTGTTGCATGCTTCACAAAAATTATTACACTACATCTAACACTTACATTACAGTGTGAAATATCCACATTCTATGTGGTAATTTCTACTCTGGAAAAGACCACTCAACAACTTTATGTTCGAGAATCAACTTTATCTCAAAAAGCGCAAAACAATATATACATAAGTAGGCGAACACTGGAGATAGCTCTACACAGCCTGGTAGACCGGAAGTACAACCCCACAACCCCGGAAATTCCCGAAAACAGCATCCCTTATCAAACAGCTACCCCTAGTGGGAGCATGGCTCTATTACCCTTATCCAAAATTAGTATTAACTCATTTTATAATGCTCACATTACAACACTTCTCCCCCTTTAAATTCCAACATTCCCCAGATGTAAATGAACGCAGAAAATAACAATAGGGGTGTCTTTAGTACACCCTAAACTTATACTCAGCAACAGTTTACCAATACAAGCACCTGAAAAACATGGCAGATTCAAACATTCAGTCAAACAACAACTGTCCCATCAAACATCCAGTCTGTCTGGAGGTTTGCAAGTGCGCTGTGATCTGCGCACTACCCCCGGTGACCCATCAGACACCACTGGTGAGGGTGTTTTGGGTGGATCCGGTGTTGGGGGCCTGAGAGGGGTCTGTGTGTCAGTGTGAGAATGTCCATCCTTTCCAGGGTTCACAGACACCTCTTCCTGTGTGTCACTCTCTGGCATAATCCCTGGTGGACATGCTCCCACAGCAGTCTGTCTGACCACTGGACACTCCGTGGAACTGCCCATTTCAGAGCCTGTATCATGACGCAGGGGCACATGGTCCTGATGTCTGCGGAAAACATGTCCATCAGTCAGCCTAACAACATATAAGACAAGGCCACTCTGCCTAAGAATGACCCCGGGTAGGCATTGCTGGTTGTTGCTACTGCTGAAGTTTCTCACATAGACATTGTCATCAGGTTTTAACTGTGTCTCACGTGCATGGTAATCATGTCCCTCCTTCTACTTTTCCTGCTTCCTCTCCACCTTTGCCTTCATGTCCGGGCGCAGGAGGTCTAATCTTGACTTGGGCCTACGCGCCATCAGCATTTCTGTTGGAGTGCGTGCCGTCGTAGTCTGTGGCGTGAGGCGGTATTTAAACAGGAAACGCGAAAGCCGAGTGCTAAGAGAGTCACCTGTCATACGCTTCAGGCCTTCCTTCACTGTCTGAACAGCCCGTTCTGCCAAACCATTTGAGGCTGGGTGGAAAGGAGCCGTCCGAATGTGATGAATGCCATTCTGTTGCATGAACTCACTGAACAGCTCACTGGTGAACGTTGGGCCATTATCAGTGACCAGCGTATCAGGCCAGCCATGGACTGCAAACACGTGCCTGAGTTTGTCTATGGTTGTGTGGGCTGTGACGTTGCTCATGATATGGGCTTCTATATTTTGAGTGTGCATCTACCATTACCAGAAACATCTGCCCCATAAAAGGGCCAGCAAAATCTAAATGTAGCCTAGACCAGGGGCGGCCTGGCCACTCCCATGGGTGCAACGGAGCTGGTGGAGCCCTGTTCTGATTAGTCTGACACTGCGTGCATGATTTAACCTTGATCTCCAGATCCTCATCCATTCTTGGCCACCAGGCGTAGGATCTTGCAGGGCTTTTCATCCGAGACACACCTGGATGAGTCTCATGTATTTCCTCCACAATCTGTGAACGGCCAGGGGGAGGTACGATGACCCTCGAACCCAGAAGATGCAGCCATCTTGCAGACTCAGTTCTGTCTTGCGTTTAGCATAAGGCCTCAGTTTCTCTCCTTCCACAACACTGGGCCAACCTTGTAACCTAATCAACAACCTTGTAAAAGGAACGTCTTGACTTGGGACAGGACTGGGTCCCTCTTTGTCCACTGCTTGATCTGGGTCGCCTTTACAGGTGTCTCTGACAGCCTTTCCAAGGAAAACACCGTCTCTGGAAGCACATATGTAGCAGCAGGTGTCTCAGGTAAAGGTAGTTGACTCAGCGCGTCGGCGTTTCCGGATGTTGTTCGAAAAATGAAGGGCAACACATGCATTAGAAGGGCAATATCAGTCATGAGAAGCAGGGTTGTGTGTTTACAATGAGTCTAACGTGGAGTTTGATGTTGAATGGGCTTCTATTGGATGGGGAGGGGGGGTTTGCTTACATGGGTATATCTAAAGATCTAAATATTGAAGCAAGCAACCTAAAAAGGAACCCCTCAGGGCTGTTCCGTTATTGGAAAATAATGTACTTCGGGGCTGGTTAAGCGACCCTCGGCTTCGCCTCGGCCACATCACCACTCCCGTTGTACATTATTTTCCAATAACGGGACAGCCCGTCGTGGTTTATTCCTTAGGCTACGTGTCAGTAAAACTTCATTAGTTGCACCGGTGCGCGTACAGTCTAGCTGGTCAAATTAATTCACACTTTTTATACTGATAATGTCTTGTGCTTATATATCCTGCTCCTGCACACTATTAGACTATTGTGGCTGTATATTTCTAATACATGAATTGCAAGCATGCTATTTTTATTTTTTGAAAACCTAATCAACAACAAGCAACCTAAAAACTGTCTGGGGTGCACACAAAAGCCCGGGTAGGTGTGAAAATGACCCCAGAAGTGTTATAAAGTGAAATTCCCCTTTAATGCAGTGGTGCACAGACTGTAGGTCGCCACTCATGTTTGGAGATTGCAGGAGATATCTGTTGGGTCATGAATTAATTCCCCAGGGTTTACACCATACACGGCATTCCCGTGGCTCTCTATTTTGGCAGAGAATGAGAGTAGACCACCGTAATATCTGCTGCATTCTGCCAAACTGCGTATAATAACTGTCCTTGACGCTCTCACTTGGCTAGAAAGTCAGCCAAACTTAGGTCATGGGGGATATCTATTTGGTCATGGTATTGTGTAGCTTACAGCAACATTGCAATGCAGCCTAATTAGGCCTGAATGAAAAAGGTGAGAGTATTCATTAATGTTTTCCTGTGTTTGTACAAATAAACACTGAATAGAAAAATAAAACCAATTAAAACACATTTTTATTGTTTGCATGAGTGTTTCGTATGATCACATAAATACTTGTTTTAATGTTGACTGGTGCACCATTCCTTCAGCACCCCGCAAGATAGTGCCGATTCTACCCAAGCAACTTGTTTATTATGGAGGACCAAAAGTATTTATTAAAAATAAATAACTCGAATGAAAGAATCAATGAACAAACAAATATGAATGCAAAAAATGTTAAAAAATAACATACAACAGAAATAAATTAATAGATAAAATCTGACAATGGTTGTCTGCATTTATTCCCGTATTTATTTCTTTAAACATAGATTTTTGTATATATTTATTTCCGTATTTATTCAGTTCTTGATTCATTTATTTTTGTATGTATTTATTTCCGTTGTTTATTGGGGGGTTTATAATGGCGAACCCTATTGTTTTTGTGCTGATCATTATTATTACTATCATTATTACTATTATTGGAACCCTTTTGTTTTTTTTTTTGGGGGGGGGGGGGTTGTAAGGAATATGCCAAGTGATGAAAGAAGGAGCCACGGAGGCAGTTGTCATCAGCTGGTGTTTTGTTTTATTTTTTTCACCAGTCAAAAGGTTGCAGCATATGTGGACAAAAAGAAATACAAGAAAAAAAATTACATTTGAAAAAGAAAAAAAAAATACAAGGCTCCTCAAAACAACATAAGGAAACTTAACTTTTCAAAACAAAGAAAATAACAATCCAAAAACTAGGCTATTGGGCCCTAGCACTTGCTGCTTCCAGCAATTCCAATGCAGCACTCCCTGAGAGGAGCTTCTATCCCAGACTTTGAACTGGAAACTCCTCCTACAGAGACAAACCATAGTTAATATTCAAATCAATCAATACAGCCAGACATTATTCCCATGGATAAATAATACTGCAGATAATGAGAGATTTTTTAATATCCATACTGACATATAAATACCAACAATAAACATTGATTAGGGTACTTTAAAAGCCTATTCCCTCCTAACTACTTAAACCCCCCTCTGTACTCTACCACATACAGCCGGAGTCTCCCCTCTAGAAAATGTTCTGGAATCTTCCAGTTCCTGTTTGGCAGTCGGTGCTCCTACGTGGGGTAATCACCAGTGCAGGAGAGCACAGAGACCAACACACGGTAATTTGTGACACAATATATTTCAATAAACAAATTTTAATTCCTAATGTGCATTTCTGTTAATTATATATCTGTAAATGGTGTTAGTATGCATACTATGAACAATGAACTGGCCTAAGATAATGTTTAGCTAGCTTCAGCCTCAACACATGTGGAGACCAGGGCTGTATTAGGCAGACCCTGTTAGGGGTAAGTGCAATAATGACGTTAATTTAGCCACTACACAAGTATCAACAATTCTATATGCCGGCAAGATAGTATTATAAATAGAATTGAGTGTTGCTGTGGTGTGTGCATGGCCAGTGTGCATCTTACTTATAGGGCATGGGATAGCCCCATGACAGGGGGTATTATTATTATTATTATTATTATTATTATTAGGGGTCCAAGCAGCGAAGCTGGTTCCCACACCATAAGATCAACACAAAACTTAATCGACCTAGGCATCTGAACATGCTCTACAACTTTGCTATTGGGACCACCTATGTCCGCCATATTGTTTGTCCGCCATTTTGACTTTTTAGTTGGGGCATGGAAGCTTTCTCCGCTAAAAGTGTCTGAGGCTCAACATCCATAAGTCCTAGACCAACCACATTCGGTAGGTGGGTTCCTATAGCCCCCCAACTACTCAGGCACTACAAATTAACTATGTCGGCCAGATGGTGAAAACGCTGCTCACTGAGTAACGAAATAAACCAGACAACGTTTTAAAAAATGATACCATGTCATTCTACAGTCAATATCTGGGACTAAATATTGAATAAATATACAACCTTACTGTTGGTTTTACGCATAGAGATGTCCCTTTTGTCATATATTGTCTTGGACAATCCGTTTGTGAAATATACGCGCATCTGTGATGCCTGGGTACCTTCAAAAATAGCTGTGCGTAATACCAAACCTGTCGTTTACGGCGTTGTCACCCTTTTTAGTACAGTGTGGCTTGATTGACAATTCATTCATTCAGTAGGTGAGAGTATAAGCTCTCTAACGATGTATAACATGTCTGATTTTGCTTTTGGAATAGCATTTTATCGGTCAACGTAACCGGAAGTTTTCATATCATCGCATTCACTTTGGGGTAGCAGTAAAAGACGATGCACCCAACGAAACGTTGTCAACGATTTTTCATAATTTCTTGGAAAATACTATTATTATTGAGGACTTCTGGGCATAGCTAAGCCATATGTCTAAACCATATGTTTGCTGATTGACCTATCTGACATCGTTTTCTGGAGCAAAACAGAAGCGGATAGGACTGTATCATTGCTTTACTGTCTCTGTCTCTATCTACTGAACACAGATAAAATTTCGTCATTGCTATGTAAGTATTACTGCTCAAAATATTTCGGTTCGTTCCATTGCTACCATAATATTATAATACTTTCTTGTGTCTACAGCTGCAGTTTCTCGCTGCAGTTACTAATATTGAATATAAACAAAAGACGCAATTTATGCTGTAGTCTGCCAATGTCGAAATAAACAATACAGTACTCTGCAGGCAGCACGCAGGTAGCAGGGATGGCGAGTTGATATTTAGTTTTTTGTTTCGTTTTTTTCAGTGCCGTATTTATTATTTGAAATATGTATTATCATTCTGTCTGTCTCTGAGGTGCTCTGAAATTTGCATTCTCTGCTAAGCTGAGCAATGGATTGGAATATGTGCCTGACGTAGTGTTGCACGGTATACCGAAACTTCAGCACCTTTCCGGTACTTATCATCCAATCAATCAATCAAATTTTATTTGTATAGCGTATTTTACAGCTGTTGTCACAATACACTTTACAGACAACCCTAGCCTAGCCTAGCCTAAGCCTAAGGCAACAGTGGCAAGGAAAAACTCCCTGTGACAGATGGGAAGAAACCTTGGAAGGAACCAGGCTCAAGGGGGAAACCCATCCTCCTCTGGTCGGCTCAGGGTGCTGACTGGTGACCAACATGTCAGTCAGTTTTATAAGGTTTATGATGTGCCTCAGATGATGGGTGGGGCTGGGTGGCAATGATGGGGAACAGCAGGTGGCAACAGATGTGGGCAGGGTGGAGGGAAAAACGGTTCGGTATTAGAATTTCCCGACGTTCGGTACTTTTAGGTCAAATGTGAAAGCCAGGGAAATGTGTCTCCCGCATTACTGATTGAAAGGATGAAAGATGTAATTTGTCAGAATCTTCACGAGATGGCAGTAGCAACTAAGATAGCCAAATCAGGGGACGTGCACTTGTGCATTCCCTTCATTGATACAGCACAAGCTTTGACTCAGTGCACTTCAGCAGCAATAGGTGTTCTAATTTGGAAATATTTTATTATAGGAAGATGCTGTATTGTTATTAAAATATGCTGTTTTTAGAACTATTTAAAAGTGAAAGACCTGTTTAAAGATTATTTAGTTTACAATTGTTTAATTTTTTAAATATATTTAATATATTTTTCTATTGTTTAGTGTTGTAACACTATAGGCCTATGCTTATTAATATGTTGAACAAGGTTGTTAATAAACCAGGTTGTTAATAAACCGTGAATTCAAAAATGAGGTCAACCCTTGTGGACATTTCTGATCTATTAAGGTAATTTCAGTATCGTTAGGTACCGAGTATCGAATCAGTATCGTTTAAGTTTCAAGTATCGTTTCAGTATCGAGTATCGTGATACTAAACCTGGTATCGGTATCAAAGTCAAAATTTTGGTATTCTGACAACGCTAGTCTGACGCCTTTTTTAGTTGCGGCGCGGAAGCACTGCAGCTCTACATACACGCCGGGCTATATCTAAGTGTTACGACATGCCACCTAAGTGTTACGACATAGTAAAGGCCTTTACGGCAAGTGGCTAGGACACATCCATGGCGACGCAACTAAGCAATCCGACAGCGTCTCTTAGCACAAAATTGGCCGTAAATCATCAATATTTTATACAATCATCATGATATTCAGTAGATATGTTGGGTGAAGGTATATGATCATGAGGACAAAACCATTTTAAAATTGCTCCATAGGAGGCGCGATAGTACCAATGCCTGGACCCCTCCCAAGGCCGCTTGCGGCTTTAATTATTATTATTATTATTATTATTATTATTAGGGCTCCAAGCACGAAATACTGGAACCCTATTGTATTTTTTATGACTTTTATTATTATTTATATAATTTTTAAAAATAATAACACTACTCAGGTTAGGAAAATTATGCTGATTGGCCACATGAACATGGTGGCAATGTAGCAAGTCACAACACATTTTGGCCTATAACTCTAGGTTTCCTCCCACAGTCCAAAGAGGTAGGCTAATTGGAGACTCTAAACTGCCCATAGAGTGTATGAGTGAATGGTGAGTGAATGGAGAGTGTGTCCTATGATAGATTGGCAGCCTGTCCAGGGTGTATTCCTGCCTCTCACCCAATGCATGTTTGATCCTCACAAAATTTTGTATATATGTACAGTCCATGATTCTGAGGAAGCACGAAAGTTTTGGCATCTCTCTGCAAATTGATGGCGCTATAAAAAAAATTCATTTAAATGCCTTCAACGCTTCAACTGTTAGATCAATCAGGCTGAAAATGTGTATGCTATATCTCTGTGAAAGCCCCCACCAGTGATTCAAATGAACAAAAGATAACTTAAACATGGCCCCCATCAGCCAATCTGTTATCAGCAGTCATTTGACTGGCTTAGCAATGGACGATCATCATGACACTTGGTCAGCATATTGACCTGACTGGTTCTACCTTGTAAAGAGATCAGTCGCTAAAGCAAATACACAAGGTTTCAAAGAGCATATCTTATGCTATGGTTAATGGAAAATGCTATCACTTCTGCTAGCTGATCATCTCAAGAGGCAATTCCTGCATTGGATACTGCTAACTCTGCCTTTAGCCCACAGTCTGCTGGACTTTCAACAACCAGTTCCCCACAATATAGCTTTTTTCATACCGGCTTTCATAGACAATTTCTGAGCCTTTTTCACGTCTTTAAGGGACAATTCCAACTGCCCTGCCCAATTCAATGCCAAGCTCGAAATGAATTTAATAGCATTCACGCTCTTTGGCGGCTGCATAGACACCACTTGAATCGATGAAGTGGTTAAGCTTCCACTTGCTTCAAAATCTAATTTCGCAATGCCTTCTGCATAATCTGGGCTAGATTCCCTCGCCAGTTTGGCAACCAAATCCTCGGCTTCAATTAATTTAGAAGCCGCATTTAACAGTAGACCACTAGTTCTCAAGCTAAGTACGTTTAATAGCTTGCAACACAGTGGTTCACGGCAGAACTCAAATCAGAAACCACTTTTATGCAATCAAAATGCACAAAATGAAATAATTTTGCTTTCAAGTTGCTTTAAACTACACGCTGGCAGAATTTGAAAAGCAAATACAATGTATTTCAAAAAGCTGGCTCATTTCAGTCTATGACGTCCACACCAATAAACATAGTGAGGTTTGGTAAGATTTCTTCAGAAAAACTGAGTTGAACAACCAATCAGAATTCTGTAGAGCCTAGAACTTAGTGACATAACAGATATGACAATGTTTGGAAATAAACTATATATATTTAATGACTATGATAATGAATATGTGAACAGGCTAACTGAAAACAATAATTAGCATAATACAAGGAATACCATTATACGATTCTTAATCAAAGGAAATGATAATTCTGCGACAGATAAATATAGAGGTTAACAGTACTACCATTTAACAAAGGTTAATTTATGTCGTGGGTTAGTGACACGCTACTCTATATTACGTGGTTAGTTCATTTAATCAGTCTCATAAAATGAAGTTTTAACAATGTAAAACAAGGTCAAGGAATTTGCCATTCCAGACCAACATATGCATAGCAAAGCAAACACAACAACAAACATTGGAATACTTAACAATAAAACTTGAAAATGAGAGGCCAACCCTTAATTCCGTTAGATGATGTGTCAGCTCGTTAGCTGATCCAGAACCACTCCAGGTGCGACTGTTCCAGTCAAGACGACTTTGATGTGCACATACACTATATGACCAAATGTATCTGGACACCAGTGGGTCAGCAGCTGTTTTTTATGGTTTTGGCTAGGCCCCTTAGTTCCCGTGCAGCTAGATGATTCTGCGCTTCCATCTTGGGGGAAGGCAACAGTTTGGGGAAGGCCCTTTCCTGTTTCAATATGACAATGCCCCTGCACAGCAAAAATTGGAGTGTTGAAATTTCAGGGTTAAACATTTCCAAGTTGATTTCCACTCCCAAATGTAATTTTAACACATTCTGATTTAAATGGTGTTCAGTGTTGGAGTTATTTGACAGAGTTGATCACATCACTGTTAGCCCAACTCCACAGAGATGTAATAAAGCTCCGCCCACGCATTTCACTTCTTCGGTTGGAGACAAGGAGACAAGTCGGTGCCATTTTCCTCTTCTCATGCAGTTCTACACGGTAAGTGCAATTAAGTAAAACTTACTGAAACAATTATAAATTGATGCTGTGAACTGCCGTATGTACAATGAAACATCCACGGAGAATATATGCTTTACAAAGCCTTTTTTGTTGCCAGGACTGAACAGCAAATTTGCCCAGGTGATTAGCTAGCTAACAGTCTGTGGTAGCTATAATTATTATTATATTATTATATATTATATTATTATATATTATATTATTAATAATTTGCCATGTTACCTTAGCCACAAGTGTAAATGAGGGTTGTTAAAAAATGGATGAAATTGAAATTAAGACTTCATAGGCATTCCCATCTTGCACTAGTCAGTGAGAAGATGTTTGAATAATCACTTCTATAATGTAGTTTTCTCTGTGGCTACACATTATTCTTGTGTCTAATGTTCAGTTTCCTTATCTCAACCCTAGTCATGCTGCAGTGTTGAGGAGCATCTCCGTAACCAACTGGGTCGGCAGCCGTACCTCCTCGCTGTTGGTCGTCAGAAGAGCAAGACTGACAGCTTCTACATCACCATGAATAAGCATCTCATCCCATGCCAGGCTAACCGCTCACTTGGGGCATTTGATGAACTTTTCAAAGCACATTTTGTGTTTAATTTGTCTTATGATGCTGCATGTGTGAATTTTTACACATTCCTGCAGACAACAGTATGTAGCTCTTCCAGAGTTTCTTCTGAGAGCATTGATTCAGGACTTACTAAAGATCCAACCAAAGCAATGTGTGCATCCATCGTGGCCAAATTACAGGGGAGTGGGATTTCCAACAATTGGTATCCTCAATTGTAGGAGATTTGGAGGAACTAACAAGTGAGCTTCGCTCGCAAGCAAAGCATACCGTTATTTCTGCTTTACCTATAACTGACCCCATCATATCTGTGATAAATGAATATTTTGAAAAATTTGAAAACCCATTCACAAATCTGAATACAGAATGGAAACGAAATAAATACTTCTACCTAAAATGGGGAGTTGTCGAGCCAATAGAAATAACACTGGGAGTGAGATATGACAACAGGCAAAATCATAAATCTGGTACTTATGATCAAGTACCTGTGAAGGATACTTATACTTATATATGTGCCGATTTTAGAAACATTGAATTCTCACGTGCAGAAATCCAGACATTTGTGTTTTCCGAAAGAAAGGGTGTAGATCAGAGCCTGACACTTACACTGACTTTTTTGATGGAATTTATTTTAAAACCCATCCTTTGTTTACAGCAAAAAGACATGCATTATAAATTCAAGTATACTATGATGATTTTGAAACAGCCAATCCCCTTGGCTCCAAACGAGGAATTCACAAAATTGGCTGTCTTTATTTTGTTGTAAGAAACTTGCCCCCAAAATTTAATTCAGTTTTGATGAACATTCATTTAGTATCACTTTTTCACGCAGAAGATGGGCACAAGTATGGTTTTGATGTTATACTGGAACTGTCGATAAATGATATGAAAAAACTGGAAAGCCAAGGGCTAAGTCTTCCATTTTCTGATGAGCAGGTATATGGTACAATCTCACAGATCACTGGAGATAATTTAGGGATGCACACAATTCTTGGTTTTAATGCGTCATTCAGTAGCTGTCATTTCTGTCGCCTTTGTTTGATTGTGTGTGTGTACGTGTCAGCAAGGTGAGGCGATTTCCTACGAGCTCCCGTGGTTTTTATCAGTTTTATCGGTTATCTATTCTATCCATTTTGCTATTGCTTTTTTATTATAATTTTACTATAATTTTATTTTACTTTATCAGCCTTCTTAGCCTTTAACTTTTCACTTTTATCTTTTAATTTTTATGAACCTTTTATCGATATTGAAAATCAGACGGCGGTCGTAAAAACAATACACCCTTTAAATCTTGGTCATTTTTAACTATATTTTTTAACCGGACAAAGGCTTTAAGTCATCGGACATGGATTTGAAGTTGTTTTTATGAACTATTTCATAGTTATAACGCTGCTTGGCCTGGCTCGTCTTTAGTCTGGTGGCCCAGCGAACCAACATAATTAAACATGCCCTGTGAGGTCGATCCACTACTTAAAAAAGCGAATAAAGAGATTGCTGACCTGAAAGAGGATATTCGTCTGCTTTTGGATGAGCTACAGAAGAAGAATTCGCTTTTATCCAGCTACATGGACCTGGCTTCCGAAACAGTCCAAGCAGATCTCCTCCCTTGGTTTAGCGATGCAGGATACAGCTCTGTGGGACCCCCCCCACTTGTCCTCGGCCTTCATCCTGCTCGACACCGAACCACCGGTCGTCCTGGGCTGAGGTGGTGGTCCGCGGTCCCAGGGGGGTTATGAATGGGATCACCTTATCCCCTCGCCTAAACCTCTCCAACTGCTACGCGGCCCTATCTGAAGACACTCGGATCTACCCAACTGATGCTCAGGTCCGCCCAGCTGATGTTCAGGTTCATTCAGCTGATGCCCCGGTCCAACCAGCTGTGGCTCCTGCGGCTCCGACCCATCCAATCTGGACCCCTCTCCAGAAATGGCGCCTGCTGTCTCTGCAGCTTTCCCACCGCTGGTGGCTGGCAGTGTTCGGGTGGCTCAGCGCTCCACTGTGTCGCCATTTCAACGGCCCCCATCCCGGGATACGACCTCTGCCTCCTGGTGTAGGATCCTAAAGGAGGCTGTGCTCAGATGCTCTGGAAGTCTCCCGTACCCTAAGCCGATCAGGTCTGATGTCGCTGCCTCGCCACAACATTCGCCTGCCTGGTCACATATTCCTCGTCCCCTTTTTCCCCCGACCACTCTAATAGTGGGGGATTCCATAATCAGAAACATCAGTTTCTTCAACGTAGCCACACACTGCTTCCCTGGAGCCACGGTCCCGGTCATCCTGGGTAAGCTCACTGGGCTACTGCACTCACTCCCGTCCTCTATTAAGCGAGTGATAGTGTATGTGGGGACAAACGATACAGCTCGTCAGGAGTCTGAGCTGACCAAGAAAGATTTTAGAACTTATTAAACAGCTGTGGAAAGTCTGTTTTTATCTCCGGTCCCCTCCCTACGCTGGCCTGTGGATCAGTGCGCTTCAGCTGAATCCTCAGCCTCAACACTTGGCTCCTCTCCGCTTGCAGAACAAACAATGTAGGTTTTATTGACAATTTTAATTTGTTTTTTTCCTTTTATAGGTCCGACGGAGTCCACCCAAACAGGCAGGGCAGCCGAATGCTAGCGGCAAACTTGCAGCACGCTGTACAGTCCTCTCCACGTGACTGACTGTTTACCTCTCCTACACACACCCCCGAATTCCCCTCTTCTTCTCCAGTTTTATTTCAGGCCACTGTTTCCAGTACTAGCGACCACCAATCTGTTAGGAGTGCAAATATTTCCTCCTTCCTCAGTGTCCTTTCCTTCACCTCCAGTCTGTACCACTGGCTCTCCCTATTCCCCTATCCTTGAACTTAATGTTCAACATTATATCTCTCCTATCATTCCTACCCAAATCTCTGTTAGATATCCCACTCATTATCCAATTCGTGCTGTTACTGTTTCCAATTTAATTACAATCCCCCTTCAGCCTCCTATCACCAGCTCTCTTCCCACTCTATTTAATCCAAATACCTTCAAAAACAGAAAAGGATTAGGAATTACTCACTTAAATATTAGAAGTTTACTTCAGAAATTAGATCATGTAAATATACTAGTCATGCAGGCTGACCTTGGTATACTGGTTTTAAGTGAAACTTGGCTTACAAATAGTGTCAGTGACTCGGAGGTAGCTCTAATGGATTACAATTTATACAGACTGGATAGAACTGGTAGGGGAGGAGGGGTGAGTATATATGTTAAAACAGGTGTCTCTGTAACAATTTTAAAAGCTGTCAATTCCAAGAGATTTTGAATTCCTTGTACTGAAGGTTCAGATGGGGCCTAACTCAGTAATTGTGGTTGGGGTCTATAGACCCCCATCTGCTGAGTTAGGCTCCATTGATGCAATAGCGGATCTACTGTCTCATTATTCCAATGTTGAATTGATTGTTATGGGTGATTTTAATTTGAACTGGCTGAATGATACTTCCAATCATTTCAAGGAGGTTAGTGCTGGTCTTAACTTATTCCAACTAATAACAGAACCCACTAGGCAAAATCTGAAAGACAGCTCAAAATCTACCCTAATTGACCTTATTTTTTCTAATAGGGTTGACAATATCACTGCCTGGGGTGTCTTTGAGCTTGGAATCAGTGATCATTGCCCTGTTGCATGCATTAGAAGTACCTGGCTAATGAAAACAAAATCTCACAAGGTTATAAGGAGAAATATGACATTTTAATGACCAAGCCTTTTAATCTGACGTTTCCCATAGTAATATACATTACACATCTGAGATTACTGATGTCGATTTGGCTATGGATTTCTTCACAAAGACTCTTCTTTCTGTCATTGATAGACACGCTCCACTAAAAAAAACTGAGGATTAAAGATAGAGTCACCCCCTGGTTTTCACCTGAGCTAGCAGCTTTATTTAAAGAAAGGAATAGAGCCTGGTCTCTTGCCAGACACTCTGGTGATGCTTCACATTGGGCAGCTTTCAGACAAATCAGGAATAGATAGTGAATTCCATCAAAAACAGATCCACTACTTCCCTACCTTCACACATTGATTCTAGTGATTGTTTGACCTCTGATCATAATGAGGTTTGCCTAGCTTTCAATAAGCACTTTGCCGAGGCTGGGCATTCATTCGAAAAGGAATATACAGGACCCCCTCTTATTATTGATGATTGTGTATGTACTATGAACCAGGCCTTTCAGTTTTCCTTTCACTCCTTCTCTGCTAGTGTTTTTTTTTTTGAGGCCTTGCAAACCATTGATCCCAGGAGCTCTACTGGAGAGGATAAATTAGATCCTTTTTTTCTAAAAATGGCTGCTCCATTCATCGCAGAGCAGTTAACACACATATTCAATCTTTCTATTTCAACAGGCATACTCCCTAGTATCTGGAAATTGGCACATGTATTTCCACTGCACAAAGGAGGTGATAGAAATGATCTAAACAATTATAGACCAATCTCCAAATTACCATGCCTTGCTAAAATTCTGGAATCTCTGGCAAATAATAAACTCAAAGTATTTCTTTCTAGTCATTCAGTTCTAAACCCACATCAATCTGGATTTAGAGCCAAGCATAGTACTATCTCAGCTGTTACGCTAGTTATAAACAATATTATGTCTGCTCTAGACAGTAAGAAACACTGTGCTATCCTTTTTGTAGATTTGTCTAAAGCCTTCGACACAGTCGATCACGCTTTGCTTTTACAGAAGCTGTGCAGCATTGGTTTAGATGGTAAAGCTTGTGATTGGTTTCATAATTATTTGTATGGGAGACTTCAGTGAGTGAAGTCTGGGAGCACCCAGTCTGGGTTCCTGCCAGTGTCAAAGTGGGTTCTGCAGGGATCAGTTCTGGGCCCTATCCTTTTCATTATTTACATTAATAATATTGTTTCCTCACTGAATTATTGTCAAGTCCATCTATACGCAGACGATACTATTGTATATTGTTTTGCTGATTCTGCTCAGCTTGCTATTGAGAAACTGCAGCTTGCTTTTAATGCTCTTCAGGAGGCTATTGTTAAGCTTAAGCTGGTTCTTAATGCAAGCAAAACAAAATTCATGTTGTTTACTAAGGCTGTCATGGTTTCAGGGTGCAGTGGCTGGGCGTGGCCACCAGGAGGGCATCCTAAGTCCTAATTGGACACACCTGTTTGCCGCCTATTTAACCTGATGGGGTTCGTCGCGTGTGTGTCACTATCAGAAAGACCAGAGCCAGGTAATAGGACGGTGGGACAAGTGCTCTGTGTGAGCTATATTTGTTAGGTTGCTTGTCCGGTACATTCAGTGTTGGTGTTAAGCGCAGTTAGCGCTTTAGTAAAAAAACAAAAAAAGTTATTTATTATTTTGCAGCTCTACGAGCTGGGGCATTTGGGACGTTGTCCTGGTTTTGTATTTCTTTTGGGTTTTTCTGAGTTGCACTCAGATTATTTATTTTAGCTGAGTGTTTGTCACTCAGCTGTATTCTCGTTTTACCCTAAGTCTAAGGATTTCCCGTTGGAACTTCCGGGACCTTTATTATTTAAGTAGCCTACCAGTGTTTGGGTTCTTGGTTTAGCGTTGTCGGAGATCGGCTTCGCTACTATTATTTTCCTTGTTTTTTTTTCTTCCCTCTGTTTAGTCCTTCGGGATTTAGGGGCTACTTGTAGTAGCTTGGTGTTATCCTTGTCAGTGTGCGTTTGAACCTCTGAACACTACCCATTCCCCTCACAAGGGCCAGAGACACTGATTATGATAGTATATTTATATCCAATGCAAATAGTTCTAAAATTGAGAGTTTCTGAATATAAATATCTTGGCATCTGGCTTGATGAAAAATTCTTGTTTAAATTCCATATAGATGATCTTGTCAGCAAACTGAGACAAACAATTGGCTTCCTTTATAGAAACAGATCTTGCTTCCCTATGTTTAGTAGAAAAAGAATTGTTGAAGCAGTTTTCCTTTCAGTGTTGGACTATGGTGATATTATTTATAGAATTGCTGCTCCTTCTACTCTTAAGCACTTGGACACAGTCTATCACTCTGCCCTCAGATTTATCACTGGCGATAGTTATGGTACCCACCACTGTGTCCTCTATGCCAAGGTGGGTCTGTCTTCTCTGGCAGAGGCGTGATAAACAATGGTATTTGTTTATCTTTAAGGCCATTGTCGGAATGCTTCCACCTTATATTACACTGATGTTGGAGTGGCGCTCTGGACCCTACTGAACCCGATCAAATGACTTGCTTATGCTTAAGGTCCCTTGGGCTCGATCAGAAATTGGAAAGTCAGCATTCCATTTTAGTGTCCCATCCTCCTGGAATGAGCTTCAACAATTGCTGAAAATCAGTTCTCTACCAACTTATGGGCTTGGTTTTGAACATTCCTGTCACTGATTGTATCTGTTTTTGATCTTATCTGTGCTTGATTTTATTTATTTTATTTTATTATATATTTTATTATATATATTTTATTATTATTATATACTATGTTGGTTTTACTGTTGCTATATTCTGTGATCGTTTATTATACGTATTGTGTCTTAACTGTTTTGTAATCTTGGCTACATTGAAAATGAGGGCCTGGGCCTCAATTGTACCGCTGAGAATTAAATAAAGGTTATGATGATGATGATGATGATTGAGAAAAATGATTCTCAAATGGTATACAGTGAGGATGATCCTAAGGTGATCCTTCGTGGAAAAGATATGTTTGAAATGCATTGCCAGTCTTTTCAGGAAAACCCAGAACTGAAGTCACTATATGGTTTGAAAACAAAATTCCACACTTAATTCATTGAAGTATTTCCATGTTTGTAATAACTATTCATTTGATATAATGCATGATTTTCTTGAGGGTGTGGCTCAGTACGAGATCAAATTGGTTTTTGGATATCTCACACAACACTTTATTTCAGAACACGACTTGTTTTCCAGGATTTATGGTTTTGATTATGGATTTTTAGAACGAAAAAACCATCCCACAAAGATTATTTTGGAGAGTGCTGGCAATGGCATTGGTTTGAATTCTATTCAGACAATGTGTCTCGTGAAAAACATCCCACTGTTGTTTGGTGGCATTATTCCTGCAGGAAACAAAAACTGGAATTTGTTACTGTCGTTACTTCAAATAATGAACATTTAATGATTTTTTTCACCTTCTCTCACTCTAGGTATGACAATATATTTAAAGCATTTGATTGTTGACCACCACAAACTATTTAAGCACCTGTATCCACATAGAAACTTGATACATAAGCATTATTTTATAATCCATTACCCACCTTCTATCAGGAAAACTGGCCCCTTATTATATATGTGGTGTATGAGGTTTGAAGCCAAACACAAGCTGTTTAAAGATTTTTTTTTAAATTTCAAAAACATAACCAAATAACTTGCTAAAAAGCATCAGATGGCCATTGCTTATCACTGGGAAACCTTCACCTTCAAACAAAATGAGTATGGGCCAATTAAATCTTTTTCCCTCAGAAATGAGAATGTGGTCAACATTGAAATGATCTTGTCAAAAGATGTTTTCTCAAATAGTTGGGTTAAAGTTGATGGTGTACAGTATAAAGCTGGACTTGTTATTTTCAGTGCAATGGAAGAAGACATGCCAGTCTTTTGTCAAATAAGTGATATACTTTTAGTTGAAGATCACATTTTTTATTGACAAACAAGCTATTCACAGAGAATTTTGATGACCATCATCATGCATTCAGAGTATTACGCAGTAAGGAAAGGTGTATAATAAAAATGTCTCATCATAAATTTCATAATCCGTTTGATATCCAAAGCTCATACAATGTTTCAGATGAAAGTTTGTATATTATTATTATTATTTTTGAAAAATATTTTGTTTATTGGAATTAATTCTTATAATTATAACATTTTTTCAGTGTAGATAGCTTGACACTTTAGGGTGTGAAACTAACACTATCCAAATAGTAAAAAATGTAACTCAGAGCAGTGTTATTTGTCTAGTCCCTTAGTGTTACTTTAATTCTGTTTTGCGAGTTAAAAAAGGAACTCAAGCACAGTGTTAAATGTTTAACTATTTTGAAAGTGTTAATTTAACTCTGGAGAGTGTGGAGCTATATAAACCCTGAAAAAGTGTTGAAATCAACTCTGTGGGAGTTAATTCAACACTGGACTTTTTGCTGTGTGGGCACCCCTGTCCACATAGAAATGGTATTGTCAAGATCAGTATGGAATAACTTGACTGGCCTCCTCAGAGCCCTGATCTGAAGCCCATCCAACACCTTTGGGATCAATCAGAAAGCAAACTGTGAGCCAGAACTAATCACTCAATCAGTGCCTGACCTCACAAAGGCTCTTCTGGCTGAATGGAAGCAATCTCCAGAATCTAGTATAGTCTTCAGATGAGTGGTAGTTGTTATAGGAGCAAAGGGTGGACCAATTCCATATTAATGCCCATAACTGTGGATGAGATGGTGGAGGTCAGGTGTCCACATATTTCTTGCCCTGTAGTGTATCTTCCACTTGGGTCCGACCGCAAGTGAGATATTGGAGGAAATGTCTGAGGATGCTTGTTCCTCAAATCAGCTGTCAGAGGGAAATAAACCAGCTTGGTTTATTTCACGGATGGTAGTAGGCCTGTCTTGTAGATCAGGCAAGGTGCTTGTTGGGGCAAGCATCGAAGTTCGTCAATTTTCTTAGTGTGTCTTCACCCTCAGAGCAAAGTTGGTAAACTTTTTGTGAGTTTTTACCCCAAGTGTGTTTTCTGGAACCTGGTTCATGGATTACTTTGGACACACAAACATTTGATTGGTTTATGGAGCGGTGTATTGGAGCAGTCAATCAAACACTGATAGATAAACCACTGACTGCTGCTTTTATGAGTAAGTGTGTTAAGTCAGGCTCCCCATTTCCTACTAAAAGGGGTGTTCCTGCCCCAAGCTTTATTGCAGGGCCACAAGAGGAAGGGGACCGGCACTTAATTATGCCTTGGTTGTCCAGAAAAATGGTAAATGTGATTCAGTCAAGAATCAGTCCCATGGACAGGAAGGCAGAGGCCACAAATGTTCCTGTGTATGGTTACACATACATATGCAGTAATGGACTCTGAGGCAGCGTGTCAATTTTTTGTCGCCAATAGGTGGTGCTGTTACAGAAAAATAAACAAAAAGGCCTCTAACTTTCCAAATGCTTGACCAATCAAGATGCAACTTTGCATACTATGTCTTTGAGTTAGTCTGCCTTCAGTTGTGCAATGATTAATTCATATCTGAAAAATATAGCCACCATCTGCCAATCAGTTGTCAGTGGGCCTGTGACAGGCTTAGCAATGTCTGAAACTTGTATGTATGTATGTATGTTGATGTCTAAGCTCAGAAATACCATGTTAAATTTCGGGACAGAAAGTGAAAAAGTTCTGTGTTTTGAAAATTCTTTGTGAAATGTTTCATAATTACCACATGTTGAGTAGTTACACTGCGCAGGCAGAGAAATATAAAAAGCTATTGCCAAGACAAAAGAGAATCTATTACTCTATTTAGAGTATCACTATTTAGAGGTAAAGCAGCAGGCCAAGGCAAAACAGCAGCTAGTGGGGAAGTAGCACCTAAAATAAGGAATGACAAAGCCAATAAAATCACCCACCGAAGATTATCTGGCAGCATGGAGACTACTAGTACACATGAGTCCATCTCACCTGAGGTAATTCCAAACAAAGTGTCAATGGGAAGGTGAAAAAAACATGGCCACAACGCATTCCATGCACCGGCCTACAGATACCTTGAAAGTGAAGCCAAAACATGTTAGAGGATTTCACACTGGGACATAGGTACCAGTGTTCGGCAGCAGCGTCGCTACAAGTAGCGGCGTTACTAGTTTAACTACATTTCTCAAAAGCTTGGTGGTAGCGTCGCTGTTTTCTGAATCAAATAGCTTTTCAGTAGCGAAGTTCTTTTATTGACCAAGTAGTTCCGGTAGCGTCCACACAAGCTACATTTTCCCAAGCATTTCTGAAGCTCAAGCGCAGCGGAGCTTTCTGCTGCGGTCTGAAATAAAACTGCTAAGGATCAGTAAATGACGCCACAGCCATACACGGACCTGTATGTGTAGCCGACAGAAGCACTTCTGTATCACGTACCTTGGGCTGATGCCTGGAATACAGACACATGCGAGCTTGAGTTTACTTGATGGAAAGATAGGCATGTAGCTAGTTAAGCTGTCTATTTTAGTTATTGCACTCGCGCCTACTCGTTTAAGTATTGCTTTTATTATTTGCAGAGACTGCTTTGCTGCGTTTGTTTGTTTTGATCAGACCTACATGGTCCAAGTTAAACTACGCGGTCGCTCCCTCTCTGCACTTGGAACTGTACTTCCCTCTAGGGTTTTCAGCACACTTGTCCCGGGTTACGGTTATAGCCTACACTTTGTTGTACGTCGCTCTGGACATCAGCCAAATGCCTGTAATGTAATGTGATCTAATATATAGGAGGGAAGAGGTGGGGAAAAATGAGAGAACAGAGGAAAAGTTGAAAAGTTTAGATTACTCTGAAATATGACTTTTGTAGTTTTTAGCATTGACCAGCAGAGGGTACAACAAAAATGCAAGTCTCTACAAAACCAAAGTATGGTAGTTAATCAAAATGATTTGCTTGAAATTTATGTAGATATAGTTACTAGTACAGAGATAGATAGATAGACAGACTACTTTATTAATCCCAAAGATAAATTAAAATGTTACAGCAGCCACTTGACATAAATCAAAATACAAAAACAATGAGGTAGGCTAGGTAAAAGAAACAAATACAATTAAAGGCTGAATTATATACAATAACTAAATAGACTAACTCAAATATAAAAAATAATAGAATAGCTAAAACAAGAATGGAAACTAGAGAACCATAGCCATAACTATAATATACTATTTTCTGAGTATACACTGTTCAATTATGTTAATATCAGGTGGAAGTCAGGTGGATATTGCTATGGTTGTAAGGTGCATGATTCTGCATAGATGTTAGAATTAAGTGTGCATTGATTCTTGAAAAAGACAATGTACAAAATTGTAGAATTTTATTTCTTTTGTAGAGGATCCACCCAACTAATATGGCCTCCTTGGAATGAAGTTTTGCAATGTTAAAACAAAAAAATAAATAAAATAAAAAATAGCTTTGATGTAGTAAACTACTTTTGCCATGTTGCTGTAGCTTGGCTTGCTACATTTCTCTGGGGGTTAGCTTCAGTGTAGTGAAGCTTCATTTAATGTAGAGTAACTGGTAGCTTAGCTCACTACACTACACTTACAAGAGATTTAAATAAATTTTTTAAAAAAGTAATTAGCTATGGATACATAGGCAGCATCAATCACACCCCAAATCTCAAGTTAAAATCTCTAGTTAAAAATATGAAATTCAAAAACAGACAGGGTCGTCCTTGTCCATGGGCAATATGCGGGCTCATTTTGAAGAAGTGCAAGCCAGGTCACAAACCTGGTAATATTATAACATATAATAATCAAATGCTTCTTCTTTTTTTATCTTTGCTATAGCCTCACTTTTCTATGCCTTTTGTGTCTGTGTTTACAAAGCATAGTACAGATGGTCTAGATATTTATTTAACCTGGGCCAAAGTATCTTTAAAAGTATTTATATTTATTTCGATCAATAGCCAATTGATTTAGACCAAACCCACTTGAAGAACTTTTTTAAAATATACATTTACTTATATAGCCTATATAGTTTAACTTATATATAAGTTTACCCCCTTCTAGTGATTAACTTTATCATTTAGGAGGCCTAATCCGATAAAAAACCAAATCTTATATCCCTTCGTCTAAAAGTGCCACGTTTACCGTCACCCTATAGGCTACATAACTGCAATTATTGTCTGATATATGTGCCCGAAGTTGCCGGACTAGTCAGGAGATTTAGATAAACCATATCGCTTTATGGGTAACTAAACAAACAACATCAATAAACTCTATATATATTGCGTCCCTTCATTTGTTTCCATTCAATGCGGAATTACGCAATATTTGCATGACAATCAGAGTAGCCCAAAGCAGAACAAAATAAAACATGCAATACGTCAACACTTAGGGGGGATAATGCCTTTAAAATAAAATTCCGTCATTCAGTCGAAACAGTTGGCTATTAGCGGCTTACTGAAACAATAACGCGTGTTGTAGCCCAACTGAAAGAAATAAATGAATTGTCAGAAATTCACAATGTACTCGTCATGGACGCCAAGTTGATAACTAGACTAGGCTACTATATAAATGCAGTAGCCTAACGCTGCTCTACACCTCCACCGACTGGTAAAATTGTAGCGCACCAGGACTTTTATTTTAAAAACATAAAACCGGAAGAATAGAAACCTTCCGATTTAGATAGACACTTGCCGTAATGCTGTTTTTTTAACGTAGGTTTTTAAAGTAGATTTTTGGCAGGTGCAACGAAACTGCGAAAGGCGAAAATGGAAATCTGCATTTAAAAAAGGCCTATGAATTGTATTCTCATAAAGCTGCCGAAAATTTTTATGAAATACATAGGCTACAGATCATATAATTACATAAACAATCCAGGTTTTACTCTTATGCATGTCTCAAATTCAAATTCAAAATGCTTTATTGGCATGAAATACATTTGTACTTATTGCCAAAGCGTACACACACAAACAGGAATAGGAATACAAACAACAGTGAAATACAAACAACATTGTGGTAACGACAACAATGCAATTAACAGTGTGGTAATGGCCACAGTGAGTAGGCTATATAATAATAATAATAATAATAATAATAATAATAATAATAATAATAATAATAATAATAATAATGTAGAAAAAAGAAAATGGAAAAAAGAAAGTTAAAAAAGAATTAATTAAAATAAATATATTCGTCGTGGTCAATCAGTGTCCCTCAGATTATGGCAGGCCGAGATGTAGGCCTACTTTGCTGCTAGTGGAGCTGTTGGCCTTTCTCCTAGCAGGATTTGCATTTTTTTCTCATTTGTTTGGGAAAGGAAGTCCTTTATAATTAGAGAAAATTTGTTGAAGTAATGTGTCCTAATTTCTGAATATTTTTCGCAATGTAGGAGAAAGTGCATCTCTGTTTCCACCTCTCCTGTCTTACAGTGACCACATATACGTTGTTCTTTTGGTAACCATGTATTCCGGTGTCTGCCTTTTTCAATTGCAAGTGTGTGGTCACTGAGTCTCTCTTGTCTCTCTTGCCAGTCTCAATTTATGATTACGAAACGGTTGCTAGGCTATCTAGATAACTCCACAGAGAGTGCATTGCAGTCCATACGGGTTCGGCGAGCTTTCCAGTCTTTAGCCCTATTCTCACGGGACAAGTAGGCCTATTACCTGGGGACCTCATGTGGTTTAGAAATTACCCCCCGCGTCTGTGTTTCGTGCTGCGCATTCAAACGGGATAAGCGAAGTCTGTATTTTACTCGAATTTAATTAGCCTACAGCAGTGTGAAACTAGCGACAGTAAGGACTTTCGCGCGGGTCTGAAAATGTCAAAATAATAGTCCGACGGTAAAACCACTGTTAACAATTAATTGAAATTAATTAAGGAAAAATCGGACTTCAGTTGTCGTAAAATATGAACTGTTCGTTTTCTATTTGTACAATATTAAAACAACTTAGATTTGAAACACAGACATTGTAAAACTATTCACAACACTAATATTAATTACAAACAAATCTGTCTTCCTTTTTTCTATTTTTTCCCCTACATTTTTAACAATGACAATGCAAAATTTTAAATGGAGAATTAAAGATAAAATACACCCATTACTTTTAATTATTATTGCAATATGCAATACAACATTACATCAGTGCATGCGTTTAACTTAATGGTAAGGGAAGAATTAGAGTAATTTAAAATGCATTGCTTCAACATTCTGTGCTAACTTGTAACATCAACTATGCAACTTAAAACAAATAAATATGAAAATGTGGCTGGATATTGCACTAGAATGGCAAGGAGAATATTAACACTTGTTTGTAAAGGTGAAAACATCACACACAGAATATCATGGCTGGGGTATAAGCATGCAGTACATAGGCAAATTTCATTCAATTAAATCCCAAGTGCTTTCTGATAGCATAACATATATAATGTGCTGCTGCCTCCCCTGGACATGTTGTCTCAATGATATGGGGGTGTTTTGAATACCTTGGACCCTCCAGTCTTCAGATATGGTGTCACTTATATCAAATAAGCGTCATAGAAAATGTGGCTGGGGTTTGAACATGCAGTACATAGGGCGAATTTCATTCAATTAAATCCCAGTTGCTTTCTGATACCATAACAGATATCATGCTCTGCTGCCTCCACTGGACTTGTTGTCTCAATGATATGGGGTTGTTTTGAAAACCTTGGACCCTCCACTCTTCAGATATGGTGTCACTTATATCAAATAAGCGTCATAGAAAATGTGGCTGGGGTTTGAACATGCAGTACATAGGCGAATTTAATTCAATTACGTTTTACTTACAGACTACCAAAAACAGTAGTTACATTATGCACTGCCTTCTTTGTCTGCCTAGAAATGTGGACATTTCAGCCTACAAGAACTCAACTTCGAACTTGAGAAAATATGTGGCGGTAAGTTGTAGGTTAGTTTTGACTGTGGATAGCTAACTATTTGACTGAGTGGTCATTTATTGTCTTGGACAATCCGTTTGTGAAATATACAGGCATTTGTGATGCCTCGGTATCTTCCAAAATAGCTGTGCGTAATACCACACGCGTTGTTTACGGCGTTGTTGCCCTTTTTAGTACAGTCTGGCTTGTTTGACAATTCATTTATTCAGTAGGTGAGAGTATAAGCTTTCTAACGATATATAGCATGTCTAATTTTGCTTTTGGAATAGCGTTTTTTAGGTCAGCGTAACCGAAATTTTTCTTATCATTGCATTCACTTATGCATTTACTCTGTGGTAGAGTAAAAGACGCAGCACGGAACGTGGTCAAGGTTTATTCGTAATTTCTTGGGAAATACTATTATTATTGAGGACTTCTGGGCATAGCTAAGCCGTATGTTTGCTGATAGACCTAGCTGACATCGTTTTCTGGAGCAAAACAGAAGCGGATTGAACTGCACTGTTGATTTACGGTCTCTGTCTCCATCTACTGAACACAGATAAGATTTCATCATTGCTAGGTAAGCAGGCTATTATTGCTCAAAATACTTCGGTTATATACGTTATTTTTTGAATTGCATCAGTCAGTAGTGTAATAGTTTTTGTGAAGCATGCAACAGTCATGACGTGAGCGCCGGAACATTGCATAGCATATATAACGTTTGTTTACGCTAAACTGGAAGTTCTGCACATATTCCGCGCAAGGCATCATGGGACTTTGGAATATCGTGGAGAAGTGCATCATAAGGTACAATAATGGTGCTACAAAGCATTATGTTTCCCACATATAAAGTTTATGTTTGAATTTGAGCAGGCTCCTCTTTGTTGTGATGATGAGACTATTTTAATGGATAAATCCCTGTAGCCTCATTGATATTTTTTCTGTCAACGGAGGGTTCACCCCAACAAACTGACGGGGTATACAGACTTAATAGAGTCCAACAGAAAGCGAAAATCCTCCTCTTCTGACGAACCTCCTGTGTATTGTTTTATTTAAAGGGATATGATTTAGGCCATATTTGAATTTGCACATGGCTATTTTATATTTTGTTTATTTCTATTGGACAAGCATTTACAATTTTATATTTTGGACATTTAGATTTTTACGTTCATCTTGCTCTTCTTATTTCAACATTAAATCAGATTATATGAAGTAACTCAGTACTTGAGTAGTCTTTTCACGAGATACTTTCTTACTCTTACTCAAGTAATAATTTGGATGACTACTTTTACTTCTACTTGAGTCATTATTATTTTAAAGTAACAATACTTTTACTTGAGTACAGGTTTTAGCTACTCTACCCACCTCTGCCAGTGAGCTAGGTAGGCTATCCGTGGTTAGCTCACGCATTAGCAATATGAACTACAGGGGAAGAACATCAACTACAATGATGGTCAATCAATCAGAGATGTGTAGGCTACTGGTGATTTGACTAGGCTAATTTTCATATAACTGTCTGGCAGACCTGCTGTTAACCGAGCAAGTTATCGTCGTAGGTTTTCGCCACAGTCAGTTAATAAGCTAGTAACTGCTACTAGCTAGGCTACTCCATCGCCGTTTGTGTAGTTCACTTGCTGGGTGACGCTAGCTGACCGATCGTTCGCAAGTCACTTTCTACCGAATAAAAATTAACAGTGTCAGCGGTGATTAACAAATCTACCAAGTATTTTAATAACTGATCTGCAGGTGTGTAAATATGACAACGCACTTTGCACAGCAAGTTTTCTACCTGGTACATGAAGACAAAAATAATGTACATTGCATTTCTAATTATTATTATGCTATTTTTTTTCTTGAAAATCATCAAAACCAATGGAGAAAAGCCAATATACGCAAGGAGCCCTGCGAGCCCTTCCTTTCTAAATGCCAGTCTTACAAAGATGGTTAATTTTGTAAAATTCTGTGTATGTGATTTCATTGTGTGTTGTATGTTATTCAGCAAATAAACCTTAAGACTCTTAATT
The DNA here is from genome assembly GCA_039654925.1 of Anguilla pacifica. Lineage (NCBI taxonomy): Eukaryota > Metazoa > Chordata > Actinopteri > Anguilliformes > Anguillidae > Anguilla > Anguilla pacifica. The sequence goes on from CM077292.1 coordinate 42,984,791, forward strand.
CACTTCGTGAAACTGAAAATTTTGCAGTGTTTATCCCAAAATCGGGATTATAGTAGCTTTGTCACATGCGTGAAGCATGGCCCAGGTAGACATTTACGGAGTGCACACGACTGACAAGCCGTCAAACACGTTTGACAGATTGAATATTTGCCGGTTAGGGTTAGCTAGTCAAATGGCTTGGTAGCCGAAGTTGCGAACTGTTTTAGCATAGGCTACTGGACTACCAAATATAGCAAGCTGTTTACGCTTTCTGCCAACGAATTATTTGGTTAAGTAGGCTAAAGGAAATAGTAAAAATGACTCGGCTACTGAAAAACCTAAGAGGAGAATTATTTTATGGTCGTCTAGTGCAGCTGTAAATAGCACACGCCACAATGAAATCATTACGAAATGGGATGCCTGCATTTTCTGACTTCGCACAGGTGTAGCTACCGTGGTCGGAGCCGCAATGTCAAGGCCAAGAGGCGCCACCTCCCACCCCAGTGTGACCATAGACTGTAGCCCCTACTGTAGCTTAGTCCTTTGCAGTAATCAGGAAGTGACGTAAACTGTACCTCATTGGTCCACAACAAATATTATAACAGTGCCCAAATGACACAATAAATCATGAAATCAACCCATGGACAGTCATAAGATGAATAAAATACACATATTTTGACTATTTGTTCTCATGAGAAAAAATTATTGACTTTGTATTTTGACCGCATTTGTACCGTAGACTTACATAGAAACCGGATATGAAAACACCTGTACTGGAGCCAACCGTAGTGGCGCTAGTGAGCAACCAGGAACAACAAGACCAGGAAATGAGCTTCAAAAACGAAGTCTGAAGTGTGTTTGGCGAAATATGGTAGGTAATTTGCGGTGGAATTTTTACTTTACAAATTACGGACATGGCAGTTTCGCACGGGATTAAGATCACAGACGACCTCCGCAATTATTACAAGTTACTAGAGGTCCCCAGGCAGCGTAATACTAGTCCCGTGCGAATGGGGCATTTGTAGCCTATGTGGAATACTGGGGTGAAGTTGATTTTATATTGGGATATTCGGACTCCGGCTTCAATAGATCACGAACGAAACGTCAAATAATCAAACAAACCACAAATTGTGTGGGCATAAAATATTACAAGCTACAGCCTTAGTATTTACCAAAGTCTTTCCTATATTCATATATTTAAAAGAACTTCGACAGAATAGGCCTATTTCACATTTCCGGGTATGTAAACCGGATGTAGGGGTCTCTCATTTCCGGTTATCTTAACAGCCACCAAAACAATGGCAGCCACTAAGAGCTTTTTTGTTTTGTAGCGTTCCCCTGTGTACCAATTCGAAAAATAATTTATTTGCCCTTTCACAGCTTTCCCACAGATGTACTCCAAAATAATAATAAAAAACTTGCTAGGTAGCATGACTGTCATAATGTTGCAAACTAACATAAACTAACCCATTACGATAGCTAGCTAGTTAGCTACTGCTTTGTGAATAAGATTACACTCGATATTAAACTTTTCTCCTCACATACATTTGGGTCTAAATGTCTGAGTCCCCTACCAACTCCGTTGTTTTCTTATTTTATTTTTTTATCATTCATTGAGAACTAACACAGTTTCAGTCATGTGGTACTTGTTACTCGAGAATGTCATAAAATCAGTTAGCTAGCTATATTTTATGTTATGATTAGCAAATTACGTTTTAGCCAGCTAGCTTGTTAGCAAGAACATATTTGGATGTTCAATGTTGAAACTGCAGATGCACGTTTATTTTAGTTGTTAATTTCAATTACAAAATGTATTGATGGACATCGCGACAAGCCTACTTAAGATATATCAGCTGATTTTGTGTGGGTAGTTTTTATCAGCGATGAAAACAAGCAGCTCGGTAGTGAACTGAACACCGGCATTACACAGGCGATTTGACAAGCAATATAAATCTTTATTAGAACAAGTACAGTACAAACAACATGTCACAAAATAGTAACGGTAGTACAAAACTTAGTTCAGAGATATTTCACTTCGGTATAACATAAGTAATTTAGTGCAGCCTAAGACATTGTATTTACACAGCTTTGCCGACCGTAAACGTTAACAGAATCGCTTTTCCTCACAGCTGTCAGGCTCCCTGAATTCATTCATTTTCGGGACAACCGAGAGGAACAGAGACGCTGTTAACGGAAAGCAGATGCTGCTTCACACTACGAAAACACAATGGAGTCACCTCCAGAAAATAATTTGTTATGTCGAAGTGAAATATCTCTTTAATCGGCTAACTAGCTGTGGTTAGCAAGCTAGCTATTTGGCTTTCTGGCGAACCAGAGCTAACGTTATACTTACCTTCATGACCGAATATAAACTTCTCAGAAAATAATTTATAGCTCTTGTCTAGTTTAAACCGCTTAACGTTCATTGGCAATGCTTCGACAATGCGGATAACATCGGACATAGTGAACTTTGGCAGAGCTATTAGGGACTGTGAGAACACGTCGCTGTTTAGGCTCAATTTTTCGCTGTCAGAAATTGACTTGTGTCCGTAGCAACGCTAACAAACAAAGTATCCCTACATCCGGTTTTGGTTGCCATCTTGTGAAATAGGCCTATTGAGCTATATTCAGCATCTCTCGCTTCCGGAGATTTAAGGGACCGTCTACGAAGTTCACCACCGGAAATGCTTAACTTGCAGTTACGAAGTTATTGATTTTTTTCCCAAATAATGATTCACCAAAATTAAGTAATATTTCCAAATCTGAAAGTTGTAGTATGCCCAGTAGGGGGCCTTGTATTAAGTATTGTTGGTTTTAGTGTTGTTCTACTGACAGCTGTAAAGTTATTGCATGCCAAATAAAAACTGACCTTAATTGAAGAAAAACATTAAAGAAAAAAGAAAAATTCACCTAAATTAATCTAGACCTCTTTTAAGCATGGCAGCACAGTCCACTGTCATGGTGGTGCTGTAGGGTAATGGGTAAGGAACTGCCCTTGCACCCAGAAGGTTGATGGCTCGATTCTCTGGTTGAATGCTGTTGTTTTACACTTGAGCAAGATACTTAACATGCATTGTTTCAGGATATATCAAGTTGTATAAATGGATACAATCTAAGTGCTGTGTAAAGAGTTGTGTGGTTCAACTGATGGTTGCAAAGCTTTGAATTTTTTTCCAAATACAAATTTGCCTGAATTAAACAAATTAGAAAATTTGTGAACCTGACAGATGCAGTATGGCCAGTAGGGAGTTGTCTATTAAGTGTGTGCTTTTCTGCTATCCTATTTGCAGTTGGTTCGCCACTGAAATGTTTTTGTTACAAGGTGTACCAAAATTAAACCAAAAAAAGTTCATATGTAAAAGCAGCAGTATTGTCAATGGAGCATGTACTACGTGGAGGCTTGTTGTTAATGTTGTCCACCACACAGTTGAAAATCTAATGAAATTATAAAAATAAATAAATAAATAAAAACATCAAATGAAAACATGGAAGATTTCCGAACCGAAAAGTTGTAATGTGGTCAATGGGATGCAATGCAAGGGAGTGCTGATTTTAGTGCATCCCATCGCACAATTGAGAATTTATTGAATTTTAGAAATTAAAAAAAATATACAGAATTAAAACCAACTTATTAAAAAAGTAATCAACAGATGCAAAACGTCCAGACTTAAAAGCTGCAGTATGGTCATCATAAGTTTACTCCACAGTCCACGGTAGGTATTATACACGACGGCTTTGACATCTTGCAACTCCTCAGTTTCTTGGTCTGTACTTTGTAGACGATCCCTAAACACTCGGCGCACCGGCGCCTTTAAAGATCAATTTTTCAAAACCTAAGTAGGCTAATTCTGTCGAAAAAGTGGTTGTAATCGACTGCCTACGTTGCTAGGGTTAATAATTTAGTTATGGTATCGTATTTGAACGTTTCGTTCGTGAGCTATTGAAGCAGGAAGTCCGAATATCCCAATATAAAACCAACTTTACCCCAGTATAAGACATCTCATAAAAAACACGTTTTCAGCGTATAAATGTCAAGTTATTCACGCATAGCCTAAAAAGCTGTGTCTATAACTCATTCATTCAAACTGGCAAAATCTAGGTCTGCCATTAAAGTTTTGATATCAAAATGACGCCAAGTTGTAGGGCTATCTTGCCTAACTTGGCTGGATGGCATACCTGCCATCCGAATAATTGTCTGAATATAAGAGGTAGCAGATCGGTATGAAATTATGTACAGTGTTTAAAGTAAGAAGATATTGCAGCTTTAACGAGTGGGAATGCGTAGTTAATGTTACAATCATGACATAATTTCCTGGCAATGGGTGGGGCAGACGTGAGCAACTACCACTGTCTGTCAGGACTGTAGCCTAATTGTATTGTGTTGTATAGTTTACGTGCCGCAATGGCTGCATCAGATTGGAAAAAGAAATGCAAAGTGGAATGGAGCCTGGGAGATGATATTCCGATGCCTGACACCGTCGACTGGAAAACGATCTACGAGAAGAAACCGTTTGGTCGGAACTTGCTGAAGAATCCTGCTCCGTTCGGTACAGTTTCGTGTCTGGAAACCATCTCTCTATAAACTATTTCGGATAAAGTGGGAAGGATTTTGGTGGTATAGGCTATTTTATTGACAAATAATGGTTTATAGCCTTCCAAACACGTTAATAACCGAGCGAATATTTTATGGTGAAAATTCGGTCATCTAAGCGTTCAGGTTGAAAACTCGGCTAGTTTGGTTGAAAATAGCCTACGTCGTTAGGCTATAGGTAAAACCTGAGTTTTACCGTAGGCCCACATTAATCTAGTCCGTTTGTCAGTGCTTCTCTCAGAGTAGATTTCCACCTCTCTAGACATCTAGATTCCGGCTTTGGCTCACTTGGGAGATTTGACTGGCAAAATATTCTCGATTAAGGCAGTTTAATTTGTGATTAGGTGTAGGCCTACCTACTAGCTAGTCTACAGCCACATTTGTCATGTCAGTTTTAAATGTTATTTTTTTATCTTTGTTTTCAGGAATAATATTGAGTAGGCTATATAGGTACGAAAAAAGTGCAGGAACATAAACGTTAATAAAACACGAGAATGTTTTCTGAATGTGTTATTTGTAAAACTAGGTAAATACGGAGTCTACGGCGGTGCTTTACTATAACGTCTCCGTTCCTCCGCAGGTCTGACTCACTGTGCCCCGCCTCCTGAGCATGAGCTGGCCGGAATGCCTGGAGCGGAGCCGCCTCGCTTCGAACCAGAGGGTTAGTGCGCCTACCATAAAGTGTATATAAGCGGAGCTGGAAAGGCAGGAGTCATTATGTTGCAGAAACAAATAGCGTTCAGTGCACCTCAACATTGTCAATTTCACAATGGCTATAATGGAGAAACACTTGCCTTTTTTCTGCCAAGCTGACAAGTTCACAATTTTATTTTGCGCGTAGGCTAACCATAAAATATATATAATAGGATTACTGTGTGCTTTTCCAGACACAGCTTGATAACAGATAATAGAGATTTTAATTATTTGTTGAAGCAGCCCTGGACTTCGGTTGATCTTGATTAACAGGACAAGCTGATGAATAGCATACAAAGACCTTGAAAAGGTTGAATTAAATAAACTTTCATGCTTCCATAAAGTTAGAGCATTGATTATACTAGATAGTGCCTACCAATGTGATATAGAAGTTGTATTTATAGAAGTTAGTAGTTCATGTGTAAGGCTGCTGAAATAGTTAAATATCAATTTGGATATGCAAACATTTTTATGATAAACTGTTAAAGGCGGTCCTTGGTTCGAATCCCAGCCTGGCCGTTTCTGTGTGAGGTTTTCTCGTTCTCCCTATGCCCGCCTGGGATTCCTTGAGGTACTCTGGTTTCCTCCCACAGTTCAGATACAGGTTAGGACCCCTTAAGTCACATTGGCCCATATTTTCAATCATACTGGTCACACAATACACCGTTTCCAAGTGTTAAAACATACGGTTCTGTATCTATAAACTATTTTCCTGTGCCAATGTCTTAGTGACAACAGTTCCTTATTTTGTAATGTGGCGTGACAAAACAAGCTTAGGGGTCCTCACCTTCTTTTCGCTTTGGAAATCCACAGATGACACACATCACAATAAAGTCAGTATGCTTGTCTTGGCAAGAATCCAGTGAACAAAGTCAGGTGTCATTTTTAGTCTCAGAACTGTGCTAACTTGGATAAACCTTGATAGTGGGACCCGCAACAACTCAACATGGACAGTTTGAAAACGTGTTTTTTATGACATATCATTTCTTTGGTTATAAGAATGTGAGAACAGTAATGCATATAAATTTAGACTATGAGAAGTATGCATACATCTACATACATGCAACACGCATGCAGCGTTAGGCAGTGCCAGATGTAGACTGGTTTGATTGGGAGGCAGAGTGAGATTTTGGGGGGGCCAAGTTGAGGACATGATTTGTGATGAACAGCAGAGTGCACCTGGGTGTAAAAATGCGAAACGGATGTGGATTATGGCTATCCTTGTGTGAATTTGTACAGTCTGATGAACGTGTACCGTTTAGCACTTTCGCTTTGTTGTATATGTAAAACAATGGCTGTGACAAAGTGGCCTAAGTATAGAAGAGGCTTGCACCATGAGAAAAGCAACAGAGATGTCCCCAGTGTATGTACTCACTGATTTGACGGCCATTCAACCAGCCTTCATAGAAGAAATTATCAGCAAGTTCGTAGAATTTAAGCTCCCTAGGTTACAAGTTGTGTACCCTTCTGTCTTGCTCCATTTTCTGTTATTTCGTCGACATGCACTTTTTTTTCTAAGGTTTATTTTGATATGCTTAGCTGTAGGTAGGGCTCCTCTTTGCTGTTTTGCTTAGCTAGATCACTGACCTTACGTGATAATTGGAAGTAGCAGAACAGGAAGGAACACTTGACAGTGGAGAATAGCAGCATACGCAGATGTCCCAGCAATCTTTGCATATAAGAAAATAACAGTAGTACGAGAGAAGTGAGGACAAATGATGAAATTGAGTAGTTGAAACAATATGTTTTTAGCAGAATGGGCATGTAGGCGAAGTCTGTCATAATTACAGTGCAAAGAAAATAAAGTGACCATAAGCGAGATGAGTTTTCTTGTTGAACGGTATATAAAACAGACGGTATTACTAATTGCTCGTTTAAATAGTTGTTGAAGTAATGCGTGAAATTGCGCAGGGAAACGTTTGTATAAATGTACTTTTCTGACATTCAGTACTAGTAGTTAATTATGAATGAGTCATGTTTTTAAATGTAATGTTTTAATGGGGTGTTGCAGACAGTTCATACGTAGTAATTGTTTGTATGTGGGTAGGTATAGAAGAGGACGAGGTAACATGAATGTAGAAACGTGGCATTTGCTGATAAGAATGTTTTCTACAGTAGCCAAGTGAAGAAATATAGTTTGTAGAAACGGCAAGTCAGCTGGTGTGACTTTCAGAAAATCAATAAATTTACCGTCATGAAATGCATATGGCTGGCCGTGAGTGACTTTTGGTAAACATATTACATTACATATACATTTTGATAAATACAAAAGCAATAGACAGTTATTAGTTAGCAAATATAAGTATAAGAAAATGTAATTTAAGATATGCCCAAGAGTGAGTCTGGATTTGATCGTCCAACCTTGCGCTTTCCAGTCAATGACATTGGCAGTGCGCCACCATCAAGTAGCTGTCCAAAGGTGTGAATTTTCTTGGTCAAATGTGTCTGTGGTTTTAAAGAAGACGACATAAAGTAAGACATAAAGTAAGCACAGCTAAGCTCCGGTTGTATCCATATGGCCTGGCAATATTGTAAGCGGTTAACTGAACATGTAGATGGTATGTCATAATGCTGTGTATACGTTTGGTGAACGGTGGGTAGGTGTGGTGCAAAAGAAATAGTTGAGAAGTAATAGACAATTATTAGTGAGCAAATAAGCATGCATAACACATTTGCTTCAGGTGGGATTTGACCCTGTGACTCAACGATCCATAGTCCTCAACATTACCACCGAGCCACAAACTGTCTACTTGTAGAGAGTGGCAATTTTCGTGGGGAAAAAGATATAAGTCCATTTTGTGTGTGTATGTGACATTTTGATTGGCTGGTGTTGGGGAAGGATTGGCTGGTGTACGTAAAATGACCAATGGGGAGACATTCTTTGTGGGCTAGGAGCATTTCTGGCAGGAAAAGAAGAATAAGAAGGAGAAAATGCAAAATCCTACCAGCAACAAGTTCTTGATATAAGAAGTCATTTCCCTCTTCACACACCTGTATACACAGGTGGATCCAAAGTGGACAATTCCGTTTCTGTTACAGCTGTGATTGGACACCAACGTTATGGCATCCGCATTCCAGAACAAAGTTCAATTTTTACAGCAGAAGCCCACGCTTTACTTTTAGCTCTGGAACACATTGAACATGCACAACAATGGGACTTTTCAATTTTTACAGACTCTAAATCATGCCTCCAAGCACTGGAATCTTTGAAAACAGACCACCCCGTAGTAGTTCAGATTTTGGCTAAAATCTGTTTTTTACATAAACAGAACTACAGCATCATGTTTTGTTGGGTACCAGGCCATTGTGGTATCTATGGAAATGAACAGGCTGACATTGCTGCAAAGGAGGCCCCAACTACAAGAGTCAGGGAATGTTTACTACCACCATCAGACCTCAGACCTTGCTTACATGCTTACGTCATAAACAAGTGGCAGGCCGAATGGGACCAGTGCGAAGGTAACAAACTGCATGAAATTAACCCAGAAATTGGAAAGAGGCTTGTGTTTACTTTTAAAAGACGATGGGACCAAATCGTTTTTACAAGGTGTCGGATAGGTCACTCAAGACTCACCCATACCTTTTTATTAAAGGGTGAAGAACCACCATCATGCGACTCCTGCAGCATTCCCTTGACTGTCAAGCACATTTTACTGAACTGCCCTGCCTTTAATGCCACAAGACAACGGTTTTATTCAGAAAGTTCCATGAAAGATGTTTTTAACGTGTCCCCTGAAATAATTTTAGAGCTGTTATCACAAGTACATTTGAAACATCTTATATAGGTTTTATTACATTTTCTGGTTTTCTATTGATCGATTTCTACTTTCTATATATTGAAATGTTATCATTACCATGTTCTTGCCATGAAATGGCCTTAGATGCCGACATGGCTCTAAATACCAAAAAAAAAAGAAGCAAAGTCCCTTTGGTGCCAAACTCTCGGTACTGTATAGGTATGGGGCATGCTCCGCCAAGGAGTAACTTGCCTGGATGGCATACCTGCCATCCCAATAGCTAATATGTTTATTTTCTACAATCTTCCAGACCTGCTGCTGCCAGTGGTTGCAAGGTGAGAGCTAGGAGTGAGAAGAGGAGGGTGAGTGTGACAAGCAAGGGGAACTTCATCCAGGAGAATATAGTATAAATTAAAGCTGCAAGCGGCGTTGGGAGGGGTCCAAGCATTGGCACAATTGCACCCCCTATGGAACGATTTTAAAATGGCTTTGTCCTCATGATCATATACTTTCACCCAACATATCTACTGAGTATCATGATGAGCAATGGATTGGAATATGTGTCTGACGTAGTAAAATATTGATGACTTATGGCCAAATTTGTGCTAAGACATGCTGTCTGATGACTTAGTTGCGTCACCATGGATGTGTCCTGGCCGCTTCCCGTAAAGGCCTTTACTATGTAGTAACACTTAGATGGCATGTCGTAACACTTAGATGGCCTGGCGTGTATGTACAGCTGCAGTGTTTCTGCGCCACAACTAAAAAAAAGCGTCACACTAGTGTTGTCACGATACCAAAATTTTGACTTTGATACAGATACCAGGTTTAGAATCACGATACTCAATACTGAAATGATACTTGAAACTTAAACGATGCTGATTCGATACTCGGTACCTAACGAAACTGAAATTACCTTAATAGAAACGTACAGAAACGTAATATCCACAAGGGTTGACCTCATTTTCAAATTTATGGTTTATTAACAACCTGGTCTATTAACAACCTTTAAGTTGAAGCCTCTTCAACATATGAATAAGCATAGGCCTATAGTGTTACAACACTAAACAATAGAAATATATATTAAATATATTTCAAAAAGTAAACAGTTGTAAACTAAATAATCTACAAAACAGGTCTTTCACCTTTAAATAGATTTTAAAACAGCATATTTTAATAACAATACAGCATCTAACTATAATAAAATATTTCCAAAAAGGAACACCTATTGCTACTAAAGTGAACTGAGTCGAAGCTTGCGCTGTATCAAGGAGCTGCGTGCACAAGCGCAAGTCACTTCACTTGGCAACCTTAGTTGCTACTGCCATCTAGCGAAGATTCTGACAAATTACACTTTTCATCCTCTAAATCAGTAATACGGGAGACACATTTCCCTGGCTTTTACATTAGACACAAAACTACCGAACGTCGGAAAATTTGAATACCGAACCGTTTCTCTTTATTTAAGTACCGAGAAAGTGCTGAAGTTTCGGAATACCGTGCAGCACTACGTCAGACACATATTCCAATCCATTGCTCAGCTTAGCAGAGAATGCACATTTCAGAGTGCCCCAGAGACAGATTGAATAATAACACATAAATACACATTTCAAATAATAAATACGACATTGAGAAAAAGAAAAACAAAAGACGAAATATCAACGCCTGACCTGCGTGCTGTGCGCTAGCTTACCGTATTATTTATTTAGACATTGGCAAATAAGAAAATTTTCGGTTACGCTGACCTATAAAAACGCTATTCCAAAAGCAAAATCAGACATGTCATAGCTACATTGTTAGAAAGTTTTTACTCTCACCTACTGAATACATGAATTGTCAATCAAGCTAAATTGTACTAAAAAGGCGACAACGCCGTAAGCAACAGGTGTGGTATTACGCACAGCTATTTTTGAAGGTAGCCTACCCAGATATCATAAATTCGCATATATTTCACAAACGGATTGTCCAAGACAATATATGACCACTCAGGCTCAAAAGGGACATCTCTACATGTAAAACCAGTGGTAAGATTGTATTTTTATTCAATATTTAGTCCCAGATATTGACATGGTATAATTTTTAAAAACTTTGTCTCGTTTATTTCGTTATTCAGTGAGCAGCGTTTTCACTGCTGTATTGGCATATTTTAGGGCTAATGTCAGGTTTATCATGTTGCTACGGAATATTACATTACAGGCATTTGGCAGATGCTCTTATCCAGAGCGACGTACAACAAAGTGTATAACCATAACCAGGAACAAGTGTGTCGAAAACCCTAGAGAGAAATACCGTTCCAAGTGCAGGGAACAACCACTAGTTCAACTTGGACCCTGTAAGTTAAACTGATTAACACTAACACAAACAAGAACAGCAACAACGTAGTCTATGCAAAAATTCAAGCAATAGTTAAGATGAGTGCATTAAGTCACCTACGAAACAGCTACCTAGTTACAACCCTAAGCTTACAGTCAATTTAGAGATTAAATTGAGAATACGATTTCTCTCAGCATAATGACGGATTCAAAGACCAAACGGACTCACCCGATATTGTCATCAAATGGATCCATGCCAAAGAAAAGTAATTATTCATCCTCTCAAAAAGCTTTTACTAACAAACGTTTAGTAGCAAAAAACGAAATATCAACTCGCCATCCATGCTAACTGCTTCCTACACTCAGAGTACCGTATTATTTAGACATTGGCAGAATACAGCATTAATTGCATCTTTTGTTTATATTCAACATTAGTAATTGCAGCGAGAAACTGCAGCTGTAGACACAAGATAGTGTGTTATGTTATGGTTGCAACGGAACGAAGCGGACTATATATGTATTACCGTCATTGTTTTATTATACCAGCGTGTTTTCGCACGTTTGCACAGAAACTCAAATACTATAAATGAAATGGTTTAGCTATTTCTCAGCATAATGACAGAGTCAAAGACTAAACGAACTCACCCGATACTGTCTTCAAATGGATCCATGGTCAAGAAAAGTAATTATTCATCCTCTCAAAAAGCTTGTACTAACAAACTTTTGGTAGCCTAGCATGCATTCTGGCTGGCACTGTCTTCCATTGCTTCCCCGACGTTCAGACCCTCCCCTCACTGATAAAAACTAGACCCTACGGTGTCGGATTACTTGCGTCGCCATGGATGTCGCTTGCCGTAAAGAAGTTTACTAGATGTCGTAACACTTAGATTTGGAGCTCCAGCTCTTCCGCACCCCAACTAATAAAAAAGTCCAAATGATATGATGTATGATAAAAAAGGTCAAATAATATGGTGGACATAGGTGGTCCCAATAGCAAAGTTGTAGAGCACATTCAGATGCATCGGTCGTTGAAGTGTGTTGATCTGACTTACGGTGTGGGAGTTATGACCTTTTAAACATGACCCTTTGTTAGAGCGCCACCATCTGGCCGACATAGGTGATTTGTAGTGCCTGAGTAGTGGGGGGCCGTAGGAACCCACCTACCAAATTTGGTTGGTCTACAACTTATGGTTGCTGAGCCTCAGACATTTTAGCGGAGAAAGCTTCCACGCCCCAACGAAAAAGTCAAAATGGCGGGAAAACAATATGGCAGACATAGGTGGTGCCAATGGCAAAGTTGTAGGGCACGTTCAGATGCATAGGTCGATGAAGTTTTGTGTTGATCTGACTTATGGTGTGGGAGTTATGGCTGTTTACGCATGACCCTTTGTTATAGCGCCACCATCTGGCCGACATAGGTGATTTTTAGTGCCTGAGTAGTGGGGGGCCATAGGAACCCACCTGCCAAATTTGGTTGCTCTAGGACGTATGGTTGCTGAACCTCAGACACTTTTAGAAGAGAAAAATAAGAATAATAATCCTAACAAATACAATAGGGTCCCACCAGCTTCGCTGCTTTTACCCCTAATAATAATAATAATAATCCTAACAGATACAATAGGGTTCCACCAGCTTCGCTGCTTGGACCCCTAATTATATGGAATTTTACACATCTAATAACCATAATATCATTTGATTATAAAGTGACCTTTTGGAGTCTCTAAATGGCTTTTTTTGGAAACCTGCCTAGACACAGCTCAGGAAAAACAATGCAGAAGGCTCATTTTTGTGGTATCGTTATCAAATTTGAGCCAGGATTTGTCCAGTATAGTGAGGTATCTGTATTGTGTTTCTAAGCCCACCAACCGCAGCCTCAAGCATCTGTATACCTGAAAAAAATATTTTAGTTGAGAAAAAACGTCCACTGTTTTTGAGCGTCTGTTATATAGTTTCAGTAATTAGAATAATTCTGACTCTTTGAAAACAAACTCCCAAGGGATACCTTTCGGAAGAGACCAGGATTATCCCTGTAGTCAAAAGTGTCCAAGAACAGTAACCATTTTATTTTGGGTATGTTATTTTCTCCTCTGAGGGCAACTTCCCATTGGAAACTATTCAAAAGTGGAAGGCCTTATGGAAACCTGTATTTTAAAACAAATTAGGTTTTTAAAAAATGTATTGTTCAACAGGACATTTGGATGTAGCAAGGTTATATTACATTTTTGTGTTATTTTTCTTATCTGTGATTACCTCTGGAACTATGGTTAATGCCAGTTTTCATCCTGCTTGCTGATGGATTTGATCACTTGCACCATTTTTTAAATGGTCAAACAGTGACATCCCACTCTCCATGTCTTGAAGCATTTTGGTTTGAGAACAGCTGATTATCTTTTTGCTTGATTGCTGCTCTTACTCAATTGCTTGTATGTGACATGCACTTCCTGTTTGTGGTGGAGCGTGAGGGGAAGACGTGGTTTGGAAAAGTTTGTTACAGGATTGCATTGTCCTTTCAAGTGTGTATTTTATATTATTTCGTATAAAATATACATTTTATAAAATATTATTTTATATTATTTAGTTTTTAAAACCCATATTTTATAACCTACTTTTTTTCCACTGTTAAGCACTCGGCAAGCAAACTAGCTGGTTAGCTACTTTGGCCACCTTCTTGCAGACCAGAGGTTTTTTTAGTGTGGTTTTTTGCCTCCCCAGGAGCAAAATGTATTTGTAGTTAGATAGTTTGCCTTTATTGTTACGTGTAAATGTTAGCTGTGGTTTATTATGACCTGATTCTGGATAAATTATGGTTGTATTTTGAGATACTGTATAGATGAAATATAACCTAGTACAAGGGTTCTCTCAGTTATTGCTACTTAGCAAAAGCTAGCTAAGTTAGTTGATTATAACTTGATTGATTCTGCATGCGGTAGTTCTTTATCATGTTATTAATTTAATGCTTAATGTTAGATCGTTAAAAATGCCTTATTTTTTCCTCTATGGTTTCTGCTGCTAGTTGTTCGGAGCCACTCGGATGTTTTGAAGTTGTGGTCTTAGTGTTTCCACCTCGCTAGTAACTTACTCTAGACTTCAAGAGAGATAGAGTGATAGTTAGGGGGTAGTCTGGCCAAAGCTGTGTGTAAGAGTTTACAGAATGATCATGCTTCTGGAAAGCGATTTTCAGGGGGAGCTAGTCTGCCATCGTTGCTGTCTGGTCCTGGAGGGGCAGGAATTGGACCTGGCCCTTGACCCTGAGAGTGGGAGGATTGATGAGCCACTAGGCATTGGTGATAGTGGGGGACTCAGTTATTTGTGGGGTATACAGCATAGTCTGTGTGTTGCCTGCCTGGTGCACTGGTGAGAGATCTCCTGGAGCGTGAGGAAAAGCTCCAGGCCGGGGCGGTGCGGGATCCTGTGGTCATGGTTCATGTACAGTAGGAACCAATGGCATAAGTAAGGGTAGGTTTGAGGTTTTGCAGGAAACATTTGTTGAGCTAGCAGAAAAGATTAGGAGCTGAACCTCCACTGTAGTTTTTATGGAATACTACCACATACAAGCAGAGGAAAGCAGGGGTTGAGGGAATGGGAGAGGATGTGTAGAAGTAATAATTTGAAATGTTTTTGCTTGAATGCTAGAAGTATTTTAAAAAATTATTTTTGGAACTTGAGGCTGCTATTAATAGTGGGGGCTGTGACATAGTTGGGATTAGAGAGACATGGCTTGGGGAGGAGGATGGGGATGAATATGATATTGAGAGGGACAAACTCATTAGGAAGAATAGATCCAGTAAAAGAGGTGGAGGTGTAGCTCTTTGTAAAAGATTTTTCTTCTTCTTTAAATTCCAGTTCATGCTTAGTGAGGATATTTGGATTAAGCACATAGGAGAATGTGACAAGGGCCAGTAGTGTGAATTCAATGCACTTTGGAAACAAAACAAACAAGAGAAAAGTGAGTAAGAATTTTTAGATGTTGTTATAAATTATGTTTTTGGCACCGTATGTCAGTCAGCGTACAAGAGGGAAATCAATTCTGGATCTGGTGCTATGTAATGATCTTGACAGAATTTGTAACATAGACGTAACTGAGCCACTTGGGTTTAGCGATCATTCTGCAGTTAGTTTTAAAAATTTGAATGAACAAAGCCTCTTCTACAGCCCAAATTTTTACATGTAGATGAAATTTTAACAAGATGCGAGCAAATTGAAGTAATATTGACTTGGGTGCAACTTCTTTATTGCAAGACTGTGAATGAAAAGTGGGGCAGGTTCAAAAGGGTTATTTGAGGCACAGTGTAAATTTATTTAAAAGTTAAGGAACAGTCAGTTGATGAAGCAGTATCCCCAATGGATGAACAAGGCTGTACAGGAGAGTTTGAGAAAAAAAATCAACTGTGTAAGATATATAAAAATGACAGCACTGAGAAAAATAAGGCTGAACAGTCTTTAGAAACTGGAGAAATACTGAGGACTGGAAGCATGGTAATATAATACCAATATATAGAAAATTGACTATATGGATCTAGGAAACTACAGACCTGACAGTTTAACTTGCATCACATGTTAAATACTGGAATCTATCATTAGAGAGAGGTTAGAAGTGTTTCTTGAAAATAACAACATCCTATGGGATAGCTGACATGGTTTTTCACGAGGGAAGATCCCTTGTGAGTCCCTCAAGGATCGGTGCTGGGGCCACTGATCTTGACAGGGACATAGAAAGTGTATTAGTAAAATTTGCAGATGATGCAAAACTGGGCAGCCCAGCTAATAGTTTGAAATCTACTAAAGTAATCCAAGAAGATTTAAACAAAATCCAGAAGTGGATGGAAACCTGGCAAATGAAATTCAGTATAGCCAAATGTAAAGTTCTGCAAAAAGCAAGGCAGGATTGCTTCATGGGAGTTTTGAAAAAGACTTGATCAAAGCCTTTCAGGTTCTAGGCACTGTGTTGTAGCAGTAAAAAGGCCAACAGGATGCTGGGATATATAGCTAAAAGTACTGAGTATAAATCCAAGGAAGTTATACTTACCTCATACAATACATTTGTTGGACCATGCTTGTACTGTGTGCAATTCTGTGTACCGTACTACAAGAAGGATATAGAAGCTGTGGAAAAGGCCCTATGAAAGGCAACCAAATTGATTCCTAGTATTAAAGATTAAAGCTATGAGGAAAGCGTTAAGATGCTTAATCTCTTCAAGTGTAGTAAAAAGGAGTCTTTGTGGTGATTTTATTGAGGCTTATAAATTCATATATGGGATTAACAAAGTGAACCATAAGAAATTCTTAAGGTTGAGTTCTGTTAGTAGAATGAGTGGACATAACTGGAAATTAGGAGAAGGTAAATCCCATACAGACATTAGAATTTTTTTTAACGCAGAGAGTAGTCAATGTGTGGAATAGCCTGACAGGTCACGCAGTAGAGGCAGAAACTGGGGATTTTTAAGACCAGGCTTGATACAGTGTTGGATACTATCTACTCTTTAGGTAATCAGAGCACTAGGTACAGTTTGGTCAGAAAAATGCAGAGCACTGTTGGGCTGTTCTCGTTGTTATGTTATGTCATGTTATGTCATGTTTAGTCTCGCATAGCCAGACCTATCTCCTCACTTCGTTTCAGCGTTGTGCCAGCGCTGGAGAAAGGTCTGGCTCAACCCATTATCGTTCTGGTATAGGGGGAAGAAACGCTCTGGCTTGTTTGTATTTCTTTAAACCAATCACAATCGTCTTGGGCGGCGCTAAGCCCAGGATGCAGTGACAGTGCCCTTGCAAAAACGGTAGCACGCAGATAGCGGAAGAGGAGGAGAATTCCGACTGAAATAGTCGGCCAATGGCAGGGTTATACCCACAGTCTATATCCTGTGTCAGACTATGTCATGTTATAAGCTTGAGTAAGTAGGGGTTAGAAAATATTGCTGTGCAAATGGGCAACCTGAATGGTATCAAATCACAAGTCTAACAGAGTCAGTTGCAATCATCCTGATGATGGTGGTATCAAAGGCATTTCATAGGCATGTATTTGATATTATTTTTTCACTGCACAGTATCACTTCATGCTGCAACAGCAACATAGAAAGCAAGTTATTGCTAGGTAGCGGGCTGTGAATTCTTAGATATATTGCGATGATGGCTAACTACCTATATATTGCCAGAATGATTACTATATGTAGGTATAGTGTTATTATAGTGTTATTTTTATTTTATTTTTTTTAAAATTAATGCTACTACTAATAATAATTCTAGGTCATTAGGTCAAACACAAGATTTCCAACGCAAGATTCCAATAGGCCCGAATGGGTCAAGAACAAGAAGAGGGACACATTCAGGTGGATTCCCTTAGCATGTTCTGTTCTGTGCTCCCATGGGATGCTCAGCCTCAGAATTTAGTCAGCCCATTGTAAAGATTTTAAAATCCACCTTTTCAGTAGTGTTTTTGCTGAAAAAATGCAAAAACTCTGCAATGACATATTAAGGTTGTTTTTTATGTTGCTTGTTTTTTTCTTATTTCAAAGAATTTTAAACATACTTTTTTCTATATTGCAAGCTGTGATAGGCTTACAAAAAGTATTTATTTTTTGAAATGTCAAGGTATAAATATGCCTGTTTACAATGCTTTGCATTATCAGAGAAACATCACCAAAACTTGTGTGGAACTATCAGCTGAAGGAATTATGATATAGTCTATGTTGTATATAATAAAATTACAGATTACTTTCTCAGCATCTACGATTTCAAAGGTGAAAGTATCTTTCAGTTTAGATATAACGTATAAACCCTGCATCTGTAATACCTATGTATAAGAAAAAGGATCATTACCTGATTTTACTTGACATAACTCAATAGAAAATTTGTAGTTGAGCTTTATTCATTGGTTAGCAAAAACTTAGGAGGAGTGGGTCCGCTGGAAAGCAGGCCTGCTACAAGCAGCGAACTGAAATAGTTATCGCTCTCTTTTACTTTCCTTTGTGTTTGGTATTTTAATTTGTTGTTTTAGATTATTGTTTTTGCCCAGGGGGAATGGTGAAGATGCTTGTATATTTGATTTTGGGTTTGTGTGGGCGTGGTCTCTCTCTTTCCATGCGGCAATCAACAGTGTTTCCGGGAACTTCCGCATCTCCCTCCCAGGGATGTCACACTGGCGTAATACCATAACTTTCTAGAAGGTGCATGTTTATCCACCATAGCATTAAAGGTACTTATAAAGGATGCTAAAGCTGTCTCAACATCAAGAATTTGAAAATGTGAGATATATAACTCTGATGGAGGTCATGAAAAAAAAAAAATCGTGTTCATTTTCATTTAAATTCCTAAGATTTCTCTTGTTAATGTAAAGGGGATATGATTTCTTAAACTCTCATGTTCTAACACAGACAGTAGGGCAATGGTCAGTAATACAAGACCAAAAACACCATTAGTCACCATTTTGTCTGGTCTATTGCAAAGTATAATACTGATAAGAGTAGATTTGCATGTTTCAGGCTTGGACAATTTTGTTCTGTGACTGTCTGAGTTTAAATCAAAACAGACCTTACATTTATCAGAAACATCTCTTGGACAATAAAAATAAAAATCACCCATAACGTTTAATGCAGAAATCAAATAACTAAAATTATTCACTTCCAATTCCTTTTAACATAAAAAATGAGGGCATCTGAAAAACTAGGCAAGAGTTATACAATTAATCATTTCAATAAATAATTTGAATTACAGTTGCTGCATTTTGGCTTTACTTTCAATTTTATTAATGTTTCAATGTTCTGAATGACCCACAATCCCAGAAATTTGTATCTATAATGTTCGACTGTTGTGCATACTTCAGCCTGTTACACCAGATGCAGTTTCTCCTCTTGTAAAAACTGATTTGCCTTTAATGTATTCCCTATGAATTCTGAACTTAGCAGACATAAAATGAGTTGGTATCTACAGTTCAAATGACTGTATGGAGTTACAGCAAGGGGCAACAACTCGCCTCTATTAGTGAAGCCTTTTACCCCAGTGGCTACTGTATGAACTGCAACGCCTAGTTGCAAAAAGAACTTGAAACCCCGCCCACCCAATGTTAAGTCAATGGGGAAAGCCTGAAAAGAGGCCAATTTTAAATATAAAATATAAAGTCAATACATTTTTTACACAAGAAATTATGGTTTAACTAGTTAATCCCATCCCTTGTCATGTCTCCCCTGGGTCTGATGTTTTAAACTAATTCCGCCAAAATTCTCAAATCTGGGTTAATTTCAGTGCGTGCAGTGTGGCTTGTCTTATTACCGTATGAGCATATAAGGATTTCCCCATCCTCGCAGGCAGGCAGAGTGCTTCAGTGGCAGGTGTGATGCTGTGTCGTTTTATTCCGATTAGCTAGCTACATACGATCTCACAAGTTAAAAGTCCAAGGTCCAAAAATGCTGTGGCCTGCGTTCAACTGTACTAACCGCTGTTCTAAGGATTCTTCTCTCCAGTTCTTTTGGTTTGAGACATTTTCCGATAAACAAGGTTCTATGTCAAAATGCGATTTCTGACCATTTCGGGGTTTCAGTTCATTCTCATAGAGTCTCATCTTTTATAATTTGTATATGTTGCTGGTGAAATCAGAATTGTAAGCAGTTTTGAAGTTTCTTTAAGAAGACAAGCTAGGGGGATTTACTTAGGTAGGGGGAGTAAGCTTACTGTCTTGCTATCGATCTATCTGTCTATCTAGCTAACTTGCTAGTTAGTTATCTCGTTATATATCTGTCTAGCTATCCAGAGTTCTGTTATCTATCTGTATATAACTAGCTAGCTAGTAAGCTAGTGATCTATTATATCTATTTTTCTATGTAAATATCTTAACACTAAACGTATCTTGCACAATTAACTTTTTTGAAATGTTATGACAGTACGGTTCTTTGGTTGCAAGGCCACTCTTGTTGTCCAGACGTGGGCACGTCTAATTACCATGTAAGGTAGTTGGGGACTCCACTCTTTTGCTCCACTGCGCTTGCGTTGGTAGCAACGGACAATGTGACTGCTCCCCAGTTTGGGCTTTATGCGCCAGTGAGCACTAACCACAGCAAATCAGTGGGTGACGTCATGAAGCACTTTGTCCATATTTTTATACGGTCTATGAGTTACAGTCACTAGTGTATTTTATGGCAGCAGTCATTAGTGGTGGGAAGTCCAGACACATTTGAACCTGAGATTAAACCCCTAAAGCCCAATAGCCATAAAATTAGATACCAAACAATAACACTGTCTTAATTTATTGCTTTTATCAGTCTTTGATTCAAGATTCAGCCTTATAACCCGCATACAAAAGCTTAGATTGTTTACACTTTGATACAGAAAAGCCTGTCTCAATTAGTCAAACCACTAGAGATAACAAAATAAATAAAAAGGCTGTCCCCCATCCCAAAGGCTGAAATTACCATATTATGTGATTCATAAAGTGTCCAGAACTAGACAAGTGGCTGCTGATCTTTCTCCACTGAGATTTACACGAACAAATTACCCCCTGAGACAAAACAAATAAACCCGCTCTTTGTACATAAGCAAGGAAAAGTCGACTTTCCTTTGAGCTGAATGCCTGTTCAGGAACACCTGAAAACAAGCATTTCTGTATACGTAAATACAATTTCAAATGCAAAAAGTGGCATCCTTCTGAAGTAAATTCTGACCTTACAAACGGTGAAAAAATTCTCAGTCAGTGATTCCAGTGTTGAGTAAATCACCTGACTGCAAGATCCTACCTGGAAAAATTTACCCTATCTATGATATGCCCATCTAGCCCTTTGTGGAAACCCTGTTCTATGTAGCAGTCACCTGACAGGTTTTCACAGGTTTCATAATTAGTTAACGCCTTCCTTCTTGCTGAAATAACCGCTGGGATATTATGTTGCGTAACCATCAACTTGCAGGATGCTTTTGCAGAATGCACAAGGTACAGCTCTGCACATGTACCATACATTGTTTATAAGGGCTTTGTTCATCGGCGTATGATTGCAAAAGCCAAGCAAGCATAAGAGGAAGACTTTGAAGGAAGTAATGAAGGAACTGGAGAGTGACAGAAGCGACAGTGATGGCGACCGTCACTCTGGGCTGGAGAGCTCTGGCTCGATAGAAACAGCAGCATACGAACGCAGCTTGGATCCTCTTCAGGACTTGCAAGTCTAAACTGTTTAAATTAGATGTTCATGTATGTTACTAGGACATTAGTTGTGTTACTGTGTTATATAATTTTATTTGTATTAGTATTTCAGTCATTTTCTAGGTTCTATGTAGGCTATTTTATTGTTGTGATTATGCACGGTAAGTTTATTCAGCTTCTGTATGTGCCAGTCATAAAACTTAGCAGTTCACAGTCGCTATTTCACTGTAGTCAGGGGAACTAGTTTCTCTCTAGCTGCATTGAGTTCCTTCCTGTAGTTGTGGTGCAATTTTACAACAGCTTCTTTTGCAAGACACCACAAGATATTTGTCAACTGCCTCTTGATCTTCCTGTTCTTCTGTTAACATTTCTGGCCAGCTGCTGGACCTTTATGAGTGTGTATTGAACACTACACCTGGAAATCTTAACGTTTTTCTCAATTTCTTGTGGGGAATAACGTTGCCACAATATGTTCACTTGGCCCTGCACATCTAAGCTTAATGCCTTGTGATTTTACATAAATCTTACAGCTTTAGTGCCTATTTTTCTTACACTACAGGCCAGTGGTATTAGGCTACCTGTGGGCTATGCCAGTGGGAGGAAACACCTGACGGCGTTGTGCTAGACCCTGAGGGCCAGCCAAGAGCAGTGAATATTTCTTACTGAGGGGCTGGCTGACTTTCTGAGTCCCCATTGCTCAAACGCGCAAAAGTGATGTCGTGCAGTAGGTGGCAGTATTAATCAATTGTTGAAACGTGCGCAAGTGGTGGTGTTGTATACTGCAGTGGCGCTATTAATCTTAAATGACTAGCGACAGCAGATGAGTATGATAATTTTGAAGAAAAACAACTGTAGATGTGAAATCGTGATTGTGTTCTAGGTAGTAGATAGCTAACTACCTAGAAGGTATATTTTTCAAGTTCAAATCAGCAACAAGGCTAAGTTACTATCCAGAAGTGTAACGTTAGCATTCAAGTAAAACATGGGTTGGGCGGGCATGTGTATTAGAGCCCAGCCGATATATCGGTTTGGCCGATACATTGGCCATTATTTGACTTTTTTGACGACATCGGGATCGGCAGTTATGCCGCCGATGTGTCCCGATTTTTAAATAAGTATAATAAACAAAAAACAATGATTATTTATCTGTCCTTGTCTGTTTGAACGTTGTAATTGCTATTTACTAGAATTATCCAGTAGAGGGAGCTCTAATACAAGTGTGAACTGCAGCAGCTGACGCGCTACTTCTCTAATAAGACATTTGTCACTCGTGCCTCATCCAATATTCTCCACTGCAAGACTTGTCTGCACAGATTTGATTGTCTGCAGATTTGATTTGATTGTTTATCAATCCTCATTATCAAGCGAGCGAGCTAGCTAACATATTTGGTTCACTTTAGCAAGCTAGCTGGCTAGCAAGCATTTATGAAGTGGCAGTGAGCACATAAGCAGCGTAGGATCTACATTTCCAGAGGACATCGCTGTATTCTCAAATAAATAACCAGCCAAAATAAAATAGTAATTGAATGCATCACACATTTGTTTTTTATCAGAGATAATGATATTAGCTACTATATGATGCTGTGTCAATAACCAACGCGTTATTGCAAGCGAGTGTGTCATCTAGTCACGCGCCATCGTAGCAAGCTAACCAGATAGTAAAAACGCAGATAAAACACTTCTAACATGGATCATTTTAAGCCATGTTATCTAGCTTTGTTGTGATAACATGAGAGAAGGATTGCTGTTTGAGACCTGCACGAAAGCGCATTGTAGTTTTTTTCACGTATTTCATCCAGTCAATTTAATTTCATCTAACGTTACACTTGATTCACTCTTTAGCTCCGCTAGATAATATCTTACTCTTTGAGATCATGTAGTAGAAATAAAATAAGAAAATATAATTCATTTAACTTACTGAGAATATATAATAAGAAATAATGAGGCTGTGTCAATAGCTAATGCTTTATTGCGAGCAAGTGTGTCATCTAGTCACACGCGCATTGTAGTTATTTTCACCACCGAATTCTTATGGACAGGGAAGCTCGCTAGATAGTCTTACTCTTTGAGATCATGTAGTAGGAATAAAATAAGAAAATATAATTAATGTACTGAGAATAGATACTAAGAAATAATAACAAATTAATAACAACAATAATAATAATATTCATAAAAATACATGCTTGAAACTGGAAAACTGATTTTTTTAAATT
The DNA here is from genome assembly GCA_039654925.1 of Anguilla pacifica. Lineage (NCBI taxonomy): Eukaryota > Metazoa > Chordata > Actinopteri > Anguilliformes > Anguillidae > Anguilla > Anguilla pacifica. The sequence goes on from CM077292.1 coordinate 43,008,433, forward strand.
GATTTTTTATAGATGGCTGGAAAAGAAAGGAGTAAAAGCAAGGTGTGGAGTTATTTTGATTTCACACACTTAAAGATGGTGTTAATATATATATATATATATTTAATTTAATATCATCTTTTACTTTTATCTAAAAAGTTCTTTGTGTGTTTATTTTTATTTGTTTGCTTGTAAGTTAAATGTTCTTAAATATAGAAACTTCAAGAAAATATAAGTTTTTCAAATTGATTTGAAAATGTTGCACTTTTTGTCAAAATATCGGTCAAAACATCGGTAATCGGTGGGCTAGGACTCTCCAAAATCGGGCATCGGTCGGGCTCTAATGTGTATTTGCAAAACCTAGGATGGTCTGAGGCAATATGCATTTATTAAATATTATTTCATACCCTATGTGAATGTTACATGAACGTGAATGTTAATTGTGATTTTGTGATATTCCTTACTAGCAGGTGAGTGTGGTATTTTAAGGACAGAACAACAGCACAATTTGGACGTGAAATGGTGTTGCAGGTAGCCAGCTTGCAAGTATTATGTTAATAGCCTATAGCACATTGTATCTATTTGTTGGATTAGTTCAAAGCACCCAAAAATGGTCACTAGTTCACTTGCTTGCTAACTAGTTTCTATTATATAGCTCAATAGCGATTACTATGGAGGACTAAATGTGCCAAAGTTAAATAAAGAATTAAATAAATGAATAATTAAATAAATACTTAATTTTATTTTGAAATAATTAAATAATTCCCACCTCATGGCTATTTAATTATTTTATGTTGTATTTCTGAATGGATTTTTTTATTTGATAATGACACTTTTACGAATTACATATTTCCGAATGGTGTTTTTATTTCCAAACTCCCTTTTTCATTTCATAATGACACTTTTCAAAATGGTAAGCCCTCCTGTCAGTCAACACGAGCAGGGTGTGATCACTCACGGTCATTGGTTGCTCATGCATTCAGGGAAGGCAGCAGCACTGCAAATATCAGTCTGCATGTTAAAATTATACATAGTAAGCCCTAGTGCTACAGCTATGTTGAAAGAGTGAGGCTCCCATAGGATCTGGAGACTTGTTCATTTTGGTACAAATGTGCTCTTTATTTTAAGCTGTGAGCCATGTCTGTACTGTATTTAATTTAGGAGATAATGGGGTTCATTTAAGATGGGGGATTCTTACAAAAAGCTTTATGTTTAAAAAAGATTTATGTGTCTTTAATCCACTGATGTAGGCCAGCTATATGATGGCTTCATCATTTGATGTGGTTGTTGTAGATCTTGAAGTTGGGCAATGGTTTGCAGTTAGGGGTGAACTAAATAAAATTGTTCATGTCTGGCCAGCTAAAACCCAAACTTTTCTGGGGGAAGGGGGTCTCAGAAAGTACTGCAGCAAGTCTATTGACTAAGATGCACTCCTTGATGATCTTGATTCATATGAATCATCAGATTCCTGCTGAAGAAAATATTTCCCCACTTCTGACACATTTGGGTCACAAAACCCTCATACAAACTCCTATGTTTGTAATCGAGCCCTGTAGACCTATTCAGATGCAATGCATTACATTACAGGCATTTAGCAGACAATCTTATCCAGAGCAACGTGCACAAATATTACATAGCATTTACATCCATTTATACAGCTGGACACATACAATATATGGCAAATATACACATTTGAAACTATTCTGTGTCCTACATGCGAAACTCTGCCTGCATAGACAGATAGCTGTACGCTCCAGAAGACTGAAGACAAGCGTGAATGAAGACAATGCAAGCTTGAATGATGACCCAGGCGAATAAGCAAAGTTTGTGTTGTTTACTTGTATGTGTGCTGGGTAGCACAGTGGGTAAGGAACAGGGCTTGTAACTGAAAGGTCATAGGTTCAATTCCTGGGAAGGACACTGCCATTGTACCCTTGAGCAAGGTACTAAACCTGAATTGCTTCAGTATATATCCAGCTGTATAAATGGATACAATGTAAACTGTTGTGTAAGTCGCTGTGGATAAGAGCGTCTGCTAAATGGCTGTAATATAATGTCCTGTTCAACATGTATACATTTGCAGCATTATATTCCTCTTATGAAACTGAAATCCATCCATCCATCCATTATCTATATCCACTTATCCTGGGCAGGGTTGCGGGGGGTGCTGGAGCCTATCCCAGCATGCATTGGGCAGGAATATACTCTGGACAGGCCGCCAATCTATCGCAGAGCACACACCATTTGAAACTGAAATGACAAAGTGTAACGGAAATAAATTCAATATCGGTACATAAGCAAATGCTTTCAAGTGCAGGTATTTAACTGATGTAAATAAATGATACAATATGAGACATACTGCAAGTTATGTCCAGAAATTCTAATGACAGCATCATTTGCTTTGTAACAAGACCAAACTGATGGTCTAAATAGCAATTCAAATATAAGGTGAAATTACAGAACATAAGCATGAAACATCTCTCATGATAATTATGCATAATATAACTACAAAGCTTCTCATAGGTTTAACGCGAACACACGGAAGAAGATTACAAGAGAGAAAACTAATCACAGTTTCTGCTCTGACAACTCTGAAAAAATGGGCACTTCTGTTCTCACCTCTAAACTTGTCATGAGACCACAAACAACCAATAGGAGGTTACAAGGTCAAAGTAACATGAATTGGCTATAATATTGAATGAATTGACTGAATTAGTTGTATTAAACCACTAGAGGGTGCTGTAAATTCCTAAATTGCATTTATGTGCATGTTACATTACAGATACACTGTGTGATGCCGTTATTTTTATTCAAGAATGTGTGAACACGGAGTTAATGTTTGATAAGCAACAATTATGAAAAGGTTTTGTGCACAGAAGCTCACCAAAAGGACACATTTTGACTAAAATAAATTGCTTTTCCAAAAAGAGGTTCTTGACGGTGCCACTCTTGAAGCTTCTTGTAGTGGAAGATGGCTGGAAAAAAGATATTCACAATGTTCTAATGTGGAGAGGTTTGGTGCCATTTGGAAAGGTTTTGGTGACAGTGGACCTTTGGTTAAATAAGTCAAATTATACTGCTTTGTTCAATCGACTCCAAACTTTTTTCCTGTTCTTGTAGACATCCTGGGGTACAATTGGCAAAAGAAATCTGGTTTTGTCCAAATGGACTGCATTTATATAGCGCTTTTATCCAAAGCGCTTTACAATTGATGCCTCTCATTCGCCAGAGCAGTTAGGGGTTAGGTATCTTGCTCAAGGACACTTCGACACGCCCAGGGCGGGGTTTGAACTGGCAACCCTCCGACTGCCAGACAATCGGTCTTACCTCCTGAGCTATGTCGTCCAGTATCAGAAGTACATATATTCACTGCTGAATTAAGAAGAAGAAGAAAAGAAGAAAAAAAAAACGATTTTTGAATTTCTGTGTTGTTTTTCTGAATAATTATGTACTTTATGTTTACTGCGTGAAACTCCTGTAGGATCAGAGTATCAAATGTGCTCTTCATTTGCAGCTTTGAACTATGTCTGTACTGTGTATAGTTTTGGAGATAATGGAGTTTAAGACCAGGGAGATTCCTACAAAAGCCCTGGGTTTTAAGTTGGTTGTAATGAGTTAATTAATGCAGTTTTCTTATTTTGCTGCGCAGGTGACTTCACCAGCTGGAAGATCAGAAGAGAGGTCCTCCCGTATGACACTAGTGGGATCCCTCCTGGTGCCGTTATCTGTCATATGCCTCAGTTCAGGTGAGGGAGAGTACTGTGAAAAATGTCCAAGACTACAGATGGGCATGGATATGCCATAGTACATTCTTATTGTTTGTTCATTGCCTTAAAGATTTCACCCTCTTTGATTATTTCTTGTTTTGATGTTTAGCAAAATAAAATGAAATTAAATAAAAATTTCTACTCCTATATAAGTAACTCTAGAATGTTCAGATGAAATTAAGTATCATAATTATATAAAAAATACAAACCTGACAATGAATTAATGTATTCACTCCCTTGAAGTTGCAACATGAGTTGCAGAGTGCCCAGCCAATATGGTCATCATTTTCTGACTGCAGACTCTTGATGCTTATAACCACTTATTTTTTCACCTCCTTGCATCATTTCCTGGTAGGCAAAGCCAAACATGTCAAAAATACATGAAATTGACATCTGGAATCACGTTTTGTCAATGTGGGCTCATTCCATTTGCTTATCTCATCTCCTTGTCTCCTTTCCTTGCTGCTAGCTCCACCTATCTGAGTACGCAAGGAAAGGAGGCAAGCCAAGGTCATGCAGACAGAGGAAATTGAAGAAACGTGTAAGGAATTTTGAAAGTCCTAGCTCTTTCAAGCATCAGTTGGGGAAAGGTGGATCCACAGGTCGATATTTATGTCAGGCATTCCGAAAAAATATTTCCACAGAGGATGCACTTGTGTTTCCTTGCTCAAGAATTATTTGGTGAGCCTCCTAGCTCCTCACTTCTTGAAGGAGCATTTAACGGGTTGCATTTTCCTTAAAGATGGCGGACCTCGAGTCAGTCAAGGGCCTCGGGAACAAAGGACGAATAAAATAAGCGATTGGAATGCACCCACGTTGACAACGCGAGATTACAAATGTAAATTCCATGCATTTTTGACCCATTTCACCTTCCATACTAGGAAAGGAGGCAAGGAAAGGAAGCAAACAGGTAAGAAAATAAGTGGTTGGAACACACCCTTTGATAAAACCTATTTTGATAAATGGTAAATGGACTGCATTTATATAGCGCATTTATCCAAAGCGCTTTACAATTGATGCCTCTCATTCGCCAGAGCAGTTAGGGGTTAGGTGTCTTGCTCAAGGACACTTCGACACGCCCAGGGCAAGGTTTGAACCGGCAACCCTCCAACTGCCAGACAATCGGTCTTACCTCCTGAGCTATGTCGCCCTATTTTTGAACCCTTCTTATGGTTTCTAACTTCCTGCATAAGAGTATAATTTCTTTGAAAGACTTGCAACAGGAGACACTAAAATTACTTCAAGTAATATTACTGGCCAGCTGATTCAAAATAGGTGTGAATAACTGGGACATAGAACAGGACCTGATTGAGTAGAAAAACAGTGAACAGCAATAACAAGCCTGGGTGTGACTGACTGGGATAGAGAACAAGAACTGATTGAGTAAAACAAAAACATTGAACAGTTAAAAGGTAATAACAGCAACAAGCTAAAGATTTTAGTCGGGCACAGACAGGGCTTGTCCAGACACGTTTTGCAGTGGAAAGTTGACAGTTTCCTCTTCAACTTCCCATCTAGTGTTTGCTTCCTTGTGGAGCGCACCGTTCAGTCCTGTCTTTAATGGACCTCCAAGATGCGTCTGCCAAGGAGACGGCTAGGGGCTGCCTCCATCCCCACAGCTGATAAGGGTGCTTGTGTCAAATTGTGGCACTGCATGAGCCCCTGGGGCTTGCAAGGTGTTCCCACTCTCCTTGAACAAGATGTGGGCATTAGCCAATGCGGCCTCCTGCATATGGTGGTACTACTGCTGGTACCACTTCATGTTGCGGTACTTGAAATCATAGTAGTCTCAGAGGTTTACACCACCCATGTACCCGAGCAAGAGAGAAGCTCAACACAATTGAATTTTCTGACACTACATGACCGAAAAGTATGTAAACACTTGACAACCAACTTCTCACTGGTTCCCATACAGTCCCATGCTGGTTCCCATACACCGGTAACCGGTGCATATCGGCCCAAATTGCAACGCAGTTATCGCTGACCTCACATTAGCAAGCTCACTAAAATCACCTCAGCTACCTAGCTAAAATTATCACACATTAGCATGCTAGCTAGTAGTAGACAGTTTATTACTTTATATAATCAAGATTTGCAGTCATTATTGTTACTTTACTAAGTAGCATTGTGTTGTTTGCTCTTAATTTTAAAGAACGTATCTGTTTATCACCTGAACATCGAAAGAAATTATATGAACTTTACCTGAACAGAGGACAGTCATGGTACCAGCCCTGAAAAGAGGCAGTGAGGAGCAGCGGATTGGGGAAGAAGACTGGGGCATCGCCGTGCTTCATTCTCATATCTTGGAGCTAGGGATGGGCATTTGGATGATTTTTAGTGCTTGAGTACCCAGTTGGATATTGATATTGAGCACTCTATTCGAGTGCTCATTCACGCCGGGGAGGGTGGGGCATACCGTAATTATTGCCATTTTTGGCAGTTCCACTACTTTCTCCATTTTATTATTATTTTTCAACCAGTTCCATTATTTCCTCAGTTTGCAGTGCAAACTTTCTGTGACTTCTCGGCTGGTTTGAATGGGAATTGTCATCCTTAATGCTGTGAGAAACAAAGTGGGACAATGTAGATTCTAGAATGTACTGGGATCAAAATTCCAGTCTTGTCAGCTGTTTTAATTAAATATTTGACAGCCCCTGTGAACAGTGAGTTGTTGCTGAGCTCTCCTTCCCCCATTAGGCAATGTGTCTGTGACAAAATGCCTCAAAGACTGAAACCTTGCAATGTACAACAGGTTGTACCAAAACAAACTTTAAAAAAATTAAATGGTAGCCCAACCCTGTTTCATTATTTTAGTCGGCCTAATGCGTGTTTCACATTCCTTTAGGTATACCATGTAGGTTTTTTGTGGCCCTTGAGGACTCTGTGTTTGTAGTCAGAAAAGCCACCTCCTCTGTCCTCAACCCACACCTCTGTTGAGGATGCACCCTTGTGTGCCACAAGCAAAATGTAAAGCGACAAGATGAGGTGGTCTGAGATATTGAAAATAGCATTTTTAGCAAAATGAATGATTCCAAATAGATGGTAACGGTAATTAGGTTGTGCTATAACAATCTTTACACTGAGTGCACCCCTTAACATGTGAGAACATTATATGTTAGTGACCCCATTTTTTTTGTGTTTTTCCTCATTCGGTATTTAGCTATTCTGGACATTTACTTAGAACTGGGATGTAAACACGAAATCGTGTGTGGAATAAGTACCATTAGCAGGCCGCAGGTACATTATTGCTAGCTAATACACTTATAAAGTGAATGACTTTTTCATGAAGTTATCCATATCCTATTGAAATTTGCCTCTTTATTTTCTCAAATACCAGATAATATGTATATGTTCATGGTTATGGATAACTGATACTTAATGCAAATTGTAGCTGCCTTATCTAACCTGTGTTCTGTAGCTGTTCCAACGTCCATTGGTATGCAGTTAATTATGCAATGCTTTGGATGATGCCGTTGCAAAATAAAATGTAATATAATATTACATTATGTTCCTGAGGTATAGAGTAAGAAATAAATGATTGAAATAATTACAGGTGAACTACCAATGCCTAGGAAGTTATGATGTGTTTTATTATCAGTGAACCAGGATGAGGACAAATTACTGAGCTAGCCAAGTTGAATCTATAAATAGCAGCAGCAGTTCCCATAGGGGTTAGACATCCTGATGGAGAACAGAATTTGATACCCAACCTTGGCTATCTAGCTGCCTAACATAACTAGCTAGCAAGAAGTTACTAACGCTAACTACGTAAGTTACTAACGTTACTTACAGATCCAACAGAAAACGGACTCACTCCGCGTTGCTTTTCATCCTCTTGGCGAACTTCAGCTGACAGCAACAAGGAAAATCAATTTCAAGGTTCACTCTAGTTATTGAACAAGCTCTGTCAGCTTGTCTTTTTGCTTCATTGTATCTAGGCTTTTTAGCATTGTCATTGCTGCAGCTCACAAGCAACAAACACTTGTGGAGTCTGATCCCAAACCGCAGGCTCTATAGCCACGCCCACCCATCCCCACACAGAAAAGAGTGCCATGCCCAGAAACATCCCTGTCACATTTTAGAATTGCAAATACAGGTAAAAGGTGCACAAATTTGGAGAAACTAAGTAAAGACATAGATGGCCAGTGCCTCATAGATATGCCAAGATATTTAGACGGTCTATTAATGCATACTGGTACATTTGTTCCTATAGTGGCAACATCCCGCTTATTTGATTTATTTCAGTCATTTCATGCATAAGATCTATTAATTTAATGAATGATTTTTTTTAACACTCACACTGTTTTCAGTGATTTTTAACTATATTGCAACTGCTTTTTGACTCAATATGTTATTTTCCGTGACAAATGCCCAGCCTTAATTATGCATATTATTAGATACCACATTGTGTTAAGCATTGTTTTTATTGCATATAGGCTATTATAGTAGGCAATTAAAACAGAAAAATGTAGTAATAACAGGGCAACTGAAAATTTCTGCAAATCAATATAAATAATTAAGATACTAATGAATCTTTCACTAAATGTAGAGTAAAAACTCATTTTGTGATACAAAATCTTGACTTGACTTTAAACTCATATTTTGACTTAATTTTGAAGCAACTGAACACTCAAGATTGCTTAGGATCACTGGAAATCGGTCAAAGAACATCAATTGATTGCCATAGCAACAGACAGCATTACATCATTTTTAATTTCTATTTTTTATTTGTAAAGTGCAGAGATTTTCGTTTTACAATCCAATCCAATCCCAGTTACTAGATGCAAGGGTTCACATACCGGCCTAAATTGTGACAGACAATGTTTAAAATGTTTAGACAATGTGTTCAATAAAGATATGAAAAGTGCAATTGATTGTCTGTTATTAGTTAAAGTTACAATCTCGAAGATTTCCGTTTCGTTCTCTTTGGCGGTACCAATGGCGAGAAGCGGTAATTGCAGGTGTGTTTTTGGACCTCACTTCCCATAGATCCAACCGGATCCAACCAGTGTCGCCTGTGTGACGTCAGTCAGTTGGCACGCCAACTATAACACTTACTATTTACTGAATAAAAAACGGTTGTTATAAAAGTAACGTTATGTACATACTCATTCATTGTCTAACATTAGGCTAACTTTAGATGTCTTTACACTGCCGAGCCGGGTTAAAATGCCGTAGCAAACCTGGGGTAGAATTAGTGATGATCAATTTCTGCAAACGTTCTTTATCCACCTTTTGCCCGGGATGAACATCTTTACACTGCAGAGATGAATTCGCGGGATTCGCTGTGGCTCGTGCAAGTATGTATCTCGTGCACAACAAGCAGTCTTTTTCGTGAATGATTGTTGTGTGTTATTTTTGAAACAACTGTTACCCCTGGTGTTTCTGGTTTTGCTAGCTAAACTGTTTGAGAATAAAGCTGAGCTGGGTATTAAATTAGCAATCAGAACAAGAAGAATAAAACAAAAACAAAGGAGATTTCATCAAAAAGGGCATGAAGGCTGAAGGAGCATATGAGGAAACGTAATAAAATAATAATGGTAATCCATACTGCCGTAGTCTTTTATTTAGTTTTCTCCTGCATGGCGTCTTCAGAAATCAGACCCGGCTCTGCTCCATATACCCCGGCTTTATTCCGACCATTATAATATATTGATGAACTCGATGGCAATGTAAATAATGGTAATGTTAAGGCCAGTTCAGATCAGTGATTCGCAGCGAGGCAAAACAGTTTTAGAATGTTGCAGAGAAAATTGCAGCGGTGTGAACTGGCTAGTAGCAGAGCCGTTGCCTGCCCTGAGGTTTTAATAGACCGAACTTGTCAAATGCCAAGTGCAGTTTTAGAACGTTTACAATCAGACGCCTTGGAATTTTGCAAGTTGCATCCAGTCTCATTGCGAATCATTGATCTGAACTGGCCTTTAGTTAGCTACATTGCAACGTTGCAACAAGGTAGCATTGCATTCGAGAGACGGTTTGCGAGGTCGGTACCGGTCGGTAGCGTTAGCTAGCGTTTTTTCTAATTGTTAGCTGACATTAGATTGTGTTAATTGCATTAGCTATCTAGCTAACGCAACGTTACCTGATATGAGAGATGGATACTGTGTGCAACGTTGTCTAAACTAATGTTGTCTTTCTTGACATGGTCCGGTAGCTAGCGTTAGCTGTGCAAATAGCTATGTAATTTAGTAAAGTTACAGTGTCATTAAATGTAATACGAATAATATGATCTCTCATGTTACACAAAAACTTTTTAGGGTTCCATAACTCCCCCCACCCCCCCTTTCTCTGTTATTGTAACACATGCAGACACCGGAAAAAACAGTATGCCACTCACACACAAGTGAGTTGAAGAGCGAGCCTGTTGCATTAGTTCCGCCTACCCTCTCAAGCGGACCAACCACTGATGGGTGATGGAAAATGCATCACTAACTGTGTGCCGCTTGTGATTTTTTCCCAAGAATGTCGCAACAGACACCCAGTTCTTTAATCATAAATTGTTATAATAATAATAATAATAATATAAATTAATATAATAATAGGCTCAATCACCATTATGTTACCTAATTCAGTGATAGATAGTGACTTAACAGACATTTGTTTTAATGAAAATCTTCGAGATTATTACTTTAAAGTGGAATTTGTTTGTGTATTGCTCTGACTTAAATGAAGATCAGACCATTTAATTAGTAATTAATGCAGAAATCCAGGTAATTCCAAAAGGTTCACAAACTTTTTTTTTTTGCAACTATATGTGAAACAGGGCTTTTTTCCATTTTGCACCTTATCATACCACACACAACAATGCATAAATACACATCACATTATACAATGAAAACTGTTAAATTTGCAGATGATACAAAAATGGGAGGTTTAGCCAACAGCCAACAGTTTGATACAAAACTGGGAGGTTTAGCCAACAGTTTGGAATCCACTAAAGTAATCCAAGAAGATTTAAACAGAATCCAGAAGTGGGCAGAAACCTGGCGAATGAAATTCAATATAACTAAATGTAAAGTTCTACATGTGGGAAATAAAAACATAGGGTAGGATTACTTTATGGGTGGTACAAAATTAGAATGTGCACATGTAGAAAAAGACTTGGGAGTAATAGTTGATCAAAGCCTAGCAGGCTCTGGTCAATGTGCTGTAGCAGTAAAAAAAAAAAAAAAACAGCCAACAGGATGCTGGGATACATAGCCTAGAGTATTGAGTTTACATCTAAGGAGATCATACTCACCCTATACAATACCCTTGTCAGACCACACTTACAGTATTGTGTGCAGTTCTGGGGACCGTACTACAAGAAAGATACAGAGGGCTTGGAAAAGGTCCAAAGACAGGCAACCAGATTGATTCCAGGTATAAAAGTGTTTTGAGGAAAGGCTTGAGATGCTTGGACTTTTCAAGCTTAGTAAATGGAGACTTGGGGGAGATTTAATTGAGGCTTTTAAATTTATTAAAGGGATTAACAAAGTGAACTACAGGAAATTATTCAAGTTGAGTTCGGTTAGCAGAATGAGGGGGCATAAATGGAAACTGGAAAAGGGTAAATTTCACACAGGCATTAGGAAAAACACAGAGTGGTCAATGTGTGGAATAGCTTGCCTGGTCATGTAGTGGAGGCAGAAACACTGGAGGTATTCAAGGCCCGGCTTGATACAGTGTTAGATGCTATCTAGCTATTAGGTAAACTAAGCATTAAGTACAGTTTAGTGGTAGGAATAGACGAGCAGTGTTGGGCTGAATGGCCTGTTCTCGTCTTACGTTATCTTACGTTATCTTATGTTAACTGCAATCACATGCAAACTCACGGTGCATTCACACAGCAAGCAATTCGTCACCCAGGTTGCTTTAAGTCCATTCTTTCTCTATGTAGCTGAGTGACACCCAGCAACACGAGCAACTGGGCAACTAAGCAACTAAAGTTGCCCGAAAAATGTTGCCCACAGTTTAAATTTTCGCGGGCATCACTTGTCAACAGCAAATCAGAGTTTCGGGGAAAAATGCACAAACAACTTATCATTATGGTACAATTGCACCCGGTGTTATACAAAATGTTTTTAAAAAAGAGTACAGCGTCTGAAAATGACGCTTGGACGGCAGTTTCAACTTTCTTGATAGCTAGTTAGTGAGGGAGATAGAGAGATCGCTGGCTAGGCAGCTAACTAGTGAGAGAGATATAGAGATATATGGCTAACGAGATGGCAATAACAAATATTTATCAGTGTCCTGACAACTATAGAAACAAATGGAGATGATATGTGGCTATATGGCAAGTATACATATTTGATGACACTATTATTTATCTTCAATAATATGTAGTTTCACAAGACCGCTAAGAGGATACAACGGTAAGCTCCTGCCCCTCCCTCAGCCTAGTAAACTTGAGCAACCCATCAACCGAGTTGCTCACTGTGTGAAGGCCCTGTCAGAGTTTCTTCTGAAACTCTTAATCTAGTTTAAATTAACTTTTTAAATTAAAATTCTAAATCTGGTTTCTGTGCACCAGTGAAAAAGCATCATCCAGAACACAGATGTTTGACCTTCAGTGCACACATGATAAAAATACTCTAACCTTTATTCAGAAATGATTTTTCCTGTTCAACAATTGTATGAATTTGAATATAAATCTGACTGCCCCATTGTCAAGTGCGTGTATTGACTATGAGTGCATATTGAAGGTATGAATTGAGGATATTTGTTTAGCATGTGTGTTGCTAATGAGTTTATGTCATGGTGCATGTATGTGGTGGTTTTTAGGGTTTGTTTTCAGTGTACTGTATGGGTGATAAGGGCACGTGTTGGTGATTAGTGTGTATGTATTGGTTTTAAGGGGATGCGCTTAGTGTTTGTTGGTGTTCCCTCAGCTGGTTCTTCCTGGAGCAGAAGGTCGATCTGAAAGGCGAGGGGTTCTGGGAGGAGCTGTTGGATAATTTCCAGCCTGATATCTCTGTCCAGGACTGGTGAGCCTGCTTGCACCTTATTTCTGCTTTTGTCTGCATACTGTAACATGGAGATGTGCCACCATACCACACTTCCAATTGGTTTTTCTTCCTCTGGGTGAACTATTCTATGGCAACAACACATTCTAATAGTCTAGTTGCTGAACCCCCACATATATTATTTGCAGTTAGTATATACATAAATAACAATTGCACATGCAAAATTAGCTTTAGATAAAGTGACTAATTTGCTATTATTCTTGGATTACACAAATACAGTGTGGTGAAAAATGGTTAACTTTTAATGGTTAACTTTTAATTCATGTAAAGCTGCATGTTGTAATAGTAATATTATGTAATCTTAGCATCTACAAGGGATGTTGTGGAGACCCGCTCAGTCCAGCCTGATTCCAATGGTCAGTGGTGATTTGACTACAAGTGAAGCCTGAGACTAAGGGGGGTCAAGACAATTTGAGACAGAGACCATAGCACTGTGTTTTTAAAAGGATAACACAATATTAACCATATGAAATGCACATTTCTGTATGCATTTCTATATGCATGAAAATATTATTTCCAATAGTGAACCAGAGACATTGGCATTTTTTCAGAAATATTTCAAATGTATCCATCTACTTTTGTTTGGAAGTAATATAAGGTGAAAGGTCAAACATTTCAGGTCATGACTTAAAGCAAAGGAGCATCCTTAAATATTTTGAGGGCTAAATTAATAAGTATGTTTTACCAATGCCAGAACATTCCCTATTGCCGAATTGGCTGAAATGCTTTGTTGCTTGTGCTGGGTCTTGCCTCGGCAGCCAGCTTCGCCATCTTGGTAATTCACCTCTCTCATTTTAGTTTAAATCAAAATGAGAACTTACCCAGTCACTGGCTGGCCATTACATTTGGACATTACATCAACGCTTACTTTTGGCTGTAGAGCAGCCCAATCTAGGCACTACATCAAGTCTGTGTCCCAATGGTAGCCTTATTAAAATAGACTAAACTACCAAATAAATAAATAAATTCAAAAGTAAGCCAGCTTTATTTGAGAGCTTTGCATTACAGTCACACCTTGAATAATGTCTCTAAAATGGTCCTAGTCATGGTAGATTATGTGATGTACACATTATCTACTATGTCTAGGGCCCTTTTAGATACATATTATTCAAGGACCGACTATAATAAAAAAGCCCTCAAATAAAGCTTGTATATATTGATCTGCAAATGTAATGTTACGCACTGCAGTGTTTCATTTTGTTTTGGTCTGATACCTTGCAAATATTTGCATGCACACATACAGTACAAATGTATTTCTTTTGTGGTTCCTTTTAAAATTGAGTCCTCAATTCATCATCCGAGACAGATTCCAAGGCCAGGACAGTACACGAGTATTCCGTAGTAAATCTTTTGTCACATTTATAAAAAATAAACACACTTTCCCTGATGGGAAGCTCATCTGTGTTCCTTTTGCAGGTATGAGGAGAGCCAGTTACACCAGTTCATCTATCAGCTGCATGTGAGGCTGCTGGGAGCCAATGGGGAGACTGTGATTCAGGAGCACACTTTCAGCCCAGAAGAGGACACCAGCAACTTCTCACACACGTGGAAAGAGGTAAGGCCTGTGTGTGTTCATTGTCTTTTTTACATAGATCTCAGTTACAGTAAGTTAATAACCTACCTTGTTATGTGTATTTTCATCTGTACTGAAAAAAACACATTACTGAAACATTATGGCAGTGTCGTAAATTAGTCTGGGAGAATTTATTCATTCCAGGGGGTAACTTCCACTACTGCCATTGTAACAAATGTATGTGTTTGTGTTTGTGTGTGTGTGTGTATGTGCATATTCACAGGTGTCCCATGTGTTCTCCAACTATGGTCCTGGGGTACGGCATGTTCACTTTGAGCACAAGCTGAAGAACATGTCCATGATTGATTTCCATGCCACACGAGTTACAGACAGCGCAGTCATGGTCAGGGCCACCAGGTCCACTCCACACTAAACACAATGGAGACTGCTGACATACAGGTCTTTACCAAAGAAAACATACCCTGTAAAATTATACCCTTTTCTATCAGGTTTTTGGTTCATGTATGAGATTATTGATTGAACTATATTTTAAAAACTTAAGTAAAAGAGCAGAATTACTGTGTTTTCTTCCAGTTTTTCAATTCCAAATTTGTATATTTCTGGTGTTGCTGCAAACCCCTCTGTCAGTTTGTGAGAGTACAGACAAGCATGACATTCCTGTGAAATATGAAGTCAGTTACTGTTTCTTTTTATTCTACACTCCAGTTTAGCTCACACAATTATGCAAGACTGGGTGCCCAATTGACCAGAGATCACTGATGCACAGTGAGACAAAGACATCTCTCAGGAGATTTCTTCCTTTACCGGTTACTCTGCCAATTATCAACTGCCTTGCAGGGTCACAGGGCACAGGTTGAGCTAGATTCAATACAAGGCGATAGAGCCCATCTACACACTTGAATAATGTCTGCACAGGATAAGCCACCCAGCAGCCCCTGAGATTTGTTTTATTGAAATATTCATTTTTGGCACATTTTGTGCAGAAGTCTGTGAAACAGCGCAACTAAATGTACAAAGAAATGATTAAACACGGCTGCGCCATATTCCCTTATTACAATGGGCATAAAGTTGTAGCCTAATAAGGTCTTCCTGGATTTCTTTGAATTACCATGGGTACACCTGCCATTCCACTGCAGTTGTTGCTGTTCACAAAGGTCATTCATAAAAAAATTCCATCTATACCAATGACCTACAGTGGTTAAAAACAACTTAATACTTATCAACATCATGGTGATTTTGTGTTCTGCATTTGTGTTTAATGTTATTATAATAAATTTGCTTTCCCAGTGGGATAGGCTGCTTCAGGGATAACATTAATTGCGTTGGAAACAAACATTCACACAGCAGTTTATGCGCCATTGTCTGTGATTAGCAAAAGCTGGAAGGGGCGAACTGTTAGCTGGCCCAGCCTCCAAAAAATATACCATATATATAACCACTTTTTTTAAGGAGATTGCAGACAGTTTGCATTAAAAGGTCTCAGGCACCAGTCAGCATTGCTCATAAAAACAAAGAAAATGTAGTAAATATGAAAATCTGCCAGTTGTCAGCCAAATTTTGGACAAGCTTAATCTTTCTTAGATATTTTGACCAATCGTAGATGCTAAATTTTGGAAATCATGGATGACTACTTTGCCTGGAAATTTCAGTGGGTGAGATGCTTGCAGTTTAATGGAGAATAAAACAATTATAGCAATAAGTCCGCTAATATCAGGTTAGTTTGTTAGCTTGCTAGCAATACATGAAGGTAGGAGTTGGGATAAAATTATTATTTTAATGTTTAAATGTACTTCAGTAAATAGCTGTTTTATCTTAGGAGTTAATGTCAAACCAATTGAGATGTTTGTGAGTACAAATATTAATGATCAAGCTGTAAGGCTCTTGTTAGTTTTTGGTAAACAAGCATCAAAAATGAATAAATGATAATGCTGTAATATTGGTTATTGATAAACAAGTTTCAGTAGAGAAGAAGTAGCTATATAATCAGTTATTTTAGAGAAACCATTGGTATTAATGAAGGATCAAGCTGTAACATTTGTTATTGATAAGCAAGCACCAGAACAGAAATGATCATGTTGAAGTGTAGTTTCTCTGTACACTCTGTTTCTCTGTTTCTCTTTGACCAAGATAAGACTTATTTAGAGTAGGGGAGAATGAGGCCAAACCTAATGCGGGGTAAAATGTAACACAGACTTTTTAAGTAGATGCTTCGAGCTTGAACAACGTATTTTAGGTTAAACATACAGAATTACCATCCCTTTGGCTCCAACAAAGTTCAATAAATATACCTGGAAATATTGCCAAAAGTATGTTTTGATTGAATGTTCCCTTACCTCGCCCTGAGTTCAAAGATCGCTCCAGCCTGTTTCCTCGGCCTGAGTCCACAGGATCGCTCCAACCCTGACCCTACCTCCATAGTCATGGACTGCTTCAGCCCTGTTCCTCCCTTGTCCATCCCTTGAAGCAGCCTGGCGCTCCAGACCCGTCCCCTAAACTGCACTATACTGAACAATACCATTTGGTTTTCTATTATTCTTGTTAGCTTTCTCCTCAGCTGTAACCTGCTTAACCAATTCTATTGCTGTGATAGATCCCTTTTTGAATTTCTGCTACATTCCATTCTACTGCTACTTCATACCTGGCTGACCACTGGAGGTTGGGCTCCCCCTCGATAGCTGGGTTCCTCTTGAGATTTCTTCCCATTGGGGAGTTTTTTCTCACCACCTTTTGAGGGTTTTCTCCCCACTGGGAGTTCTTACCTTATGTACTTGCTATTTGGGGGTTCAGGTCTGGTGTTTGCTCTGTTTGCTCTTTTTCTTGCCTTCTTACTCTGTAAAGAATATGATACAAATGCAAAGAAAGCTATAAAAATAATTGATATCACAACTAGCTTGTTGGGATGCTAGTCAGGCAAAACTACCTCCCCCTGTGGGTAACAACTTGAACAGGTTTGTTAGCCCATTGTCAGTCAAATATTAATTAACCAGTTGATTGGATTTGTTCAACTCTGGATCTTCATACATTCATTTAAGTCACCTTTAACTTTTGGCAATGTGGTAACGTGACATTGACTGATACAGTTGTTTCGATCAAACAGACATTAGACGGGAACCGGAGAATAATGTACAGTCTTTTGATAGATTTTCAGCGACGTAGGTACACCATGAAAAACATATAAATGTAATCAAAAGATAAATGAAAGACTTTGTATCATTCAACATGGTATTGTATTGAACTGCCTTACTGTGTTAAATTTTAAAGCTATTAAAACTGTTAGGTGTACCCCTCGCTGCATTAGTTTTACCCCAACCTCTGGGTTAAATGTACTGTAACATTTCACTCTTGGTAATTTCAGATTGCTAGTGAATGGTATGTCCCAGAAATTTCACTGTGGTGTGTAATCATAGCCAAGGGATGTAGGTTGTTTGTATTAAAAAATTATTAATCTATCTCCAGTAGTATATTCAGAATTGAGCCAAATATGAAAACTGCTGTCACCTACTGGCTCTACTGGGAAAGTGACAGATCAATAAACCTGCTGTTAGAACCCATCTGTTAGTGGCCTTGGGCCAGCAACCACCTTGTTGTCAAGCCCTGTATATCATTCAATTCTGAATTTCCTGAGCTTAATTATAGCCTATTATAACATGTACAGGGTGAAAGGCGGGCGACTCAGGGGGCTGATCTAGTCAAGGCAAGTGAAATGTTGCTAGCTTGCTAAAGTACAACTCACTTTGGACCAGATCAAAAACAAGGACTTGTTGATTACCTTCCACAGCTTGATCCCTGTCACCCAACTGGCTACAAAGTAGGCCTACTTATAAGCCTTAAGACCTTTAAAAGCCTTTAGAGCGTTTCCACTGAAATATGACTGCTGACTAATCAAGCAGTTGTATAAATCATTATGGTCTTTCTAGTTTGTCTATGTGATAGTTGCGTATCGGCTGAAACATAATGGTTAATTATTTGGATCCTGCACTCCTAATACAAAACTTTTTGTGACATACTGTGCATTCTGTTCACTGTCTACATGTTCTACTTTGGCTGCGTCCCAGTCCAGTTTTTGGTACACCCTTGTAAACTTCACTTGGGAGGATATGACGCACATACCAATAAAACAGGAGTATACGTACACACGCTTTATGGAGTGGGAGGGGGCGAGGGAGGAGTAGGTCATTTGAATTGAGACACATTTCACGCATTTATACTCGAAAGTCCTTGGGAGATGACCTTACTGCTGCAATGCTTTAATCTTACCTTTAACCTCTAATACAGAACTTTTTGAGACATACGGTACGTTCTGTTCACTGTCTAAATGTTCTACTTAGGCTGCATCCAAATCCAGTTTTTGCTACACCCTCGTAAACTTCGCTTGCAAACTTCACTTGGGAGGATATAACACACATACTAATAAAACAGGAGTATACGTACACACGCTTTTTTGATTGGGAGGGAGCAAGGGAGGAGCAGGTAATTTGAAGTGAGACACATTTCACCTATTTATACTTGGAAGTGCCCGTACTGCAGCAACGCTTTAATCTTTATCTGAATCCAACCCTCAGAATTTACAAAAACTGGAGACTATTTCCACTTACCGGTTTGATGGTTTCCTATGGGAGCTGCTCATTGCTGCACGAAGCCAATTCATGAGGTTTTCCATGTTTGACTATGTGGCTTTTTGGCACCAGAGCATGTGCACTGAGTACATAAATGTGAAGGATCATAGTAAACCAGTAAACGCAGGGCAATGACATGAACCCGTGGAGGGGCGCTATGAGAACTTTTAAAGGGAAATTTCTCTTTGGTATAACACAAGTCATTTTTTGGAGCTGACTCCATTGTATTTGCGTAGCATGAATACTAGCAACACCAGATGTCCTTGTTGATCATTAACAGCAGGACTGTCCTCTCGGATTTCAGGATCCCATTAAGTCCCATTCACACACTCACCCATTCAGACCCATTCATTTTCGCAACCGAAAATTAATAATTTTAAGGAAGTTGATAGGTCAATAAATGAGACCACTCACCTCATAAGGTCCAAGGTTTTTCAAGCTGATAAGCTGTTTTCAGGTTTAGGTTAGCTATAAACAGAGAAACTATTTTCAGATTGGCTACTACGTAGAAATATTGTAAGCCATTTGATTTAACTTTATTCAGATCTTCTTTTTCTTTTATAAGGCAATAAAGCATTTAAAATACACTAGATATTCAAAAAACTACAGACCTTGTGATGTTAGTGCTCTCTTTTGTCAACCTATTATCCTCTGTCGTTAGTTTGTGTTTTAAAACGATTAATTTCAGCGTGTTCGCAAAAATTAATGGGAGGGAATGGGAACTGGAAAACTTCCTGCCCCTTTAGCCCCTTCCCCACCTTGTGACCCTGATCAGGAATGAACAGTCTAGAAAATGCATGGATGGGTGGAAATTACACAAAACAGTATTTGTAATATCCCTTTTTAAATAGCATGTACATAATACAGTTTTGTTACACAATGCTGCTAAGCAAAAATATTACAAGGTTAAAAGTACATTTGCTGGTATGTTTCAGCATCACTCCTGAATGATGTTGCACAATGATACTGCAGATAAGGATGTCTGAATTGTTATGAAAACTTTCCTGTCTGCATTTTCTGTCCTCTGTTTCATGTTTCCTTGTGGTGTGCTCAGAAGGAATCAAGTAATGGAAGCAAGGTTATGGAATTACTTAGTATTCTCCCCCTTTGTATTAACAACTTTAATTGGGCCAGGTGTATTCCAGTTTTTTTAAGGGATGACTAAATAGGTGTATTTTGTTGATTTATGTTTATGTCAAATCCACCTACATTTAATTGCATGATTTCATAATAAATTTAATCAACTTTGTGAGGCCTCAAGACTGAAACAGCAGATCAGATCAGTCAAACCTCCTTGAAGACCAGGGAGCTACCTGTGGAGCTTCAAGATGAAAAGGCTGGAGACAGTTATAAAAAAGACTGGCAGAACCTCCCTAGTACAGTTAAGTCCAAAAATGTATATATGGCACAACCCAGACAGTACCAAGATCAGGCTGTCATGTCATGCCAATCTGAGAAACTGGCCAAGAGTGCTGCAGAGCACATTGGCTGAAACTACAAGAATGGATTGACTGAAGCCACTTCTGAGAAACATTAAAGCATAACTTGTTTTTTTTTTTTTTACTTGGACCCATTTTTCCTAACTATTTACACTATGCTGTATAGTAATAATTTTGTCACATTTTTCTTTGTGGAGCATTGGGCACCCCGAGAGCCACTCCCATCTCCTTTGAAATGCAGTCTGATGGGGCCATACTGAGGAACTAACAGTGTAACTAAACGTAAAAGTGGAATTATTACCTATACAAAATGGTTAAGTAATACAGATCATAACAATTAAAATATTTGCAGCAGTGTAGGTTTAAAAATTATAGTCTAAATCTGATGAACTCAGATTAAATAAAAATGCAAGATTCAGAGCTTTGTGAATAAATTTGTGGTTAGTTATTTTACAATAAAATACTCAAAGGTACCTCCATCCATTTCGCACCTGATGGCAATAAGCTTCTTAGTACCTCTTGCTGAAAAGCAACTACTCAGCATGAAGCAGGGCATTCCTGCAAAAGAGCATCCGTGCTCAACGAACCTCCGCTGGGTATATAAAGGTTAAATAAATGCTATACCACCATAGGAATGGGAAAAAATCTTCCACTTTCACTTCCTTCTTTTACAGTATGTCATAAATGTCCAGAATATATTGGGCTCATAAATATTTCTATGCATCGAAATTTTGAGGCGTAAATGGACAAAACATCTGAATTAACTGAAATCAAAATAAAGAGACAAAATGATAGAGCTTCACACCCAAATAAAATTATGGGATAAATCTAGGATGAGCAGGTGTGAACAGAGAGACTGAAGCAAAGGGGGACAGTACAGAAATAAAGTAAACATTCATTACATACTGCCATCTTATGGTAATCTGTTAGACACTTCTGTCACTTCTAAAGATAAATTAAACTGACCAGAGCAAGGAGATATCATAGACTGAAAGAGAATATTTAAGCTTACATTGCCAGAGTACCCCTTAGGTCTTCAGCAGTATTGTTCCTTTGAAAATTATTTTTTTTTTTTGTTTTCTTCAATAAGAACTTCACATTGATTACTGGCACTTTTTTGTAATTTATGAAACTCTGAAAATAACAGACTTATGAAAAAATACATACTAAAACAACAATAATAAAATTCATTCATTTTGTACTTGACAATTTTTCAACCAAGAAATGCTTGATTACATATTTCTCTACAACTCGCAACAAAAGGCCATGAGTCAATGCTCACAAACTGCCACTCCCACTGCTCCACCCCAGGCATCACAGAAACTGCTGACCTCCTTCACTGGCGCCCTGAGGAGTATGACAGCAGGGGTTGACCAAGGGTGGTTATTCTAGCACCCAGCTGACAAAATCATCAGCAAACATACCCCTGACCACTTTGCTTCTCTTAAAACCAGTCTGTCCCAATGCCTACATGCCTGTCTCTCTTCACTGCCTCTCTTCAGTGTCTCCCTCTACAAATAAAGTGCCTCTCATGTTCCCCTCTGGTCATACGTACTGTAGGTATGGACAGATACAAGTCTGAGTGCATGCAAATTGGACAGATGGACAGACACCGGTTTGAGCGCAGAGTGAAGCAGTTTGACTTTCTCTTGCTGTCTCTCTCTCTCCAGTCAATCAGATCCAAGCAGATACATGCTCAAGAAACATACCCTACAGGTCTTCTGCTGACAGGACTAAGTGCAACATGACTGCACAATTTATTCTCATCATGATAAACATAACTCTACAGAATACTGAGAATAGGAGGGCAGGAGTGTAAGATTGGCTGTAGATGGGTGGGGAATAGGGGTAGAGGAGGGGTGTGAGCATTAGGGAAGACAAATATAAGCCCTCCACAAATACGGTGAGCCAGCTGGATGTCTTTGGGCATGATGATCACCCTCTTGGCATAGATTGCACACAGGTTAGTGTCCTCAAACAAGCCCACCTGTTACGCCTCACAGACCTCCTGAACATACACACAGACATGCATGCACGCAAACACAAACTCACACACACACATTGGCCCTCATTTATGAAATGACAGAAAACTGGGCGTACGGTCATTTCCACGCAAAGCTCAGCATTTATCAATTTGGACATGAGCGGAGGCTATGGTCAAGTCTCAAGTCGTGTACGCAAGTTTTCATGTCAGCGTGGACTTGCGGTGCAGCATAGTAAATCTGGCTAAGTTTAAATACTAGTAGCCTAGGCTATTAAATTTACCATTATCCGGCTCAGACACAGATTGTGCGTCTGTGTCTGGACACTCGCTCCTCAGTCTGCGTCAATGCAAGGCTGGAATTCAGCTGGCCTCCTCCAGTCAGCTGGGTGCTGCGCCTACGGGCTGCAACATGCTTTTTGGTGGTGAGTTTGAGGTCTGACCATTTTTTCTTCACCTAAATGTAAAAAATTACGATATAAGCTAATTACTATATGTATATATATATATATATATATATATATATATATATATATAGGCTATACATATCACAGATGTATAAATTAAATATTCCAACCTCAGCTGGAGTTTGATTGTCTACGGCAACGCTGTTGACCGCAGCAGTGATTTCCTTCCACACTGCATTTTTCTGACTTCCTTCTATGCCACTTTTCAGGCTGCCAAATAGAACTAATTGGTTCAGATTCTAATTCTAGGTTGGAGAAATTGCTCTTCTTGGCTGTATTACGCTTCTCTGTGTCGTAAACTCTAGGGGCGAGGCCTCTAAACCGAGAATATATAGGGGCGCAATATTTAAATGACGATTGTTTTAAGCCGCCGCATTTATCAACGCCCGATCATTCTTACGTTGTGATTGGCGAGATACGAACGTTTCAGGAATCACACGTGAACCCTGTCGTAAGATGATTTCTGCGCTCGGATCTGCGCTGGTTTCTATGTTAGATTGATAAATGAGGGCCATCGTCACTATGAATTCCAAGCAATTTCTCTAGAGAACGTGCCATGAACCAGTGGGGTTTAACCAGCTATAGGTTTTTCCTCATAAAAATACATTTCATTGTAAATGCCTGATGCTATTACTCCAAGACAAACAATTTCAGTGGCTAATGCTATTAAGGCTGTGTGTGTGTGTGTGTACAGGTGTGTGTTACAACCTGAAAACTCCTCCTGTTACACTAACTGGGAGTTTAAATATCCAAACATGTTAACTTGCAAGAACCTGAGAAATTACCATAACAGAACCAAGAAACACAGACTTGATTATAGGCGACACAATGGTTCTCATTCACTAACCGTTCTTAAGAAGAATTTTCTTCTTAAAACCCACTTATGCAGTTTTCACGAAGATTCTAATGTTCACCAATGTTTTCTTATTTGGGATTTGTTCTTAGGTAAGAACAGAATCTACACACACTCAAGAGCACACTTATGCACATTTGAGTGCTGACATGTTTGTGCAAAATAATTGGGTATTGCGTTTTCTTCATTTCTACAGTATACTATTATAGGATTAAATTACAATAATATTTTTATCATTGATAATATTTTTTAATAATTATTTTAATTATTTTACAAAGCGTTAAGGTGCCAGGTTCCGCCTCAGAGGGTGGTTGCCTCAGCAGGAATTCATCTGTAAATAAATGATAAAATCGAACCATTGTAGTGACCTTTTATTTTTGGGGGTTTAAATTATGCAATGTTTGCTCGTAATACCTTCAGTTGTTTGGAAATTGCTCCTAAGGAGAAACCGAACTTGCGGAGCTCCAAATGTATAGTAACATGAAATGTGCTGAGTTGTGAAAAACTGAGGTTGAATATGTTTAGCCTAGGTATATGTAAACTTTTGGCTTCAACTGTAGCTCAATTTCCTTCAAACGTAAAACATTTTCTAGTTCAAGTCTTTCTGCCCTCTTTTTAGCTTCTATTTACATTTATTTTAATTATGTTTTTAAGTTGCTTATTTCTTTAAACGCAAATTGAAGCTCAAGTTGTTTTAACTTTGCCGCTTGCTCGCTAGATTGTAAGGAGAAACTGGGCGAGTCCGTTTCAGTGATCACTTTTTTTTTTGACAAACCCGGAAATTACAATTGCTCCACAATTGACGACAAGTCCGCTTTCCTACAACGATTAAGCTGCTCAGTGGAAGGCTCAGCAACAAACTTACTGAGAAAAACAAAATATAGGGAGGGGAGGAGAAAAAAAATTGCGATTTACAGGAATACTATTTTTCCCCCTGATTAATCCGACCAACCAGATACCTTGTTCCCAAGTAACACAAAAACACATGAAATAGCATGAAGTATAGCCAATAATGTAACATGCAACTCTTAAATAACGAAGCAAAGTGTGTACATGCAAATTAGTAACAATTACTGACTATGAAAAGAAGCTGCTTGCTCAACAGTGTACATATCAGTAACAGTCAACAGGCAAGCCTATAAATATAATCCCGGACGAGCCCCCCAAAACATGTTACAACCCAAAAACTCCTTGTGTTACACTAACCGGGAGTTTGAATATCTGAACATGTTAACTTGAAAGATCCTGAGAAATTACCATAATAGCAGAAACACAGACTCGATTATAGGCGACACAATGACTTAATTTGGAGGATAGAAGTTTAGATTGGCAAATGACATTGGCAGCCGAATATGGATATATATATTTATGTATTTAAAGGAGATCATACCTGAGTGCACAAGAACACTGTAGATCATAGGCAGGATATGAAAAAGAAAACAAAGCAACACAAAAAAACTAACTAGTCTCCTCTAAAGAGTTAGTTTTCTAACTGACTTACCCAAAAATGAAAATGACCAAAAAGGCAAAAAAGACTAACGGAACAATAGCTTTTGGTAAGATCAGAGGAAAAGATATAGTATATTCTGCAGTTCTCATGTCGACATTGAAAACCGATTTTAAAAGTTCTCTCCCTCCTGGGAGGTATGGATTTTTATACACACCTCCAGAAACCCACTGCAGGATGCCCCAATCCATAATCATTACATTACATTACAGGCATTTAGCAGACGCTCTTATCCAGAGCGACTTACACAACTTTTTACATAGCATTTTACATTGTATCCATTTATACAGCTGGATATATATTGAAGCAATGCAGGTTAAGTACCTTGCTCAAGGATACAACGGCAGTGTCCTTACCCGGGAATCGAACCTGCGACCTTTCGGTTACAAGCCCAGTTCCTTACCCACTGCGCTACACTCCGTCCTATCATAGTCAGGACGAATGTTAAGGGAAAAACAAAACAAAAAGAACACCCTTGTTTAGAGGCCCCGATACACTAGGGGCGCAGAGGGACTCAGAAGGGAAAGCATACGGATGCAACAATTTGTAAGGTCTGTTTTTACCTGCAGGGCTCCAATGGCAGCACTGTGGAAGGGCAGGTTAGTTTTGAAATCCTAGGTAATCTCCCTCAACAGGCAACAGGTAGCTTACAGATCAACAACTTTGTGGATTTCTGGTACCTACAGATCTCATGCAGAGCAGCCATACTGGGCCTGCAAACACTCCAAGACACACACACATGTTTAACCATGCTGGTCCCACCTACACAAACACACCCACACACACAGTATAATAGCATTTACATACAAATGACATGATCATTACATCTTGTTGGCAGTTTATTTAAGAATACATCATTTTTATTCCAGTATCATGTTGGCAGTTCATTCGATTTTTTTAAATTCAAAGTGAGCAATAAACTTAAGTTTACATGCAAATGTTTCCTGAGCCCTACACAGCAATCCCCAGAAACCACTTCTTTTGGCTTTCACAAGTTACATAAACCTTCCTAAGAACAAAGCCAAAACCAATCCACAACATATACAGTAGGCTAAAACACCTTTATAAACAAATGAAACTTGCCAACAGCTGATCAAGTCTAAATCAATAACAGAAGACCAATAAATCTGTAGATCCTGCACTTTCAACCCAGTCAGGGCACACTAATAGAACAAAGGGCCGTACCACTGTCACTGCAAAACCTGTTGCCCTCCGCAAAAACAGTTGTCTTCCACTTCCAGTCGGTTCTGGAACTGGTGTCATATGTATGTATCAACATCTTATTGAAAACAATTCTAAGCATGCGTAACTGTGGTCATTCATGTAGGATTTGGTTTGGACAGTCTTACCATTACCATGCTGGCTAAAACACCCTCAGCTAAGTAGTTAGCCAAAGCAAGTGATGTGTAGAAATGCCTGTATGGTAGCCGTAGTGTGAAGATGAAGCTGGCAGTGCAGCAATACACTGGGGTTGATAAGAAGCTGTGATTATAACTAGCATACAACCAATCTTGCAAACAGAAAACAGATTTTTGTTCTTTAGTGAACACATTTGCCAGTGTACCCTGAAAGCATGATAATGTTCTCAAATAAGTTTGTTATACAGTAAGAATAAAAAAAGTATTATATATTACTGGCTATGGGGTATAATGTTATGTATCAATAGGCTACCACCCCAAAGACAAGTGTTTGTACCTTTATAGGAACTTTTTTGTACCTTTTCATGAGAGTGTATGGCACTCAGGGGTTTGTGGTTTAAAGTAGGAAAATACAATCCAGGTAACTCCAACGTAGCTTGTATAATGATGTTAGAACTATTTGCTTAGGTACCTAAGAACACTGCACTCAAGAAAAGAAGTACTAGCATGGTATTTACATTTTTGAATCAAGACTATACAATTTTCATACGTATATTCAGGAGCCTATAGGCCACAGCCTCCTTTAATGGCTAAGTCTGTACTGGGCCCAACTTCCCTGTTTGTGTTCTAATGTAGGCTGTCTGAAGATTGGTGAAGTATCTCTTTCTGTTGTTATGCACTCCTCTGTTTTGCTCTCTTGCTTTTTCTATCTGTCTCACAGCTGTTCTCAAAATCTCTTTGGCACGACCTACTGCTGCCTATATCACAGGTATTTGTAAATAAGAGTGAAGTCACTGTAAGTGTCCGCTGCCTTGCTATTCAGGAAATGTCCTCTTGTTCCTGCTGCTTCGGAAAGGCTCTTACAAAAATTCTGAGTGATGCTGATCATAATATGGAGGTCAATTTTTAAAAGATTATTATTAAGGCTGGGTGTTTGTCATGGAAGATATTGGCTGAAGTCACAGAGCAGTCATGGCAACAAACAAAAAAAATCACAGAATTTAAAAAAAGTTAATTAATTGAATTTATAGATCTCATGCACAGCAGTGGGGAACAGTTTAAATAACATACACAACTGTAACAACAGTAACCAGAGCTTGAAGTTTAAAAGAATCTATGGGCAGTAACCGGCTGCTCGGAAAAACCTGCCTACAAGCAAAATATACTGATAGGGTGATACATTTCATTACTTAATTTGGTCCATTACAGAAAGAATGAGCATGCTATTTTGCCTTTAACTTAACATAGAGGAATAGAGCATTCTGAAAATGCATTACTAAAATAAAACATATTTGCCGTTTTTACTTCTTTAAAGTTAGTTTTGGTATACAACCTTTTGTACATTGCTAGGTTTGGTCTTTGATGGAGCGCCTCTTGTCACTCCATCACATCAACAGGGGTCATCACATTGTTGACAGGGGCCATCAAACATTTTGCATTCCAGAATCTGTACACATCATCTCACTTTGTTTTTCATTTCCCAGTATTGTTAAAATTTGTATGCATATACAAATAACACTGTTGGCTTTTAAAGTTATTACACTAAATTTACAAAAACTTACGGAAAGCTCTAAAAACAGAGGAAAATTGCAGAAATTGCATGAAAATTGGGAAAGTTCTGCAACACCTGTGACGTCTGTGACAAACACCCATCCTTAATTATTAATGCATGAGGTACTGATGTGTACAAGACCATTATACCTATCAAGGAGCAAAAGCCTTATTATAAACTGTTTTGACAGTAAGGATTGAGTAAAACGTGTTTATCCAACGGTCATCTAGTGGTTTTAACAGTTAACACCCTTGTTTGATGTTCAGCACTCTGAATAATCAACACAAGTGAATCAACAGTTAAAACTTCTCACTTATCAAGGAAATAAAATATATTTATCAGATTTAATTTGGTAATTATTATAGAAGATATTAATTATCAGTTAAATTGCCAAATTAGTTGTTAGGCAGAGCAGCCTGTTGGATCAACCTTTATCAAAATGTACAACTCAGAACCAGATAAAAATGAAGGAATTTACACAAAAAATATTCAACATCTAATCTAAAGACAAAGGTTCAAACTATCTTAACAAATAATGAATGTTACAGACATGGACAGGTTACAGTCATACAAGAAATGAATGAAGGAAAAATACCTAACCACATCTTTTTCATCCCAAGAAAACCAATATCAAATGTGCAAAAACCAAAATACAGCCAAATATTCCAAAAAAAGACATAAAAATGTCAAGTGAGCTGTAAGGCAAAAACCTCAGACCCTGCACACACCAACACAGAAACACTAGGCCCAGGTGCAAGGTTCAAATTTCTCACATGGCAACAGTTGATATCACCCCCTGGATGCCCACTGCAACAGATGTTTAGCGGTTGAAGTTAAGCACCGAAGAACTCTGCGTAGAAAAGTCCACATTTTTAAGTTTTTCATTTTTAAGTTGTTCCAAGAGGGGAAGGAGAGATGTTTTAGAGAAAGGGGCGGCTTAATTGTCCTGACTGGGTAAGATGTGGGGGCAGGGGCAGACAAGGACATATTTTCTTATCTGAAACCTGGCAAATTTACGTATTACAGTATTAACGGCTAATGTTGTTGGAAGCAGGGCTAAGCACAAGGATATTATTATCAAAAGAGTCATTGTCTGTCTTCATAAAGAGACCAACCATGATTATGTTAGGAGGTAATCCAACTCAGCTATGGAATACCCCTAAAATATAGAAGTTTACATTTGCTTCCAACAACAGGGGAGTTATTTGTAGACAAATGACAATTAAATCCTGCCAGCTGTAATCTTCATTTTCAGACAAAATATTTTGATGATGTAACAAAACTAAATCAATCATGGTTTCCACCTGAAACTGGAATGGCTCCAAAAAATGTAAATTTTAGTTATCAGGCCTCAACAAGCATTATCTCTATAGGCATTCCAGGGGAATTTCACTTTATAACACTTCTGCTTCTCATGACTGAGGAACCAGATCCTGGGAATAGCCTGTGGTTCCTCGATCTCGGCCCACTCCTGACTCGCACGATCTCTGTCTCGCATGACCAGCCTGCAAATTAGCCAGTTCTTCTGTGTATTCCAGCTCAAATCGATAGGGCACAACGATCCCATGATCAAAAACAAAATCTCCTTCGTCCTCAGACATGTTCGGTTTCGCTAGCTAGTAGTCACTAACACTATTTCTACGACCAACCTAATGTTATTGTCTGCAGGTACACCCACATCAGAAGTCACGCAATAATATGCATCCTCGAATTCGACACTAAACTGCCTGGGTCTACTTCCTGAATTTGTAAAGGAAAACAGCAAAACAGCGTAAAATATTAACATAATGAAATAACTAATCGAAAAAGAAGGGCAACACATTCATTAGAAGGACAATATCAGTCATGAGAAGCAGAAGTGTTATAAAGTGAAATTCCCCTTTAAGATTCAATTAAATGTCACAGATTGTATTCAAACTTACAACGACATGATCTTTGTGCATTTTTCTAGCCATGTTGATCTCTGGGTTTCCTCCAGGAAAGGTAACAGAGTAATGAAACTTTCAAAAGAGAGAGAATCCCAGGACATTGTTTACATTCAGAAGACCTCCGTCATGACCCTAATTGCCCAATGGCATCCCATGCTTGTAGGGGAAAGAAGTCAGAGATAGAACAGAAAGTTTGCCAGATCAAATTATATATATTTCTGTTTCTCAAAGGTGGTAATCTAAAAGAAGATAGCTGAAAAATATTCTGACAAGATCTGGTAAAGATTACAGCAGTCGCCATTACACTGTGCAAAAGTGAAAAAATCACCACGTTTATGTGACATGTCATGTTGGCCAATCAAAGAAAAAATCATGGCCAAGGAAAATGCACCATTTTGAGACGACAGTTTCCTTTCTAGTTCTTATACAGTTATCTAGGTATATGCATATGCCTTTGTTCACACTACCACATGCTATTGGGTAGTTAAGCTAGCAGCTCTGTTACATGTTGTTCTGCTACTCCCCAGCACTGCCAACTGCATGCAGACAGCAAATGAAGCTTCGAAAATGAATAATATATTTTTATTTGAGCTAAAATAACCATTTATTTTACACCCATCCATGATTAATCAGAACGTTGTTTTTTGTGACCTGACCCACCCGATCTGCAGATAAACTGCAGTGTCCACTGATTTACAGCCAACCCACACATCACTAGTGAAAACACAGCAATCTTCATTCAGACTGAGGAACCACATAATTATGGCATGTCCATTTATCAGTTCAGGGGATGGATGAATTTAAGTTTTATTGCCAAATCTGACCAATCCTTGCCCATTTAGGGGGTACCCTATTTGAAGCTTTATAACTCCAGATGTGAGCATGACAGAGACGTGAATAATAGCTTAAATGTGATGTTACAGTATGTTTTCTTGTATGGGGATAGGACAACATTGAAACAATATTCAACCGTCCACCACGTTGTGGCAAAGTTCTAGTTGAGGTCACATCTGGTGCATTAAACACAAATACTACTTAGCAAACAAACGAACGCTCAGTGTTACAGTGTGAAATATCCTCATTATAAAAACCACTAACCTATTTAAAGACACTCAATTCCAAAAATAACGCATATAAACAAAATATTTTCAGCAGTAACACTTACATTTGGACGATGAAATGTTTTCTCTGTTCAGTAGATAAAGACAGAGACAGGATCAATGCTGTTGCTCCCCAGTTCTAACTTACTCCAGAAAACAATATATCAGCTAGGTCTATCAGCAAGCATATGCCTTAGCCATGCTCAGAATTTCTCAAGAATAATAATATTTTCCACGTAATGATGAAAGTCATCGATAACATTTCGCCAAGTGCAGTGTCCTTTACTGCTAACACAGACTGACTGTGCAATGCAGCTATAATGAGACAAAACTTACGCTTAGTTACGCTTAGCTATAAAACACTTTTCCAAAAGTAAAATTAGACATACTATACATCGTTAGAAAGCTTATTCTGTCACCTATTAGATCGATTAATTGTTGATCAAGCCAGATTGTGCTACAAAAGACGACAACACCTTAAACAAAGTGTGGTATTACGCACAGCTATTTTGGAAGGTACCCAGTCGTCACAAATCAGCGTCTATTTCACAAACGGATTGTTCAAGACAATGCATGACCACTCAATCTCAGGAAGGGACACCTCTATGTGTAAAACCAATGGTAAGGTTGTATATTTATTCTATATTCAGTCACAGATATTGACAGTAGAATGACATGGTATAATTTTTTTTAAAAATTACTCTTGTTTATTTCAGTGTACAGTGAGCAGCGTTTTTCACAGCTGTACTGGCATACCTTCAGCTATTGTTGGCTTTATCTTGTTGCTACAATGAAATACAAATGTTTAGGGGTAAAAGAATGTTTTCATGTATGCCCAGATAGACACTATATTTGCGTGGGAGGTGTAGTTACAGGTGAGACTGCAGGGAAGGGGTGCTTGGAAAATGGATGACCAGCACACCAATGGTAGCACTGCAAAACTCTGTATTCGCCATAGTTGTCCTGAATCATCTACTAATAAAGGTAGAAAACAGAGTTTGTGTTTTCAACTCATAATTTGATTGCAGGAGTACAGAATATCTGAACTGAACAATCTAGGCATGCCGGCTTGCTGTCCACTAGGGGCATTGCTCAGAGGGGTTAAACACAGTTTATCCTGTGAGGCTGTATCTCAGAGGGAATCCCAGCATGTACGCCTGGGAATGGTGAGATTGTTTAATTCATTTCTAAAAATCATGTATTTCTGGATCTCAATGAAAATTTATTTCTCATATGCCTTTGACTCTAGGACATAGGAAACCACAGTGAATAAGCACTGAGCTGTTGTGGATTATATATAAGGATGGATCTGATTGATAATAATATCTTTACTTGTATAGCACTTTACCAGCAGTACAGTGCAAATTGTTTCAGAAAATACACAATACTATTGCTTGAGTAATGTGAAGGCTGTATAGTGTATAGTACAAATGCGTCACAAATGAAATCAGCCTGCAATCAGAATTCCCTTTCATTGCTGCCCCAGCTCCTGTGTGTGCACGCATGTGTAAGCCAGTGATGAGCTCCTTCCAATCAGCAAGCAGTGCTGCAATCAGTTGAATGAGGCCATGTGGTCACGTTTCAAAAACACAGCTGTGATGTCATGACCGTTTGGGACTGCTGCACAAGAAAACTCCTGAGCATTCTGGTCCTTCTCAGGTAGTTGCTCTGACTCCAAATCTGACCTGAATAAAACCCCATTTTAAGGAGCATCTGCCTGGGGCCAGAGGCAGCCACACTCTCACACTCTGTATAATTGTGTGTCTACCATCAGTCTGACAGCAAATCTGCATGTGCTTGCAAAACCCTAAAGACCCTAAAGCTTTCATTCACTAATAAGAAACCTCAGATTCAAACTCAGATGGGAGGACATGAGTGTGTGTGTGTGTGCGTGTGTGTGTGTGCATAAATGTGTGAGTGTGTAAATAAGATGGAGGGAATGTGAATATCGGTTTGCATGTATAGGTGATACAGAGTGCGGTGTATCCAGATAATTGAGTATCCAGAACACAGTAGCAAAATCAGTAATCTAATAAAATTAGAGTTTCAATGTCATCAGGCTTTGTGAAAAATATACTGCTGCATGCCCTGAGCTACAAGAGGAAGGGAAGAAGAAATGGTAGCTCAGGGACAGTAAATTAAAAGTACAACATGGTAGAGATAAGTAAAGGTGTGGGAACAGCTGGAGGGATGGTAGCAGATATAGAGGTGTGAAATAGACAGGATACAGGGGGAATGGGGGAGGGAGGTAAGAAGAGCAGAGAGATGGGGGAGGGAGCAGAGCTGCGATTCCACTCTAATCCGCCTGACACACAGAAGAGCCTGCGCCTGTGCGCACAAGCATGAGAGACCAGGTGGAAGGGAAGGTGATGAGAGAGGGAGGGGGAGAGAGAAATCAGCTCAGACCACATACTGGGTGAGAGGACTGCAGAAGGAAGGAGGGAGGGCTGTAAAATCCCTGATTCTGACATTGAAGCAGAGTACAGAGAGAGGCAAGGAGAGAGAACCACACAAAGGAGAAGCATCAGAGACGCAGCAGACAAGCAGTCCAAGCGCAGTATTACCAGAGAGAGAGAGAGCAAAAGAGAGGAAGTGAGCAAGACGAGGGAGAGAGAGAGAGACAGATAGAGAGGAGGGAGGGTGGTGCAATCACAGAGGTTGACAGAGAGAAAGAACAGAAGAGAGGAAGATACATGGAAAGCAGGAGGGAAAAAGAGGAGAGATGAAGATGAACAAGGAGGGAGAGAGCAAGGGCAGGAGGGAGGATGGAGCAGATAGCTGATTCTAATAAGACAGACACTGATTTCTGCTTTCCACTACATGTATGACTGCACAGACTGGGTGGAATATAACAGGGACAATATAGGACACTGAAGAGCTGGCGTGTGTGTAAGTGTCTGTGTGTGTGTGCGTGTATGTGTATGTGTGTGTGTGTGTGTGTTACTGCGTGTGTAAGGGTTTTGCTGGCTTGGCTGGGGCTGGGTAAGAGCTATGGTCTGGGTTACACAATTGAGTGTGTGTGTGTAGTGTGGAGATGACAGGATGAGAGAGGATGTAGGTTTGTATGTGTGTACATGCAATTTGTATGCAGGTGAGCAGAGAAATCAATGTGGTGAGAAAAGAGAATATAGTGAACATTCGAGGAACGTAGACGCTCAGCACAGGAGTACGCGGTTCACAGTGAAAGGAACTGGTGCATTGTAAATGTGGGGAGGGCCTGGGATCTAGGGCTGGGGGAGTGGGGCAGAGAGAAGGGGGGGGGGGGCAGGAATTGTGGGACTGTGGTAGTATCACCAGTACCGGGGAGGGAGAGGACAGAGTCGTGTAAGCGTCCACGGCCCTTGGCATATTATCAGAAGAGGCGCACACCTGAATGCAAGCCCAATGTCGAGCCAACTGGGAGCCTACAGAGAAAGAGTAGTAAGAGCACCGAGAGGGGTTCAGGGTGGAGTGGATGCTCTGCTTTGGGTGTGCCTGTGAGCCTAGGAGACAAGGGCTCTAGAACATTCCTGTTTCAGCCAGTGGCCCACATTCTTCAGTGACCATGGGAGAGTGGACCATTCTGGAGCGGTTGCTAGAGGCTGCTGTACAGCAACACTCTACCATGATCGGCCGGTAAGCACCCTTTCCTATAGCTCTAATCCTTGAACATACAGACTCATATGCATGTGTGTATGCGTTTGTGTGCATGTATTTGCATTATAGATGAGTGTGCGTTATCCTGGCACATACTCTCTCTGTGCCCTGATGTTTGGACAGGCTGATTGTTCACCATGTGCAAATGTGAGGAATACACTAAGATACATTTTGATTGGTTGCAAGAAGCACCAGCTTCACTGCGGCTCTGGGAATCCCTCCCTTTCTTCTGTTCTCCTTCTCCAGAAATGAGCCAGCAGCAGCTAATTGATAGAAAATAATCAATTGAAGATGAGTCACTAGCACATAATCAATAGCAGCCATTATAAGGGCAGGAGGCTATCACTGACTGGACAGAGACAGTTTTGTCTCTGTCACATCAGTGTATCAGTGCGAAAAGGAGACTGAATGTGCTTACTTGAGTGACAGCATTACTGTAGAGAAAATGTTACCATGGAAACAGCATTACCATAAGGGCAGCATTACTGTAGTGCCAGCGTTACTGCAGAGACAGTGTTACTGTCGGGGCAGTGTTACTGCAGCCTTTTATATTATGGAAGACTGTTTTTTCACTTAAATGATGTATCACTGACTCTAAGTTCTTAATGTTTGTCAGTGACACAAACAATATTCACATTACATGGGATCTGTCCTGCTGTACAAACCTTTCTCTCACCCGACTATACAGCTCTCACTCTCCCCTTTCATAGTGCCTTACGCGAGTGAAGTGATTTTTCTCCCTCTCTTATAAGGAAGTGATCTTTCACTGTGTTGTATGAGCTCACTATCTCATGTTTGAATATCTGCATGTATTTGTGTGTTCGAGAGCGAAAGCGAGAACCAGAGAGGTCAAGTATGTGTTTTTTTGAGTGTGTGCATCTGTGATGCAATGTGTGTGACTATGGTGGGGGGGTGTTTGTGCACTTTTCTGATTGTGTGCAGTGTGTGAGTGTGCCGTGTGGCAGAGTTTGTGTCTGTGAGTGTTTGTGTAGTAGAGTGGTGTGTTTATGCATTTCTGAGTGTGAGTGTGTGGCACATTGTGTTTGTTTATTTTTGAATGTAAGTGTCCGTGTAGCAGAGTGTAAGCTTGTGTTTTTCCGAGTGTGAGTGTGTGTTTGTGTATTTCTGAGGCTATATACCTAGTTGTCAGTATAGATGCAGGATGCAGGAGTTATTTGTGTTGCGGATGGCACATTTATCCAGGTGGTGTGTGACAGTGTTATAGCGAATGCAGAGAGGAAAGGTCATGTACGGAGTTCTCCCACAGAAATGTTGCAAGTCTTGGTGGGAAGAGGTAAATTGAAGGGAGAGAAACAGTTAGATCTGGGGCATGACATAACAATGCCTGTGTTGTTAATGCAACAATTTTGTTGA